>JAVDOI010000001.1:6684342-7379342 GCA_032191485.1 Leptoclinus maculatus
CTATAGTGAACTGGGATGACCTTCCTGTTAACCCCATTACTTTGTGAGTAGATAGTAGTAGTAGTAAGTAGTAGTAGTAGTAAGTAGTATAAGTAGTAGTAGTAGAGTAGTAGTAGTATAGTAGTGGTGTGTATTTACCTGCATCCCTCCAGGCTCCCAACTGGCAACATTTGACTGATGCTATGGATCCAGATGTTCATCTCCTCCTCAGTTTTGGCCACCAGGTAAAAAACACGAAATGAGGTTTCTTGACCACAAGAGGGTGCTTCCCGTTGAAGTCTCTCTTTATCCTGGCTTGCCCGTTTGAAGCATTTCGACCTCGCACTCTCGCAGGTCGATGGTGCGGGATCGGCTTTTGGGAGGTTATTACTTTGGTAGTAATACCAGCACATCGGGATTGCCGTTCATGCGCGCTCTTCGAAGCACAAACCAGCGTTTCCTCCACGCCGTGCAGGGAGAAAAAGGGAGCAAAAGGTTCATCATGGAGTTTTGAACTTTATCCTTACTGTGCAGTATTATTCACAGTATGCATAGTTCTAACAGTCTCCTCTCCCCCCGCCCCCCCTGCTGCCACCATCTCATTAGTCACGACCAGATCTTGGAATAAGATCACAGCTCCTGCTCACGGACAGCAACTTTAAACCGTTTTTTTTTTTTGCTTTGATTTGGTCAGTAAGGAGGAACCTAACTTCAAATTTCCCAGCAGTACAGAGAGAGGAAGTTGTATTTAGCAGAAAATGACTTACACACCAAAGAGGTATTTATACTTGGTCAGTCCTTTTCACTGAATTCTAAATACTGAAACATAACAGGTATTCATAGTTCCGGAGATCTACTTGTAATATGTTAACGTCTGAGCCCTCTTGCATACAGAGTGCAGGGCAGTCTTCCTTCCCAGTCCGTGTCGTGTCATATTTCATAATAAAACAAATCATAGGGTAGTAATGCTGGATGTATATTTCTCTCTGGTTTTGTGGCGCTGTGTGCATTGTCGTGGTTGGAGCCTCGTCTGCTAATTTTGTGGTGTGAACTTAAAACAAAACTTTTTCTTTGTTCTGCGTGTGGGTAATCACACTCCTGCACAAGTCAGTTGGTGAAATGTGTTTATACCAGGAAATGGTTAGACACGCCACACTTACCGCGAAAAAACACTGACAAGTTATAAGAGGAAACCGTAACTAGACAGATGGCTGATTTTATCCCTGTAGGTGTGTTTTTGAACAATGGAAAAGTTTTGAGCTCTGAAAATAAGTTGTTTTGTATAATATTAGTGAAAGTAGAAGCAAATCACATTTAAAATGTCAAGTGAAGACGGAGCACTTCAGGAGTTTCCACACTGTTTTCATAAAGTTAACTTTCTATCTTTTCTTTCTGTTACCTGCAGGCCAACGCCACATTTTCTCCCACTGTGGATACCATGCATGTTTAACATGATTGACAGCCAGGAGTAAAAACAACAAGCTGAGGATTGTCAAAAAATGAAAGATAAAGACGACTTTCTTCCAGAGCTTTCAACACATCTCATGGTCTTCCTCGGGCAGATGAAGTTTGATTAGTTGTGAACCTAAGAGTGACCTTAATCACAGGAGGACGTGAAGTGGACCTTGTTTCAGATGTTTTTCATAGCACACATCTTCACTGTCATAGTAGAAGCAAAAGCACAGGTCTGTTCTATCAAGACTCATGACAGAGTGACAGCGAGCCAGGATGAATGCAACACCAGGACCCTGAAACTGATAGCAGCTAATAGATTCATCATTCATTGATTTGATTATTTTCCACCTGGGCTTTCCTAGAAAAAGGCCCTTTGCATTTAGAGGTAAAAAAAAAACTATATCCATTCTTCAAAAAGTCCTTGAAATGATGGGAATCAACAGTACTTAGCATGAGATATAGATGTTTGTATACTTGCATCTAATTAATGAGATTTGCAATATTTTCTTTCAATGTGTTCCTTTCCTGTGTGCCTTGAGGAATGGACTTTATATTAAAGAAAATCAGTGACATAAGGGACTTTAGAATAAAATACATGTCCTCAAAGGGTGGCTAGTGACAATAATGTCCGTTGTCTCTTGTGACTAGGACCAACTTCACCACAGTGAGGTGAAATGAAGTGTTGTGGATGCTTTCTGTTTCTACACAAGGTGAAGCTGCAGACAAATTCAGCAACCAGTCACATGATTCCCCTTTGGGAACATCAACAAGACACACTACGTCGTTTTCTTTAAAGTTCTTTAATGCTGTGTGAAGATTTTCAATTTCGCATCAGGGAGGCCACAGAGCAGCAGCGTGCATTTGTCCCGTGATATTGATAGCATGCGCTCGACATTTGAATACTGAGTCAGATAGTGTGCCTGCCCGGACAACAGGTCCTGAAACATATGCAATTTACTTTGTTCTCTGGTAATCTACAGGATTTGCATAGTGTGCTGAAATAGTTTCTATTTACGCCCCGAGACCCCATCAATTGGCCACACCTCCCACCCTCCCGTCCCCTGCTCTGGTGTTGACAATTGCCCTCTCTCCTCCTCCTCCATTGGTACAGAGGAAGTGCAAACAGCCGTCATAAAAGCTGGACTATTTCTGCTTGTCACCTAAGTCTTGTCCTGACTGACATTACTTCCATTGTTTCACAATGCAACACGCTCATACAACACAAACACCAATACACAGAGTGGCACTAGCCCAGCATTATCACATGACCCCCCCCCCCCCCCCCCCCCCCCCCCCCCCCCCCCCCCCCCCCCCCCCCCCCCCCCCCCCCCCCCCCCCCCCCCCCCCCCCCCCCCCCCCCCCCCCAACAACCACAAAAACACTGCTGTCCGTGTAAAGCAATTACATATACTTGTTGTAGGAGTCATGTCCCTGTTGCTGAAGTACATCTGCAGTCTGTGACATATTGTTATTGTTGTTGTTGTAACTATGAAGTGCATCCACAAGCCAGAACACGAGAGCAAGGCGTCATTGTAGAAACGAGAAGAAGATGTAAAGGGAGGAGAGGATTACAGCTCAGTTCAACAAACGCATACAAACCCACAGTATGTTTCTAAATCATCATTCCCCACACGTACCACACACACACACGCACACACACCACACACACCACACACACACACACACACACAAGACAAGGCCTCGGGCAGCACAACCTGGCATTTTCTACTGCTGGCAGAGGACATAAGCAAGTGTCCGTGTGTACTCCTACTCACAAATCTCTTTTTAATTTCTTCTCCGGAGGGGATTTAATGAGCCAGCCGGTGCAGGACCACATCCCCAGCACTCATCTTGACTGCAGAGCGTGTCGTCCTCACGGTGGTTGCTGCTGCTGCTTGCTGCTGCTGCTGCTGTGAAACTGAGAGCACTGCGAAGCATATCCTGTGTTCTGGTATTCAGCCTAGCCACTCCAAAAGGAGGAAGTCGAAAAATTGATCACACTGACAGAGAGTGAAGAGGAGCGGCGGGGAGAGGGGGGGGGGAGAGAGCATTATGTGTTGATTTTCCTCATGTGCTCTGAGCAAGTGGATGGAGCTGTTGGCTATATACGACACGTGAAGAGGTTTGACAGGTTTCAGGATTGGGTTGTAATGATTCCTGAGTCACATGCCTGTTAAAAGACATTATCTTTAATGAACGTGTCGCCGATTCCATTTTGCTGTTATCATGTTGTTCGTTTGTTTGTTTGTCCAGTGAGGTTCCTGAGCTCTATACACCGGAAAACAGAATGGGGTTTTAACAGCAGGTAACTGATTCCAACATCAACCTGCTGCACCTCTCGATGCTCAATGATAAACCAATGAGGGCTAACTTGAATAGGAGCTTTGAGGGAGGTCTTGGGTGCGAAAGTTAATAAGGTGAATTTAAAGATGAATGCACCGTGTATTGAACAAATTTAGAAAGTAACTTGATCTTATGTTGGATTCACACTTTACTGAGGAATATGGTAACAACGGTTGCAAAGCTCTTTACCATTTTATTAGATGAACTTTTCACATTTTGTACTCCTTAGTCACAAGCATCTTCTACAACAATCAGGCCTCTTAAGATGATAAACAGCCATACAATTCCAATTTTAAGCGATAAAATCCCAAACACTGCCATATTTGTGACAAACTTTTTTCCTTAGAGACTATTAAACAATATCCATTAATGCTATAAAATAGCAGTCTCCTCACGTGCTGACGGGTGGGTGGTAGGCTTTCTCTCAGGGTGTCTGGCTCAGTAACGGCATGAGGAGCTGTATGGCCTTTCAGCTGCCACCTCTTCCTCTGATCAATATGTGGAATCCATTATGGATCATAATTCTATGCAGCGTCATGTCAAAACAGCTTTGAAAAGAGGTTTCGGTCATGTAGTCGAGGCCGACGACGCTTGTCATTGAGTTTCATGGTAATCGTATGAACTGTTAAATTTAGTTTAGTTCCAGTTTAGAGGAATTTACTGGCTGCTATTGCATTATTTTCTCAGAAACTTGCTGGGAGATTTTTCCAGTTAATTATAGCAAAATGACAACTATAAATTCCCAGTGAGTATGTCATTAATGACTTGATATAGCAGCATGTTGCAGTAGAAATACTGCACTGAAACTGTAACTGTATGGTAAAAAGTCCACCCAGATGACTGTGATGTAACAGCATATGCTGTTCTACAAATACAGTAAAAGCGGTAAAAGCAATGCAACTCAGTATTAATTGTATATTTACACTTACAATATCATTGTAAAATACTGTTTTTCACCCTCTGTTCACCCATCACTAACCTAAAACATTTGACAAAGTTTGAATTCACATAGATGCAAAAACAAAATCTAATACAGATGTTTATTTGCAGTCTGTTACACATAATGCATCATTCATTTAGTTGATTAATAGCATCCAGCATTCAACTACACTGATGGCTAAATACTATAATAATCAGCAGACAACACATGTTAGAGGAAAGTGATATTAATCACATTTAGTCCTTTTCTCCATTTGCTCTTGTCACTCTTTCAACTCCTGTTTAAATATAAGTATGCAATATATCACTATTTGAAATTAACTTAATAATACTTTTTGTTGATACAGTTTTGATTTTTGCTGCCCCCGAGTGGCCCAAGAATGAATTCTCGCCAGTTTTAAAACTGCTGAATTTACAATCGTTTCGTATAATTTACAGCATTGGCGGTATGAGCGACGTTTGAACGGAGAAGGTTACATCATGTGTGACAGAAGGACGGCCGTTCATTGTTCATCATACTCACCATGAGGTTCACCTGTGCATGCAGTGACACGCGCCACAACTGCCACTTTTCACCAAGACTTCTTTTTATTTGTCCAGTAGACACTCAGCAACACACAACAGCTCTGTGACGTGTATCAACAGTTACACGGTAATCGCACGCACGTGGAAGTGACAATCCACACGTCACGGCTGTGGCCGCGCCCCCTGCAGATCCAACGTTTCTCGTGTTTACGTCTCCCATGCGTCTCCAGCACCTCCGTGTGTGCACGTGTGTGTGTGTGTGCGTGTGTGTGCGTGTGTGTGTGTGTGCTGTGTGTGTGTGTGTGTGGCTCGTGTGTGTGTGTGTGTGTGTGTGTGTGTGGCTCTCCCAGTCTGCACACGTGCCTCTCGTCAGTTCAAGTCCTTCTCAACCCCGTCTCTTTACACACCCAGAGACAGGTCACTGTTTCAGCTTCCGTGGTATAAATTCCGGTTCTTCTGGATCATCTGCTTGCTTCGCTTCCACCGAGTCAGCATCTGCTCTTGAGTGCCTGTCTGGGACCTCCACCACGGTTGGTTCCTTGGTTCCTTTAATACACCTTCTTACCTAGTCTGTGTCCTGCGTTGGGTCCACCTGTATCACACCAACAATATCTGTTTTGTTGAGTTTGTTTTGTCCTTTTTTTCCTTCCTGTATTTCTCAACACTTTCCGCACAAACACCACATTGGGGAGTTGATCCGAAAACACTCAAAGTTTGTCAGATGTGTAGATCGATAGATGGACTTTATTGACCTCAAATTGGGAACTTATTGTTACAGCAGCAGGTTATCCACAACAACAGTAAATATACAGTTATAAGTCAACACTACCCTATACATACAACTACAACAACTAGAATATAAAATAGTACCAAAGGATCACATACTATATACATTAGACAAAAGTGTGCAAATTTGTTGCATTTTTTATTTGATTTTTTGTTTTGAATTCAACCAGTTGAGGTAGCGTGGGAATGAAATCTTCAAGGCTCAATCAATTCTGTGATGTCAACAGGATTATTAAGTGTAGCATCATGTAAGCAGTCAGACACAGTAGAGACAGTAGAGACAGTATTGACCTCAGCATGCAAATGTAACCAGATGCAACAAACTAAATGCAACAACTTTATAAATGTATTTAAAAAACAACACAGACACACATTAGGACGAACAACTTTGAGCCCATCTGTCCACTACAAGATGTGCACTCTGCATGCACTGACAGGAAGATGTCTCCTGAAAAAGAAACTCAGACCTGCTGTATAATAAATGCGGGGTGCTTACATTCATATTTGTGGTGCTATATACTTGTATTTCTTTTTTAATGTATTTTATTTGAACGTAAAATAAACTGTATGTTGGGGATTAGTGGTCTCTCTGCCCATTTTGAGTAGATCAGTGTTGGAGTCTGTCCAGGCCAGTAGGGGGCAGTAGTGGAGCGTTTGAACTCAGGGAACGTCTTCTGGGGGTTATGAGGGTTTATTAGGCTACTATGTGTCATATCTTATTAATAGCCACCAGAGGTGGGTTGTAACTAAGTACAAAACAAAGAATGAATACTTTTACTTTTGATACTTTAACTCAACTGTGCTGATATTACTCACACGTGTTTTCACTTGTTGTGGAGTATTTGCTGCTTTAATTTAAGTAAAACTAAATACTGAAGGATTGAGTGTTCCTTTATGTGTTGAGAAAATATTCACATTTCTTAAGATAAATAAACTATTTCATAGTAAAATACTGACAGGGGCCATTTTTTTGCAGCATGAGTACTTTTACTTTTGATACTTTAAGTACATTTTGCTGATATACACATGTTTACTTAAGGTTTTGAATACAGGACTTTTTTTCACTTGTAGAGTACTTGCTGCTTTAACTTAAGTAAATTATCTGAATACTTCTTCCACCACTGACAGACACACATAAATGCATCACATATCCATTTAGTTGATTCATAGATAGCATTTCACTACACTGAAGACTGATGTGGAAACCCTCAAGATGGAGTGAAGGTGTGCATCAGTGCGACGACTCCTGTGTGGGTTTTTGTTCATCTTCATCACAGAGAAAAGCTGTTCACACAGGTATGTGCTTTCAAACATGCAGAGCGTTTGAGCAGCATGTAGGCGGAGTTGAGGCATCGTTTCGGGGACGAAGCTTGGAAATTAGATACAATCACCAGGTCTGTAACTCCAGCTTTAATCTCCTGTCAGTCTTCACCACAGGTTTAGCAGATTTAGGATTATTTTCTTTACTCTCTTCAAAAACATGAAAACACATTAAAAAGTACTAAAAATACAACAAAAAGAAAATAAAAATAAAAATTACTCCCCGTCGGGGAATCGAACCCCGGTCTTCCGCGTGACAGGCGGAGATACTGTCCACTATACTAACGAGGAGGAGCGTGAAGCAACTTGTGACCCGATCTGACTAATCAATGGGCTGACACGGAGTAGCTAATGAATATTAAGTAAGTGTTTTAAATTGTAATAAAGTATAGTTTGTAAAACGCAGCGGCCGGTTAACGTCAGATATACTCTGTTACTTTACGGACACGTAACGAAAGAACAACAAGCTATGACCGGACCCGGTGCTTCATTTGAATCACGTTAACGTTAAATAAACACGCACATCTCCGTTGTATCACGTCACGTATCGTCATTAATGCATGTAGTTTATAGTTATGTACATTTACTGCTCCACGTGTATTTGTCAGCATTAGTTACTAGTTACTTATCAGATTAAGGATATCAGACGAAATATACTCAACTAATAAATGATGATGTTATTACAGTGTATAAAGTCATTAAAATGAGCTGCAACATTAAAGTGATGATAATAATGATAATACTATAATATAATGTATAATATTCTGCATCATGAGTAGTTTTATTTTTGCTCCTTAAAGTTTATTTTTTGTACTTTTACTTAAGTCAGACTTTGAGTAAGTAAGATTTGAATGCAGGACTTTTACTTAAGAGTATTTACACCAGTGGCGGCTGGTCCATAGAGGGCGCTAGGGCGCCGCCCCCCCTAGAGCTACAAAAAATAAAAATAAAAATAAAAATAAAAATAAAAATATAAATAAAAATAAAATTTAAAATAAAAATAAACTATACAAATTGTCAATATTTGTGTTTTTGAAACATGGAATCACCCAGTAATATGTGTAAAATATGATATCTGCGGTAAATATATGCTTTTCCTGCTTGTCCTCTCTGCCTGTCTGCTCTTCCTCTCTGTGTGTGCACGTCTCAGCTGGCTGGGGCGCTGGAAAAACTGCCCCAAAGAGGCGGGTCTATAAAGCAGTTTAGCCAATGATGAGTAAAGATATAAATGAGTGACATACAATTCAGCCAATCAGCGTCCTCAAATAGATTCAGCTTGGGGCAGTTTTTTTCCTGCCCCAAGCTGCGCGTTCTCGTCAGGAGAAGTCTCTACAGGAGAGCGCCAGTGTGAGCACTACTCCTCCAAGACCCGTTTGAGAGGAGAACTGAGAGGAGAAACTACTGAAAGAGCTGATCCCAGATCAGCCTGACCTCACAATCAGACAGCAGACTAGCAGGAAAGAGAAGCAGTACATGAAGCTTCTCTACTAGCTGTACACCAGACAGGTTTGGCTAGCTGGATGACGTCATGATAATAACTTATTTATCTTTTTAAAACAACGGGGACAGATCCAGCATGGACAGTTAGGGAGTGAGGGGCATGAAGCACCTGTCTGAGAAATGGATATATAGTTATATATATATATATATATTATTATATATATATATATATATATATATATATATATATATATATATATATATATATATATATATATGTGTGTGTGTGTGTGTGTGTGTGTGTGTGTGTGTGTGTTTTATATTATAGTGAATATTATTATATGACATATATATTATTATATTATACAGAATATTATATGATATATATATTATTATATTATGCAGAATATTATATGATATATATATATATTATTATATTATACAGAATATTATTATATGTTATATATATTATATTATACTGAATTCCCTGTGAGGGTGACTAAAATAAGATGTCCTGACGTGTTTGTGAAAGTGTTATTTACTGCTTTTTTTCGTGTTGGAATAAATGTTAAATATTTAACTGCAAAGTAGTAATGCGCGTTTGATACCTTAATTTGTTTGCATTAAATCATTCTGGGATGTTTGCTGAAATTGATTGGATGTGGCACAGCCCTACCAAGAACATTTTCCACCAGCCGCCACTGATTTACACCATGTGGTGGTATTAATACATATTTCTTTACTGAAGTACAAGATGTGTAGACTTTCTCCATCACTGTTAAAATAATGTTGTTTATTACATTATACAAGAAGTACAAGAAGATATTAATGTAATGACGTTCTAATTCTCATCTGTTTGCATCTCAGTGATGGATGAAGTGAAGAGTTGGAGAGAGGGATGCTGAGTATCTCTCCTTCAAAGCAACATGTGCAGAGCTGTGAGTAAACATTTGCTGTCTTTTATTTCTTTGTTTCTACCTCCTGAAGATGCAAAATCAGTTACAGTTCAGCCGGTTTGCTATTAATCGTGTATTCTATTCAGTATATATGATATATTTTTTGTTTGTGTTTAACAGCTGTTTCTGCATCATCATCAACAGCCAGACAACAACAGGCTTCAGGAACAGAAAGATGTTTTTCACCAAAAACGTTCTGCCGTCAACCGACAGCCCTGGGACCATGACTTCTTATCCCACATGAAGACTTGAAGCGTTCTCATGTTGACCATGTTCTGGTCCTGTTTGTGTTTTGGTGTTCTACTTGTTGTCCTAGTGACTATGAATTTATACCTCATATCATGATGAGGGTACGTATCACTCTTTGTTTTCTTATATGGATAAAAAGAAACAATATGTATGAAGCTGCTGTGTTACTAACACCTGAATGCATGTGTTTGAAGTGTGTCATGTTGCTTCATCTGCCTAGGTTACATCATGATGACTGACGACTGAATATTAACCCATTGAAACATAAACACACGTGTATGAATGAAGTATATTCTTTATATATTAATGTGAGAAACAGTCTGTCATTGGATAAGGCTGAGAAAGGTGAAGTAACAATACTAACAGTAGTGTTTCTATATTGTCAAAATATAAATGACTTACAAGGTTGTTTCCATTGTAGTACCATAGCTGCACCAACTCATCTGAAGGGTTCACAAGTAGATGGTAAAATGCATCTAACATTTAAACGTATCTGTCATATTCACTGTGCTCATATCCGTTATAAACCATTGATTATGTTTTGTGATCCTTCTCTCCTTGCAGCCGCTGCTCTAACTGTAGAGAGACCTGTGCCTGTTCCCCAGGAGCTCATGTGTCTGCTGCCAGAAGGAGCAGGTCGTCCATCAACAGAGGCGACTGTCACAGTCCCTGGTGTGTATTATTTGACCTGTATTTGCATCTTAAAAATATACTATATGTAGTGTCCATCAAAACTGTTAATTCTTTAAAGTTACTGCTGCACTGTATTCGGACAAAAAGTAGGCCGCACTCCAGTGTCCAGCTTGCTGAGTTTCACAGAGTACAGTGTAGATGTCATGTTACAGTCTTGCTTCATGTTACTGTCAATAATAATAATAATAATAATAATAATAATAATAATAATAACATGTTTAATATTCTCTATAGTGTCAGAGGCCCCCCTGATTTCTCCTGAGACGTCTGCAGAGCCCGGTCAACTGTCAACTGCACAGAGAGATCAAAGTTAGTATTAGAATGTTTTTCATGTCAAAAAGATTAAATCAAGACGCACCCAAAATCGTACTGATTTGCTCTGTTTATTCTTGTCTGACTAGGTGAGCCGTTACAGAGGCCGCTAGCTGTCCCCACCCGTCCTCCTCCACAGCTCCCTGGATACGACCATGAAGTCAGCCAGTGGACCTGTTCCCAGCAGCAGAGGATCTGGATGAAGACAGAGCTGGAATCCATGGGTCTCTGGCCAGGGCTCCTTTCCTGTGCGCAACCTCATGAAGATGGTGTCATTGTGGCGTCTCCCTCCCCAGCCAGAATGAATCGACAGCATCTCTGATCTTCCTTCACCAAATTTCTTTCAGCTGGAACTGGATGCTACAAGGAAAAGGGTGGAGGAGAGAGGACAGCAGAAGAGGAAGAGGACTGAATCCCAGCACACAGGTCGCAAGTGTCGATTCGGTCAGATGGATCTGAAGCAGGGCCCAAACAGTCCTCACATTCATACGGGGTTCCTTGGAGTAACAGGGAAGTACATTTACTGCCCTGGTAAAGTCTTTTCCTTTTACAAAGACCAGGGCATGGAGAAGGAGACGACCTGGAATGAGTTCCAGGGGTCTGCTTTTCATGAGACAGAAAAAAAGAGATGGGGAGGTTGAAAAGGGAAAGTAAGAGAAAAGGAGAGTGTTTTGTCATTATTATATTTGTTTTAACATATTTGTGTTGTGTATTTGTGACCTTGCATTATTGGCTCTGTGTTCAATATTCACTGTCCATGTTGTGTTTAATAAATATATTTAATTCACTAATGTTTACATGTCTCATTAATACGTGAATCATTATAGTCAACAGTAAAAACTACAATATAATAGGTTAATAGCCATAAATAAGTCAAGTACTTGATAATCTATCTGCCACTACAATCTAGTGATAATCAGTAAAAGGTAAAGTTGGATAAACATTTCTTGATTTATAAATAGCTCTTTATCATTGATGTGTGGCTTAGCCCCAAGTGAGACTCGAACCTACGTCCACGAGCTGAAACCAGCGATATGAAAGTGGATTTTGAGCACCTTGGACAGCGTTAATAATGCTGCAATTTCATTGGCTGTAGTATGCCAACTATACACGACTTGCCCTGCGGTGACAGGCGGAGATACTGTCCACTATACTAAAGAGGAGGAGCATAAAGCATCATGTGACCCGATCTGACGAATCAATGGGCTGACATGGAGTAGCTAATGAATATTAACTAAGTGTTTTAAATTTAAAAAAGTATAGTTTGTAAAACGCTGCTTCACTGCGATGAATAAAAAGTCCAGTTTTGAAATAAAGAAATCCTGTTTACCTTTAAAAGAAAAACAGGGAGCCTCTAAAAATGTTTGATGTCTAAAGAGGTAAATATTGTACTTTTTACTACATCTCAGAAGTAAATATTGTACTTTTTACAAAGACCTTGTTTGCATCATACCCGAGCGACTGGCAGCCCAAAACAGCATTTTGATGGATTTGTTGTGGCCCTCCGACAAATATATAGCTTGAATATATCAATTTTAAAAAGGTGTATAACTTCTAAATTGTTCTGCAAACAACTAAGGCCCAATCCCAATCTCCACCCTTACAGACTCACGGACTTTGAGGCGCGCTCCCGCGAAGTCCGTGAGGGTTTAGGGCTGTCCCACTGTCAAATCGTCAACTGTTTGAGGGCTCTCTCGCAGACATTTTGAGCCCTTTATGAACCCTTTCCGTAAGTCAGCATGGTATGCTGACTTAGCCTAAGGGAATTACCCGCAAATCATTGCAATGTGACGTTAAACACGGGGTAACCAGTGGACGCATGGAGACGTAAAAAAAAGGTAAACAAAGAGGACGGATCACGTGTGTTCAGCCTGTCATAATAAATTGACTCAGAAACATTAAGGGTTAAAGATGGAACAAAAAACAAACATGAAATCAGAAGATATTTATTTATTTATTCGTCAAATATTTGATTTTGTCATTGAAGCTGTTTTGACAAAAACGAGTAAATAGATTACATAAAATTACCTCTCATTTTGTGAGGAAAGAGGCTGGAAGACGTTCAAATCAGGGAGTACAAAGTATAAAATAAATTCCTACAATTATACATCATATTTTTTGTCGTTTTCATGGTAACATGATATGTTGCAGCAAAATGCTGTCCCATTCCTATTTACACCATTTCAAGCCCTCACAGTCTCTCACACTCACCCACTTACCAGGTGACGTCAATTAAGTCCTTGAGGGTTCAGGGTTTAGGGTTAGGGGGGACATTGGGATTTGGCCGAACACTCCAGTCGCCAAACGACTCACTCGTCGCATTGATGACGTCAGGTCAGGTCCTGCTCAGCGCGGAATTTAAAAATAACGTCATGCACTTCCTGTTTACGTTAGCCGGATAGCTTTTAGCTCAGGCTAAAACAAGTATGCATGGTAACGTCAGACATGTAAATAAAGTCTTTAAACTATTTTTCATTTTGCGCACTCACTTTTTGCTTTGTTCGATGCAAATAGTGACGCAATCAAACAGCACCCGCGTTGTTTGTACCGTTAGCAAAGTAGCTAACGGCTATCCGAGACCGACTGACTGTAACTGCAGTAAGAGACGTCTACTCTACATTCACTCAGGTACCACTAATTAACCCGCGTATGTTTACGTTAGCCAACAAGCTAACATGAGATAGTCTGGTGACAGCAGCTACCTTCGCTCTTTGACAACTAACTTGGTGACTTGATTTAGCGCTACCTGTCCATAATGGAGGACACCTCTTCTTGTTCTTCGACGGTCGCTGGTCTTCCTGGAGCGTCTTTCCTGCAGCGGACGTTGGAGCGGTTATCCTCCACACAGTGTCTGAAAGTAAACACCGAGGACGAGGCGGCGGCTCCTGTCGCTGTCATCGCACTTCAGCGGTACTTATCCGAGCAAACCGACGGGCAGCAGCAGCTCGACAGCTACAGCTACGACGTGACGGTCACCGACGGAGTCTGGAGAGCCAAATGCTTCGTCCACCCGAGTTTAAATCACCTGGTGCACACAAACACCCTGAGGACTGGGGCCGACATCGACATCACGCAGTGCTCTTTCGTTTACAACGAGAGGAGGCTGGGACACGGTTACATGTGCATCGAAAAGCTCCGGTGTGGTGCGGAGAGGTCCGCGCTCCTGTCCCGCGTCAAGGACGTCGGTTCACTGCCCATGTTGGTCAAGCACGGCATGGAGAGCAGCGTGCTGCTGCAAAGCGACGTTCCTCTCCAGGTGAGCCGCAAACATTACCTGTCTCTGTGGAACAACGAGGACCCAGAGGGGGACATCTGGACCTCCGGGTCTCCCCCATCCGACACGGTGCTGGACGGTGAGACACTCCGATGACCCGTCTGTCCCACACTGATCTGTTTACATGGCTCACATTTACATTTGCTGCTTTGTCAGACCAATGTGTCCTATTGTGGCAATATTTTGTTTGCACAAGACAATTTTGAGGATTTAACAAGTTGGATATGATGCATGGCTGCAACTAACAAGTATTGTCATCAATTTGTTGATCTATTTTTATTTATTTATCTCCTGGCAAACACAACAAATCAGTGGAAATGCTGTCACAGTTCCTGAGAACACAAAGTGATAAAACTGCTTGTTTTGTCTGACCAACAGTCAAAACTAATATATTTATAATGATTTAAAACAAAGAAAGGCAAATAAATCCTCATTTGCAAACAGAAACTGAGAATGTTTCCTAGACAAGATGTAGTCTTATTTGTTGTTTAGAATATTTGCGCTAAAGCTGGCACATTAGTCACTCTATTGCTTCTCCTTACAAAATGTATTTAAGATTTATTTTGCATGACATTTTGCCACTAAATTGCACAGGAAATCCTAACGATGTGTTGTCCTCAATGTCTTCTTTTTCAACAGTGTCCACGATTACTCTGGTGTCTAATCTGGAGACCTGCTTTAGAAGGACATGGAAGCCTCTCCCTCTCCTCGTGAAGATACTACACACATCTAGATTGCGCTATTATGGGAAGTTTGGCCTCAAGATTGATTATCCTTACCATGTGAGTTTGAACTTCCTAATAATTTGGAGCGGCAGTATCGAGATGTGATCGGGATCTCACAGATCAGAGTGTGGTCTTACTTGTTTTGTCACCTCGTTCTCTGTCATATTCCAGGCCTACTTTGAAGTGGCTGACCAGAGTGGGATAATGACCCTCGTGCTCTGGAACGAACTCTGCCCAGAGTTCTACCAGAGGCTGAGCGTCGGCACCGTGTTGTACATCCAAAACTACTCCCTGAAGCCGAGTTATTCAAAACGGTCACACCCGCAAATGGACCACTACCGAATGAAGATTTTTGACTCTGTAGGTATGTACAGATTGGTTTTTGGGGTTTTGTATTAAAGGGCTGAAACACAAGCATAAATGTAATATCTCCATATGTATTTTTCTAAGAAATCGTCCTGAACCCTCGCAACCCTACTGCAGTCATCACCGTGGTCTCACCAAAGAGGGTGCTGCCTCAGTGGCAGTTGCCCGAGGTTTCCTACCGATTCACCACCAGGTAATGAACAGGCATCGATCTAAAGTTCAACATTTCATCATCGTCTTAACACGATGCACGCTGTGCCATTATTTACTGCTGTGGTTTATGCACAAAAGACCAACCGATTACAGTTTTGTTTAAAAGAACAGTGCTTCATGGTATGAATGTATCTTGCAGGTCAGAGTTAGAAAACCGTTCCAACAATTCTGCGTGGGATGTCATCGGTTTGGTGACGTTTGTTGGCCGTGTTGAAAGAGTCAAGTGTAAAGCGAACAAGGGTAAACAAATGTTCATTATCTATAAACTGGTAAGTAGTAGTTTTAAAACTGGAGTAAAGCTGCTGATTTCCCTTTTTTTATGTTTTAATGTTCACCTTTTTAGGTCCAGAAAAATACTGGACTTACCGCTGGATCCACGCGCTGGATGGAACGTCGGAGCGTCCTTTTATCCTAGAGGTTTTTTCCTCTTCCCAGCCGGAAGTCTTCAGTCGTATATGCCCGAGTAAGTCAAAACAATGTCGGCTCCTATCCGACAGCTCTGCTTGCCGCACTCCATGTTCTCCACATTTCCATATTCTCCGCATTTCCATAAACCCTTCTCGATGCATCGTCTTCTCTGCCGCAGTGACCTACCTGGTGTGCACTCAGATGAGGGTTTGTCCGGTGGAAGGCTCGTTGCCCTACCTCACCAGCAGCTTCGAGACCGAGATGTTCATCACAGGTGAGCACAGCTGCAGCAATAAAGTATCCTGACAACTCGCGCACGCGTGTGTGTGGTGAGTGAAGGCGTCGGTCACTATGTCATCCGTCTCCACGACAGGCCACCACAAAGGTCAGCCGTATGTGAGCGACCCCAGAGTGAAAAGCTTCATCCAGTGGACCAAAACGCTGAAGGACAACGTCGTCCTCCAGAAGACTGCTGTCGGCGGCCATTACTGCTACCCTCGGCCTCCTCGGACATTCACACAGTCAATGGCGGACGTCTCAAGTGAGGAAAATAAACATAGAATGGTTTTATTCAAAAAAAAATGTTTTTACAACATGGCCTCTATCTCAGAATACACCGATTAGCCCCAGAATATTCTTTAAATAGATTTAAAAAAAATGTCGTCTTTATAATTTCAGGGCATGAAATGATGAAGTCCTCTTCAGTACTGAACCATACTGTGATTCACTCTGTTCTCTTGTGGGAGGCAGGAATAAATAGAATCTGGGTCAGCTTTTTCCTGCACTTCTTGCCAGCCCACTGCACAGTCCAGATAAATCATTTGCACCTGCGCTTAGTATCTTACTTGCAGGGAGTTAAATCTTTCTGTTCTGCATCTTTATTTGAAGTTGTAAAAGCTGTTCTTTCAAGCGACTATTAATGAATGAATAGTCTACTTATAGACATTGGTTTGTCCTGTAAGGTGGAGTCTAGTGTACCCTACCACCTGTTTATTATTTTAAAACCTCTCTGCTCCGTCTGCAGCTCAAGCTCCTCTGGTTGCTGCGGCTGACTTGAAGAAGGAGTTGGAGACTCTGCAATATAGGGAACATAAAAAAGTTGCACTTCAAGGACAGATCACGGCAGTGCGGTACATGAAAAACCCAAAGATCACAGAGTCTCGGGGAACACAAGAGAAAGAGGTAACGGACGTTATTTCAAAGCATTCTTTCCGAGAGTAGTGACCTTTAAAACTGAAAAATAACTCAACTGATTTCATGCAGGTGCGAGATGTTTTTACAGATGCTCACAACCATCCCTCAACAGCCGAGCAGACTTTGGCGGCCAGTTCAACATCTGCCTCTCCTGAGAAAATCTCAGCAATCAAAAGAAGAATTCAAACGAGGTACGATTTGACTCCTGACCAACAGATTTGTGAACAATAATTGTACTTTCGTGGCTAGAAAGGAGAAAACGCATCAAGGAGAGTTTCTAATCCATAAATGAAATGTAAAATATCAACTTTTTATCTTTTTTTTTCCCCCCAGAAAAGCCACGCAGTCCTCTTTGAATCGTGTCAACGCGTCTGCAAAAAGGTACCGAAGATCCAGCTGGTAGTGTTCATCAGTAATCCAGTTTAAGGGTTCTGAGCTCATCTGTTTCTGCTCCTACAGGAGACATAAAGACACAGAAGAAGAAGAAGAAGAAGAAGAAGAAGAAGAAGAAGAAGAGAGTGACTCTGGATCTGAGGAGGTTCAGGATGTGGAATGCCGCCAACAGCTGCAAAATCTAAATCCAGGTGTGTTACAGGAGCCAGAGCTCCACCGCGGGGTACCTAACATGTAACTGATACCGCGTTAACACCTTTTGTTTCCATCAGACGCCGATGTACTATCTTGGGAGAGCAGCAGTTGGCCGAAGCAACGACAAGAAGTGTCCGAATATCTGGTCCGAGGCCGTCTGTACCGGGACAGCGTGTCTCGGAGGTTCACGTTCGACGAAAAGAACGTCCTCCTGCGGCAAAGTAACCTTCAACCGACGCGGTGGACGGCGGAGCAGAACGCAGACGTCATTGCTCCTGTGGTGTGTCCGGGGTACTACCAAGTAACAATATTAGGTAATGTTTTATCCTAAGAAATACTCTGATCTGATCTTTGCTGTTTTAAACTGTTTGCCAATCTCCTTTTTGTTTGAACTTTCCTCGACAGGCATAAACAAGCAGATAGCCGTGGATGCTGCATATTTGCCGGTTGTGAGCTCAGACGAGCCCCGGGCTGTCGGTCTTCCTCAGGATCCCCACGGCAACACCATGCTGTCCTGCCTCTCGTCGGGCTTCCTCTGTCCGCTCGGCGACAGCAACAGCGAATCGGTGCTTCCCGAACCAGGTAGCAAACACACACCGGTGGAAGAGGGAGAGGACCGAAACACGTTCGGTTCAGCCTTGACCCGAAGATCTTTTTTTTTATCACTAATACACAGCAGCGCATTTTCAGAAATCAACGTGACAGCCGAGATGTTTGTCTTGCAGAGGAGGTCTTGGCGACTGCCGTGGAGCTGGAGGACACGCACGTGGTGTGCGTCCTGGACCTTTGCAGTCTGGGTGGAGACGAGGTGGAAGTCCTGGTCGACAAGGTGTACAGAGTGACAGAGGTTTCTCTCAACTAAGATCAGCAGCACACATTAATCATGTCATTGAAATGTAATTTTGATCCAAAACCTTTGCGTAAATACTCCGATTACCCGTTTACACATGTACAGTAAATGTCACATCATTCAATAAATGATGCTTTTGAAGAAAAGGAAGATGTCAAATACAATCACTTAAAATGCTGAAGTACATGAAACTGCATATTTTATGACCGTCAGAATTCTGTGTGTTTACTGCGACTGACAGATTGCTTGGGCTACAAAGTAGGCGTCAGCTTACGACACGCTGCAAGTTTTAACTCCTCGAAGCAGCAAATCGTCCCCGTGGACTTGTTGTTTTGAGAAGCCAATGGATTCATTTATTTTTTTTGGATGGCTGACATCAAATGAATCAGTGTGAAAATGAAATCACAGGAAGGTGTGATGTGATCATATGGGCGGCCCTCTGCTGTGTGAGAGAAGTGTTGAAACCTTGTTGCACAATATTGTACAGAAGTACCGCTGCCAAAACCTTTCCATAGATTAACACTATCAAGATAAAAAAGGCTTTTTGCAATAAGAACACACAGTTGAGAAACAGTCCAGTACATAAATCATTTTTAACATAAACAGTTTGCTCAGAATAACAATACATGTTTAAAAATATTTATTTTCAAATATTTCACAATATCCAGGTTGATTTATAAATAATTCTATATATATATATATATATATATATACCATAGTTAATATCAAGATATTTTAGAATGTAAACTTAATTTGTTAATTTATTTTAAAAACAATATTAACGATATTTTTAAAGCTTATGTTGATGGTGAATACGGAAAGAAAACGAGCCGTACAGGCGACTGTGCAACACCAAAAAAAAAGCCTCACCTCCTCTAATAAGACACTTCATTATCTGTTACAAAATTACTTTAATTTTAAAGTCATTTAACATACATATATAATCTATAAGACATATAAAATAAACTATATATAGTTTGAACTTCTTCTTGTTTTACATTCTATTATACAATATATTCAATGTTTGTTTCTGCACTGAAACTGCAGAGGTGGCTGTGCACCAGGTTCGTTTTGTTCGTGTCGCACAGAGAGCATTGATCGGACTCTCCACGCTTACATTTAACGTGTCAGTCACTGTTTTACAAAAAAAAACAGAAAAGCACAAGTTACATGTGAATCACATGTCTTCAAAAACAATGACACGCAATGAAGAAAAAAAAAAAAACCCACGAAGAAGGAAAGCACTCTGAAAGTTGGATTTAAAAAATAAATAAAATAAGGTGCTGCAAATACTGTTAGGAACTACAAGACAAACAGTACCGACGGATTATTTACAATAACGTGTGTGAAGCAATACACACTTGAAAATCTTCTCTGGCGTTCAAATGGAAAACAACCTCAAGGGGAAATTTTACTGCGATTCACTGAAACGTTGAAAATTCTCTTTAGATTTCTTTCGGTGATTCAAATGAAATTGATAAACGAGGCAAAGTAAAAAATATAGTAATTTATGGCACCTCCGAGTTGCTGACTGAGCTGAACTGTTGCTATACCAAATGTGGACGTATAGCAATACACACAGAGAGACAGAGACATCCCTCAACAGATGTCGGTGATGAACAATTGCACTTTTTCTTAAAAGCCATTTAAAAAAAGGAAAAAGACCCTTTAAAGACCTTCTGCTTGAGGACATTTCATGTCATGGTCAAGGTGAACGTATATGAGCTTTTACTCCAGAGTGTCTGTGTTTAATTATGTCTCTGCACCACCATGATACCTTAAAAAAAAAAAAAAAAAAAAAGATACTGCCGATAAACGGTTGGAGGAATGTTCGGACATTTTTCATTAAAAAAATACTTCCATATAATTTACATGGTACAATGGCTTATTATAAACCTCTATATACATCGTACATCTGTCGTGAAACATTTAAAAACAGTATAAATTAACATTCTTTTTTTTTCAAATGGACATTGCACATAGGAAAGCGTGAACGAGCACTGAACCTACAGAGTGTTCTTGTGGTCCACTGTGAACAGCAGCAGTCTTGAATGTTGTGCGGCTCAGACCGAACGGTCACGCGGAGCAGTGAGACTCTCAGGAGACACTGAGTCACGATAAACTGTGGGTTTCTTTTTTTTTTCCTGCCGAGCTGGAAACAAGTATGTGATCCAGGAACAAATTTAAAGAGATTTTTGAAATTCAAATGATGAAGCCAGACTCTATGAGACAGGCAGGTTTTTTTTCGTACTGTATACAAGTTATCAGATTGTAAGAGAGACGCTCGCATGTTCTTCGGTGCGTGTTCTTCTTGGAAGTGGTTCAACTGTCGCTCCACCGGTACACTCAAGCCCTCTTTTTTTGGTCATCTCACCATTATTGCAGCGCTGCAATGGGACTTAACTTTATACTCGAAATGACCGCGTGAAACAGGAGTGCAGCTACAAGAGCTGATGAGTATAGTGGCACAAGATCTCCTTCATCTGATGAACTCAGAGGACTGACATTCAGAAAGCACAGTATGAACAGATTGTAACATCTTGAAATACTCACAGAACGGCCGTGAGCAACTTCCAGACGATGTCAAAACGTAGTGTTGTTGTTGTGATATTCTGAACAATAATACATTGGAGGAGTCTATTTTCAGGAAAATTTAAATCTTGCGGTATTTCTGTTTTTATGACAATATCACATTGAGCAGGAAGCAATGTATTGCTTTTTTATTATGTAAATGAGCTAATTTGGTCACGATTAGAGCGTAAATTTAGTGACTTCTCAGATGGTGGAATAAACCAAAAAAAAAAAACTTTGACCAGAATAAACGGGGTAATACTGTTAGCAGTCAGAATATCTCCCAAATCATTTCTCCAACATTTTTAAATCTCCAAGCTTACACTTCTGCAGCCCTTTGTTGTTTTGGGGGTATAAGAGCCACATACACATCAGTGGATTGCTGTGTTATTAAACCATTAACCCAGGAGGGGTAAGACAAGACATGACCTTTCGAAGTCTCAATGAACACATAAAATCAATTAAAACCTTTGAGTATAAAACTAGTTTCTTAATCCCATATATTGTTTCAAATATATACTGTAGGCAATAAATAAACATTAAGTGATTTGGGGTTTCCGTATATAGTCAAATGAATCTTATTAGCTACCATCACTACATTAAGTGTTCAAAAAGAGTTTGGACTCACTGATGAAAAGGTTGCGAAAAAGCATCCAATACATATTTGTAATACACCCATTACAAATCTAGATGTCATTTTGTTTCAATTTGATGCAGGAAAAACAATAAATGATGACTTGTGAAAATATAACTTTAGTATTCCAAATTAACCTGAGCTGGATTTTTAAAGCCGTAATCAGACACAACCATCAAAACCGCACCGCGGACGACCCCACGGTGAAAGGCACAAATTATTCCCCCTCCGGTAGCTCGTTTAAGGACTCATCAGAAGACTTCAGAGCTTTGTTGTCCTCTCAGTGAAAAAGTGGTGCAACAGTCGTGGGTGGTGTCCCTTCTGCAGGCCCAGATTGAGGCTTTAAAAATCTAGAGGTGATGATTGTCGCAGGGGAGGAGGGGTGTCGAGCTGTCATCAGTGAGGAAAATAGAATATTAATTCAGGGGGCAAACATAAATATTCTACCTTTTGGTAGGGGGCGGGACCAAAGTGCAAACACACACACTTAGAAGGAAACTCTCTTGGATGAAAAATGTCCCCTTGTAAACATGTGAAAGTGGTGTCTTGTTGAGAGCTTTGATAATCCACTCGTTCCAGCCGTTTCACTGATTGGCGACTGAGTGCGATGCAGGGCCGGAGCCCCTCAGACTCTCCTGTGGATCCTGCAGATGACGTCCGGGTCAGTGCAGCCTCTTGCTTGCTCCACCGCCTTCTTCTGAACGGTGAGCGGCCAGACATCAGCAGTGAGGTCACGAGAAGCAATTCTTCACTTCCAAATGGCCACGAAGTGCTGCCGCCCACGCGGCGACGGCACAGTGGGATATCTCGACCGGTCTAACGCGGTCCACGGCGCTACCGAGTCAGCATATTTCGGAAGTCTGAAACACTGCCCGTCTGGTTTTGGGAATGTTGGTATTGCCTTTGTTGCTGATGCGCCTGTTGCTGTTGTACCTGCGTCAGTTGCTGCGTTTGCTGCTGGATGTATCCCACAGTGCTTTGCTGTGGGACGTTAGTGGTGTGTAAGAATGCTGGAGTAGATCCGCCGTGTACAAGTCCTTGAGCCATCTGTAGACACAAAAGGAAACATGAATCTTTCTTGAACGGTTGCCAATTTAATCCTTGAACTTAAGCCTGAACCATCATCAGAATGACTTTACTTTGTTTCTAATGCAAAGATATATACAGTCCTTAGTTTTGTAATGATGTCAAGCTTAAAATGTTGAATCACACGTGAGGAGTGTTATTAGCATTAGCCAAAATGATGAGTTTAAATTGCAGGCAGGTTGAATTGGACAAAAGGCAAAGTTTAATGTAACAAAGCTAGTTCCAAAGAACAAGAGAGCAGGCTGGTAATAATCTAAGACCAGGGGAAAAAACTAAAGAGGAATGGAACGAGGAGCATTAATTACAAACACAGAACAACCTGACATTGAACGAGGGAGCTCACTCAGGCTCGGTGATTAGACACAGGTGGAACAAATCAAGGACAGACAATCACAAAGGCGGGAAAACACAAAGACAGGAAGTAAAACCAGACATGACACATGAGAGTGAACTTTCAAAATAAAACAGGAAACAGACTAAGCACAAACCCAGGACCATGACACCAATAGTGTGTCCCCTCTAAGAGTTACTAAATGAACAGTTACCACTGTCCTCAAATAACAGGCAGCAGCTCTGTGGCTGCTCAAGAGCCCCAGCAGCACCGTAATGTTTTCCTTTGGCACGTTAGTAGAACAGGTTGGGCTGACATTTAACTTGCTGTAGTTTTGTTATAATGCAGAATAAAGTGCTAGTGGAAAAATAGTGCACTCTTTAGAGAGAGACTGAATTAAAGCCCTGATACAGAGACGTGATGTTGTCCTCACAACATGACAACTTTATGATTCATGGAGAAAATAATTTATCTACCTGATGAATTTTAGCTTACATCAGAGCTTTGCTGCAAAGCCGAGGTTTTAGAGTGATTGAAAATAACACGGCCCTCTGACAGAATGACACAGTAGCCTGTTGCTGTGGTAACCAAGGATTTAGATGCAGTGTAATGCCTAAAATTATCATAAATCAGCTAAAATAGAGCCATCGGTAATTAACCTGAGCTGCGTTGCGCAACGAGCCATCACATATTACTTGTAGTTACGAGTCTAGAAGTCAAAAGGACAACAGTTTGCACAAAGGGAGTGACGCTGCGTCATCGCTGCACGGCGTACCTGAAAGAACTGCTGGGGCTGCTGTAGCTGCAGGGAGTGCTGAGGAGCCTGGGGCTGAGTCTGATAGGCTGACTGGGACTGGTTCGCGATGAAACTGTTGTGCGGGATCATTATGGGGGACGTGAAGACCGGGGAGGGGACGAGGACGGCGTTGCAGTTGACCTGCTGCATGGAGAACGACGGGGCGATGATCTGCTGCTCCAAGGTGTATCTGTTGGGAGGGCACAACGACGAACTTAGGCACAATATGAAATAGCGCCATGCAAACGGATGTGTGTGTGTGTGTGTGTGTGTGTGTGTGTGTGTGTGTGTGTGTGTGTGTGTGTGTGTGTGTGTGTGTGTGTGTGTGTGTGTGTGTGTGTGTGTGCGCAGTGGAATTAAACGGTTCTCACATGGTTTGGGAGATGCCCGTGTTGCACTGGGAAGGCTGCGAGGTGACACTGCTAGTGGGAACCAGCGTCTGCATTGGCTGGTTGAGGAGCATGCTGCAGGAAATAAAAACGGTCACTGAGAGAACTCAATCTGTACTGTGAAAAAGCAAGGTTTCAGAGAGCATTTTTCCTCATGAAAATAACATCAAAGAAGATGTTTTCCCTGCTAACTGCGGCCGCTATTCATAAAGCTAACGGCATATTAGTAATTTCCCATAGCGTATGCCACATCGCCAATGTCTTCTGTGGTTTTAAGTGTCTCTCACCGTAGTTGTCCGTCTTGGTTGAACTCGCCGTCTGTGTGTCTTTGGTTCACGTCCTGCAGAGACCTCGTGTTGGTCTGAGAGAACATCATGGGGTTGCTGTAGAAGGGCATCGTCACACTTGTGTTCGTCTGCACGGGCACGCTCACCGACTGGGTCTGCCCTCTCCGTGCAATCCTCTGCTGGACCTGCTGAAACGAAGGAAACACACACACACACACACACACAGCATGTAAAAACTAAACATTAGCCAAATATCTAATATGCAGATATTTCCTTCCTGCACGAAACGAGGCAAAAGAAGTGTCCATTTGATTATTAAATTCCATCCGACATAACAGACCGACATTAACGATGGTGTCGTGAGCACTGAAGTAGGCTACCAGTCGTCAGCTGCTAATGACTGAAGGTGATTTGATTCAATATTGATCCTCTTAACATTAGAGGACAGCTTTCCAAACTCTTTGGACAGTTTTACCACATTTGGTTCGAGATTTGTATTTTTCACTTGTGCAGCTCTGTACCTGTGTTGAGGGTGAGCTGTTCAGTGAGTGAGGGGATGAATTGTGGGCCCCGCAGGACGGTGCTTTAGAGTAGCTTGAGTGCCGCCTGGTCAACCTTGACTTGCTCTGCTGGGCCGCCCGGCCTGATCTCTGCTGCTGCGGCTGCTGCTGGGGCTGCTGCTGGGGCTGCTGCTGCTGCGGCTGCTGCTGCTGGGACTGCTGCTGCTGCGGCTGCGGCTGCTGCTGTGGCTCCTGCTGCTGCTGGGGCTGCTGCTGCGGCTGCTGCTGCTGCGACTGCTGCTGCTGCTGCTGCTGCTGCTGCTGCTGCTGCTGGGGCTGCTGCTGCTGCTGCTGCTGCTGGGCCTGGCCAAAGTCATTTTGGACAGGTTGCTGTAACAACATCTTACACACACATAAACAGAAATATGAATCTATCCTCCATTACTTAAATGTCTGTAATGCCTTAGATTTATTCATATTTAGGTGAGGTTACAATGGAAGACAATAAGGGAAGGACAGTCGGTTTCGGTTTAATTCTGATTGGCTAACTGTTAATCTGTTGCCTTTGTGTTTCAAATCACAGCTCATCTCATGTCGCCTTCACAACCAGCAGGCAAAATGACGTGTGACAAACACTGCAACACTCCCAGAGCCTCTTCTCTGTGCTTGTTATGGAGGTCATGGTGTTGATGGAGTACTTAGGCTGAACTGGTTTGTGCTGGCCTCTTGGTGGGGCCCTTCCACCATCACTCTGAGGGGTTAGGTAATGTGAGCTCACAATATGATGTTGAATTACATTAACAGCACTTACTTAAATGCCTAACATCTTTTTTTTATGTCTAGATTAAAGTCTGTTGCTATCTTTTTTTTTCTTTGATTTAGTGCTGCATGCCATGGGGTGGTTGTGTTTTTGTCTTTATGGGAGTGTTACCTGGATATTAGCGAGGTGAAGCTTCTCCTTAATGTCGTGCAGCTCCTGCTGCTGCGTCTTAATGTCAGCTTGCAGAATGCGCGTCCTCTCCTCCAGCTGCTCCTTCAGCTGGTTCATTACACAGACCTGAGGCTGCTGCAGCGGATACATGGGCGGCGACGACGACTGCTGCTGCTGCTGCTGCTGCTGCGGTTGCTGCAAAGACATGATCCGAAAAACCAACAGATATGAGAAAAGCTTGCCAGTTTTCTTGTACTTCAGTTATATTTCTTTTCTTCAGTGAATGCAGCATGTGAGGACATAATCAGTTAGCACGAGTCTTGCGATTCTTCACACTTGAAATTGGTTTTACAAGTCAAAGAAACGATCAGGATGAGTGACGGTCTTTCTCACTTGATTTTATAACACATACAGCGGAGGCACAAGCAACAGATGAAATAAACACAAAGCAGCAACCGCCGCAACAATAAGACATCGCACACAAACAGAGGAGAGGAAGGCAAATGGCAGGAGGAGACTAACCATTGCGGAGTGCTTGCTGCAGGTAGGAGAAAGGGGGAGGCTCAGTTGGGGAACGAGGTCAAAGGAATTTTGTCTTTGTGCCAAATTCTACAGGGAAAATGACAACGTTTTACACACAATCTTAGCAACCTGTGACATGATATGGTGTCAACTTATCTCCGAAGACCGACAAGAGACACGTAAATGCTGCGAACTGACCTTTGAACTACTGGGTTGGTGTCTGGCAGACGTCTTCTCGGTCCCGATGGAAGCAGACTGCCATGATGGCGTGCAGGCTTCTGTGTAGGAGTTAGCTGCTGGACGAAAGACAGGTCACCTCTGAACACACTTAGATAACAGTGGACCGAGGTTATGTTCAGTTAGGTCATCATCACGGCTTTTCTTTGTCAAATAACAGCTAACGAATAACTGGAACAAAGGCATGATACACTGAAGTTCTGCTCATTTCATGAGTGGGATACAGTTTATTATTAATATTTCAATCTGTCCTTCCTCGGTCAGAGCTGTGCTCATCAGGGAAAGAGCAGCTTCATTGAATCTTTGCTTGTATCCAATAATCTTCATTTAAAGATTAGGCAGAGATTGGGCTCTTTGTTGTGAAGATGTACATAGAATGTATGAAAATGCATGAGGTCTCTATTGAGGAAAACCAAATAATCATGTGATTATAACTGACAGTGTATTAATAACGCTGCAATTAACTTTTTGTATCCTCTTTGAATCAATGGGGGAATTGTCAATTTTTTCCTAAGCAGAGTAACTATAGCCTTTCTGAGGTGAAGGCAGAACCACTTTTGAAATGCATTTCCTCTCTGGTTTTATAACAATACTGCTGATTCACCAGCCCTAGATTGCCTCCTCATTCTGCCTCGGATTTAAACCCACAAACTGGGACGCATTCAGCGGATTTTTTCCGAGAGGAAACATCTACTGGCTATTTTTTCTGACAGATACAGTTTTATGAATATGTCTTTGGAAATAGTGAAAGCTGTTTTTTTTTTTTTTAATGTGTGGGAAGACAGCAGCTATGTTTATGGACAACTGTAATTATTCTGCCACTGCGGCTGAGTATTGTTCATAAACACGCAGATGGAAGTGAAAAGTTTTAGACGGTGGGTGGAAGAGCAGCTAAAGTCAGAGAGAAACAAACAGGGAAACATTTCATTATTGATGCATCGTCACCCACATATATAAAAGGTAGGTGTTTTCTTGACTTCTGGTCTGCTTAGTTAAAGAAGATTTTACCTCCGATAACAAAGTTTTCTCAGATCAATTGTAGGATTTGTCAGGTTTAAATCTATTGGAATGATTTTATTCTAAACGTTAAAGTCTGAGCGTTATCACCGATGCTGCAGTGAATAACAACAGGAGTCATTTCCTTTGCTGCCATTTGTCCACAGAGGAGAATACCATTCTTTCCGCTAAACTTAAATAACACAGCAGTTCCTTCAGCAATGTATAGGAGCAGGATTGACCTGCTGTTGAGTGACTTAGCACTTTAGGGGAGCAGACGATGACTCACATGCGGAGTCTGACATCGGCGTGTGGGAGGACTTCCGGGAGCTGTGGGAGGAAACCGAACGTGCGCCGCTGTCTCTGTCCCGCGGAGGGTCCAGTGTGGAGCAGATGTCCAAGTACAGCTCCTGAGCCTGGGACACAGAGTGAGGTTCAACACCGAGGGTCAGGTCTGAAGTAGAAATAAACACTGACACACACACACACTGTATGTAAAAAGGGAACGTAACTCTTACCTTCACTGAAGAGGGAGCGATCTCAGGTGGAGACAGCTCCTCAAAGCCAAACGCTCTCCTCCTTTCAGCTCGCACTTCAGCATAACTGAAAAAACAGCACATAGAGAGAGTATGTGTGAGGACCACTGACAAAAGCGTACACATCTCCAACTCTGCAGACATTAGAGCACCACAAGGTGCAAAGACCAGGCTCACCTGACAACAGTGTGAGTACAGACGATGAACTCAGGTTTGGAGTTCCACTGGTGGTAAGTGATGTAGTAGTGAGTCTGCAACCAAATCCACTGCTGACCTTTGGTCAGGAAGCGATAGTAGCAGGATTTACCCTTTCCAAACTGCATTACTGAGGAGAAGGAAAAACAGAAGGTAGACCTGTTACCCATTTGATTTCTGAGATGGATTCGTGGATGTGGTGGTGGTGAAGACAGAGAAGCAACAGTTACTCACGCTGCTTATGACACTGAGCTATAAGCTCCAAGTCATCCACGTGATAGTAATCATAGCCGGAAGTTCCAAGAACCTCAAAGGGTAAATATCCTATGATTGGTGAAGCCCTGAAACATACAAATGAGTTGATAAACATGCAAGAAAGACAAATTCTTGCTAAAAAAGCGACACTGCCAATTAATAGGAGAAGCAATCATGCAAATCTTTTACCTGTGATCTAAAAACAGGAACTTCCATTCAAGGCTGTGTCTGGATGTGAATTCATCACAGGGATCTTCCACATTACACAAATCCTAAACAAAAAGAAAGTCACTATTGGGGTTTCACAGCAATGTAAAGGAATTAGCAGTCTTATAACATCTTCTTTTTGCCTAAGTCATTGGGACATTTGAATCTTATCCACTAGATTCAGCAACTCTCATGTGAAGCAGGTAGAAGTTATACATCACGTCCTGTCTTCAAATTGTCAACTTTGTTCAGACATAAAATGTAGAGTTAAAAAAAACGGCAGATTTAAATCAGTATTTTGCAGTAGATTTGTAATCCATGTGTCGTATGGTGCAGTCTACACTGTTATAGTCACTCCATCTGGCAAACCAGTGCAAGCAGTGTCTTCTACATTTTGGAATAAGTAGAGGGGGAGAGATGAAGCCTTTCTAATAGATCTGGTTCTTCTAGCGCTTTTTTTTCTCATGTTAGGCAGAAAAATGCAGAACAGAAACACCTGCCAGACTTGCATTTTTTGGGCTTGGACGTTTAAAATGGTTTGAGGTAAGTATTTAATGTGATTGTGAGTTGATCTCAACATTACCAAGACCTCAGAAAGCTTACAGGACTTTCATTTACTACAATAACTGGTGTCCAGATTTCAACTCAGAGAGCGCCTCTGGGATCAGAATTGTCCTAATGATGTAATCAGCTGGAAGGGACACACTGTGCAACAAGAAGTCTCCAGATACTGGGAGTTCTCATGGACTAGAATGTGTGATCCTTCACACAAAATCCCACCACCTGTTTTTATTTTAAAATTCCTTTTAAAGTAATGACACATGCAACACAAACTGAGAAAGAAAGGCACAAGATGTTAATATCCGGGCTGGTGTTACCTTTAGAAACTGTGGAGTGACTAATCGTACTGTAGCAATGAGGCAGACCTGCTCCTCCAGCGACGACTGAAGGCTTCTCGGCAACGTCACATCGAGACCGTTACAAGAAGATGTAGGCACTATGTGAGAGAAGACAAGGTACATATTTTTCCATTCTGTTTGTTAAAGCTACTACAAGGAACTTTAACCGGGATCCATTTAGAAAACCTCTCATATTAATGTGCAGGTCGGTTTGTGGTAAACCTGCGTGACTTTGTGTGGCACCGATTAAAAGCCTTAAGAATAACTTTTAGAAATAGCCAATCTCCTCACTGATGGCCTCATGTAGGTCGTATAGAGTCATCAGTATTAAATTGAGTTTCATAACCAGTTAAAGGTTCCTCACAGTAGAATTGATGGACCTTAACTGCACTAAAGTGACGCATCTTACTGAATCTTAAGTCTTTAAAACAAGTAGAAAATAAAAAATCCTTACCATTGTTATGAAACTTGAAATCTCCCACAAACTTGACGTACTCGTACACAGGCAGTTCCTTTGGGTCAATGTTACCTCTGGCTAGATGACAGCAAAATTCAATATGTGCTTCGTCTGAAAAACAGCAGATTTGTTTTTCAAGGTTAACAACCTATTCATGATACAAAATCTTTGTAACAAATCGTCTCTTATTGAGGTGCTTCTTGATAATGTCTGTGTTTTTTTGTATGACACTAACAGCACAGTAGTTCCTGAACTGCATTTTGGAGAGAAAGATCTAAAGTGTAATTTCTATGCTACAGACAAAAATCATATGAAATCTTGTATTCACAACACTTCAATAGATCTGACAGTAGAAAATGTCTGCTATCAAGTATTAAAACAACAAAGGGCAATTTAAGTGAATTATAAAAATTTGAAATTTCACATCTTGTGTTACATGATTCAGGATGATTTTATGTCAAGAAAGGCAAACGATGGATGTGTCTTTTGAAATGTGCCAAAGAGATGAAGATCGCTCCAGACACGGCTCTATTTAGGCTTCTAAGTATAGGCCGAGACACTAGCTCCTCACCCTCTCTCTTTCTCAGAAAAGCCCAATAGTAACACAGGATTAAGGTCAGTGTCTTGAGCCCCATATACTACACTGCTTTGGATTACTGTGCTAACATAACAGTGATTTAAAGTCTTAACTATGATACTAAGCTAGCTCCTATTATTAGTGAAAGGGCTAATCATAGATCCACACTAATCAATCCAATAAACTTTGGACCCCAATTCAGCAACCTGCTCTAAATATAAAGAGCTTTAACTCGGAAAAATAACTCGTCAGGAGTCGGGTGTAATTTGTATGTCAGACAAAAGCCTTCTTACACAGATCTCTGAGCTAAAAGTGAATAGTGACGACGCCGACTATATATTTCTCTACTGAACTTTTCACCTCTTGATATGGGAGACAACCAGACACAACGTGGTGTTAGAGACAGACAGGAGACAGACGTGTGCGGAGAGGCCGCCCGGCAGGATACTCACTGTCCAGGAAGTCAGCAGCAATGGGGTCAGTCATCAGCATGTGGGATGATAGCAGCTTATACACCTCCCCGTGTTCCCGCTCCGGGAGGAAATTCAAGATATTTTGGTCCACCATATCTGACTGGTGCAAAAGGATAGATGAACTTTAAGCATTTTAAAGTAGTTCCAGACGCGCTCAGAGCTTATGGTCAGTGTTGAACCGGCGCATTCAGTAATCAATGTCGTTTAGTTTCATTCATTACCGTAAAGAAGTTGACAAACTGAAATCTCTATGTGGTACTCAAACAATCTCTTGTAAACACAAATAAAAATAAACATCAAGGCAAATATAAAATGTCTACTTCCAACATGTCCTGGATCAGATCAGATGAATTGCAGATATAAATTTACCAGTGCAAGTCATATATCGGCCAAATAATATATATCGGTAAACATTTAACGGGTCTTTTTCTAATCAGGCAGCATTTGTACCTCATAAATTCTTAAATAAAAACAGAACAACAACAAAAACAACCGTGTGTTAGGAAGAGAATAGAACTTTATTAATTATTTCAGCTTATTTCACTTACCGGTAAATGGCCAATGAGTGAAGACACACTGTCAGATACGTATATGATGTTGCCATCTGTAGTTAATGCGACCAAGAAGCCATCTAGGGCCTGAAGGAAGAGGGAGAAATTGGGCACTTTGACAAAGGTGTGAAGGCATAAATGAAAAATTGCACTCTTACATTGTGACATATCATTTATCTGTGGTAGTTACATGGATTACATCATGTTTTTTGTACCCCATTTGCCTCTAAGAACCTCCTCTACTAGTACCACACTTTGGAAGTTAGGAATTTTATTCTCATCATGTCTTCTTGCCCAGCTCTCCATGGGCGTTTAAGGGAGAGGGCTTCCTTGTTGTTTTATTAACAGCATTAATCAATGCCCGAGCTCAATCGACTTGGGCTCTTCCACAAACACGTCCTCCTGAGCTTTACCTCCAGCATTAGCTGAGTGAACTCCTCATTACTGAGGAACGAAGGCTTCCAGTCCTGTCTCACATCACACGTTTCGTTCTGCGCAGTGATGTCTGAAAAAGACAAGGCCGAGGATTAAGTGTAATAAAGTGCCTGGGAAGAAGTGTATTTGGGTAATAATGGAAGTAAAGGGGGAAATAAATGAAGGTGTGTCGAATGGGAGAAACAATACTAAGACAGTCCATTTCTCAAACTGTGAATACATGCTGTATGTGTTTCCCTACCTTTCTGTTTCTGCAGGAAGTCAATAGTTCTCTGCAGTATGGTGGACTTGTCCATCTTGCGCGGCTGGCCTTGACCCTGCAGCATGGTGCATAGCTCCTTGATGAGCACATTGAATTGGTCTCTTCTCTTCTTCTCCGATTTGTTACGAGATGCCCTGCGGCAGTCAACACAAGAGAACAATCATAAATCAGTGGAGTCGCAGGTGGAAGCTCAGCCAATCAAGCACCTGTAGTTCATGTTTGTTTATCCCCGTTTGGACCGAGCGTTGCTTTTCCTAACAAAAGCGAGCCAAGACTGCAGGGACACAGTTAGTTGCAGACAGACGTCGAAGAGGGAGAGAGAAGGAAACGAGAGAGCGGAGCAGCAGCACAGAGATATAATACAGAATAAAGCAGTTCAATTTACACTGAACATTTTCATCTTGATTCCCTCCCTAATGGGTTTCAGCTTGTATCAGCTGTTGCTTTCAACTTGGTTTGAGCCAACATCAATATTTTTGTGTAGTGTGAAAGCGGTCGCTCCTTGTGATGATCCCACAGAGAATTATGAACCAACTCTGCAGTTCAACGGAGCTGCTCAGCCTCTTTTAGCTCACTGTTTCGGATTTTACGACACACGTTTATTGATGTCCGTCTTTGATACTGTTTTTAGCAAACGCTCTAACAAACCCACTGTGCGTTACCTGCTACACAGTAAACAAAGTTAGCATGCTAAAGCATATTTTTCTCAGGAGTTGGGGGAATATTGGATATCCAACAGGTGGCCAAAGCCTCGCCTGTAATGGAGCCACGTTAGCATTCGGAAATTAATCAACACATTTATGCAGCTTTAATAAGAGAAAGTATTAAGTTTGTGAAAAGAGATGGAGTTATAGATTCTGGTTTATGTAATTAACATATTTCATCAAAGAGGTCAAAGAGGTGACAAAAGTAATCATCGTTTGTGAATTCCTTTTTACCTGAATTATGTCTATTTCTTTAGCTAAAACTGTCGGATTTTAACCATCATGGACTTCATTCTTAACCATAATGTGACATTGAAGCTTCAAGGTTCTTTCAAAATGATTAACTACCAACGAAGACGCAGCAAAGAGAGAAACTACACATTGATTTAGTAGAGTTGTAAATATACTGTAGGAGTTCAAATTTCCATGCTCGACATGCAATCGTAAATAAAAAGACCGAGTACCTTTTCGCCTTGTCTTTCTCATCTTCATCCATTAAATCGTCCACGCAGCTGTTGGTGCTAGAAAACACAGGCGTACGGGCTAAATATAGTTTGTTTGATGATTTCACAGAGTTATCAGATAATAGCTCGGCATTTTTAAAAGTTGTCATGATACATTGTTGAACCTTTCATAACAGGCCTTTTCTCACAGAAGACGTTTCGACTCGTCACAGTAGGAAAATGACATGTTACTAATAACACTGACAATGAGTCTGTTCAAGTGTCTCAGTCAGCCGTGGCAGTGTGACAGTGAACCAGCATGCACAATACCAAAAACCCTGAAACCCAAGCAGCTAAATAAAATTCAGCTACAGCTATTTTGTCATTTACACCCACGCTTTTCGTGACAAAGAATGTCAAAACGTCTTCTGCAAAACAGATAAAACTTCGGGAGGTTAGCCTCGACAAACTGTGATCCCATGTCTTTAAGCACTGTCCACTGTTAACACCATGACTTCGAATAACCTGGTAACCCAGTTGGAGTGCCGTGTTTTCCTCCTGTGTTTAACAGGTCACTGTGGCACGTAAACGTCCTGCTCTATATTTGGTCCGTGCACACTCGGACTCACACAGTTTGATAATGACAAGAAATATGTCAGCAAGTTTAACATGTAGAATCACACTTTATGTTTTAGAGGACACCTGTTCTGTCAAAGAGCCGAGGGGGGACTTAACCAGCAGCCAGTGTGAATATTTACTATCTGAGGCCAGAGCGGCACGTGTGGACTTTAATATATTGTAACAAGGTCATCAGTGGCAACAGACATAACCATAAAGTCGTAAAGCATTGAGGTATATGTAAACAGCCTCATCCAAAAATAGACTTTAACCGGCCAGTATGTAAGTTGCCACAGATAAGCAATTTCAAGGTGTGCCGCCAGGCTTCTGCTACGAGACCGGACTCTTTGGGGGTTCTGTTGGGTTCAAGTCGGGTTCAGAGTGTGTTGAGTACAGCTCCAAGCTCGGGTTGGGTATGGTTATTTTTTTATTTAATCTAAGATAGAAGGTGCCGTTTAAATATTTTGTATTTTGTATTTTAGAAGCTATTAATGATTGACCATAATTAATGCTTACAATCCATAAAGAAAACCATTTAAAATGTTAGCGCATGTTTCTTTCACCCTTTATATGTAGCCTACTAATGCAACATCTTAATTGGGAATAATTTAAAAGGTTGAAGAACTATGTGAACAATATAGAATATGTACATATATATATATATATATATAAGTAGTACTGTGTATGGAGCAGAAGTACAATAAAGATCACAAAGTGAAGTTAATTAGTTTGAATACTCACTCCCATTCTCTGTGGCTGGATGGACAGGGGCCTCCGAAGTCAGAAAGGTTGTCCATACTCACTCCTTTTCCCAACCAGGCCCTTTCTGAAGTCTTAGAAGTCCCATCCGCGCTGACCTCGTCTGAACACTCGTTTGGAAAAACCTAGCGCGGACCAGTTGCCCACCGCCTCCTCGAGTCCACCAAAGAAACGCCAAATCCTGTGAAAACAGAGCCATTTCGTTGAAGATGAAATCCGTGTCGCATAAATTCGTATTTTCTTTGGAACCTGCGGAGATGAAAATACAGAAAGATCCATTATTCAGCTGTAAAAAACAAAAGAAAAAAAAAAAACTGTCTTTTTCTTTTTACTATAAGGACTTATATGGATGTGTTCTGCAGGATAACCATTTAAAAATACAATATGAAGTGTACTAGCAATCTTCAGCTCCTACCTGGGTACAGTGCTTCATCACTAAAGAAGCGTTTTTGCACAGGGGGAGCTCCCCTGACCTAGAAAAATGTCTGAGGCAGAAACCTCTTTTGATAACCCAGCATAAAAAAGAAGAGATTGTAGAACAGCCACCTTCTTCACATCCTCTGTACAAAACAAGCTTAAACAACACGGAGCAGGGACCTTGATTATAAACCAAACTGGGAACTCAGACACCGGAGCCTTGGTCAGCTGCAATGAAACAACATACGGCTGTATTACATTACAGATATTAATACATTGTCTGCATATAGTCTTTATGTGGTTTACAGAACATACTGTACATCATCTCAGTCACCAAATATCAACTGTATATCAGTGGTGGGCCGTCAGGGCCTGCAAGGCCTTCTCTGCTGGCCTAGACAGAATCACAAAGTTATAGCTATTTTATAATTTTATAATTTTTCTTAAATACACTACATGTATTATAATTTATAAAATTATTTTTCCCATTAGCTTATTTTCTCATTGCACAGCTACTGTCTTCCTCAGTTGCTCTGCTTCCAGTGCAGCTTGTTTTAAGTAGAGCTTTTATCCAATCAGATTTCACCTCTGTGTCTCTAGGTAAGAAGAGAGGCCCCAGGCCTGCAGACTCAAAAGTGAATCCATGTGCAGTTTAAGTGAATGGGGACGATATTGTTGATTGTCATAGTGTTCAACCAATCAGATCTTTAATTTGACATGTTGGGCGTATTCTTTGACATGTCAGAGCCTTCTAGTTGGCCTAGCCATACGTGATTGGTCAGTGGGCTAGCGTGACATGTTGGGCGGTGACAATCCCAATATCTGCTGCCTCTGTCGAGCGGACATTTTCAGCCCTCAAACGCATTAAAACGTATTCAAGAAATACAACTGGGGAGGCTCGACTGTCTTCACTGTCACTGTCTTCACCATGAATCGAGAAGGACTTCTTACTGGAACTAAAACGCACGGATGTACTGAACAACCGTGGGATTAAACTCTTTATTAACAAAGAAAGAAGGATGGACTTTGTCTTTAAATAGTGAACATTAGCTTTGGTAAGTTAAATGCGTTTATTTTTACATCTGCAGTAGCTTTAATATGCTTGTTTATATATTATTATTTGTACAACTTGTTTTTATGAAGATGGATTTTTGTTTGGTTTTATATGTGATAGGAACCATTGTTACGTCATATGTTGCTCTGGGGACATATTTAGCCGGTGCCAGTGTTGCCAACTTGGCAAACTTTCTGCCTAAATCTGACGACTTTCCGAACCCTCATGGCGACTTTTTTTGTCAAAACTACTAGCGACAAATCTAGCGACTTTTTCTGGTGTTATTGGAGACTTTTCTGGTGTTATGACTCTGACGTTAAAGCACGTACGTTCTACAGTTACTGCCGCGAACGAGCAGCGTGAGCCCCTCCGCCGCCCCAAAGCACTCACAGGCGGGTACTCTCACAGCAGCCTCGCGCAGCAGTCAGAGCAGAGAGGAGACACACTCTCGGCGTATTAATGTATCTGCACTCTGCAGTTAGTGTATTTATAGGTGTTGAGCTTCATTTTTACACGAAACAAATAATAACCGTAGCTGTGGCGTCATAATGAGGACAGCAGTGAAGGCCCAGGTATAAAATGCACGGCCCGCCACTGGTATATATATATATTGTAGCGACCCTGTACAGTAAGAGCTGGTAGTAGAGGGGTCAGGCTGTCATCTCCCTCTCTCTGGCCAATCACGGGATGCACTGTACACGTTAGTCAAGGTGCGTGCCTGTGATTGGTAGAGCAGAGGGCAGGAGGGGGTTACCTGTTCTGTGTCGGGAGCTAGTCAAGGTCGTTAGACCGGAACCAACGAAGAAGTGTGTTGATGAAAGCTGTATGAAGACCGATAATGTTCGTTGGAGTTGCTCGGCACTATTGATGGCGGTTTCTGTTAATAAACCAGTCTTGCAAGTACTTCACTCTGTCTCCGACTCGTAAGTGGAACGTAACAAAGAGGAATTGTTTTACTCCTTGCTACTTTTAACGTCAGTCTTTCCTGTAGGAAAACTAAACACACTACTTTCTTTTAGCCTTTATTAAATTAGTAGTTAAATTAGTTTGTGGTCTGGAAATATTTTACATTATATAAGAATTATTATTACAGTTGGTGGGTAATGTGAATTCAGGCAGTCGTCAGTGCTTTTGCTGGTTTGTCTGAGAGATTTACACAAGAAACCTCAGGGGAAACTACCATTATTGCATTTTCTATCATTTCAAATCAAAATGAGCTCCGTTGCCCTGAATAATTACTCCAAAAACACCATAAGTCTAAAAAAAGAGTTCCCCTGCCTGCACTTTCCTGACACTAGCCTGATATTACAGTCTTATGGTAAAGAAGTATATCATGATACTGACATTTCATTTTAGGATATTCTTAGGTTTCAATATTCGTCTCTACTCCGACAGCATGAATGAACCTACAACTGTATGCAGCAAATGCAAATATGTGAATGTGATCAATTGTCTGTCTCTGTGTGTCAGCCCTGTGATTGATTGGCGACGTAAGTAAATGGTGATGGGGAATGCACTTGCATTTATGTAGCTCCTTTCTAGTCTTTGGACCAAAGCCCCCCCCCCCCCCCCCCCCCCCCCCGCAACCGTCTAAAAGATAAGCAGCCAATAGACGAAAGGATGTCCGGACTTATTGAGAAAAAAAGAAGATACATTCTATGTGACAGAGCAGAGCATTGCAGCTCAATACATTTCTCAAGTGGTGCAACACAGGAAAACACAATTCTCTACATTTTAAAGTGTCTTGTATTGACTGAGCTTCTCCATTCTGTCCCCAATATTCCCCCAATCTTTACTCTTGTTGCCTCAACATATTGTTTGGGGGGAAAGTTAACATTTAACAAGTTGACGTTTTGTTTTTGTTTGGCGGATCAATGCAAACTTGTTAGATCTTGGAATTAAGATTGAGCTATCCATGTCCTCATTAATGATGCACACACCCCACTTTCTAGCTTAGCTGGTTCATAGAAGGCACAAACCAATTCAATTGAAACACACCTTTCCATTAGAGTCTTAATTAATGTCAACAAACCAACATCTCCTCCTCTCCTCCTCTGTCCACACAGACTCACACACACACACACACACACACACACACACACACACACACACACACACACATTAGAAAAGAAAGCAGGAAAAGCAGCAGGGAGAGACTTTGCACTCAAGGATGTTGAATTGCCGACTGCTGAAATTCTAATATGTTACAGACAAATCAAGCTGTTATTTAACTGGGACGTTGGGATTTTAATGTTTCCCAAATTGATCATGATGAGCAAAAAAGAATATATATACTTAAAACCTCTTTACTCCAATAAAGTTCCTGAAGTGTTGATACAGTAACAAAATGTAAAACATTCGACCGAGGTGCATGTTGAATGAAGAAAAAAAGCCAACATAAAACAAATGCATTAATGATGATAATTCAATTTAATCTATTGTAAAAACATATTATACATCTGGAAAAGTACCTTTAATAAATACTTCTTCACATTCCAAAGCTGTGTGAAATGAATCCTCACATATCAGCCATGCATTCTTTTAACGTATTAAGGGGAAACCACACCTTGCAAGGTTAACAGCTCAGAACCGCCAGAGTCTAGTTACACTTGTGCCTTCGGGTATTTAAAGCCTTTAACCAGCGACCTCCACTCCTGACACTGGTCTGTACACTGAAGTTCAAGTTTATGACTAAACTCTGTACGCAAACGGGCCGTAAAAAGGGATGGGGGACGATTACTCTGGCAATAAATTACTTTATTGTTGCACATAACCTACAAAAGAGGAAACACAAAGTAAGATTAGAAGTGGTTTTTTTCTTGAGAGCGTGTAGGTTTCATTTTAAAGTTTAATGGAGGTAAAAGCCCTCGCTGCCACAACAACTGAGCCTCACACCTCCCCCTGTAGCTAGTTGTGGGATACAATGTTCTCCCTCAGTTCATCTAGTTTAACTGTACCTACTGGGTTTCCTGAGGCAAACAGCACTAGCACACTGCAGATTTCTAAAGTCACTACCAGATTTTCCAATGCTGTGCCTCCCTCAGACACCAGACCTGCTCGCTGCTGAAGATAAAATCCTCCACTGCGAAACAAATCTGAAAAGTCCTTGTTCCCTCTTCAATTTCTGTCTGTCAGATCCTCATTTACAGAGCTTGCGTGCGGCTCAGGTAATAGTAATTATGTAGTTAATGGTGGATTAACAATGGAGCACACGGGTTGTTTTTTGATACAGTCGTTAACTTCCTGATAATGTTTGGCTTGCAGAAGATGGGCACAGATGATGGATCTTGACAGAAGATATTGCCTGGAACTGTCATCGACAAAACACCTGTTTGACATCAGGGATTGGGGCGTGGCCGGCAAGCCTATCGGCTTCAGCACAAAAGGAGTCCAACTGCAGCGTTACATGAGCATTATGTTAACATCGCCACCGCCACACAGACATCGTAACACGTTATTGTCTGCCTTACATTCTTGCAGTAGTTTCACAATGATAAAGCGGACAAGGACAAAACTCTCGCAGGGCTTTATTCTTAACCTCATAATGCTTATTGTTTTAGCATAGATGATGTTTACTGGGCAATTCATACAAAGGTGCAGTTTATCTTTAATAATGTAAGCCAAACCTAAGAAAACCTACTTTACACCTGAATATAATATAATAATGTACAGCTCACAAATTAGAATTAAGACTTGCACAATTACCTTCTATCTAGAAAGCCTGTCAGCTCCACATCTCTGGTAATATTAAGCCTTTATAGGCAACGTTGCAAATCGAGGAGCAGGACTGATTTATGGTCAAACTGGATTTTGGCACCAAAGATCAGGAAAAAAAACAGGCCTGTCCAGTTTCTAAATAGATTTTCCAGAAACCCTGTCACAATATATCAATATGGAAACCGTATGAATCTCATCGCCTCCTACATTTTTAATCACCAAACAGAAATGGTCAGACTCATATAATTGATATATCACAAAAATTGTATAAACCCAGCCAATATCACCAGCTCAGACATTGGCAGCAGTCTCCGATTTATTGATATTTCAAAACAGAAACTTTAAAAGCCACAGGCCATCTCTGATTATCAAAACCATAAGAAATGCAAAGCACCACTTTAGACCAAACAAACTCCATGAGGAAAACCTGTACTGCTTTCAGATGAGGCAAACCGGGTAACTTACAAATAATGGCTCCATTAACGGCTAATACATTATTTAGCAAATCAATATCAAGAAACAATGACACACGAGTACAAAATAGACACATTCTGTACAAACACTAATGAAGTGCTAGACCAAACATGAGCAAAGACCTGGTCCTCATACTGAAAGCTCACAATAAAAGAAATGTTCGTCATCACTATAACACTTTATTTTTGTTGTCTGTATTTGGCTATGTCCCTTCATAATGAATTAAAGAGCAACAATTCATAATGCCATTAGTTATTACTTCTGAAGTGATGGCGAAACATCTACTCTCTGTAATACTAAAATAAATCCACAATGAAGAGAAGACTTTTTCTAGGGCTGCCCCCTTTTAGTTGATTCTTAGTTGAGTGAATTACATTTTCTTTAGTAATTGGTTTTATGCTGAATGACTCATTTACACAAAGGTTATGAGCACGTCTCACACAACACAACACGAGATTTAAAGTGGTGCTTTTGTGTGATTCTTTGAGGCTGAACTCAGTTTTAAAGATCTGTAGATTAAATCAACTAATTGATTAGTCGACAAAAATGTATGTTTGTTAGTCGACCCCGAATTTCTTTTTTTCGAGGACAGCCTTCACAGGGTTTATCATGTTAATGTTTCACCTGCTCACACACACACACACACACACACACACACAAGAAAATGAATCAGGTAGTAGACTTGGTAATAAAGGGCGACCTGCAAGCTTTCTGACAGCCAGCTGGGGAGCTCACAGTGTTGTGCTGACAGATTAATTTAGGTTACTTGTTAATCCAGGGGGCAGTGACTGCTACTGTCTGGTTGGGGAAACGTTTACATTACCAGACCACCTCCACCTGCATCTGGTTTAGAGCTGACGGCTCAAGCTGTCAGGTAAACATTAACTGGGCCTGGACAAGCTTAGTGTAGTCAAACCGGAAATGTTTGGTTTGATGTATATCTAGGTCTGCTTTATCTTTTATTGCATATAATCTGAAGTCATATTTGTGTAGAATTAACTAATTTGCTTAATTTCCCCATAACATGGTTATTACGGTTAAATATTAAAATACAGAACAGGTTATCTAAAAACTGATACCCTCAACTTCCAACATAGATGTGATCACAAATGTATCTGCTGGTCTTTTGATTCTGTCAATAATAACCCATATATGTGTACAATATGTACATATTTGCATATGCAGTGGTGTGAACATATTTAAATTCTAATAACATGTAAGATCGCATTGATCAGTTTCTAAATCAGTTTTAAAGAGTTTCTGTTTTCTGTTATGATTCATGGTGTTACGTGATAAGGAAACAGGAAATACTTCTATTGGTTACACACTACATGAAAAACAGTGAGCAGGCCAATGAGTGCACTCAATGACCCTTCATCCTCCAGTATACACAGTAAATAAGTAATTCTGCCACACTTCAGACAGAGGAGATCTCTCTAAAACTATGTCAACTGCAAATGAGAAGCCCCAAAATGCCCCGAGAACAAGAAAAGAGAGGGTTAGTCAGAGAAATGTGAACTCTAGCAGACTTAAAGCTGCCAGGTTGGGTAACCTAGCCTGACCTAAGTCTGCTGAGAAATTATTTAAGGATTTCTTTTCCTGTGACATTTAACATTTTGGTCTTACAATGACGAAGTGTTTGCCATGCATGTCATCAGCAGAGGTAAATGGGTTATTTCACCTTGTAACCGGGCACTTTGAAGACTGTGAGCTAAAAAATATGTACGCAGCATTCAAGAGCGCCGGCTATATGTAACGTTACTAATACAGACTTCTGTATCGGACTAAACGTTGTTTAACATGTTGAAAAAGGGGGGATCATCTCGCTCTCGACGCTTCGTCCACCCCTCCTTTAATTAGAAAAGAAGCCACTCGTGAACTTTGATGTCACAGACAGACTGTAAACGGGTGACACAGGCAACGCTTTTGCGCTCGTGACGCGAAACTGAAAGCTGTAATTAAATCCCACGTACCTTGAAAAGGGGGTCTCCTGCAGGAATAAAGATCCGCGCCTAACTTTGATCAATCGAGTCATCGTATTTAAAACTACAGCATGGCAACTGAAGCGCAACTAGCGTGACCAGCGTCAGGCTGAATGGGGCACCGAAAGCGTTAAATTGCATAACAAACGCCTAAGTTAATAACGTGCAGGTTATTAATCGCCGGGTGAGCTGTCTGCGGCTCCTCCTTTATCAACAACACACGAAACAATAAGTAGTCCCATTCGCGGTGTTTGCTAGTCTATTTTTCCAGGCACTGTACTCCACATCCTCCGCTGGAAGCGACTTGTAAACTGGACCGAGTGGCTGAGAGCAGAGAAAGTAGGTCAGCTGGTAGCTCAATACTCGGCTAACGACGGCAGCGGCATAAGCAGTCTGCTGTGCACCACAAGCGAAAGAAACCTGTAGTGACCGGGAGGAGGGGGGGAGATTGTAATCTTTAACACACGTCCTAAATGCATAATAGCACCCCACTTGGATGTCGTGCTTAAAGTGTCGCCTGTACTGCCACTTGGCCGTGGAAGCATGACAAGAAGCCTGATCTATTATAGTGTCCTCATTCATCCAGATGGATCAATGTCAACTCGTAAAAGTAAGGGACTGACATGTCTGTCAGAGTGCAGTATGAAGGAGAATCACACGTGGTGATGGTGTCTCCTCCATGTCAACAAGACGGAGCCTGTCTGCCCCTGGCTGTACATTTCTAATCCATACATTTCAATCTGGGAGAAATTTGACACTCAAATTCAGAAGCAAAACAAGAAGCTGAAGGCTTTTTTTGTTTTTCCCCTCAAGTACTTCCCCACTTCCTATGTGTTTTTTTTTTTTTTTACAACTTCCTGGTTGCCTTTTCCCTCAGCTGAAGTCTCAAATGTGGGTCAGCAGTCTGCATGACTTTATGGGCTCATAATGGACCGGCTCCAAAATGTTTTGCTTCTCTCAAGTGATCACACAAATGGCTGCAGATGCAGATGTGTATCTGCATGTTGACAACTTTTAAAACAACCACAAGTTAACATTCAAGACAATCTGTGTACTTCAAGAGCCTATTTTGAGATAATGAGAAGAATGTGTAACTTTAGACTTAACCCTTCCGTAATTGATTGTCATAATCAATCAGTATGTTAATCATTCCACAGTTAATCTGTGCAATCTCCACAGAGTCTACTACAGAGTATGTCAACAAAGTCTTGAATTGGATCAACAAGGCAGGAACCAACTGCTGATTGTCAATATGGAGATGGTAGTTGTTAATTACGATTTTGTTATTTTTATGACAACAGGTTAAAGTGTTGAGCAGGTATCATGTTTAGCATGCTCACTGTCCTTTAACATGTTAGCACGCTAACATTTGCTAATTAGCAATAAACACACGTTATTCGCCTTGAAGGCATTTTGAGATAATGGAGCAAATGAAAATCAAACATCAGAAAACCTTAAGTGCATGTTCCCAATTAGACAAAAGCAGCTTCTCATAATGGAGAGGGCAAGCTTTGGTCCTGAGAGTATGCTGCCTCTTTGAACATTTTGATCAAATAATGAAAGATTCAAAAATATATATCCATCCCCTTTGAGCACATCCAATACAATATCAATAATAAGCTGTGCAATGTAATATACAGAAATATGAAATACTGTGTGCACAGACACAAACATCTTCATCTCATGTTCTATATTTTTGGGGGCCCTGTGGATGTGTTTAATAGCTTTTAACAACATTACTTTTAAACCAGAAACAGTCTGTGGGTATGTGATTTCAACGTCAAAGCCTCTGCAAGTCCTCATCATTTGACATTTTAGGATTAGAGTCTCTCTCCAGACGTCCTTGGGCTTTAAGACAAGAGTAATAGCAATGCTACATTTGCAGACCACTTGCCTCAGTGGCCATCTTCGTGTAATGACTCACACTTTCCCACTGTTTATTCAGACTGCAGCTGTTGTAGTAGTCCAGGTTTTCGGTGACTGATCTGGCTTCTGATGCGGCACCAGTGTGATGCCAGTTCAACCAGCTTGTGAGACGTGGAGTCACAGCCGCACAGCCAGTCTGCCAATTATTGGCACGGCATCTTTTATTGAGGCGATAGCACTTGACTGTCTGCGCTAACTCACTTCAGTCGCAAATTCCCACTGTCTCACCACTCTTCTGCTCCACAGCCGATACAGAGTTTGAGGAAACAGTCTATGACAACTAGTGCACTTAGTTCTGCACTTAGTATGAATGAAAGTGACGGCTGATCAAGGAGGGTGTCTGCTGAACAACCAAAATAATGCTTCTTGTGTTGAAGTAAAAGTAGACTACGTTGGAGTTAATGAATCAAACAATCCTTATTCCACTGCTGTTTATGTGTTGAAACTTTCAAGTATGCTACAGTTTAGCCAGAGCGAACACACCGATTTCAGTCAAGTGTGATTACTTACGGTTTTGTGTAGCAGAGGTCTCAGTTTTTGTATGGGGTATTTATTCTATTGTACCATATCAGATATGCTGGCTGCCACATTTGAAAGTAACCGCACATTTTTAATAATGTTAACCCATGTTTGCAGAGTTAACTGTTGATTAAGCTTGATTTATTAAACAAATTAAATATATTCTATTTGGATAATAATGCACTTGAGTGGTTTCTTATTATAAAACATAGCAAAGTGTTTTTACATGAGCAGAACTGTAGGGACAGGAAGTACAGAATCAGTAAGAAGTCGCTCTCTTAAAGGTCTCCTTTGACTCTATCCTGACACAACATTTTGATTTTAAAGCGTGTATAGTTTCATCTAATAAACAAAGTAAGCGGGACTTAAATATTCTCAAACTCTAGAAGCAAGTAAACTCTTGAGAGACAAGGTGGCCTCTATTCAGTGATGGGAGGTAACAGTCTAAAAAGTCTGACCTTTAACACCCAGAAATCATGCAACATGATGTCAATAAACTGCACACCGCACACTTGTATTTACCAACCTGTCTAGTCTGGGATTGCTTTACATCAAAGGATACTAACGAAATATGCCAGCGATCAACACGTGTGAGACATCTAAGATTCATAAAGATCTCCCACATTTTACTGCATTATTCACCACCCGCCTACATGGAGATTAGTTCTGCTCTTTTAATGTAGGTCATGTTGTTGGATGGTGAGATGACATTTAGCGCTCATAACATAAGCAGGCTTCCCTCCATAACGAATGCTCAGTGTTGGGTGCTTTACATCCTGTGCCTTTGTCCAGACTGCCTTTGCCTTTACGTCAGTGAAAAAAACTGGATTATTGTGATAATCACTCAGACACTAAAGCCATATTGCCTCGAGCTACATCTGTGATACTGGTATTGATGATGTCATCGTGGCCCTCTGCTGAAGCACTGACTGTCATTAATTAGACTGTGGCACTGCTGTTCGCTCTGTGTTCCCATGGTAACAATGTGTGGTGTCTACTTTCCCCCAACCGAGGCAGCTACGTCCATCAAGCCGGCTTCATGGTCCAGGAGATTTTTCATGCACACCTCATTGGTGCCCATTTATTAGACTGATTAATATTAATAAAGTCGCTGTTTGCTTTGATTCCTCATCATAACAACACAAACCTTCTTAACACATTGTACACAGCAGTGACACGTGATTTACTGCAAACCGGTCGCCAGATACAATTTTGGCATTTTACGTTTCTGCAAGCCTGGGATATGTCGACATTTCTGAACCAAAAGAATGTTTCACGTCAACATTTCTACATACGTGTACATCCAAGTTAAAGTTTTAACCGCTTTGTGGGGCTTTTGTTTGGTTATATTTAAGTACTTGGGTTAGGTTTAGTAAAAGATCACGGTTCGGTATACGTCATTTTTAGGGGATTGAGCTAAAAGATGGGCTACAGAGAGGATTTACTGTTGCAGCTTTGAAGTAATAAGCACAAGTAATAGTTCTTTTATGTAATATTAAATTGTATTTGACAAAGAGAACATCTAAAATAACATTAATAAAACAAAACATCCTAAGGATATGAAATCTGAAGAGGTAAAGAAGAATACGTACCGTAATTCACAGTGTATACTCATGTGTAGATGAGGTAAGATTAAACCCCTAACTGTGAATAGAAGGTACTCTATCTACTCTATCTTGAACTGGGAGGACTGGTATTTCTGATGATGAATGCTTCACTGTCTTCTCCCAGAGAGATAAGAGTGTCACACCAACAGTAGATCATCTTCCTGCAGCAACTAAAGAAAATCACCGTATTACCGGAAATGGTGTCCCACTTTTTTCTACATAACCGCTCTTAAGTCCATTCTCACTGTTGGCTGGTATGACGTAATACAATGTTCAGGTCATGGGCATTTTCCACCTTGTAATTCATACATGGAGCAACACTAAAAAAAAAAACTTCAGACATTATCCAATAGCAGAGCAGGGGCGGGAAAAAAAAGAAAATCACAGAAGAGACTGTTTGGAAAAATGTCAGTCACTGGTCAGTAAGGAAACAAGTCATCACGCCGCTCCTCAGCACCGTCCATCTGAACCACACAGCAGCACACACTAGCGCTCCCCTGGGCAACAGCTGAACCCTCGCGCTCAATGAGCTTTACCCACTGGACAACCTGCTGTGCACTAAGGGGAAAAAAAGAAACGGATGCCCTTTCCTCATGCTATTCATAACTGCACTTTAGCAAACAACCTGAACCTTTTTTTTTGTAAATCAAATAACCTATTTGTCAATCAAATAGTCAGTTCGTCTTTTTAAGTAAATTTGCAATCAAAGATGCCGTTGACATATCGTTTGATGGCTATTTATTATTTTTCCATTTCACTTTGGTAATCTGAAGACATCATTTTAAGGGCTCTAATTCAAATTTGATGGAAATGATTGAAGCTTTATTTGAGTACATTACATTCATACGTCCTGTCCTTTTCTATGTGGGTTTCTTTCACTTATTCTGTTTACCTTTCATGTTTATACCCAACAATGTTTGTCCGTGATTCTGCTGATACTTTACCCAAAGTGCCTTGTGATGAAACATTCACCACACAGCACAGCCTCACTGTTGGAGGCCACATCCTTTCAATGAAAACCAGAAATAAACGTCCCTTTCACCAGGTAGATCTACTCTCAAATTGTCCTCGTAATTATATTCTTTCAGCAATTCTAAATGAATCACCAAATTATTCCAGGCCTGTTATTGTGTGCTGCTGCTCAGAAAAAAAAGATGCAATTACCTAAGGCGGTGTGTGAGCAAATATGTGGGTCATGATTCTAGGGCACGGGTGGAAAGGGCTTCTTTGTACCGCTGTCTCAAACTCAGATCGCAGGTTACGTCTTTTATTAAATTCCGTGGAAGGTTGCCGATTCCTTTTACAATGCCTCCGAGAAACATTTAGATCTGATAACCAGAATAATATTGTTTTTATGGATCTATCAGTGAGTGAGTGTTCGTAAAAAAACCCAAACCACAACCAGCCGCTTCAGAGTCGGTGCATAACACCGACCCTGAAATGAACTCAAACAGCCTTCTGCTAGCAGCCCATGGAAAAAATGACCTTATGTCTCCATTCCTATCTATTGCTATTTCATTTTCCTTGCTATGAAAGGTTGCCGTCTGTGTTTCCAGAGCTCCCCTCCTGAAAGCACACAAATCTCTCTCATTCATTTCAGGTTTCTTTTTAAAGAGAAAAGCAGCTTAAATACAAAACATTCATCTCTTGAAAAGAAAGGGTGAACCAATTGCTGAATACTAAATTGCACTATGACCAAATATCCATTCTGTCTCATTTTATTCCACTGAAAACCAAAAGCACAGGAGTGTAGATATTTTTCATTGCCAGATTCAAACAGCTAGACATTCATTTTTCATACGTTTGTGAGGTGATTAACATTTTAATTGAACTACAGGACACAATATCAGCTGCAGATAGCTTCTTTTTGTTGGCCCGGGGGCCTGTTAACTGAAGAAATTAGTTGACAGTTAATCACTAAATAAGACAGTGGGTTAATAACGTCTACATTTTTAATGATAAAAGGCTGGATCATTAGTCGTCTGGGGAAAAAAATAATCACACCGACTAGTTTTCACATTATGGTTAATGCTTCACGCCTAATTAAAGTAGCAAAATACAGCTAATTTGGATGATTTAAAATACCTCAATCTCCTTGAGTGCACACATTATTCAGCTCAGGGAAGCAGATTGGTGTAGTGAGTGCATGCTTCACTGTGATGACTCACGATTCATTCAACCTGCTGAAGTATCCTTGAGAGAAGCCTTACATCACGTCCAGCTCTGTAAGAGGCCGTGTTCTCTGACCTCTCTGTGGTACATACTCCACTTCTTTGTGTTCTTAAGAGATACATATCATACCGACACGATGTTGAAAATAGCAATACTGCACAAGGTGAGACGAGAGCAATTACAAAGGGGTTACATCCTATTATATTGTTGTCGGTAAAAAGCTTAGCCTATATGTAGAATATAATAATCATTGTGTTGCTCCGTTCTCATCTTAATTCAAGTAATATTGAAGAAGAACTTTCAATAAAAGTAATCAGTGTTGAGTATTGTGTGTATTTTCAGCTTTATTGCCCAGTTTGTTAGAAAAGTAATCAAGTGTAATAAGTGTTACTTTGTATTACTTGTAGTAGTCCCATTACTTATGGCATTTTTAACTATTCAGTAATCTGTAACCTATTACATTTCTAAAGTAACCTTCCCAACACTGTCAGTACGTCTTACCTAATTGTAATCACATGGTGACTCTGACACTCCAGGTTCAGTTTCACGAGCCACGATCAGGTTTTGCTTACTCGCCATCACAGATTGCAGATACTGAACATCAGAGGAATGAGGAACCCCTGCCGGGAAGTGCTCCTTCCATTCCAGCATCAGACCTGACATGCTCGTTTGGTATACGGTCTTCTGCTGCGTTGTCTCCACCAAGACCATTGTAAAGCCCACGCAGCCAACACCCCGAGCTAAAGATCCAAATGTAGGTCAAACGCACATATTGTGAAACCCTTTTTTTTTTTTCTTCATTCAAAATACAAAGTGTGGCCGTTCCCGATTCTTGAATGTTACCTTTTGTTGGTAAAGACAGATACAAGCTCATGTGAATCAGCTATATAAAGGGTCTCCTGAATAAAAGTAAAGAAAGGAGACAGTGTAGCACTCAAATAGTGGCCGAATTAATTTCACCTGCTACTTTATGAACCTCATCTTTACTCCTTTAAATGTGGATAACGACCTCAGAAGCCACGCAGACCAATTTAGGTCACATTTTTTGCTTAATAGAGATCTTAGTGTACTACTGCGGCATCTCTGAAAAGGTTTCACACATTATGCTCAGATGTTTATCTCGGAGTTTTACGCTACTAATATATAAAGAGAGGAAGCAAATTCACATAACGTGAGAGGTCTTGGGGCCTGTAGAAGGCGCATAACATTTTTTTTTTTTAAAAGCAGCTAAATGTCTTAATCATGCCCCGGTGGATGTGAGCCTGCGAGCTACTGAGGACAATGACTGTGTGCTTTGGAGCAAGAGATCAGCGACAGCAGCAAGGACGATGACGTCTGTGGAGGCCGTTATATAACTGGAGCTGAACATTTTGTCTGTCATAGTTACAAGGTTAAAGAGGGATACATGAATACCAGTCATAGTCCAGAGACTCATGTGCACCGTCGTTCCACCGGCCCGAGTTCATCGAGGCTGACATCAGCCAGTGCGGCATTTTTGGAGCAAAAGAAATGTCTGTGCTTGATGTTATTAATCAGCATGTCTGCCTCTTTAGACACATGGCTTCTCTCAGGGGTTCAATGCTCCTTACTGGTGATTCACCAACTATTCGCTATTCAAAACATGTATAACAAGGCATATAAAACCCATATTGGACAAATTATTATTGAAAGAAGAGTATTTCTATACGTCTTAAAACATGTCTGGAGGGGACCTTTAAGGACTTTATGACTTTACTTCCCACATCCAGCTCATTAGCTATATGCACAAAGTGTCTCAGTGAGTCTATTAAAGCACAATAAGCAGCAGATGTAGTGCAGAGTACAGCAACAACATAACAACAAATCATTCTAACAAAGAATAGACCAATATCTCAACATAGAAAGACCGAGAGAGAAATGAGGAAGTAAATAAATAAGTGAGTGTGTAGGCACTCAACATATTGTCATCACAGTATCAAAGATACGTTGCATTGGCTTGCAACAAAATGCTACAATTCCAAAATCGACTGTAAAACTCTCTCACAATCATGCAGGAGATGTTATAGGAAAATATAGAGAATGACATTAGGCATCGTCTAAATCAAAGTCTTGTTATGCTAATATGTTGATATACAGTATGTATCTTCACAGAGAGCGATGCACAGACCATGGTGCCAGTTAGTGAGAAGTTATTAACTCCAGTCAAACTAAATGAGGGACAAACTATATTTTTGCAGAAGTTTAACCCCAGTTTGTGTTTTATATTGTCCATTACAATTGTACAAAAGTATTCCAGGACTTAGATTCGTTGGAAAAGTGCAAACTATCTTTGAGGGTTGGACATCAACAATTGAAACATCAGGAACTATGTGTTACAGGTTGTTAAGGTGCATGGGAAATCTAGTCAGGATCAAGTTATTCCCAAGGGAAACAAGTGTTACAGCCAAGTGTAAAGCAAGTACAAAGGCATCCACATGCAGGTAACATGAGAGTTTCCATATAATATTGAACGAACTTTTGCACGATGACTCCAAAGGTTTGAAACATCTTTTAGAGGAACAAAATCCAAGATTCGTTTCCTCGGATTTCCTTATAGACAATATAGCACTACGCCGCAGTTATCTTCGGCTTCAGCAATCTGCATTTAATCTTTGTTTCTAAGAGACAAACAAGCATTGATATCAATGTGAGTAAGTAAAAATGTAGTCAACCTGTTTCACTCCATTTCATGTGTGTTTGAGGTGAATCTGAACATTCAACATTCATTCTATGCGGAGCGCCTCTGTCTTCTTAAAGAGACAGAGGGTAGAGAGGATATCGTCGCCGTCGCGCAGACCTACACCATTTGTGCATGCCCAGTCACACTAAGCAGCTCGAGCAATATTCAGACTAGCCTTCACTTTAAGCTTGCAGGACATGGCCCAGTAACCTACTTTCCCCACAACATGCTCTGTAACATCAGAGACGGGGTTATGTGTGTCATCAGTTAACAAACCTTCAACGCAGCATATTTTCAGCAAAAAGACTTAAAAAAAAAAAAATAACAGACACAGCACTGCTGAGGCAAAAACAGAGGAACCCAATGATCACAATGATTTTTCCGTCCATAAGTCTCTTGCTCAGTTTACTCTTAAAGGTGACATACGATGTGTATTAACAGTAGAGGAGACACAGACATGTATAGGGACAGAAGAAGGAATTAAATGGCACAAAAAGGACAGGATGAAGGGAGAAATTGTCAAAAAAGATTGTGATACTATGGGGCTAATTGTGAAAAGGATTGTCATAATTGTGAAATGCTACACCATAGTAATGGGTTTATTAATTATAACTACAGGATAATCAGCCCTAGTTATATAAACGTTTCTTAAAATAATGACAAGCTTGCCCTTGATAGATAGATTATGAGATTTATTGTATAATAATTATAATATTAATTAATTAATTGTATTGCCTGTTGCAAAAACTGTCACTCTAATAACTATGACACTGGTGATAAAGTACGACCATTGACCACTTAGAGATTGTGGACTAATGGACTGTGTGCTGGTTGAATGGTTGAATTGCTGTTTTTTAGCAGTGGGTGTTGTATCTATCCTCAGTTTATTTATATGGGATAAAGACAACTTGCAATATGAGTACATTTGGATTGGTAAGAGATTGATAATGGCTGCAGTTCAATGAATTTGCTTTATTGCCCAGCCTTTATTTCTACCCCATAATTAATATAATTATTATTTTCACAAGTGAGAAAGTGAAACAGCTGTCAGCAGAAGGCAGCCATAGCACATAAAGGACAATGAGTATCGTTGACTCCTGATCTCTGTTTCTGTATAGGGGCAGACTGTATACTGAAATCTAATACACTCGTTTATCTAGCCCACGGTGTAAATTAGGATTTGTTGGATTCAGCGTCGGGACCAGAAATTAGCTGAAGCGAGAGGACGGCAGCATAAGTCACGAGGCCGGCCCGAATGTTTAGCAGCCAGTGGCGGCTGGTCCATAGAGGGCGCTAGGGCGCCGCCCCCCCTAGAGCTACAAAAAATAAAAATAAAAATAAAAATAAAAATAAAAATATAAATAAAAATAAAATTTAAAATAAAAATAAACTATACAAATTGTCAATATTTGTGTTTTTGAAACATGGAATCACCCAGTAATATGTGTAAAATATGATATCTGCGGTAAATATATGCTTTTCCTGCTTGTCCTCTCTGCCTGTCTGCTCTTCCTCTCTGTGTGTGCACGTCTCAGCTGGCTGGGGCGCTGGAAAAACTGCCCCAAAGAGGCGGGTCTATAAAGCAGTTTAGCCAATGATGAGTAAAGATATAAATGAGTGACATACAATTCAGCCAATCAGCGTCCTCAAATAGATTCAGCTTGGGGCAGTTTTTTTCCTGCCCCAAGCTGCGCGTTCTCGTCAGGAGAAGTCTCTACAGGAGAGCGCCAGTGTGAGCACTACTCCTCCAAGACCCGTTTGAGAGGAGAACTGAGAGGAGAAACTACTGAAAGAGCTGATCCCAGATCAGCCTGACCTCACAATCAGACAGCAGACTAGCAGGAAAGAGAAGCAGTACATGAAGCTTCTCTACTAGCTGTACACCAGACAGGTTTGGCTAGCTGGATGACGTCATGATAATAACTTATTTATCTTTTTAAAACAACGGGGACAGATCCAGCATGGACAGTTAGGGAGTGAGGGGCATGAAGCACCTGTCTGAGAAATGGATATATAGTTATATATATATATATATATTATTATATATATATATATATATATATATATATATATATATATATATATATATATATATATATATATATATATATATATATATATGTGTGTGTGTGTGTGTGTGTGTGTGTGTGTGTGTGTTTTATATTATAGTGAATATTATTATATGACATATATATTATTATATTATACAGAATATTATATGATATATATATTATTATATTATGCAGAATATTATATGATATATATATATATTATTATATTATACAGAATATTATTATATGTTATATATATTATATTATACTGAATTCCCTGTGAGGGTGACTAAAATAAGATGTCCTGACGTGTTTGTGAAAGTGTTATTTACTGCTTTTTTTCGTGTTGGAATAAATGTTAAATATTTAACTGCAAAGTAGTAATGCGCGTTTGATACCTTAATTTGTTTGCATTAAATCATTCTGGGATGTTTGCTGAAATTGATTGGATGTGGCACAGCCCTACCAAGAACATTTTCCACCAGCCGCCACTGTTAGCAGCATGATGTAAAAAGGAGCATATGATGCAGTGAACACCCCGGTTCAGTCAGTCATGGACCAGCCCATCCTGTCCCACTCAGCTGTCAGCACACATCCTCATCACTATTCATGTCTGCTGGGCCGAGCTCAGCACTGACGCAGCAAGCTCGAGCCTCAATGAGAGTGTATTCGGATGAAGACGAGGAACAATCATTTTGGACACTGACATGATTTGCACAAAGGCTCCTTTCAACTACAACACAGGCATTTTTTTTGAGGGGGGGGGGGGGGGGGATCAGGTCCCCTTAACAAAGTGGCACAGTTGCCATGGACTTGGCATCAGTCTTTTAGTTTAGAGGAGTGAGACATGAGCCATGCCTTATTAAACTCTTTTTACCATCACACGATGCAGCGCCTCTCACTTATGCAGTCTCAATATGTCTTCACACACAAATAAACCCTCTCCATTACCCTTTTAAATAAATGCCACTGACTTAGGCTTACAGTTCTTTCTCCTCTGATCATGTGTTATACTTTTTCAGATTTAATATTGTAAAAAGCCCCAAACCCACAGCTGGTGTCCAGGTGGCAAAGTCAACACATACAAAACTTCATATTAGTTACAGTTAAACAGCGCACTTCATTAAGAGAGTCCCTTCACACTGCTGCACACAACATCAGAGCAAGATAACATGTCCATCTCTTCAAATACACCACTGAAATGTACATGCACATGTGTCAAACAGTCATGTAGGTTAAATATTTTAACTAGAACGTGAAAAAGCACTCACTGCCTCCGCACATCAGCTAGTGTTAAACTGACTGAATGTGAAGAAAGAGAAAACTATGAGCATGTTTCAATTCGTACATTAAAAGAGTTTCTACACCCGTTCATTTGTTCGCTACAGTGTGTTTGTAACAGCCGTGGCGTTACAAGTCAAATCGAAACGGACACGGTGGACCGAACCGTTAGCGCGTAACGACACTGAGCTGGAGCCTTACCGTATTCTGCGAGATAAACGGGGGTCAGAAGAAAAACAAAACGGAAGCATGCGGGAAACCGACCCCCCCCCCAAAAAAAAAAAAATCCCCGACGTCCTATATTCCAAAAAAGTTGCCCAGAGATGGAACACAGCCTGTGGAGGAGGAGGCCCTGGCCCAGCCCACACACCTCACTCTTTATACAGTCTCCGGTCCGGGCGAGTCCTGTCCACATGCACGGATGAAAGCTGAATGAAGAGATTTCTCTGCAGCCAGAGTACGTCCACTCTCGGAGTCCCGCCCACCGGACTATATACTGTACTAAATAAAGTTATGCGAGCGGCCGTTTGTGTGTATAAGTGGTGGTTGTGGGTGGGCTTTAAAGATGCCCTTTAAATGAACAGATTAATGAACATTAATGTGATTAAATGCGCTGCGAACGATCCGTTAACAATGTTTGAATTCTAATTGCCTGATCATGCAAATCATCAACAGGTTATAAAAAGCTCTGAACGCCGGTATTCCATATTTGTACAGTACACTGGTGTGCTTGGTGTGAGTCATGCCTTCTGCTCTCTGAGTCATGCTTTCAAAAGCTATTATATACAGCATATCTTCACATATTGGTCCACATGAGTTTAGGCGGATCAGAGCAATGCTGAAAATGTAAGACAATGTAAGCAGTTGTGAGAGGAATTAGTCCTCTAGGTTTCACATAATCCAACAAGTCGTCGAACACTGTAGCGCCTGCCTTATGTGCAATCAGTGCAAATCAGTAAGGAATCCATCGGTATCATAGGGGGGGGGGGGGCTGAATAACACTTCAGATAGGCTTCTTAGGCATCTTCAAAGGGTCCCTTGACCTCTGACCTTATGTTGATATGATATGTTTATGAGAAATGGGTTCAATGGGCACCCACGAGTCTCCTCTTTACAGACATGCACACTTTATGATTGTCCCATGCAGTTTTGATACCAAATCACAGCATAATTTGGTATTTTGAAGGGATTTTTGAAATGGTATAAACCCCAAGATTTGCTGCAATTATACATGAACAAATGAATGACATAAAACTTGACACATATTACTGACCTGCTCTACTTAATCTTCAGGTTCGCAGTTTTTGGATGATGTGCACCATTTGGAATATACTGTTGATCTGCTGTCTCAAGATCCGCTGTCCCCCCTAAAAAAAGACTAAAATGGTTCTATGTGGCTCCATTACAAGTAAGAAATACCTGCATTCAAAATTGTTGTATCGGCAAAATGTAGAAAGCACTGATGCAGAAATATGGCCCTTGTGAAAGTTATATTCTATATCATATTACATTACATATTGTATAGCATATTAGTGTTGAAACTGGTCGAGGTTGTGGAGCTAATTTTTACTTTATTAATTGGGTATATCGAGTCGTTTAATCTATAATGTTGCCTTATATTTTATAAATGAATATGTTATGTTGTAGATACAAATGTTAATCTGCAAAGTGACCAAACTGTAACTGTGACATAAATGTAGGGAAGTACAAAGTACCACATTTCCCTCTGAAAGGTATAGAATGTATAGCATACAATCAATGGTAATGTTCAAGTGCCTCGAACATGTAATCAACTGCAGCACTTGATTATGTACTTGGCCACTTTCCATCACTGGAGCAATTTCTTTTTTTTCAATGTCAGCTTTCAGCAGTGAGCTTCCTCATGCCATTAACTTTAACTTTTGGGATATCTCGAGCCGAACCTGAGAAAGCAGAACCGACTCAAATGCCAAATAATTCAAATCAAACGCTCCACCACGAATACACACCTTTACAGCGCGGCTCGACCTGGAAGTGTTGTCACTCCTTGTTTTCTTTGATTTCTCTGTTCCTTACAAGCAACTGTCAGAGGTGAACAACTTTGGATTGTTGACATAACACTGAAATCACATACTCGACACACATACTTAATGAAAGATTCAATGTGTCGGCTGAACGGCAGCTCTGACATGCTATAATTTAGTAGACAGGTGAAATGGTTTGTTGTGAGTCAAGGCTTCAAAATAGCTGCAAGGCTTTAAAGACTGTTTTTGCACAATGACAATAAATGATTATTGTCACTATCACATGACAAACAAAACAAAACAACTACAGTAGCACATTCATGTGGTGCATTTTTGGAAGTTACATCGGGAGGAATGTAAACAGCTTGTATGGTGAGTTTTTTTCTTATATATAACGGTGAAACTGTCCATAAAAGTTTTAAGCTAAGACACAACAAACACTGTGTGGCTCAGAGTTATTCTGCAGGAAAGCACTTTTATAATTATTACCCATTAAGAGACAAAAAAAAAGTAGCACAATATGTAAGTGTCCCTTAGAAATGAATACTAACCGTAGATTACTGAGATACAGATTTAAGTAAAAACAACATCATTACAGTGAATTTCATAAGGGATTTTCCATCATGGTAGGGAAGAATTCAAATTCAAAATTGGTGCAGCAGAGGGCAAGATTTTATGACTTTTTGGTGTGCAGCAATTTTCAAAAACAGTGGATCTTATACTTCCCATAATGCAACTTCCCAGTGTTTTTAGCAAGACCCTGAGAAAACTCCTCCGGGGGCACAGACGTGATAACCCTCATGACTAGGAAACTAACTTTGACGAGTAAAATCAGAGTGCCCCTTTAAGATAAAAAAAATCTATCAACCAGCAAGCCTAAAAGTGTCCTTGAAATTAACAAGGCTATTCATAATTATTTGACAGAAAACCCTTGAGGGCCATTTTAATAAAGCAGGGCATAAAAATGAAGATATTTCTTTAGAGTGTACTGCACGTCTGAGACCTTCAATCACAATACATCTGTGATGAAAGGCCAACTTTTAGTCAGGTAACTGCACTACACTGCCTTTCTTTTTAAATTGAAGTGTCTGCAGAGACACTATATTGCATACTCAGACACTTGGTATTGAAATTTCTTTTGGAGTTAAATATAATATAAAAAACAAGCTAGAACATCATAGCTCCAATGTCATATGCTAAGCATAACGGTCAAACCGCACAGACACAGAAAGTCAATTTAGTGGCAAAGTGAACATACTGCCCATGGTGATAATGTACAATCACAACTCCCAAAACCAATAACAATTCATCTGCCTTGCAGTTGTAATGCCAGGCGGAGATGGATGTTACGTCAGTCATGCACTTCTTTTGTGGGCCACAGTGGTAAAAATAGGTTATAAGGAGATTATGCCTTTCTCAGTTCTTTCTTTATGAGTGTCAGGTAAGTTGGGGAACAAAAAGCAAGAATCATAGCACATTTACCTTCAGTTTTACAAATAACTAGTGACATCCTGGTTGTTGTTTTTTTTGAGACTCAGACATGTTTTTATTTCAGCAAATTATTGCCTGTAAAAAAAAAATCAGTGCAACACTAGCTCATTCAATTGTTTTTACTTGTTCTGGACCATTTAAATACATGTCTGATTTGTTTGTACTTTTCAAAACTTGTCAAAACCACATTGGAAACGTCCACTTTGACAATGAGCAAAAATAACTGTACCATTTTATTAGAATCATATGGCAATCTAATCTAATCTAAAATGTAGAAGATCCATAATTACCCAATCATAACAATAAATGCCCACTCTTTGAAATAAAACTACTAGAAATTTTGCAGGAGGGATTTGATTGATGTTGGTAAGTTTGGAAAACTATGATTCACCACTTTAGAATATACCCTGTACCTTTTCTTTGTTACCATTAAAGCCAAGGAGGCCTCTCACCAAATTAAACCCAGATGCTACCTCTGGAGCGACGGTGTCCAAATACGGCCCAATTATCAAACAGGAATGCACATTTCATTTAACAGAAAATGGTCAGAGGAACACCTTCTTGTGAACTATCTGTGTGCCCAAACATGTAAACAAATAAGATTTCAACAGTTTCAACTTTATAATTGTTTTAATATATACTGTGTATGTAACCTTTATGTATTTGACAGCAACATTTTGTGAACCTTAGGGTGCACAAATGTGTTTTTTCCATCTACAAGATGACACTGGCAACCTTTAAAAAATATCTTCAAAATGTTTCATGTAAATATGGAAACGTATTTTCCCTTACTTGAATTTGAAAACTAAAGCAGGGAAATACAAAGTATGTCTGGCCATTAAATAAAGCAATTATGTTCCTAATTTTTAGGACTAAGAGTTGTAAATATGAGCATTTTAGCATTTATTCATTTTGGATTAAAAAAACAAACAAACCAATATTGCACTGTTTCACTGGAGGGCGCTAACACAAAGCACCAGGTGGCCAGGGAACAACTTGAGAAAGGAGGAGGCCATTCACTAGCCTGTTTTAGCTACACACACTTAGCTACTGTTAGCTAGCCGGCGGCTAACGAGCAAGCTAAAACATCAGTTTGTCTTAATGTCGTCCGTCTCATCAAGTGATGGCAGGAGAACGGTGTTCACAAACCGAAGCTGGTGAGTGCTGCGCGTGCATTTGATCCGCGACAAAACATTTAGTATTCTCACAGTTTGCAGCTGTGTGCCTGCTAACGCGCTAAGCAACCGAGTGCAACCCGGAGCTAGCTAACGTTAGCTCGGCTCAATAGCAACATTAGCTAGCACCAAGCTAACACACTTCTGTTTCTTTTCAGAACTGTATTACCTCATTGCCAGATTTCTACAGTCCGGACCCTGTAAAAAGGCATCACAGGTAACGACATACAATAAGCAAAATATTGACTAAACCCGTTAGAAAATAATTGAATAAGTAGCTGGTGCTAGCAGCTAACGCTAACTGTGTCCGTCTGTTGTTAGATTCTGATTGAGGAGCTGGAGGAGTATGAGGTAGGTTCAGCTGGTCCTTTCTGTGTTTATTGACATGTGAGGTTTCCGTACTGTTGCGTATCAGTTCGCTTTTTGGTCAACTTTTCAGTAATTGTGGCTGGTATCGGATAAAAGAGCGTGTTGCCGAGCCGTGGACATACTGGCAGTTTGGTGCCGTCTCTAACCGCTTGTTTTTTAACTTTAGTTGGTCCCTCAACGATGGAGTTGGGACGGGAAGAAATACAAACGGACCTTCGAAGACTGGGTGAGTGTGAACTGTCATAATTAACCTTTTAATGAAATGAAGCGTATAACATTTATGTTAATCGACAATTATCTCTTAGTGATGTGAATATTTTAATTAAATTAACCACACAGAAGAGACGCGGTGGTAATGTGTTTGTGTTTATTTGAACACATTTAAACATTTATATTAGTACAGGTCCGTTGGTGAATAACTATATATAGGCTTTGGTATTGTGTGGGCTAGTAGGAGGAGATTAGAGACGAGGGTAGGTAGTGATAGGCTGAGCCAGATCCAGAGAGCTGCCAGTCATCCGTTGGAGCCAATGAAATCACAGTTGTATTTGCGAGCGAACCGGAACATTCGTAAGAGACTCTTGTGATTGGCTGTGAGCTTCTCTGAACCGCCTGCTTCTTTCCCTCCCCCTCCCTCTCCTTCTTCAATGTTTTTCAACTAGCTGCATTACAAAACCATGTCACAACAATGAGCAATTATAAACAGGAAGAGAATAAAATAAATTAGGTAATTTAAGGAAGAAGTAATAAATTACAGAGGGTCTAAACAGTGTTTATTTACATTGTAGTTTAAATCGTGTCTTTGAGGATGTTGTGTTCCAGTCTCATAAGTTATGAAATAATTAATAAGAATATCAACAAGAATCTAGTTTAGATGCCAGCTGACATTTAGTTTTTTAACACCAAGAGAGGCTTAGTGGAATGTGAAAATATTTTTGTAGTTAAATTATGTTTTGCTGCTTTGGACACAATTAAAATGTTCTTTAAGTGAAATTGATGTGTGTTTTTAAATGGAGCTAAACGGATGAATTGGTCGGGCCGACATATTGAACAATATTAGCTTATTGCTGATATTTTGGTTTAGATGTACATGTCTGCTGATGTCTAAAATGTCCCAGTCTGTACACGTCATGGTCACAAATGTTCAAATTCATCAGTTTAAATAATTGCGGTGCAGCCTGTAAAAAGCACTGTCTGTTAAGCGGCGCTGGAGTTCACTTAATGTCTTCAAACGTTTTAGATGTTTGTTGTAGCATTTTTTGAAAATGTAACAGAGATGATAATATTTTAGTGTTCGTTATTAAATGCTACTTATATATTGTATGTATTGGTTTGTGTTGTTGTTGTTGTTGTTGTTGTTGTTGTTATTATTAATAGCAGTCTGTGACTCCTGCAGGTGATTTTCAACCAGCACATTCCTGCAGACTATCTGCTCCGTGTTTGTCAGCGCATAGGCCCGCTTATAGAGAAGGAGATCCCACCTAGTGTTCCTGGAGTCCAAACACTTCTGGGGCTGGGAAGACAGTCCTTGCTTCGTACTACCAAAAGTAAGCCTTTCTCTCCAATCCTGTAGTTGTTTTTGTGTGTTTTGTTTGGTAATAGATCTGTATCTAAATCAGTGATCATTCAAATTCCACAATATGCTTTTTAATTCATTACCTGTGTAATTTAGGTTGTAGCCACAAAGTATGTAGTGGCTCAGCTGTTGCTGCACTCCACCGAGGACGTCCACCAGAACCTCCGGTCACCAATGGAGAGGCTCCCAGTGTTGGTGTGTAAAACTTTCAAAAATATATTTCTCCCCATTAAGAGGTCCCGAAGCCCCGAGACCAATTCAGCTAAATCTGCTTTAGCAGTCTGTTGCTCCCACTAATCATTGTCGTCTGTCTTCATATCAAGTGGCCATCTTGGATGCTCGCCAGGCCACAGGCACAGCTCGCTTCAGCCAGGCCCTGCCGTCTTCCTCCTACCAACATATGAAGATACACAAACGTATCCTCGGCCACCTTTCTTCTGTCTACTGTGTAGCCTTTGACCGCACCGGCCGTAGGATATTTACGGTGAGTGGTGATTTCTGGTTCAGACGATTACTGCAGCAAAACTCTACTTGTAGGTTTTCACTAGTTGGTGTTTCCGTCTGCTGAGTCACACTTGAGCACACTATTGGCAGGGGTGAAGTACGTGAATAGAAGATTCCAGATGAGTGACGATGGAGGCTCTTCAGTCGAAGCTAGTTCCCAGTGAAACAGTGTTTTTTTTTTATTTGTTACCAATGTCCTTTGTGGTTTAGGGTTCTGATGACTGCCTGGTGAAAATCTGGGCCACAGATGACGGCCGGCTCCTGGCGACCCTCCGCGGCCACTCAGCGGAGATCTGTGACATGGCCGTCAACCACGAGAACACCCTCATTGCCTCAGCAAGCTGCGACAAAGCCATCCGAGTGTGGTGCCTGCGTACCTGTGCACCCATCACTGTTCTGCAGGCCCACGGCGCCTCCATCACATCCATACAGGTGAGACCGGTGCATTTTAAAGGAATAACTCAAACAAATCTGGGAATGCAGCATGATGTTTTAACCAACACTAACTTTCTATCCCTTTAGTTCTGTCCTGCTGTCAAAGGGACAACGCGGTACCTGGGCTCCACCGGTGCAGACGGCATGGTGTGTTTCTGGAAGTGGCACTCGCTCAGCATGAAATTCCAGTAAGTGTTTTAAACATCATTTGAAGCTTTTGAAGCTTTTTGTTGTTGTAGATCTACCATTTCTGGCTCTAGCAGTTGTCCGTCTCCATGGAAATATCTACAGCTGTTGTGTTTCTCCTCTTTTCTCAGTGATCAACCCGTCAAGTTTGTTGAGCGGTCGCGTCCCGGAGTTCAGGTCTCCACTTCCTCCTTCAGCAGTGGTAAGTTTCCCTGTCGGCATATATTATGTAGCCCAGACAGCGATGAAGTAGTGTGTTTTTTAATCATTGTGGGGTTTTTTGTTTAATGATTCTGTTGGCAAAGTGGGAAACCTTTTGATAGTTTGTTTTAAGATATAAACATATTAGTAGTGCGTACTGATATAAGGATATTGTTGGAGACTGCGTATGTTCTTGTCACGTCCATTTCATTCTTTCTTTACTGTTAATAGGTGGTATGTTCATGGCCACCGGTGGCACTGATCACTTGATCAGAGTCTACTACCTTGGTGCTGACACTCCTGTGAAGGTCTCTGAGATGGATGCACACACGGTAAGAAACAAAAACGCATTCTTGTTCCATTCTGTTTACCTTCATTGAAACAAGAGCTCTCCGTAAATTCAATACATGTCTTCTCTTCCTGTTTCAGGATAAAGTTGTAGTCGTCCAGTTTAGCAATAACAGCGACAGGTGAGTGTGCTTGCTGGGATCATCGACTTCAAATAGTTTTTCCGTGTGGTTTTTCGAAGCCTCTGACTTGTGTGTGTGTATATGTGTCCAGCCTAAGGTTTGTGAGCGGCAGTCGCGACGGCACAGCCAGGATCTGGCATTACCAGCAACAGGAGTGGAAGAGCGTCACTTTAGACATTGCTGCCAGGCTTCCCGGGTAAGAGAGTGAACAACATTACAGAGTTTTGATGGAGCCTCGTCCGTCTCCGCGAACCACTCAGTGTTTCATGCCTTGATGGGATGTTTTCCTCCAGGACTACTGTCGCCAACGGGGATGATAAAACCAAGCTGGTGGTGACCATGGTGGCCTGGGACCGTGCAGACAGCACCGTCATCACAGCGGTGTCCAACTACCTGCTCAAAGTGTGGAGCACAACCACTGGACAGCTGCTGCATGTTTTATCTGTGAGTGGCTGAAGCTGGTATTTTCTGCGGTGCAAAAAAAAAGAACAAAACTGCTGTTTTTTTTACCAACCGACCGCGCGATGCTCTCTCTCTGTTCAAGGGTCACGATGACGAGGTGTTTGTGCTGGAGGCTCACCCGTTTGACTCCCGCATCATGCTGTCTGCCGGCCACGACGGCAACATTTACATGTGGGACCTGACCAAAGGAGCCAAGATCCGCAACTTCTTCAACATGGTAATTCATCCAACGATGATCACCCATCGGTAGTGTTCTCGCTACGCTATCATCGAGCTCATGTTGACATTTCTGCTTCCAGATTGAAGGGCAAGGCCACGGGGCTATTTTTGACTGCAAGTTCTCCGCTGATGGGCAGCATTTTGCCTGCACTGACTCACACGGCCATTTGCTCATCTTTGGCTTCGGCTGCAGCCGACCGTACGAGAAGGTAATGACACTTAACTGTTAAAAACGTATTGACCATTAACACAAATCTCTTTCTTTAAAGGAACAGCATAAATACAGTTCGACATCATGGTGGATTTGAAGTTACACATACTGCTCTTTAATCATAAAATCTGAATTGACGCCAAGTGTCAACAAGGATCTGAAACATTGAAGGCACGACTGCTAATAACCATCAAGAAGCTCTCTTGTAACTTCCTCTGTGTCCTGGTCTGCCTTGCGGAGGAAGGAGCAAGCCAAAGTTTTTTTTTTTTCCCCCTCATTATCAACACTAACGTACTCTTTATTCCCTCCAGATTCCTGACCAGATGTTCTTCCACACGGACTACCGGCCTCTCATCCGTGACGCTAATAACTACGTGCTGGACGAGCAGACGCAACAAGCCCCACACCTCATGCCTCCACCCTTCCTGGTGGATATTGATGGAAATCCTCACCCTCCTCACTACCAGCGCCTGGTGCCCGGAAGAGAGAACTGCAAGGAGGATCAGCTGGTACCCCAGCTAGGATACATGGCTAACAGTAAAAACCTGCTCATTCATTACTCGTACCGCTCAGAATGCTTGTATAGTAATTGTAGAGTATGTATTGTAAGTATAACTGACAGTTTGACCCCAGATCTGCCACTTTTGCTGCTTAGGTGATGGAGAGTTGGTTGAGCAGGTACTTGGCCAGCAAACGGCAGAAAACAGAGAAAGCCTGTTGGACGATCTCATCAGACAGTTGCAGAATGAGCAGGACGAGCGTCACAACGAAGAGGAGCCGGCTCCAGACGCAGAGGGTACCTTTAACTGTACATTGTGCAAAGTAAAGTTGTTTACAGGGATTTTAGGTGTTATATGTTCTTGTTTTGTCGAGTGTGCTCAGTGCGACTTAAATTATGCCTTTTTAAAAGTCTGAAATGTCTTGTAAAACTGAGCATGAGCATTGTGCAGATACTAGATTTTTAAATAGTTATGTGTTGTTAACTTCTATTCCCAAAATGCCATATTTGCCAAGTACGGTAGTGTCATAATAAACAAATCTCTTCCTATTTTCAGCGGGTGATGAAGCAGACGTGGAGGCCTCCTCTCCGGCTGCTGAAACACACAGGAGTGGGCAGGTGGGCGGGGTGTGGCAGATGCAGCACAATGCCCTGCGTAGTCAAGTGGCCACTGAGAGGGACCTGCTGGCCTGGAGCCACAGAGTGATGGTCAATGAAGTGCCAAAAGGCATATCCAGGTGAGGCAGAGATAGGACATTGCAGAGAGTCGATTTAGATTTTTAAACAAATTCATATTTTTATATATATGGTTTTTTTTTGTGTTAATTTCACGATGGAAACTATTATTTTTGTATTAAGAGTTGTGGAGGAGTGCAGACGAGCCAAAGGCGACATGGAATGTTCTCTATACAATGCAGAGAGGAGGAAGAAACCAGCAGCCTGCACACCCAAGGTATGCAACGCTTACCTTAAAATAAAAAAATATATATATACCAATTCATTCCTGCTCGACTTATTTTCTAACCTCCTTCCGTAGAGCGATCTGCTGTCTTCGCGCCTGCGCTCCCTGCGGCCGACCAAGAAGAAGCAGCAGCGCCACGCCTATCAGACCCGCTCAGCTCAAGTCCGCCGCGTCGGGACCAGGAGTCGAAATTCCAGCAACCGACGTAACTCTGACAGCCAGTTGGACTCTGACAGTGACGGAAATGTACGCTCCGCCTTTCTACTCTACATCTCCAAACGTGACATGACAAAGTGGAGCAATGTCTGTTTCCCAGCATTCATAACAGTGACGGTGCTTTCTGTCTTTTTGTCGACAGGCAGCAGCGCAGGCGGAGCAAAGCGCAGCCTCCTCTGATGGTGAAACTCGGTGGCAGAGCGAGAGCAGCTCCAGGTAAATGTCTTTTACTGAGCGGCCTTTTCAAGATGTAGTTACGATCGCCCAACTCACACCACCCCTCTTTCCCTCTCAGCAACTCCTCCAGTGAATATTCTGATTGGACCGCCGACGCTGGGATCAACCTGCAGCCACCGAAGAGAGCGACCAGGAGGTCTGTACAGCCCAAAGGTTACAGCAGCTCTGAGGAGGAAGAAGGCGATGGCGAGGCAAATGAGGCCAAGAGGAGGGATCGTGAGAAGAGGAAGAAGCCGAAGGAGACCAAACAGGTACGCTAGCAGCCCCTTTACTCACAGTGAGTGTCTCCACCACACGGTGCAGGAGAAGTTCTGGACTTGATCATTTCGTTCTCATTGCACATACCTAGAAACCCACATCCTCTCTGGCTGGCCTCGATGCGGAGGAGTGGCTTCCACCGTCGTGGATAATGGAGACCATCCCACACCGCTCTCCTTTTGTTCCACAAATGGGAGATGAGGTAAGGAGTGTCCCTCTCGTATCAAACCGGAAAATACATTTGATCACTTTCATTTTGATCACGATTCTCCTGTCCTCCAGCTCATCTACTTCAAACAGGGCCACCAGGCCTACGTCCGGGCGGTGCGCAGGGCCAAGGCCTACAGCATCAACCCTCAGAAGCAGCCGTGGAACAGACTCGACCTCAGGGTGAGGCGCAGTGTTATTTAAAAGGCGGTGTTGCGTAGAGGCCCTCACATGCTCCATTAGACGAGCTGTTAAGAGAGTTTGTTATGGTCAGGCCCACTTTCCAGTGCAGTTGGCCAGGTACAAAAAATTGGCAGAGCTGAAACTCTTTCCTCCACAATCCTCTCCGTCGTACTTTCACCACTGTTCACAGCTGAACCGCATAGTTCACCTCTGTAAATTGGGCAGTGCCTCTTAGCATCAGTTGTTTTTAGCCATGCTCTATTGATCCAACTCCAACTATTGGATGGATTACCATGAGATAAAGATATGCATGGTCCCCAGAGGATGAATCATAATGTAGATTGATGATCACCTGACACTTCACACTTCCTCTAGTGTCACTATGAGGTTGGCATGTGGCTTCGAGTAAAATGTTTCAACAACTGTTGGATTGATTGCCATGAAATTTGGTACAAATATTCATGTATTCGTAGTGTGTCCCCATCATCCTGCTGTGGTTATTGCTAATTAGCTAAGCTAAGGTGGTGAACATGGTAAACGTTTTACCTGCTAAACATCAGCACGATAGCATTGTCATTGTTAGCATGTTAGCATTCAGCTCAAAGCAACGCTGTGCCTAAGCACAGCCTCACAGCGCTGCTAGCATGGCTAACATGGCATGATAGTCGCTGCTTGGGCTGCTGCTTGTAGCATCTTCCATACAGATGTCGTTTTTGGCTTCAGGGGGTTGTTGAATGAAAACCACTTGTGGAGAACAGCTTCAACAGTCCCATTCGTCATCATCTTACCGTTTTACCCTTTGTGTATTTTCCTCTGCCCCCTCCAGGACCAGGAATCTGTGAAGGTGGTTGGGATTAAATACGAGGTGGGACCTCCCACCCTCTGCTGCCTAAAACTGTCTTTCTTGGACTCAGTCTCAGGGAAGATGACCAATGAGTCTTTCTCACTAAAGTAAGCATTTACATGCAGTATAAACAGTGCAAGATAATAATTGTTGAAGCATGTGCATTTCATTTCATTTTTCATTCCCACACTAAAGGTACCATGACATGCCTGATGTCATAGATTTTCTGGTACTGCAGCAGTTTTACAACGAGGCTACAGAGCACAACTGGCAGCCTGGTGAGTGTTTTAAAGTGATGTGTTTACCACTCATGATTTGATTTTACTTTACCGATTACTTACTTATCATCAGGATGTTTTCCGACGTACACCGTGCTGCATAAATACAAGACACAACATTTAACCAAACAACTAAACCATACTGCGAACATTTAACACATCAGAGGCCTACTTAGAACCCAAACTCTGACTTATTGGAACAGCTATGCAGTTTGCTCATAGGCTGAGGAACAAAACAGTTGTTTAACATGATCAATCTAGCCTGGGGGGCTCTAAATCTTCTGCATGATGGCTAAAGCTGATTCTTGTGGATAGTGTACCGTCCTTCTCTTTTGTTTGATCCGGTCTTCGCTTTGCTCTCCTCCAGGTATGAGGTTCCGCAGCATCATTGATGACGCCTGGTGGTTCGGCTCCGTGGAGGGCCAGGAGCCTCTGCAGTCCGAGTACCCAGACAGCCTGTTTCAGTGCTATGCAGTGAAGTGCGTGTGTGTTTCTGCAGTGTTTGTGCTGCTGGAGTGTATCTCAGTTAATGCTCTTCTTTGCTGACCCGATGTAACGTGTCATTACACTAAAATCAAATAAGCGATTGTAATCTTTGCACACAGTGTGATTTCATTATTAACTGATGTTTTTTCTTGTTTCGTCAGGTGGGATAATGGAGAGCGGGAGAAAATGAGTCCCTGGGACATGGAGCCTATTCCTGAGGAAGGTCAGTGGTATTATTAATGTGACAATTCCATCAAGTTATTAACCAATGCAATTTTTGTAATATCAAAAGATTTCACCAAGTTTTAAAACACAATTGTGCACCATTAAAACTGCAAATGAATAGACGTACTGTATGATATACCATCTCCATTCAAACTGGACCATATGTCAGTGTCCAAGGATGTTACTCCAAAGAAATCATTTAATTATGATACATTTCTTCTCATTAATTGATTTTGAAGTTAACTCCTTTTGAAAAATAGGAACTAGAGCATTAAGGCCACATTATGGTTGTATTCTACTAAAAGGTCTTCTAAAGCCCTGATTCACAAGTATTTTACATGGTAGTTTTGAGCAATTAACTAAATACCTTTTCATTTTCGGACACGTTTTGTGGCTCCATCAGCGGCGTTGCCTGAACAGGTTGGTGATGGCGTGGAGGTGGCCGAGGAGGAGCTGATGGCTCTGCTTTACACGCCTCAGGAGGGAGAATGGGGCGCTCACACGCGAGATGAAGACTGTGAGAGAGTCCTCCAAGGCATCGATCAGCTTCTTACACTGGGTATGCCACCAAAGGGTTCGACGGCTGTTTGTTCGTTGTGGGGAAAAGTCTGATCTCGTACGTGTCTGCCATGTTTGATCTGGTTCCTGTCCACAGATGTAGCCAAGGCATTCGCGTCGCCAGTGAACCTGCGGGAATACTCTCTGTACTGCACCGCGGTGGCTTACCCCACTGACCTCAGCACCGTCCACAAGCGACTGGAGAACCGCTTCTACAGGTGAGGCAGCGCACATAGACACACACACACACATTCCACCCTCGCCGTAAATTCAAAGTCCGGATGCCAATGCGTTGACATTTGAGCTTGAAGTGCGTTTTTTCTCCTCTGCTGCAGGCGGATCTCTGCATTAATGTGGGAGGTGCGCTACATTGAACACAATGCCCGCACTTTCAACGAACCCCAGAGCCCCATTGTAGCAACGGCCAAAGTGGTGACTGATGTTCTCCTGCACTACATCGGGTAAGACGCACCGTTCATGTAATAGCCACCTCCATGGTATTCTGGGGTAACAGTAATGAACACTGCTGCACATGTGTCTGATGCCTGAGCCCTCTGTCTCCTTCAGCGACCAGAGCTGCACAGACATCTTGGATCTGTATCACAAACTGAAGTCTGAGATCAGCAGTGGAGGAGAAGCTGAGGTGAGGATTCGGTTGTGGTTTTTTTTTAACATTATGGTAACTATTCTTTTCATTAGATTACTGTATTTGCTGTAAATAGTCGTTTTAAGTTTGTACGTGTTCCTCTGCAGGCTGAGTTGGAGGTGGACTCTGACACCCCGGGCACATCTTCAGGACATTGGGTAAGAGGAACCAGAGTCCAGTGTCTTAGAACACCACAGACTTAAATCATCTGCAGTAGCGCCGATCTTAATTCATTTAATCTTCTCTCTGCCAGGGAGCCGACCCGAATTCCAAGAAGCGTGGTGTGGATTTGGATGTTACTCTCTGGCTCGGTCAATGCAAAGAGCTGGTGCGTCGAATGATTGTCTCGCCAGATTCCGAGCCGTTCAGGCAGTCGGTGGACATCTTTGAGTATCCGGTAAAACAACTTTTAAATAACATGAACAATGCGTGCCGAGGGTGTGTAATTATATGCAGAAGTGAAATAAAAATGAACCTCATTAACGTTTCTACTCCACCTTGTTTTGTGCAGGACTACAGAAACATCATTGACACTCCCATGGATCTGTCTACAGTGTCTGAGACGCTGGTAGCGGGGAATTATGAAAACCCGATGGAGTTTGCCAAAGACGTGCGCCTCATTTTCAGCAACTCCAAAGCGTACACGCCGAACAAGAAATCACAGGTGAAGTAGCATCACCGGGATTGAAAATGCGCTGCAGCCGTATCTGTGTAAAGTCTGACAAAGTGGTAGTCCAGTAGATTCACTCTGACCGTCTTGCTTTATGTCTAGATCTACACCATGACCCTCAGCCTGTCGGCCTTCTTTGAAAAGAACATCATCTCCATCATCTCCGACCACAAGTCGTCCATTCAGAATGAACGGCGGGCTCTTCAGAGACTCAGTTACAGAAACAGAATGCACAACGGAGGCAACTCCCCGCCTATAAGCCCCTCCCCCAGGTGCTGATCCTCATCGACAAACTCGACACTCCTTATTATCTAATTATCTTTTTCATTCCAGTGTGTCTGCAGCTCCTGGATAATGAAGTTAATTCTTCTGAAATGTTGCTTCTTCTCCCTGTTTCCATATGTCCAGCCCGAAGGGGAAGCACAAGTCAGGGAAGGTGTCCAAGCCAAAAAAATCTCAGACCTCAACGAAAAGTCGTTCTCGGAGATCACATCAGGGTAAGACTGCACTATTGTGGCTGACTGTGTTTTTTTAGGTGCTAGTGTTGTGTAGGATCTTGCTGTTAATTGTTTAGTAGCAGTGTTGGGGTAGTAAACAATATTTATATATGATTCTGACTGTAGAAGGAAATAGTTTTTCCTTTCATAGATACGGTATTATTGACACGTTTGAATTCAGCATGTTTCAGCAAGCTTTGTGTAATTCTGTTCTTACTGAAGATCAGACGTAATGCATTACACGAGGGAATGTCCTGTGAAAAGTAATGTGATTACAGTCCCGATTAGTAATTAGCCGTCTGTTGTTGCTGCTGCAGCTCAGCAAAGCAGCAGTGTAGCGGAGGAGGAAGACGTCCAGCCTTCTTCCCCAAGTTCAGGGACGAGGAGCGAGAGCAGAAACCAAGGGCCGCACCGGGTGACCCGCAGCCAAGCATCTCCAGTGAAGAAGTCAGGTATGACGAGCAATACTCTCCGACTGAAACGTATCCACGTCTTTCATTTAAATGTGATGTTTAAATGAACCATCGTCCTCTTGTGTTGCATCAGGGAACCAGCGTTGCCTGCAACTAAGTAACGGCTCCAGACAGCGCCACGGGCGAGAGGCGCCGCAGTCTGACAACGATGAGGAGGATGAGGAGGAGGAGGAGCAGGAGGAGGAGGGGGCGGCGGTGTCCGGATCCAAAAGCTCCTCGTCGGAGTCATCCTCTACCTCATCGTCCTCCTCTTCCTCGTCCTCGTCGGACAGCGAGAACAGCTCTGAGTCTGAGATGGAGAAGTACGTGGAGGGGGGAGATCACGACTACAGCAAAGCCCCCTGCCTGTCAGTGAGCCACTCGGCTAAGGGGAAGGTGGCGGCCTCAGGGAAAAGGAGACACAAAGGAGTAGAGGACGCGGCACAGAGACCTAAAAGAGCACGAGTGCAGCAGCCGGTAGAGGAGGAGGAGGAGGAAGATGAAGAGGACGAGGAAGAAGAGGAGGAGGAGCAGCAGCAGCAGCCGGTAGATGTAAGACATGACAAGGAGGAGGGAGAGCTGGAAGAGGAGGAGGGGGATGAAGAGGAAGAGGAGGAGGAACCACCCAAGGAAGAGGAGGAGGCCGAGGAGGAACCCGAGGACGAGGAGGCCGAGGAGGAGGAACCCGAGGAGGAGGAGGAACCCGAGGAAGAGGACGACGAGGACAACTCTGACGGGGTGCAGACGGGAGCAGCGACGGCGGCAGCAGCGAGCAGTCTGAGAGGCAGCCAGTGGAAGTCTCGGCGGGTCAACACACGCAACCAGGGCCGCAGGACAGTTCTGTACAGGGACGAGTCGGAGGACGATGGCCGTGGGTCGAAGGAGGACCCCCTCAACCTGGGCAGGTCCCGCTCAGGACGGGTACGCCGCATGACTGAGAAAGCCCGAGTCAGCCACCTCATGGGCTGGGGTCACTGACACGACGCCCCTTTTCAAACCTCAATTAAAAAACTGTTTAACGTGCGTAACACTTCAGGGATTTTTTTCTTTCTTTTTGTACAAGTGTATATATATATATATATATGACTTTTGTTTTCCTTTTTATCCGACACTGCTTATGACTCTCAAACTGATGGTGCTCATGATGTGTTGCCAAGTAGTTTCCTTCAGACAGAGCCACTGTTCAACACGGATAATCTCCAACTGGACTAACTCACCTCGGCCTTACTGCTCGCTGGAGGAGCTTTTTAAGAAGCGCCACCGCTTCTCTTCCTCCTCCTCCTCCTCTTCCTCCTCCTGCGAGTTTCAAGTCTAGTACTAAACACTAAACCCCTCTGGTCTCCTCCTCCTCGTCCCTCCCACGACTTTTCTTGCTCCTGGTCACCAAAGAAAGATACGGAGATGCCAAAAAAACCGGTGCTCATGTTTTTATTTCTCTGTTTTTTTGTTTTGTTTTCCTCAACGAGTAATTTAACAAAACTCACGACCACCACCGGACATGTGCAGTGTCACTTAAGGTCACCGATGTCCACTTCTTTGGTACTTTCCTCACAACCACACGCCTTAGATTTCAGAGCTGATATCATTGAGATTGAGTTCTATCTGTGGCTCCAGTGTAGTTTGGGCACGAGCCATACTTTCAATACCAGGAGTCCGAGTGGCTGAAGTCGGTAGAATTACAGTACCGTAGTAATACCACAGCTCCCACAGCCCTTGTCGCACAACTTGACGTCCTTGGCTTGTGAATGTTAGATGTTCCTCCCCTGCTTCCCTCTCTGTGGTGTTCTTCGATTCAGTCAGAATTGGGTGGTTTTTTTTCTTTTTTGTTTGTAGGGTAAAAGTGATTTTCTGGGGTAAAAAAAGCCACTGCATCCTGTTGGTATTTCTACTGTTGTACTCCCTGGTGGATCAGACCCATTCACACTTTCTCCACCCAGCACCGAGGTGTCCCCGGTGTACTCTCTTCCACAGAAATATTTATTTTTTCATTGCATTGTACTACGGTTACTTTAACAATTTGTTAATAGTGATGAGGAAGATGAAATATTTGCACATTTATCTTCTCCACGTGGCAGCTGAGTAATAGAGAGAAAGAAGTGATTTTTTTTTTTGTGTGTGGGTAAGAATGTTTAAATGTTCAGTCTTTGTTTTGTTTTAGTTTGAACAAGTAAAACAGGATATAACTAAATCTATTTCAACTTGTGTATGATGACGCTGAAGGTCTCGTCTGATTACACAATCGTGTGCGTGGCTTCTTTCGGCCTTTCTCACCGTCTATGGGCTGACGGCTGTTTTTTAGCTTCAGGTAGATCATCTGCACAGATTACTGCTTTTTTTTTTTTTTTTCATTATATGCTACAATCAAAATCACTGTGTCGGTTTTTTTTCTGCCTAGTTTTCTAATGAGCGATTCCTCATCGTCGATTGGTTTGTGTTTCTTGTAGAATTGCATAAACTTGGATCCTTGTTGTCGCACCAATAATGTTTACTTCGCAGCTTGTGTGTGGCTGTCGGCTGGCAAATCATTTGAGACGGCGTTCCAGCCAGGAGAAACCAGGAAAGCTGACTCACAAATAGTCAACACTGGGTGCTCTAATCCGAACACACCTCCTCCATCACTCTGCCTCTGTAAGGTCGCAGACATCAGAGAGAGGCCGAGGAGGTTGTTCTGTTTTTTTTATAATTTTTTTCCGGTTGAGGGTTGGGGGGGGCTGAAGAGTTTGGTCAGCATCAGGTGCTCTGAGATATTAAAAACACACAAATCAGCATCAAGGGTGCTCCGAGCGACAGCATTAACTGAAGTCTTGAAATTATTCTGGTTGAGTGTGAGAAGACTATGATTCATATTTTGGAATCTTATTTTCATATAGTAGATGGCTTTTAGTCTCGCCTCGATGCGTCAGAGTAGTTGATGACGGATACAATAACATTCTGCTGTAGGTGGATTCAGATTATGTGACTGTCTTTTATACGCAATAATTTGATTGTATGTGTTTTCTTTTTTAATAAAAAAATTAAATTTGTTGGTTTTGGTCTTCTGTCTAGATGTTTGAGGTCTCGTTCTTTAAATGATAAAGAGCGGTTCACCAGCACTTAAACAGAGTCATCTGTCGTCTTCTTTCTAGAAGAATCAAGAGGCTTAAACCTCACTGTACCATCTGCATTACTGCACCGAGAGCTGGGGTGAGTCAGACGAGGAACAAACAAGGTTGAGCTGTGACGCACCTTGCTCTGCCCCTCCTAGAAACTGCAGAGGTGCTGGAGGATCATGGGAATCAAAATGGATCAAATGCATAAAGGTCACTTTAAAGGGGGCAAAGCATTATGTCATCTACTCGTGTGGAGGACAAACATTGATAAAAGATGACCATGGTGGTGTATAAATGAGGTCAGGTGAAGTTTGTGTTCTATATTGCATTGGGATTACTTACAATAATTACATTATTAGGATGTAGATTAGGATTACATGGTTCTGTATGGATGCATAAATGAAGCAACAGACATGCGATGCTGGTGTTTTTCCATCAGATAATTATAGGTATCCGCAGTGGAATACCCAAATAGCATGTATAGTCTTCTATGTAAGACATTCAGGAACTAACAAAATACCCATCAACCTTCTGAAGACTCCAAATAGGCACCTCTCTAAATAGTGTAGTTTCTTTGTGCAAATGTCAAAAACAACGCTCAGGTTTAGGATGTATCATACTGTGGTGAGAGCCTCAGGATTTGTTTTTTTCTTTCCAGTTTATACAATGTTTAAGTGTCGTACCTAACAACATATTATTATAGTATTTCAGTGTTGAGGACCAGCAGGAGAGTGGGAGTTGTGAAATTGAAAACAAAACTTTGGGTTTTTTTTAGTGACTTAAAATGTAATAACTCAAATAAATGAATGATCTAAACCATACTTTCTCTATCATCTTAGGTCATGCATGTGCATAACCACATACATACAAACTACGGCTTAATGAAATAAAAACTGTGACAGTGAATCTCAGACCACCAATGGAAGGAAGACTCCAGACAAAGAGCGGTTGTGTTATATTTATTACCACAGTAACGCAACAATCTGAGCAACTAGATATCAGAACAGGAATATTTGAGTTTCTCTACTGGTGAAACAGTTCCGTAACGACACACAACATACCCAAAGTCTCGAGATAGATACATCACTTCAAAGCTACATAGGGCACTACTGCACACAGGATTTGTTAACGTCTTCAATAGTTAGTTGTGAGATTCAAAAGCATGTCAGAAACACCATCATTAACAACAGCTATGTGCATTCACCTTGTGCTTCAGTCTCCAATTTAGTTTGAGCAGCCCACATATCCTAACCTGTGCTTAAATTGTCTGTTTTAATACATATATATATACTGAATACATGTACTAGCTATGCATACACAGTGATCAAACACACAGGGACAGAGTGCAATACCTGCTGGCTGCAGTGAATAACTGGAAATGTGCAGAAACATTTTTGTCCATGATGGCAGGCAGAACCCTGACAGAACATTCACTATATAGGTCCACTACAACAAACAACTGTCACCATGTAGTACACACAGGAAGATTATTCAGCCTGTTGGAGTTGGGGGGGAAACAGAATTCAACATGTTGTGTTTTCAGCAGAAAAAACAAGACAAGACAGCCAAGGCCTTCTTCATTATACCATCAGGAGGTGAATCCTTGAGATGTTTCTGGGACATGGAATAGAAGAATGGATGTGATGAAATGAAAAGTGAATTCAGCGATATGACCACAGCTCCTGGTTTATAAACTCTCGCACTATGCCAAAATGTTACAATGCAAAAGCACGACTAAACACTCTCTTAACACCTTAACATCTGCCACTGATCTAAGGGGCTGTAGGAACATTATTAGGAGAGTCTGATTTTTTTTAGGGACAGTTTTTCAGAGATTTCTGTTTTTGTTATTCGTTTATATGAGCCAATCCAAATTTAGCAACATTTAAATTAAACTGTTGAGAGTTGCTGTGTTGTTTGCACATGATGCCAGGCCACTGTCAATCAAATCAGATTAAACCACACCCACACAGTCCTGATGAAGATGAAACTCTTAATAAACAATAAATTAATCAATTCCTGAGGTCAGTCTTCCCCCCCACCCCCACCCCCCTAATAATTTTCACACAGTCCCTAATGGTACCTACTTGGATCTCTTGTTTCTACCTTTGAAATAAGTTGTTTACATTCACAAATATAAAACCTACGACAACATGGACTCACCACAGAAACGTTTGTCTAATGTCTGCCCTCAGTAAAGGGTGTCCTATTACTATACAGTGAATACACAGGAATACTCACGTGCTGAAATTTACTCCACGGAGACTGATGATTCACAAAACAGCTATATGAGGTTTTTAACACTCAGAAACATTAACATTTTATCATTAATCAAACTTGAACCCAAATCACTTTTGCTGCCAACAGGTGTTCCATAGATTATGTGTTATGTTGGAGAAGTGCATCTTCAAGCCTTAGAGAATTGTCACATGACAACATTCTCCTCCACACGGGATGATGACCAGTGTAGAGACCTGCCTGAGCTGAGCGGAAACGGTCGTTACACCCACTTCAATGAAATCCTCTCTCCGAGCTCTCAGGAAAAGCGGGCTCCTCGCATTTCTTTCCTTTCCTAAAGTGTTCATCTTGAAAGGGTGACATGCTTTGCCTCCAGAAACCTTTCAGCTCTGGCCTTTTCATGATCTTTCATGTCATAAGCAGGAGGGGGTTTCGAAGCATCAAACAACACTGCGCCCGTGGGTTGCCTGTTGTGTTTTTGTAAAACTTCCATTTGTGCCTCTGCTCGCAGAGCACCATGCTGAAAGCAGCCTACACGCCTCCCTGCGGGCATGTCACCGTAGCTACACCAGGCCGGTCTGCACGTGGACATGTAGCGGGTAGGGGTGGTAGACGAGTGGGGGCTGGGTCTGGGTGATGAAGTAGCTGCTGTAAATCGGCTCCGTCACGTACGGGGCCGGCTGGTAGAAGCAGGTGACGTTGGCCGTGTTGGGGATGGCGTTCTGCTCGCCCAGCACCCTCAGAGCCAGGACCGTGATCATGTTGAGCGTCTGCCTCCTCTCGTGTCCCATCAAGCACACCGTGCTCTCGTCTATCACGCGCCGCAGGGTCATCAGGTAGTCGTACTTGCTCGTCTCCTCGTTGCCGAGGAAATGGCACTGCAGGTAGGCCTCGATCTTGCGCTGCTGCTCGCTCACGTCGGGGAAGTCGATGAAGAAGCGGGAGCACATGTATCGCTCCAAGGACTTGATCTCCGTCTCGCTCGCCGGCCTAAAGTTCCTCACCAGCAGGTCGCTGTATTTGAGCAGGCCCCCGCCTCGGATCTCCTCCGGGTTGTGTGTGGCGATGAGACGGTGGCGAAGGTGGTCCATCGCCTCTTCGAAGTCTCCGTACATGCACTCTGCTTCGACGGTGATAGTGGGCTCCCCTGCTGCCCCGGCCCATGAGCTTGGCCCGCAACTGTTCGGGACGGCGTCCGCCTGCTCCCATGGTTGATCGTTGATCTGAGGCTGAGTGTTTGTTGCACGTGTGCGGCTTTGTGTTTGGGAATCAGGAGGCTTCTTTGGGTGTTTTGGCTTAACGGTTTGTTCCACAGATTCATTGGAGCCGGTCCCATCCTGAGGTGTACAGGCTTGGCGGCATGCGAGAGCTGTTAGGGCGTCTAAGGTCTCTGGCTCGGAGGCCGGAACATTTGAGCCGTGAACTTGAACGCTGTCCACTGAGGGAGGCTGAAGTGTTTTGGGTATGTCTATGGGTGGAAACAGCTGTGTTGTAAGATCTGATAAATCAGTCAGTAAAGACCATTTCTCAGGCTTACTGATCAGCTTCCTTGACATTTTCCTTTGTAATTTTGGTGAGGGGCAATAGTCCGGTACAACGCCCTGTGACGTGCTGCAAGTCTTCTTCGCTGGAGGAGGAAAGGAATATTCATTATGTGAATCTTGTGGGCTCGACGTATTTTCAGAGTCGACTTTGAACTGAATCATCTCTGCACAAAGGACGTTTTCCTGTGGAGCTGCCTTTTCTGCTGGTTGGGAAGCCTGTGACGCAGACGGCTCTTCGTCGCTCTGTGGCTTTAAACACGCATGTGTCATCGGCGGATCCCTGACATCTGTCAGTAAAGTTTTAGGAGATGAGACTAAAGGATAATCACTGCGAAGCTGTCCTTTCTCTTCTCCGTTGCCTTCACATAGCTCAAACACAATGTCCTCTTCTGAATGAACGTCCTCTATGCCGTCCACTTCCTCCCGCTGTAAGTTGACGGTCTCGTGCTCTAACATCTCCTCTGTCTCCTGCTTTCCATCCACACGCTCAATCTCTGCATGTGGAAGATCTTTCTCAAGCACAGAAGCTGCTTCCTTCGGGCATGGAATTTCGCCACTCGAGTCTTTTCCAACATCCGCTTCAACGTCCCGAGGAATGCTCGGTTTCGCTTGCACTTTTTTGTCATCCTCACTGTCTCTTTTAGACAAATCCCCAGCGCTCAATGCCAACTTTTCTCCCTGTTTCCGTTCAGTCTCCCAGTAAGACTCCAGCATGCGGTCTAATATTATCTGGAAGGAGTCCACGCTGAACTCAAACTGTCTTCGCAGGGAGCTGATGAACCGGAGCCCCACGGTTTTAGCTCTGTTGTTAGAAAGCGAGATGAGGCTCCATCGGTCGTGCTCATTGAAGACTTTCACCATCTTTTGCACGTAGGCCTCCTTCATTGTCAGGCAGGTGATCTTCCGTCTGTTAACTCCACAAGGGAGGAGGTCTCGCAGGCTGCCCAGCACCACCTCCTTTATCACCTGGAGGTCCTCCTGCCTGGGCAGCTCCACTCCAAAAATGATGTCCAAGTCTCTATAGCCCATGCAGTTGTCTCTCACCAGGACGTGGCTGGCAGTCGCGCCATTGAGCCGTATGTCTTTCACCTGGATGTCTCTTTCGATCAGCCGATCCTTCACCACACGAATTATGTCCTTTGCTTTCACCTGCAGCGTGGGAAAGTTCCCTCGTCCGTGGATGGAGATTACCTCAGTCAAGACCTCGTCCAGAGCTTGGATTTGCTCGAGGGTCAAGTTGTGGAACCTCTTCTCCGCTTGAAGCTCCATCATCCTCACCTGTGAAACAGAGATCTGACATATATATCAGTGTGGCTCATGTGAGGAATAATGGCCAGTGACAGACTGAAGCAATACAACAGAGTATTATCTTTTTGTTCACATATAACAGTAACATAATCTACCAGCCTTGCCCTTTTGTCTTCTGAGTCCTTATCAAAAGGCAATGCGCGGAAACTGCACAGAAAAACTTAACACGCTGTCTGTATCATCCCTGCACCTTGTTTACATCCATCCTCTTCATTTGTTCACTTAAAAGTCTAGGCCTTCACATATCTGGCATTTGCTCCTTTTGTTTCCTACATACACATGCAGTCAAACAGATATAATACCTGTACTGAGGGCTTATGTCAGAGGTGTTTCCACCCTCGTTCCTCTCTGATTGCAGTTTGTGCTATGCGTTGTGACGTTGTTTATCAGGTTTGTAAAACTGCTCAGATTTTCTTCAACATTTAGCAAAAAGGGCAGTCACATACTGAAAGCGAGGTCTGAGCACTGAGTGACTAAGTTTGGTGAAGTTCTCTGTGCACTTGCACGAGGTAATACAACAAGCGACGGGTTTATCTGTTACATGCAAATTAGAATGTGTAAATGTATGCTGTAAAATAACAAACATTGTGAGTTTTGAAAGGTTTTTTTTTTTCTGACAGTGAACAAATACATTCCAGTTGTATTATGAACATCATCAGCTGTTTCTCACATGATTTTACTTCTCACAAGATAAACATTCAGTAGTCGCCATGGTGAAATGCCTCCATGATCACGTGCCTGTCCGCTGGTTACAGGTGACTCACCTGTCTGTTATTCACTGGCTGGCAGCTGCAGGGACAATCTGATCGACAGATCTATAAGGGACAGTCTGGACTTGTCTTTTTCTACTGCACCTGTATGTATGAGCTCTTTTCCCTCCGAAGTATAGGAGTGCTGAATCTAAGTGTCATACCAAAAAAGGCATTAATCCTGTGGTTGCACAATAGGCCACTTAATGATTCTAATAAATAGCGATGTGCTTATTCCTGCTGTTATAATGTGACAATATTGTATGTGTACAAGGGAAAAGGGTACGTCATCATGAATGTACACTGACTCACTCACTACTGAGGCAAATGTTCAGCCCATTGCTGGAAGGTTTAAAGGACCTTCATACTCATCTACCTTTATGACAACATTAGAGTTAATAAGGATCCTCACGGGGTTTTGAGATGAATGCTCATACTTGTTATAAAGTGCTTTTTATTATCTACTTTCGTTTTTTTTTGTCTTTTTATGTCTTAAAAGGAGATGGAGATTAAACTTCATAAGATTTTTTCAGTCAGGATTTTAGCTTTTTAATAAAAGATAACAGATGGACATAGATGGCCGATCATTTCTAATCACTACATAATACTTTTGGTATGAATTAGGAAATCTGATTAAGTAAAGACATTTAAAGATGTTTAAATAAAGGATTATAAAAATAATCTTAAGTGATATCATTGATACGATGACCTGAAAGTTGGTGCATCTTCACATTTTCTGTCAAGCTTTAGGATATTGCACTGATTCACTTACCTTGAAGATTAAATTTCCTTTACAATAGCCTATATTTTGATATCATTTTGAAAAAGCATTAGTATGGTGAAGCAGCAGTAAAAAAAGAAAAGAAAAGAAAACTGCGCAACCATTTAATTATTCTTATATTATTTTATTTATTTTGCATTTTTTTATTTTTGGATCAAGATATAGGACAGCATAACTCTTGCATTTAATGCATTAAATTCAATATGGCCCAAACTTAATATGAATATTTTCAGAAATATGTTTTGCAGTGAAAACAAACACCAGTTGTCCCGCTGCCCTGGTCCTGCTGCACTACAGCCTGTGTTAGTATCAGGGGGTCATCAGGGTAAATAAAGTGAGTGGGTAAGAACACAGTGTGGCCCACAGCAGCCTCTAGTGAATCTCAGGGGTTACATCAGCTCGGTCCTGCAGCAGCGCTGCTCCTCTACCACACTGCTTCTTTATAGATAAGACTATATGAGTCATACAGCCTCTGAATGAAACATCACTCATTGGCTCTCCTGGATTATCTCCCTGTGCGCTAAACGACGACACAAAACGCACCATTTAAAGTGGCGTTTAGGGTTGTGAAATTCATCAAATGTTTCACCAGTGAATGGATTATAGCCTTTTTTAAAGACTATATTAGTCAACCTATAGATTGTCGTGATCTGGAGGCACACATATTGGTGGATATTTTAAACACTTCTATGACCAAACAATATTTTGCACAGGCCACTTTTGTTCTTTGATGTTTTAAACTCAAATATTGCCCATTTATCAAACTCACTAAAGCACCACATCGTTCATAATGAGCTCAGCATCTGTGCTTTATGGTGCATTTATACTCCTTTAAAGACACAGATGCAGGTCTCAAGTTGAACATTTGGGGCAACATACTGGAGTAAAATAAAATAACATTAACTGCGTTTTTTCTCCAGACTAAAGGCACAATAATACAACAGAAGCCGTTTTAAAAACTCACCTGATTTATGTTCACAGCGCGAAGTAAGAGTAGCAACACAGGAAAAGCAACAAAAACAAACCAGTGAGATGTCCAACAGGTTTATCCGACCCCTCTGTAGAGGTTGATGCTGAACTTCACGCGGACAGTTTCCTCTCAGCGCAGTAGCACTGTTTCCATGGCAAATCAGGCGTCACGAAATTTACGGTAAATCACGACGCTCGGTCTCTGCGTCTATAACGCCACAGCAGGGGACCGACAAACACTTCAGTGCTCAAAACAAACAAGGTATAGGCTGTGGTGTCGGGGGCACGTCCTAACTAACACTAACAAATTGATGAAGTTTAGACTGTCGCTGGTGGAGCACACCGTACGTGTCAGGCGGAGCGAACCGGCGTGCCACTGCACTGTTGCGGGGTGAGCATCATTTCAGACCGGGGTGAGTCATCGTGATCCACACCGTGAATCTAATCATCAATCAGCCGCGTTCACCGCCCACTACTACCGACACTACGACACATCCCCTTTAATCCCACACCAAATAACACCAACGCGTTAACCCGAAGTTTAACATCAAACGTGTCACGTTTTAATGTTAACGGTTGTTTTCCTTTTTTTCTTTTTTCATTCACATTTTTTGCGAGGAGGAGGCAGCTCCCGTCGTGACGTCGAATGGAACGCCGCCACCACGTGACGCTGACGTCGTTCATATTTTGGTAAAGACACCAGGAAGTGCGGAAGAAGGCGAACGGGGCGACAGACCGAAACCTGGAAAAAAGGCTGAAGTTTCACTGACAAGTTTAGCTTTTTGTTTTTTTTGCGGACTAAACCGTAAATTATTTCATCGTGTTAATCGTTGGACTCGCTAAAAGTCGCCTCAAGATGCCGTCAATGGACAGTATCCTTTAAAAACAACGACGCGTTAGCGTCAATACCGAGAAACAAGACCGAGCACAACAACATGACGATACTGGTGAGCTGTATGCCTGATAAGACATCTGAAACACCTGCTAAATACGTGAGATATTGACCAAAAACACATTACATGCTTGTTAAATAACCTGAACATGTCCTAGTTATTTCCAGACGTCATAAAACGGGACAGAACTGGACTCGAAGGCCTCGGAAACTTCAATGCAAATGACTGGAAATACCCAACAACGGACATTTGACATACAATGTAACCATGTAGTGTTAGCTAACCCTCCAAATACTAAAGTAAAGAGCCAAAGCGACTACGTCTTAACGTTTGACTTGTTTTACTATGTTTATGTAATCTCGTTATGACTGTCTTTGATCTAACAAAGCATTAATAAAGTCACAGGAAACTCAAACAACACCGGTTACATAACTGTATTTGTCACTGCACGTCTACTCGGTCAAGAGTACAGTTTTTCCAAATATGTCTATTTTAAATATCAGATGAAATGCCAGATATTTTATGGCATTTAAAACCATTATTAGCAGATACAACTATGAACAAATTTAGAAGCTTAATATATGTATTTTAAGACTTCCCGTTGCTATTTCCCCCCACAACACAAACACAGACTTGTTAGAGTTATCAAAGGTTGCTTGTTGTGTGTGTTTGGACTTTGTGCTTCCTTAACCTCGTATCACAGAACAGCTCTTCAATTTAAAGTTCGCTGCCAAAGAACTCCAAAGAAACTCCAAGAGATGTGACAAAGAGGAAAAAGTGGAGAAGGCTAAAATCAAGAAAGTAAGTGGCCCCCTCTGAAGCCGGTCATCAAGGTAACACATGACCAAAGGCCACAGAAGAATTTTACTGTACCGCCTTGTTGTTGTTTTTTTAGGCCATCCAGAAGGGGAACATGGAAGTGGCAAGGATCCACGCGGAGAACGCCATCCGACAGAAGAACCAGTCTGTGAACTTCTTGAGGATGAGCGCTCGGATAGACGCGGTGGCAGCGAGGGTCCAAACTGCAGTTACAATGAACCAGGTACATTGAATACGGCTGTAAGACTTGGAAATCAGCGACAGGCTGAAGATTTTCATTTCAGACTTGCGTGTTTGTTTGTTGTCAATTTAGTGATGGTGTTTTATTTTTCAGGTCACAAAATCTATGGCTGGAGTGGTGAAAGGCATGGATGCCACCCTGAAGTCTATGAATCTGGAAAAGGTAGAGAGTCATTTACACATGAAAAAAATATGTTCCTCCATATTTCTTTTATGCAAAAACAATGTAAATGTCTTGGTCGTTGGTAACAAAACTCCTCATACAAACAATGTCTCGATCCCTTTTTTTGTCTTTTCAGATTTCGGGTCTCATGGAGAGATTCGAGCGCCAATTTGAAACTCTGGATGTTCAGACGGCCCATATGGAGGACACCATGAGCAGCACAACAACGCTCACGACGCCACAGGTACATTTCTCTCCTCTACGCTTACATTCTCTCTTGTTGTTTTTGAAAGACAAACACATTCACTGTGAATCTCATGTGTTGTTTTCAGAATCAAGTGGACTCTTTGATGCATGAACTGGCGGATGAAGCAGGGTAACCTTCTCATTCTTTGTCTCCCCATTCTTTGTGAAACGATGTTCAATCACATACACGGGTCTGTGGTATGCATTCTTAGATTGAAGCGTCAAAGGCATTGTGTTTGTAATCTAAAAATAAGCTTTGTTTGTGTGTTTAGATTGGACCTGAACATGGAGCTCCCTCAGGGACAGACGGGATCAGTGGGTACCAGCGTGGCCTCTGCAGAGCAGGTACACGTGCACACTTGGTGTTAAAATTGTTCTCCACATCTGGCACAGATGCACTTTAAATATACATTAAAAAAAAAGTAACACAACCCAGATGGCTTGTAGCAATGTAAGTTAAGGGTTTATCACATAGACTGAGTGAAAAAGACTCAGGAAATGTGATGACAGTAAAGACAAACAAAGTCAAACAATGACATTAAAAATGCAGTATTTGCAAAAAAAACTTCAATGGAATGAATTCTTCTCTCGTCTTCCTCTTGCTCACTAATGCCGGTCGTTGCTCTCTCTCTTGTCCAAAGGATGAGCTGTCTCAACGGCTCGCCAAACTCCGAGATCAAATGTGATCAAAGGACTGTCACCGTCATGCAGAGCTCCAGAACGCTGCCTGAATACTACTCCCAAACACCTTTTTATTTTTCGTCATGTCTTTTCTCCTCTTTACTTCTCATGTGTCTTTGTAGAGGAGCTACTGTATCATTGTCTTGTCCCCGCAGGTAATAGCCCCTCGTTGGTTGTGTGTTAATAATAATAACCTTTGGATTCTGTAAACTAACTTGAGATGCTGGTTGTTGAAAATGTATAGATTTCTTAAGTATACATATTTACACAGGAGGAAGATGTAATGTAACTTTATTGTTTGATATGTATACTTGAGAACTTCATACATTTAGCTGAATATGTTGAGCGTGGCAGTTATTATCCTGTATTCATAAGCCAATTTCATATCACTATGGTGAATAAGCTGAAGGTTTTGGAGTATAGAATTACATTTTTATCTTCATACGTGCATGATTGCAGAAAACTTATATGCTTTTTCTCTTCTTGGTTTGAGTGTGAAAGACTTTCCCGCTTACTGTTGAACTGACTCCTTGTTTCGATTTGTTGTATTTTATTTCTGAGGAATATTTCAAGAAGATACCGGATGATTAGCCCGTGTGTTCGTCTGTTCATCTTCAGCATATTCACTGATCATTTGGGGAGGGGTTACAGTATGGAGACTACATACAGTAAACAATAAAATTTTATAATACTTTTATCTCTTTGCCTTTTCAATAAACTTTTTGTCATAACATATAACATAACATATGTTATGGGGGGGGTACAGGAGACAAAGGGTCTCATTTATCAACATTATTATGTAGGAGCCGATATTTGTACAAAATATATGCCATCTAATGAATATCCCCAAAGAACCAGAAATAAACTGTCTGAGACTGAAAGTACACCCAGTGCTAAGCATTTGTAGAAAATGTCAGAAATTCAGTGCAAAAATAAGACCATTATATAAATGTGTAATATAATCATGTAAAAGATGACGCACAGTGTTTCAAGTGTGTGTAAAGTGGCTCTTCTTGCTTTAATATGTTATTTCTGGCCACGTCATTGCCAGACTTCTCTCATTTGCTCATCAACTCAAAGAGGACAAGTGGTCTGAATCAGCTGCTCTCTGTCTTTGCCCTTTGTCTGTTGCTGCTGGGTCCCTCTTGGTAATCATCAGCTCGCTTCAAGAGGAAGTCCTTATTTCAAATCTTTTTTTTTTTTTTTAATGTTCTCCTCCACTGCATGCAAATGAAGTCAGTCATATTTTCCATCACTGTGGGCTCTAAAACGGGAATGTTTGTGTCAGAAAGACATTTTGCTTCTCTTCAGCTGAACAATGTTCAGTTAGAGAAATGTCAGTGATATTTAGGAAGATTGTGGTATTTGGTTTTTGAAGTACGTCATGGTATTAATTGCAAAATGTCTTTTTTTATTAAAGACAGCCCCAAGTAAACGGTATCTAAAGTAGGTGAAAACCTGAAGCATTAAGCAATATTTATTTTACTGGTCTATTTCCTTTGACAGAGTATTGGTCAAACAGCTCCTTAAACGCAACCACACTGTATCCCACACTACCCTAACACACGCGTACAATGTACACAGTCTGTATATTTAAATGCAGACTGACTGCAGATTGCACCGCTGCACGACGTTACAAAAGCGAGGAGGCTAGCCCGGACGTGACGTCATGACGCCATGACGATTTACTGCCATCTAGTGGCCATTGTCAGGAACTGCAACAACAACTTTACCAACTGAATTTTACATCTTAAGACTTACTGTAATAACTTTGTTAGAGACACAAGTTTAAAAAATATGTTGATGTTAAGTATTATATACAGTAGTTATTTACTTTTCGATGAATTACATTAAACTGATTCTTAAATTATCATACCAACCACAAAATGAGAATCTACATGTCCCACTGTTGGTAGTAGCAAATGCAGTATAATTTGCAAATATGCATTTTTAAATATTGCACAAAATGTACTAATAGTATCTTCTAAACCTATTTTGACACTACTAAAGAAGAAGAAGACGTGGGGAATAATATCCCTGTGTAATGCCTGTTAGGCAATTTGAACTTTATGCTTCCAAAAGACTCTAACAGTAACTACTATCCGAATCCTAATTTAAAATATTCGTAACCTTAATATTTAATTTGTGTGTGTCCTCCGTGGTAAACATGATATGGTAATGAAGCAAAATCTGTCCGTGAGACAAAACTCGGGGCTAAACCCAAAAACCCATCATGTGACTTTGGCGTAAACAGGAAGCAGCTGATCTTCACCTCACTACTGCCTGCTTCCATCAAGTAATGTGTACAACTGTAATCTGAAAAACTAAAAATAAACTGGTAGTCTGAAATTGCTTGAATTCAAGTAACGGATCTACCCTGTCAGGGTAAGTAGACTACTGAGTTTTAACTTAGCTAGCTAAGCTAACACTGCCTGACTTGGCTAACGCTATATCTGGACTATTTGTCGTGCTAGCTAACTTAGCATTAGCTTAGACGTTTATCCGGAACGGAGAAAAGAGTTTAAATAAAGTTATTGAACTGTTTATATATTCGTCCGTGTCTAATAAGCTCACGACCGGATACACATGTCTGACTTGTTTGTCATTTAAGCGTTTAAACGTGTCCTTTTGTAGTAATGTCGGCTATCTGCTTCATGAGAGCTAACGTTCAGTGACAGCTAGGTGAAACTATTTGTGTCTGTTCTGCAGCTGACGGAGAGCAAGAGGAGAGCTGCTGCAGACACTGACTAAAGTCACCTGACTTGCAGCTCAGATAAATACTCTACTTCGTGTCTGCTGAGGGGGATGTCAAGCACAGCAATGAAGAAAAAGGTGAAGCAGGAGCTAATCATTGACTCTTCATCAAGTAGTGGTACATATACTTAAGTGCTGTACTGAAGTACAACATTGAGGTGGTTGTACTTTACTCCAGTACCTTCATTTCATACCTCTGAAGTTTTTAGCATGAGCTGTTTTCCAATGGCTCTAATAATATATAATCACATCTTGATATGTAGTATTTGCTATTTTAAGATCTGTCCCAAAATACACATCATTTAGAAGTCAAAGGGATTTTTCAACCAAACTATCTACATTACACTTGTACCCACTTCTATTCTGCACTTCCAGCAAAAAATATCCTTCCACCATTCTCTAAATGACTGGTGATTTTAACATCATCACACACATTTTTAAGGCTGATTCTAAAATTCTTCAGTGTCAGTTTCTTAAAGTTTAATTAAATTAAAATGATGATATTAAGTGCTTCTCTCTTAACATTATATTCCCGGCAGAGTGGAGAACTCGTTGAAGCATTTCAGGCCATTGTGCAATCAGATAATATTGAACAATTTAATTTATAAATGGCATGTGAAATACATCTTTAAAAATCATTTACATGTTTTTTGGTGTCAAACACTTCTTAGACTGCTATGTTTTGTACAAAACGTATAATCAGTTAATAGAATATGAGGCATTGTCAGAAATTGAAATCAGCCCTCTTGACTAGCAACAACATTTAAATGTAATTAGACGTTAACGCACCACAAATCATGTAATATAATATAACAATATGGTACTTTTGCTTTTCATATTTCAAGAGCACGATGTTGCTTGTCATATATATGTAAGTTAAAGTATAAATGTGGGACTTTTACATCCTCTGAAGTGTTTTAACATTGTGACACTGCTTACTTTATTTGAGTAAAGAGTCTGATTATTTCTTCCACTGCTGGTCATAAGAGTAGAGGAGAGACAAAGACTTTATCTTCAGCGATGAGTGAATCTGTTGCATTTGTCCTTTCAGGTGTTACTGATGGGAAAAAGTGGTTCTGGAAAGACCAGTATGAGATCAATCATCTTTGCTAATTACATAGCTCGAGACACACGCCGCCTTGGAGCTACAAGTAAGAGTGCTTTAAAAATAAAAGGCGCCGCATGATTCCCCATGTTCCTTTTAATATCATCTATAAAACAATATTTACATCCTTTGTTAAATGCAGTTGACGTGGAGCACTCCCATGTACGGTTTCTTGGCAATCTGGTTCTAAACCTGTGGGACTGTGGAGGGTAAAGTACAAAGTTTGTCATTTGCCATTTTTGGACCGACTTCTTCAATCTGAGCTCGTCTGTGAAACGTCACTCTGTGCTTCCTTCACCCAACAGACAGGACACGTTCATGGAGAACTACTTCACCAGCCAGAGGGACAACATTTTCAGAAATGTAGAGGTACTTATTTATATATTCGACGTTGAGAGCCGCGAGCTGGAGAAAGACATGCACTACTACCAGTCGTGCCTGGAGGCCATCCTGCAGAACTCCCCCGACGCCAAAGTGTTCTGCCTCGTTCACAAAATGGATCTGGTGCAGGAAGACCAGAGAGATCTGGTACGCTGAACAACTGTGATAGTTTGTCTTCCACTCTCCGTGTGCACAATTTGATCACTTAACTCAAATAAGTTATCCTGTTGAAATAAGAAAATAATACTGAAGGATTTTTCAATAGTTGAGGTAAGATGTAACAGCAACTCATCGGCCTTAACATACATCTGTAACACTGATACAGATGTGCTAATACTGGATAACTTCAACAAAAGTATACAAATTGCTCTTGTTTATCCTCTTATTTCCCCCTCCCCCACCCCGGATGTCATATTTGTTATTCATTAATTAATTGATTTGATCGTGTGACTGTTCATAACTGTTTCAACAGATCTTTAAGGAGCGCGAAGAAGATCTGAAGAGACTGTCCAGACCTCTGGCCTGCACTTGCTTCAGGACGTCAATCTGGGACGAGACCTTGTATAAGGTTGTGACGCTTGACTGCTTTGTATGTCTGGACGTCTGGTAATAAAGTCGACACAGTAAGAAACATTTCTGAATGTCTTTGCAGGCCTGGTCTAGCATAGTGTACCAGCTCATCCCAAACGTCCAGCAGCTGGAAACCAACCTGAGAAATTTTGCGCAGATCATAGAGGCGGATGAAGTTCTCCTGTTTGAGAGAGCCACCTTCCTGGTGAGAGAAACCACTTCCTCTGGTCTGGTGTCTGGTGTCTGGGCAGGAAATCTGGATCCAGTTATGAAAGTATTGTGTTTTTTTGTTGTAAATGCAGGTGATCTCCCACTATCAGTGCAAAGAGCAGCGCGATGCTCACCGGTTTGAGAAGATCAGCAACATTATCAAACAGTTCAAACTCAGCTGTAGGTGAGTTCACGCTGCACAAACATCGCCGTCACACCACACACCACCCGCCGACTTTCTAAATCATGTTTCTGATTATTTATTTACTTTGTGTTCCAGTAAACTGGCGGCCTCTTTCCAAAGCATGGAAGTGAGGAACTCCAACTTTGCGGCCTTCATCGACGTCTTCACCTCCAACACATACGTCATGGTCATCATGTCGGACCCCTCCATTCGTAAGTAGCGACAATTAACAACTTCTCAGCAGTGAATGATGTGCGGTTAAGAAACCAAACCGGCGTGATTAAATATCCATGTCTCCGTTATTTTAATTTTTTTTTCAGCATCTGCAGCCACTCTCATCAATATCCGTAATGCTAGGAAACACTTTGAGAAGTTGGAGCGGGTGGATGGACCCAAGCACAGCTTGCACATGCGAATGCGCTAGCCGGTGCATTTGTCCCCCGTGGAAACCATCAGCCAATCAGTCCACAGACCGCAGACGGCATGTTGCGCTCTTCCAGCTCCGCTACATACGAAGCAGCCCTGCACTGTCTCCTCTATATCTTCTTATTTCAATCACAGCTATTACTGGAGAAATCACGGTTTTCTTTTGGTCTAATTCCTACAGTGATCGTAAAGTATCTTGAACTTTGTCGACACGTACTGTTGGAGTATTTGCCCCGTAGCTCGACCCATTAAAAGTAAAATGAATAGTTGTGTTTACTATGAAAGGGACTACCTTTGCTGTCACACTTTGTCTTACACAGTCCATTCATTCACTCCGTGCAGTGAATCCCAGTGACCGGGGGACGTTGTCTCCGAATGATGAGCAGCAGATACTGTCTGATTTTCAAATGCAGTTTGTAAGCTGTTACACTTTGAAAACAATATATAGTTATATTCAGAAAAATATGTGACGTGTGTTTTTTTTTCTTCTGCTTTTACATTTTGACAATGCTCACCACTTGATCAACATTTTCAAAAGAAAATTGTGGTGCATATTTTGTGAACAGATATACATATTAATACATGTTTACTTCCTGTAAAAAGACTTGTTGCTCAGAGATCGTTCCTGTTATTCCTTTCAGTCACTGTAGCGTCTCTGGCCATTTGGCCTTTTGACACTCTGCACCAGTTGTCCTGTGCACATGACATGTGGTGGCAAAAGTTTGGGGTGTGTGTGTGTGTGTGTGTGTGTGTGTGTGTGTGTGTGTGTGTGTGTGTGTGTGTGTGTGTGTGTGTGTGTGTGTGTGTGTGAGTGTGTGTGTGTGTGTGAGAGAGAGAGAGATAGGAGAAAGGGTGAAAAGTTCAGTGCACCTGTTAAGCACTTTTCATGGAGTCGACAGCAGTGTCTGTGCAGATGGAGCAACGTGTTACAACACAATCAGTTAGTTTCAGTGACAAACAGCTGAGTTAAGCTTGTTATACAGAATTACTTTTAATTTCCTTTATTGTCTGAATTCGCACTTAAGCCCTTGAAAACGTGGCTTCAAAGCTGAAGGTTTTCTTTATAAGATTTAACAACAAATAATCAAAGTAAGAACATCTTTAGGTTTTATTTGTTAAGAGTTTAACACCTTCAAAACTCTGCTGATCTGCTTCACCGGGTCTGTGTGGATGTGGTTTGATCAGATTTAATTGAAAGTGACCTAACTGTTAGAACAACCTGGCAGTCTGACTTGAATTCAAAAGTATGTGACGTAACCTTTTTCTAACTGAGCTCCTTCTTTTAAGCAACATTATTAACACCACAGTGAGAAAAGAAATGTAGTCGTATCTAACGAGAATATAACCAAACATTGTTCTAACTTAGATAATAGTGCGTTCATGTGGTGCTCGTAGTAAGGGGCAGATGAAGAAAATATATCAAATTTCAACCAGGTATAAAACAGAAGGAAGCATCCACGGCAATTTAAATGATAACTGACTCACACCGACACCATCCATTTCTGCTGATGAAGAACCATGTGATTTTTAAAGTCACTCGACTTTGAGTTGGGATGGTCTTGTCGGTACACCATCCTTTAATGGTAATGCCAGTGGGAAAAAAACATTCGGCACTGCTGACCAAATCCCATTGAACTGATGTAACTGGCTGCAGGCAAACACTTCTTAACATGAAGCATGTAGCTCCGACATTCAGTGGATGAACCAACAGTCAGCCCGGCCCGTCGTTGTGCTCTTAAATCACCACGGTCTGCTGTTCTTCAGCCAGTAGGTAAGTTATGTTGAATTGCACAGACATGATGTGATTGGTGGAAAGTATTTCGTCTTTCTTTTGACAGAGATGAAAACTAATTAATACTGATTTTATAGCAAGACCATGAATGGGCTTCACACTTCACCTCATTTCTGTTTTTCATTTATATCAGAATATTATTTTAGCCGGGCTAAACTTTGGTGCCATCCAACCACAATCCATATGTAATTATGTTTGCATTGTTTTTATGCTTTATGGGTCAAAACGTCACCAACGCATCTTGGTTTGGACTGGGACAACTTTGGTTGTTAAGTTTATAGAGTTTTAGTCTAGATAAGATAAAAAAAAAAAAGTTTCAACCACATTTCAATGATCAACCCATTCATTGAACTATAGTAACTGAAATACTGTTATTTAACATTTCTAATAAGATTTAGCTCATATATAGATATTTTTTTAATTGCAAATCACACGTTAACTGGGAATCTGACTTAATCTCATATTAAAGGTTATATTTAGGCCAAGATCTTCCTATTCTGCTCACAAAACAGGTTTGACATTGGAGCCTATCACGAGCTGTAGCTACCTCGCATTAGTTTCTACTGTGATGTAGAGTCTTCATATATATTCATGCTGTTTGACCAGCCGACGGCAGGTAACTGGAGAGTTGTCCATGGCACTTGATCCCACCCACTCCTTCGGGGGGCTGCAGGGGATATGCACTCATGACCTCCTGCCCCTTTACTATAGCCACTCTGCTGCAGAGGCATTGTTCCAGCTGTGCTTATAAACACTGCTCGTGTGGTTGAGTTGTATCCTGGAATGCACAGGGCTGAATAACTGGAAAATCCCCAGTCCCTCGCTGCTGAGGGAGAGCCTCCACGACAGGAATGGGGGCAGCTAAATGCAAACAGAGATTAAGCGGCTCTCTCATTCTAATGTAAGACTGGCTAAGTACATTTTAAAGCAAATGAAAACAGACTGAACACTTGAAAAAACAGAAGCTGCACATTGCGAGTGAGTCACTTCACCAGAGACAAATTATTTTCAATGCACAAACTCACAACCAGTGAGTAACACAACCAAAGTAAGACATAAAATGTCAAAAGGTTGTTGTGATAATCACCAAAACAGACTGATTCAGATCTAACCTGGAACTTAACAGAACATAAGGACACTGGAAAATAAATGTGTTTGTGTATGTGAACTCAGCAAATCACCATCTCTCCTCGGACTTTTTCCCCAGGAGGAGCAGCAAGAGACGAGGTGTACGGGAACCAGAGCGTAATATATAACAAGTAGAGAGAACTGAATCCCTCCGCTGATGCAACCCAACACGAGATGTTTACAAGTGACCCATAAACTAGAACAACCTGCAATTCTTAAGAGCTGTTTAGTCGGGAAATCTAAAAAAGTGACATTTGTAGGTTTTCAATGTGCTCTAGTTTAAATTAAAATGTAAACACTAAAAATGTGTTCTCAATTCTTTGAATTAGCTTGATCTGGGATATAACTTTAAAGCCACCTTTTAAACACACTTTCAATTCAATGGTTTTGGTACAGACACAAACTCAAAGACTGCATAGGCGTGGCAGTGTTTTCCAATTTTATTGACATGCAGACATCTCTTTACACTCAGCTAAACATTTTCACAATAGAAGAAACAATCTAAAAAATCTCCTTAGTGTGACAGTTTCGCTGGGCTCGTTTTGTCCTCCACTTACACATCACTCCGTTGCGGGGACCCATCCGTATGGGCAACAGGCCCAGGGTCTGTTCCACTGAAGGTCTCCGCGTCTGCAACCGCGTCATCGCTTGCGTCTGCGCCGCAGTCCGTTTGATTTCGTTGCCGCTCCAGCAGAGTGATGCGCTGCTTCAGCCGCTGCTGAGTGTGTTTGTATTCGCTGAGCAGGCGGGCGAAGCGAGTCTGGAGGGTGTCCAGAGAGGACTCCAGCCTCTCCACCTTCTCCTCTGTGTCCTCTTTCAGCAGCCCCCCGCCGCTCTCGGTGTTCTCATCAAGCAGGCCCTCCTTCATCAGGATCTCCCGGCCCCTCTCCTCGAGCACGGTCTTGGCATTTGGATACTCGGTCACCGCTTCCATCAAGTCGTCCTTAGAGAGGCAGAAGAGATCCGAGTAGCCCAAGCTGCGAATGTTGGCTGTCCGGCGGTTTCCCATTTTGCTACCTTTTATGTTCAGGATGCTGATTTCCCCGAAGCAGCTGCCGGCGGTGAGGAGAGCGTACTGTGTGACCCCGTCATCAGCCACCACAGCCAGCTTTCCCTCTTTAATGATGTACATCTCCTTCCCTATGTCCCCCTTTCTGCAGATGTAGTCCCCCGGACTGAAGACCTGGGGGCGAAGTTTGAGCACGAGCTCCACCAGCAGGCCAGCCTCACAGTCTTGAAAAATGCGCACTTTCTTCAGGGTCTCCAGGTGTACATTAATTGCAATCTCCGCCCGTAGTTTGTTTGGCAAATTCTTCAGCACCTCCTTCTCGTCTACTGCTTTCTTGTTGGTCCAGAGATAGTCGAACCATTTGATGACCCGCGTCTCCAGTTCTTTGCTGACCTTTCGGAAGTGCATGTAGTGTTTGATGGCGTCGATCCGGGCTTGAAACTCGGCACGGGTGGCGTTCATGTTGGAAATCATGGAGCCGACATTTCCCACAATTGTGGCAAAGATGAGCACCCCAACAAGAAAGTCAAAGACCACAAATAGGTACTCCTCGTCCCGCACAGGTGCAGGCATCTCTCCAATGGTGGTGAGAGTAAGAGTCGACCAGTACAGACAGTAGACGTAACTCCGAGTCAAGGAGGAATACTCAGGTTTGGAGATGTTTGGGAACACCCAAGTGTCCGAGCCAAATCCCAAAGAATTGGATATAGCGTAGTAGATGCAGGCGTTCCAGTGAATGATGACCAGGATGTAAAGCACCAAGTTGCCGATACGGAAGATGTTGGGGTAGTTGGTGCGTGTCTCAGTGCGGTCAAAGAATTCAAACATGCGTGGGAATCGAAGCAGACGGTTAAACCTGAGCTGTGGCGTATGGATGCCAGTGGCGATGTACGCCAGGTCCGTGGGCAGGATGGACAACACGTCCAGCTTGAACTGTAGCGTTCGGACGTAGCTGTCTCTGAGCTTGGCATGGTCCTTCACCAGCAGACCTTGTTCCAAGAACCCTGAGACAAGAAGAATAGAGCACAAACTCAGCTGAGCCGTGATCTCAACTCACTGTCGTGTTTTATTTCTGCATTTTAGCACCTTTCAGCTCATTGTTTTGGTTTTATGTCCCGGAACTTTACTGTTTGAGACTCTCATTAACCCTGTTTTCTGTGAAATATCTCATAAACCTACCCCGGGGTAGACAGGACAGATAAAGTTAGGGACTAGCTGGTGATGAACTTAGTGGAGCATTTAGCAGTTAAAGAGCCAGATTATGTCCCGCAGGAGTTGGTGGAGAACAAAAAGTAGTTAAAAGGAGAGTGAATATTAGACTAGCAATTGTCACGTGGCCAGAAACTCAACTCCAAACGAATGATAGTGTTTTGTATTTTTAAATAAGTTACCTGTGCGAAGTCGGACTAAAGTGTCAATTATGTACACAAAGTCAGAGAGGTAGTCCAGCACCAGCCAGCAGATGTAATTGCTCACCTGTAACTTATCAAAGCATGCCCTGTGAGTAGAACAAAAGAAGAATTACTGCTCCAGCCTGTAAGTGGTCAGAACACCCATCCACCACATCCATCACCAGCAGATAACGATTGTGGTGTCATTACCTCGCTACAACAAGGAACCAGTTGTAGAGCACTGCTGTGGCGATGACAAATAACCAGCGGTAGTAGGCGTTATCGGCTGGGGACACCACAAACAAATTCCACTTTTTCCTGAAAGCATGGAGAGATTTGCAAATACAGTCAGACACAACTGTGTCTTATAGAGTAGTTTACATTATTACTGCAAAGATATGCAGGGAAAATAGAAGCAGCTGCAAGATATGAAGCAGGCGGGCATACCTAAAGAACCCTTTGGCATTGTTGGCATTGGCATCTGGTTGCGTGTTGCTGATGCGGCTGGGGGCCGTTCGCAGCTCGGGGCCACGAAAGCGCTCCAGGAAGGAGTCCGGCCGCTCCTCCTCCTCCAGCAGGCTCCTGTGTGCCCATTCCCTCAGTCTCACCACCAGGAACACCAGTCTGACACACACACACACAGGAAACATACAAGCTCTCATAACATTTTAACGAATTTTATATGAAAATAAAGGCATGAAAGTGACTCAAGGTAGACTGCAGAACAACTAGGAACATATTCAGAAACAAACACAGTTCAACTTGATCAGAGTCTCGTTCAGTTGGATGATTCTACTGGGATTTACAAATCATTTAACACATTTATGTTTTAAATTACATTACATATGCTTTTATCCAAAGCGATTTACAAATTTTACACAAAATATATAAGAAGTCCGCTTTAAAGATAAAAACAGTAATTTGTTTGGGAGAAACATCCTCAGAAAGGAAATATTTATCTTGGCTTATCCAGGATATGTTTTTAAAAACACTTATTACAATGTTTTAAATCCCAGAATTAGTCTTAACATCTTTCTATAATGATCAGTCAAACAGGTCAATGCACTTTCTGGAATTCTCTTTAATCACAACTGATTATCTTGGTTTTTATCAAATGTTTGCTCCTGAAGATAGAAAGTACATCAAGAATTAGTTTTATACAATGACAGAATGAGATGAAAACCATTTCTCTGGTTTTATGCTCCTAGTAGTCTTTCACCTGACCAATGTGGCCTTTTGGTCATCAAGGTCTTTGTGCGCTTGAATCCAGTATGTCCATTATGTGTAGCCTACTTTCATCCAGCGTGTGACCTTAAAAAAGACTTGAACAAAACACTCTCTGTAAACTTTGTCTGGGTCGTGGGTTGTTTTTAAAAAGTCAGACTACCTTTGCAACAAAATAAAAAAAAAAAACAATGATTCAGCTTCTCTGATCGGTCACTTTTCTAACAGTTGCTGTAGCTTTACCTTGAGATGGCTCCGTTCCTTTGAAATGAATTTATGGAATTGCGTCCATGAGGGTCGAGACCAGCGACTCTTTGTAGCTCTGAGGATGTGTCATCACACACAGATGGCACCCTGGGGGGGGGGGGGCAAACACACATGTGGCCTTTCACTTTTTTGCTTTTCTTTGTTGCTTCTCTCAAACAACCCCCTGAGACAAATACACCACGATCCAATAGCTGTCCTCACCTGCTGAGAATACTCTCGGCTCTATCGATGTCCTCATCCAAGGTGGTCTTCACCGACAGACTGTGTGGCGACCGATCTCTCTCAGCCGCCTGGCCCGTCATCCTCAGACCTGCAGGTGAGGACGAACACTCATGTTACTCTTGTCATCTGCTCTCTGTGACTGCCGGTGTCTGCAGAGATGTTCTGTGGGAGTGTTTATGTTTATGGTGCGTATGGCAGATTATCCTCAGGGGACAAGAGGGGGGGGGGGGGGACTGGGACGGTCTGCCACGGTCCCTCACCTGGCCTGTCACACAAGCAGCCGGTTGCCGTGGTGAGTGAAGCAGCTACAAAGAGAAACTGCACGATACTGATGCTGTTTGAAACATGGAGGTAATGGAGGTGCACCTAAAAAAGCCACATCCCTCACCCCCAAAAACACGCAGGGCAGTGATGGCCTTTCACCCCGTGCAGTGCCGACACATGTCGAGGGGATTAGGCGACTGTTACCCTTGTGTGACTAATTGGTGGATCATTAACGAAAACACACAAACACACACACTTACACACACATACACACACACACGCACAGTCAAGCCTGAAGCTCCGCGGCTCAGCGAGCCAATCAGCTGCTCTCCCTCAGGAGCAGCATCACTTAGGAAACCAGGTGGCACCTATGTGTCATAAAGGTAACTGGGTTTACTGAACGGGCTGCCAAAAGTGCTTAGAGACTAACTACATGTATTACTGTATTAGTTCATAGAGTTTCTTAGAGAGAACATTGTAATTTTAGCGCTTATTATAGGATCAATTGCTTATGTAACAACTAGCAAACAACATATATGAAGAATATAGTTGCCAATAATGAATAGATATTTACTTTGGTTTTAATGAAGGTTTTCTTTCAGAGAATTTCCTATTTTTATATGTCAAGTTACATAAAGCTATTTCTAGGAAATTATCAGAAACTAACAGACCTGTCAAATAAAGCTTTATTTTGAATATGTAAACAATAAATCTCTGACCATTGCATTAATTTACATATTATCTATTTTTTTTATCTATTAGCTTTTTATTGAATACATTATGAGATAGAGCTTCTATTTGTTTTACTTGCAACTCACAGTGATTTTTTATTTTATTTTATTCAAACAGTATTAAATTAAAATACATTTTCTAAAAAAAGGGGTTTTATTTGTCATTATATTGTTTTCTTAACAAATTAGCACCTGTGGATTATTAGCATTATAAGAAAACTATGTTTGCCAGAAAAAAAAGAGAGGTGTAAAATCAATAATTTTACACACATCTTTATTCATACCTTCAGTTTCCTTCAGTTACTCCAATAAAATCCTCATGGTGACTTCACACAGGAACACCCAGAGCAGCTCCTCCATTCTCAGTGCCCACAGTGGATGCTATGAGAGGAAAAATCAAACTTCATCCAACACTTCTTGAAAAACAAGTCGCAAGTCCTGTTCTTGCAACACTTTCTGCTTCTCTTTCTTCTCTCTTCTCCTCTTGAAGTGCGTCCCCCCTCGTTCCCCTCTCAGAAGCATGAACACGTGGTCCACCTGATCCTCAGCTGAACCGAGCACCTGCAAGAGTGCACAGGATGTGAGATGCAGGGCGGGGAAGCCTTCTAATGGTTCAGAGCCCAGATGTCAGCTTCAGGCCGAGGAGTCTTCTGGGGAAACCTCTTGGCAGTGCTTTTCCTCTGCATGCCTCTGACACTAGAGAATAGCGAGAAGCAGCGCAGAGCAGGCAACTCAACAGGGTATTATCTCCTTTGTTGTGTTTGGTGATCAGATCTCTTCATAAATCATATATTATATAACATATTGATCATAATGTTTTATGTTAGGCTGTTTGGCATTTCCAAGTTCCCACTATCTTTACATTCTTCATTAGTAGTGCATTGATATATTAGCATAATCCTGTGTATATTATACTTATAGTCTTTACTTGACATATTGGCTTGTAGTGGGGGAAAGTAACTAAGTACTGAAATGTTGTACTTAGGTAATTTTGAGGTACTTGTACGTCACTTGATTATGTCCAATAGGTGCTACAGTTATACTCCTCCACTACATGTTACACTGTAACAGGTACTTTTCCCTCCACTTTATTTGACAGATACATTTATTCCTCAAATAAAACCAGATGTTTACGATACTCCTTCCACCACTGTTGGCTTGATATTTTCTGTATCATTAGAATATTTACATCATATTTCCTCAAAAGTAATTGATTCTGTTGTTCTGAACATTTATATTTTCTAAATATGATTTTTAGTTAGATATGAGACTTGGACTGGTTGTTGTCTCTCCATCTCGCCTCTATTTAAACCAATCTTGTGGATAAAATACAAATGTATACTTTATTTATGATTCCAAACGCTCTTTCCAACATCACATGCACAGACACACCACCCGATGCAAATGGAGCTTGAAGATCCAGATGATGAAGGCCACAGGGGACCGCCTCCTCATCACTGTGACAGAGCCTGACAGTCTCAGCTCTAATCAGATCCTTAGAAAACCAGAGACTCGCTGAGAAACCCATCAGGGAGCGGAGCCCAGAGGACTTTACATCTGACTGAGATTCAGGCCAGTGAACAATAAAGTACAATCTGCCAACGCTATCCCCTGTTGTACTGCAAGACTGTTGATGGACTGTGAAGAAAGAGAGACAACAGAGTATAACAATACAATTATAATGCGATATTGTGCATTTCCTCTTGGGAGAGGCAACGCAAACAACAATAAATGTCTGTGTGTTAATTTTATGAGGCGCTATTAAAAAACGGGTGCTGTGTTTCACGAGGAAAAATAGGGAAGGATATAAAAGCGTGAGGGCAGTAACAGAAAGATAAGATAAGAGAAAGGAGAAGCAGGCAGCAATAAAAGGAAAATGAGGTAAAAGCTCGGCTCATAAAAGTGATGTTCTTCCATCAGATCGGTCTTTAATAGACAGCAGATGGAGTTTGCCATGGAAAGTTATTTTCTCTGCACCTGAAGGACTTTTCATTCATGTTGACTTGACTAGAAGTAATATTTGGCCTTAGAAACAGCAGTTCCTCCAGAGCAGCGGACATTGACTTCATGTTGAGATTGTTTGACAATGTTTTTTTCAATCTCAAATTCAATACAATTTACTGAAAAGAAAGTGTGCAAAATATGTTGTTTATGAGTGTGACATGACTTCACCAGCCTGATACTGCACAGTATTTATGTTATTTACTTTTATCCAACTATGGCTGTTGCGCAGAGAATATAAAAAGCCACTTTACCACATGAAATGTGTGAGGAATGGATTCCAAAGGGCGTTTAGTAAAACTAAGCATCCACAAATCTATGTTCAGATACAATACTTGACATGTAAGAAAAGTGTAGTCTCTATAGGTGTTCATACGCTTTCTCATTCAGGAATAAACTCTTCGTGACAAATATATTAATTTTTGTAATTTGCTATCCTCTTCTAGTTGAGCGATTTTTGTAATTGTTTTACTTTGATTGATGTGTTGGGTTACTCGTGTGTTCATGTCTTTCATTATTAACTACTGTAAGGGACCGAGGGTAATTAGAGGCATCTATGTTCCTGGCAGGGGGCTCCACCCACTCCCATGTGAGTGAATTGGGAACAGGTGGTGGATCTCCTCACTGGGGGAGAATAAAGGAGAATCAGGGCAGTTGATCTGGTGGCCCATGCTGAGAGAGGAGATTTGTAATAGGGCTCCTGAATGAGTTAGATTTTCTGTTTCGTTTGACTTCGGTTAAATAAAAGCTCTGTGAACAGCTGACTTGTCTTTGACTGCTGAGCTGCCACTATGTTGCTTGCCCTTTGTCCAATCCTATACTGTTTGTAAGATTTAGCATATACTATCATTATATTTACATCACTATACTCAGATAGGTTTGTCTTTCAGGGAATTTGAGCTATGCTAAGTATTGTAACCAATTTGATCAGGACATAAACATAATTGATTGGCAAATCAGTCTTTTGTATTTGTAATGAACTAGTGTAGTGTTGGAAACTTGCTGAATGTTGTCCCTTTGGTGTTGCTGCTACAATATAAAATACGTCGTGTTCTAAATGCACTGAAGTAGATCAGAGTCGTGGCTCTCGACATCGGTAATGCAAAGGACACAGATTCCTTGCTTACGTAAGAGTTAAATCTGTGTTTTTACTATGACAAAGGGTGTGTTTCTTTTGAGTCAGTGAAGAACCACATTTAATCCACCTGGATTACATTTAGTAAAACCACTAAACATGAAAACTTCCATGTGGATGAGTACTTTTTATCACTGTAAAAACAACAATATTTAAACTATGTAGATTAAAAACATACCAGATCAAAACATTTGGGCCACCAAACGAGCAGTTTTCAATGTCATATTTATTGTTACAAGCACAGAAGAGTAGACATGAACATGAGGCCAAATACAATTTGGCCATTGTCATAGAATATCATGAAACTACCTGGAATGACGTTACTGTTTATATTTGGTAATATTGAATACAAAAGAAAAACGGAAAACCTGAAAGCGCGAGTACAAGTCGTCTTTGAGACAAGAAGAAGGCACAGAAGAAGCCAGGAGAGTCCAGTCCGCCTGCTCCTCATCCAACGTAACAGACCAAAGACGACAGACGTCCAACACAACACAGACCAGACGGCCCCAAAAACAAAAACAGCATTTACCTCGAGTACTAATCCCAAGAAACAAACGAGTAAGGATACAGACAGCACGCCAGGCTGGTCATGCCTATAATTTGACCGTGTGGCTTCTGTATACAGATATGTAGAAGTTAATGGTGCCAGTTATTAAGACATGCTTGTACTTCATTAAGCAGAGGCAATGTTTGGATGTTTTTAGGCTTGTGCTCCACCATCCCGCCTCCTTTTTTTTTTTTTTTTACTCATCCGTATGGTATTCAGGAATGCGTGTTGCGTAGTCAAGGATATAATTTACGTATCAGTCCGAGTAAAAATATGTAAACAACCTTGCAGCTGGAAATACGAATACTCGCTTTAAAAAAACAACATTCCGTTACATTAATCCTCCCGACTATGGAGAATAACACGAGATCTCTTCAGACAATTTAGTGTTGTGGATTCATTTTAAATAGGACATTCTTCAGTAAACGCCTCAAAAGAGACAGGGACGCATGCGAAATTCTGCCTCTGACAGCATTTTATTCTCATACAAAAAAAAAAAAAATCTTCATTCCTTCCTTCAGTTTGGGGGAAGCTCTTCAAAACTCAAATGGCTTGTGGGTAAGAATAAGTGTCACAATGATCCCAGCCAGTCTCTTAGACTCGCTTCATCCCCCGACCCATCAAGCAGGCAAAGACTGTCATCACCATTTTGGGCTTCACCTCCACAAGGTCTTCTGGGAGAGCGTAGACGCGGGCTCCGATCTTCCTCGCCATAGAGATGGCGTATCTGGGGACGAAGGAGAGGTTGACTCGTACAGAAACGGTTCACACGCGGTTACCAAAAATAATGGCAAACGGCTGCTCCTCATTCTTTTTTGTCTTTGCAAATCTTACTTGGCGTTCTCCAGCTTGTCCTCGTCGGAGAGGCTGCCGGTTCTTAACAGCTCGTAGTTGACGCTGCCGGGCTGGATGGCGTCTATCAGTTCCACTACTGCCAAACTGCTGCCGATCTCCTTGTCCTGATCGCCACACGACACACAGATTAAGAGACTAACACAAAGGCGCACCTGACTGATGGGTTATATGATCTGTGTATATCAAACTACCAAATTTGAACCTGTGAGATAGGGTTAAACAAGCTAAAGCAAAAACAAAGACCTTTCAGTTTAGATTATTTAGTAACATCTCTTCTATGTCAAAGTTCCACATTAAAATATTCTCACATAGTTGTTTTTCACAGAAATGAAATCAAAAAGAGGAAACACAGGTTTACCTTGAAGCTTGAAATCTTGGTTGATTTTCCAGCTTCTGCCAATGTTTTGTTCACCCACTTTACGATGACGTCATCATTTACTTTCTGTCCATCACCCAGTCCCTCTAGTACATTCAACGTATATCTGAAAGCGTGGAGAAGCAGAACATTTGTTATATTATCAAACATGAACTGAACAACGGTTTCATTATTTTTCCACAAGAACATGACTAGAAACTTAAAACATCAGGAAGGAAACTTTAATTCTGGAGAACACATATAATCCTGGCATCTTCATTTTGAGGAACACGCACATTAACAGCACCACTGGTTTGACACGGATGCGTCTTATACAATTCAGAGATTCATTTCTATTTCGTTCTTTTCTGAAGTGATCCAGATGCAGTTGTGTTTCACCTTCTCATCAGCTGCCACACCACGGCCAGAGTCAGGGTAGGGTTGCCATCGTTCAGGTCCTGCCCGCCGATGCCAACGAGGGAGAACTTGGCTGATTTGCCGAGCTCCACCGCATAGTTACAATTCTCCAACTAGAGGCACAAAAGAAACAGTTGGCAAAAAAGACGACCAAAGCGTTTTTTTTTTCTCGCGTAGGAATGATTAAAAACAATCTGATTCACCTTTTTCATGTTGGTTCCCAGTTTGGGGTAGGGCGGCTTGTTGACCTTGTTGTTCCAGTCCACAGGCACTTTAATCTTCTCGTAGAGTTGAAGGATGACCATGGCATCCTGGAGGTCTCTAGAAGACAAGATCGTGTGAGATAATCATTAACAATGTGACAAATTATGAGTCCTCGTCAGACACAGGAGAGAGATTATCTGTGTATTTGCATCTTGTTTGTGGTACGTACCCATACAGATGATTGACATGTGGGTTCACTCCCAGAGAGTTCATCCAGTTTCTGAATGTCCTCTCTTCCCGTGTCTCACCTAGACAGCAGAGGATCATGGGATTTAGGGGGCTTTTAGGTGACGTACTCAGTAATAGTCTCAGTAATAGTCAGTTCTAAACATGCTGCCTCATCAGAACTGAATTGGTCTGTTGTCACTCTGTTAGCTACATAAGCAACATATCTGGTAACTAGCTTGTTGTAAGTATATGTTCTGCATACTAACTAATGTATCCAGTAGGAGCTCACGTTAGGAGTGGCTCGTTGTCCCATTATAAAAAAGAAAATATGTTTCTATGCTAACAGAAGCCCGTAGGCCAGTTGTTTAGCTAACACAATGCAACTATTTGTTCAGAGCTGGTTGTTCTCAGGCTGTAGCTGTAATCCCTCCGGTTGTTATTTGTTATTTGTATTCTCCAGTGGACCTCGATGACGGTAGCGGACATGGAAAGCTACACCACTACGCTCCAATACCAGACCTGTAACTCTCTCCAGACCCACCTTCCAACAGTCCCCAGTTAATGTCCTCATTCTCGGGTTTGACCAGCGCTGGATATTTGTTGAACAGATTCGCCACGAAGGCGAGGTTGAGTTTGGGGTTTCCGCTGATGACGTCAGCCGGGGTGACAAACTGTCGACAGCCGAGTCTGTCGGCCTGCTGGAGCATGGCCTCGGCCCTCTTCAGGTCGTCCTTCTCCTGAACAACAACACAAGAACCACATGCTCCGATCAGAGACACCGTACAGCTGTTACCATGTGGCGAAGATACTCAACCGGGAGTGGTCGACTGTCAAAGTGCTTACGCTGAAGCCCGCCATGTTAATGTCTATGCGTGGCTGATCTTCATCGGTGCCTTTTGGAGAGATTTGATTCAGGAGGTGGAAATAGGCCCTCGAGTCCTGGAGAATCATACAAACAAAAACAAATCAGATTTCTACCAAAGAACAAACTCGTGATTTAGCTATACTCCAGGTGAAGTATTGATGAACTTGATGCTTGAAGCAAGGCATCTCAGAGAACTTGCTGCGTATAAATTAGTCAAGCAAGAGATACCAACTCGGTAAAAACCCTTTTAATGCGTCTAGATACACCAACTGGATTCAATGCTAGTGAGTCAGCCCACCTTGATGTCGGAGCTGAAGTTGTTGATCTTCTGCCAGCCAGCATTTTCCAGGTGAAAGTTTGCCCAGCGCAACAGCAGTTCTTCTGGAGACAGCTTCATCAGGTCCTCCAGGGTTTCCCCGTCTCTCAGCAATGCTGCCAGCGCTGTCGAGGAGTGTTAACGATCAGTTAAGACACTTGACAACCGACCAGGAAACCCTAGTGATGGGAGCAGAGGGCTCAAACACACGTTATCGTAGTGGACCTATCAACGGTGTCCTGTACCTTCATTTCTGCTGAGCTCGATGTCAGCGAACAGACCGATCTTGATGATCTGCCACAGCAGGCCCAGCACCAGGTGGGGCTTCCCCTCTTTTAGGTCTAAAGCGCCGATGTTTACCACATGGCAGCCGATGGCAGAAGCCGAGTTCAGGGCCAGGTTCAGATTCTCCTGCGAGGGGCAAAGCATCCGATGTTGGGAAGATCAAATAAAAGTAAGAGAAACAGCAGCCCTGATGTACGGTAAATCCAACTGACCTGTATCGTAAACGGGGTCAGCTTCTTCTTGTTTTCCTTGTTTATCGTCCTCTCATCGATGGTGTCCGGCACCGACAGGTTGATCATTTTGCTGTGCAAACGTACAAAACCAAACATGACATTTTAGTAAGACATTTCATGCAGTATACTCATCGTAAAGTGATGAATGAATGAATGAATGCTTGTGAACCCATTTAAGAAATGTTCGTCCTAGTGGCCAAGCAGTTAATCATACAGACCGACTTCTACAGCTCTGAAATCTGTTGCATGTTAATCTAAACATGGCAAAGTGCCGATTTTAGCTGTCGAATGCTAACCGACACTCAGCCCAAAATGACCTCGATTGACGGCAGTGTTTGCAATTTGGATCAAGTTACTTGAGTGATAAAAGTAATTTTCTGTTTCACATGACCTTGAACTGGTGATTTAACAAAAAAGCAACATATAATCATTTCTGAATATTTTTAATGAATGTGGTACTATTGTATTAGTATCAACAGCTCCTCTGCAATGCGAGGCAGGATGTTGTTATGGTCGACTGATACCCCGACACATGCTCCTTTGTCTCTTTCCATCAGCCACAATGTGATCACAACATTGAGTGCAGTGAGATGCGGGCATCTGACATTTATAGCAGGAGAGTAGCTAGGTGAGGGGGGGGGGGGGGGGGGGGGGGGGGGGGGAGTCGTGTTGCCGACTCGAGGTGAAAACAGGAAGTCTCACCAGAGTACTATACCGTCTCCGACAGCCGTGAAGATGGAGTCTGTGTCGGGATTCATGGGCAGGACGTGTTGGCAGTCGGGGTCTTTTTCCAGAGCGGTGTTGATCCAGTTCACAAAAGCATACCGCTCCTCCTCTGTAGGGGTGAACGCACACACACACACCGGCATCGGTTAAAAGCAAAACACCATCATTAGAACAAGACAGTATCGCTCATATTGAGTCATTTCAGTTGGTCCATTTGCTCATTGGTAAATGGAGCATCTGTAGCTGAAGGGCAAACGGCACATAGTCTGCAGTTCATGACCAACATTAGAAGCGACTGGAGAGAGAGAGTGTCCTACCGGAGAACGAGTGTTGTGTGCCTTCACTCGACTGCACAGACGTCCCCCCGATAGCCAGGATGCCCTCTTTTCTGTTGATGACCTTGCGGAAAGTTTTTGCTATTTGACTGCCCTTCAGCTCCTGGACGATCTAAAAAAGAGCCCCAAAACAAATACTCAGAGACCAACTACCACCATGCCTCCGAAATCCTGCATTATTGAAATTCATGAAATATTCAGGCTGCATTTATGTACATTTTGATTTGAGGACAAGAGATTGCATTGTAGAGGTTGCTTTGGCCAATAATAATGAACAGAATTGCCCTCTGCTGTTCATTTGTTTCATTAACAGCATGTTTGTAGCATCATCACATCAAATTTAACAAGGAAATGATCACAAAATATTTTAAAGCACAAACTTAATAAAGTTCTGACATATACACTCAGCGGCCACTTTATCATGTCGGTTATTTAAGTCCAATCTGAAGGTAGACTTTATGTCAGAACAGCTGTATACGATTGCATTAGATTTTACAGGTGTACGTATTAAAGTGTCCACTGACAGCGAGAGAAATCACAATCAATCAATACGCTGCGATTGTGGTGAATTAATTTGTAACAGCTTTCACAAATCACTCATGGTGGGTATTTGTCACTTTTTTTTTTTAAATGTACTTAATCAATAGATTCATCAATGGTGTAAAAACACCTTTGTTTTGCTGCAGCCATACTTGTGTGTAAAAGCCTCAATCATCTTCTCTCCTGTTACTGTCGTGTAGAGCTCCTGTCAGCCTCCATGACCAACCTACCAGCTAACAGGCTGAGAAGATAAGATGAACATCTAGACTAGTGAGTTCTGAACCAACGCTGTTAATGTAATGTGAAAGGTCCAGGAAGACTTCGGGTTCAAGGGTTCATCGAAGAAACTGATGTTGTGTTGTGCATTTAAGTACACTGCACTGATTTAAAGTGAGCATTCACCGCTCATCTAATCTAAGTATTCGTGTTCAGTGTGTGTGTGTGAGAGTGCCAGTATACCATTATCAACAGTAACAGTACACCACCAGGGCTCCACACTAACACCACCCTCTTGTCCCCACATTCCAACATTAAATAATTACCTCTAAACAATACATCAGTCTCAACAACAACACCCAATGGGACCATAGAGAGCTCTGTGGTTCATACTCTGATAAGACGTATTCTATGGTATTGTGCGCGATACTTCCTGAACTTGAAGTTATCGCTGCTTCATCAGTGACCTCAGCCTCCCGGCCACAATGAGCTATTCAGCTATTCAGAGACTGTGAGCACGAGGTCACAGGGTGCCAGCTTGCATTTTTTGGGCTTCTCTGGGTAAAAGAGGTAACCACAATAAGACAACCGTGACCTTACAAAGACGATAAGGATTTCAAGTTAATTCAGCAACTTAGTAGAAAGCTATTTTTTTGTTCAGCTTACATGGGCAATAGGGAGGACATCCACATTAGTGTGTATTTAATCTGGTTTGTTATCACCCATAACAACATATTTTAAAGGGGTGTTTTAGGTGGAGGCACACACACACACACACACACACACACACACACACACACACACACACACACACACACACACACACACACACACACACACACACACACACACACACACACACACACACACACACACACACACACACACACACACACACACACACACACACACACACACACACACACACACACACACACACACACACACACACCTTTCTACCACAATGGCACAATGCTGTTTGGCAGCTAACTGGAAAGTCCCAGATGTCCTCCCTTCCCCCCGGCACATGAACACAGCACAACAACAAGGACGGAGAAAATTCTGATTTCCACATGTAAAGGACTTTTTGATTGAATTAAATTATTTCCATTATTATTATTTCACACACGACTTTGGCTACATCTACAAAAGGTACTCCGATGAACTGGAAACCATAAAGAGTACCTCAAATTTGAAGTAAATAACTTCAAGACTGAAACACATTCCAGGTGGAATCCCAGATATTCGGGCATCCAGTTAAATTTGACTCCCTCTGTTATTATCATATTCAGGGTTAAACTCACTAACGGCCAACTAAACAGCCACCCGTCCTAAAACAGGTCACTTGAAAAAAAAAAACAAGACACAGCTGGAGAAGGTTTTTTGTTCGACCCCTCTGATAGTGAGATCTTGAATTAGCTGCACTCCTGAACCAGAAGCTGCCTCTCTGTGAACGACTGCTCAGTCATCACTGCTGAAACTAAATACTGGAACTCACACCACTTTGCTGACCTCACTTCCACATCCCCTGAGTATGCATACGCGCGTGTGCGTGTGCGTGTGTGTGTGTGTGTGTGTGTGTGTGTGTGTGTGTGTGGGGGGGGGGGGGGCTCGTAGAGGCATTTCAACTCTGTCGTGCGTGGAGCTGCTCAAAGTAGCTCTGCGTAGTGGCCCCACCCAGGAGGGCGAGGTGCTTTTAGGCAGAACAGAAAACAAAGGCCAAGTCAGAGTAAGAAAAGCTCCGAGCAGAGAGTTAAAACTTTGTCAAGCTCGACGGTGCAACAAACCGCTCCGAGCTCTCCGCTTAACGTACCGACAGGAACTCCTCGAAGCTGATCTTATTGTCCTGGTTGCGATCCAGTTTCTGGATGATCTCTCGAACCATGTATCCAGGCTGGCAATGGCCGGTGTCTTTAAGGAGTTCATTGAGCTCATAATCACAGATATATCCATTGCCGTCCAGATCTACAGAAAACCCAAAAAGAACCATTAGACACCAGGACATTTGGTACAGGTGGGGATAATATACTCACGGTAACTTGGCTTTTACTCACCACATTTGGCAAAGACCTCTCTCATCTCCTCCATCTCCTCCTTTGATATTTTTCCAGTCATGCTTCTGTGATTGACCCGAGGTGGTCGGTCAGAGAAAAAGTGGGACTGCGGAGAAGAAAAGAGCACAGAGTCGTCAACGCGGTCTTGAAACGACAGACCCATCCAGACTGCTGAACGCTCACAACCGTTCTGCCTCCTCGCCAACAGAGAAGTGACCTTTCCTCCAGGCGGAACAAAAGTCTGCCCCCCCATCTTCTGTCAGGACTTAAAGTAGTGCGTACCTCATATGTCCACCATGTCCACCATGTCCAGACTGATCCCCACCCCTGCTGATCATATCTACCGTTCTCTTTGGTTTCTAATTTCAGCTCTTTTCCCTTTTCCAAGCACGACTCTCTCCCATAATCAAAGTCATTTCCTGTTCCATTGTACAGCAGTGAGCCCATGCTGTAACACAAATGCCGGAGAAGCTGAGACCCCTGCACTCCTTTGATGATTTTATACAGCACTCTCTGACAAAGTTGCTAACTACAACAGCATGTTCTCCAAATCCTCGAAAACGGACAGTTTCTATGATAATCTATCGTCTTTTTTTGCTCGTTCATTGGCTCCACAGAGCAGATTTCAATCATGTTATTTGAGTGTTGAATTAATCTTTCATGCAAACTGAGCTAGATGTAATGAAAATGCGGCTTCTTCCCCGATATGCTGGTTTATCACGAAGCTGTTTTGGGGTATTTTTTGACATTTTAAATCAGAGAGCAAGAGTCCTCACCAGGCAGAGAGATTAATTCAAGCGTGTGTAAAGACTCAAGTCACATGAGCCAGCGAGACTCGAGTCTCGGTTGTTTTGCTCTTCTCAAAAACCACAGTGTTCCTGAACTCCTCTGAGGCAAAGCGGGCCGTCTGAAAAGTCACTGAAAATCAGGAATTCCTTCCGAGTGCCTCCTTCCCGTTCTGCAGCGGCGGAGGAATGCACGAGGCCTGGGCAGACCGAGCTTGGCTTACACAGAGGTGAGCAGGGTGTGCTGCCTCGCTCTCCGAGGCCAAACCGGTACGGTGGCATTCCTCTCCAACACAAAACGTTCAGAAAACAAAAGATGAGGTTTATAATGCGGTGAACGAAGGATCCCAGATTTTTCCACAGAGTAAAGTGTTCCCATTTCCTGATTTAAAGTAAAGATTGTTGTTTTTATACAGTGTATTAGTCAGAACGCCCGGGCAAGGCCATTACTGGCTTCTACAGCGCTACATGTGTAAAATATAAGGGAATAGTTAAATGTCCGGTTAGTCAAACAGACTATAATCCCGCTGATTATTAAATTATTATTATTAAAAAGGGTCATTTGAGCCTGAATTGGTGAATTTCTTGAAATGGTTTCAGCCCATCTAGTCTTCCGGTGTCTACAGCAGCTTCACAGGCTCACATTGAAGCAGACACACAATGAACAAGGGTCCAGTAACCGTACATCCTCTTTCATGAATGAACCTATTAATAGAACTCATGAAAGATGATTCAACGGTAGCCATGTGGTCTCCGAGATGTGACTCAGTTGCTCGGTTAAAACTAACACTTTGCCCAAAACATAATCAAAAAGTGAGTTTCCCGACGAAGTCATTCAGATGAAATGTTTCTATTCATTAAGCACCGACACCAACAGAGATACCTTTAAAATGAATCACAGAGAACAGGGTGTTTTTCTACTAAATCAGGGCGAGCACAAACTCCTGACTAAACGATTAGGAAAATGACGACGCCGGGTGTTGCTATATTTAACTTTGCTCCAAAAAGGATATGAAATGTGGCCGCCGGAGTCAGCACCCAGCTACAATAAGGGGCCGACAAAACACCCCCTCCACCTCGCCAGCCCTTCGTCACACCCCGGACAGAGGGAGAGTGAAAACAGAAGAGGGGGTTAAGTACATGGAGCGAGGGCACAGATGGCAGGCGACAACTGTGAGGCGAATCCCTGGTGCCCCAGGAGAATGGAGCGTTTGTAACCAGCCGACACAAACAACGGCAATAAATCCCGTGTCACACTAGAGAGTGAGTTCAGAGCGACAGGCGCCGAAGACAGTTGCCGCCTTTGACAGCCGGACTGTACGCTCGGAGAGAGGAGACAAATTCCTGCGCTCCACAACACGGCAGCAAGCTCCTAAATGGAGCGTGCTAATGTTGGCCTTAAAAGCATATCAATACTACTGATGGAGTTCAAAACAACATTATTGACCCAACAGGCCCCGCAGGTCATCCAGGGCCATGTGATGTCTAGCGGTGGCAAAACAAGAGCAGCTGGACTCGTGTTTCAGACATTTTTTCCCTGCTCACTCATTCAAGAAGCTCACATACACAAGTAGTTTCTCTCCAAGCCGGAAAAAAACAGCACAATGCCACCGTTTATGATCTTTTTTTGCGGGATCTTGCAGTCGATTGAAAGCGAAGGGCTGATCCCAGAGTTAAATGTGCAGAGCCGACACACCCCGCCCCGTCAGCGCTTCATCCACACAGCTACATGGGAAATGTGAGGCACACAAATAGACCCGAGTGTGGTCAAATTCATACGCGCACACACCCAACATGGTCTGCAAGAACATTTTTTTTACTCCCGTCACAATCACCCGCAGATGTGAGTCAAACTGACTCATAAAACACCAGTCTGTGACAGCGGCCTCCTTTATTTCCCACTCAAGGCCGTTGTGGACGAGAGAAGCACGGCCACACCGACAGGTGAGGAGAAGGTGACGACAACAAACCTTGTGTGTGGAGTTTACACAACTCTGACATCACGCGCAGCTGCAAGGGCTGGGTGTAGCGGTGTTATAAAAGGCTTACAAAGCGAAGGTAAATGGTGAATCATCATGGAAATATTCAAATGAAATGGCCCCGTGACAGCATCTCTAACCGTGGGCAGCTAATCTTTACAACTTATCCCGGAAATGAAAGGATATAGCTGTAGTAAAGGAAGCAGCAGGTATAAGAGGCCTGCGCCAGCAGAGGTTTAAACACAGGAATCCCTGCTAACCATCACTTAGGAATGTCATTAGACAGGTTAGTGAGGTGCTGATGAATCAGATGGGTCGGGCTGTTAATGCTGGCTGAATAATCAGCCACACCTACAAGGGTTTGCCATTACTCAACTAAAGCATTATCCTTTAAACGTTGCATAGTCAGACAGTACAAGGCACGGTCACTCTGGAATGCCACACTTTCCTCACGCGAACATGTCGTGTGTCCCTCAGCGAGATCCTCTATCCCTCTCTGCTACAAGGCCATTGTGTGCATGGAGAGAATTTATGTGTGGAGATAAATAACTATTATTTTTTGTTGTCGTACAAGTACGGAAAAAAAGAGAGCAGTCCAGTCCTCAAATCTGACCTCTACATATGCAGTACTTCGATAAAAGAGTTCATGGTTTTTTGGACGATTCTTCCTCTATATTATCTATCACTATGTGTATTTGTATGCTGATTTAGATTAAAGACTTCTTTTATTCACAAAGTAACACATTCAAGGGATTGTATGGCCTTGGTGGAGAGCGCTCTCTAAATCGGAATAAGCTTGAAAAAACAGATGCAAACAAAAAACGTAAAAACAAGTGCAGATAATAAGCAACTGGATTATCTTCACTGCGTTGTAAAAACAAGTGACGGCAACTGTTTGAAATCCTGACAGTGCAGAAAGTAGGGCAACCTGTTCATTCGCACAGGTGTCAGCGCATTTAAGAGCAGAAACCAAATACAAGCACACTCCCTCCTCCTCCTCCTCCTCCTCGTCTGTCTGGTTTGTCTTTACAGAGACAATATCAGACGTAAAGACTGTACTGAAAACCCCTACAGTAGCTGCTCTAATGGGATTCTGCAGCATGAATAAGGGAAACTCACATTTGACTTAGCTGATGTAAATCATAGTACACACACGCACATTCACGGGCAATTTCACCACACCAATCCGGTTAATGACAGGCACAGTTCAAATGACTTACAGCTTGTTTTCTTCCCCGCAGACGATGTGCAAACAACATATTTTCCCCACTGTTGACACTATGAACAATACTTTATCTCCTGTCCTGATATCAATAATGGATTTAATACTTTAAAGTAAACAATTAAACATAGTTTACAACATGTCTATCAAAGTATGCCACTGCACAAGTAATACAAGACCAACACATGACAGATGCGAGGAAAAGGACCACAGATGAGGGCCTGCACTCACAACACAGTTCTTGTTCCAAGTCTCAACATTTATGAAGTGAATACTTTCCGATATGATCAGGCAGTCTTGTTGTTCAAGGCTGTGCTAACAGTGATCCACGATTGGGATCCCAGATGTACATGTGCTGCAGCACCAGATGGCTCGACAGGAAAGATCTGGTAGATCACTCAAGAGCAGTAAACCAGTTTACTCGAACACAACATCCCACTTAAAGATCATATAAGAACAATGTCTTTTAGAGGATCAATAACACCAACTCATGTACAGTGAAGTGTGGCACATACAATAACATACATTAAACATATTGTAGACATGTGCTTGCATCACATAACGAGACCTGATCTGTGATCAGAAGAACAGCGAGGTTACACACACACACACACACACACACACACACACACACACACACACACACACACACACACACACACACACACACACACACACACACACACACACACACACACACACACACACACACACACACACACACACACACACACACACACACACACACACACACACACACACACACACACACACACACACACACACACACACCGAGCATTGACAGTGACCCATGCTTTACAGTGATGCTTCTAGTTCCCTTGTGTTGCCTAAGTTCTGTCTTTGAGTAGTAGAGTTAGATACTTCTACTAAAAGTGATCACAAATTAAGAGAGGCTACTGTATTTCAGTATTTCTAGGAGCTATCCAGCGCCCAGAGGAGGACTCATCGGATGAATAGGCTACAGTGAAGGTGTAGCTAAAGCTAGCTGGCTAGCGACTGATATGCAAGTTTTTACGCGCAGGAAACTGTCCCCGTTTACTCCTCCAACTCCATCCCTCCACACGGAGGATAACGGGTATCACGGAGAGAGGGACGACCAAGACGCGGAGGGTATTTGTTAGTAAACGCAACCGAGACAAACTCTAGCTGTAAGTAGTTGTTGGGATAGAAGTTGCCAGGAAATTTGGTACTCACTGTCGGTGCGCCTGAAATTTCCAGACAGCGTCCAGTCTGCAGTCCTGCCTCCTCCACGTAGAGACAAAAGTAGAGACAGCAGTGGGAATGTTGGCCCCGCCCAGTCGGCGACGTCACCGCCAGACGTTGACATCCGGCCTGTGGAGTATCTGTGCAAAACAGCTACAACTAAATATATGTTTAAGATAATAAAACGTCTTAGATTCTGAATTTAAAGAAGGTTAGTTCATAACAAAACGTGTTTAAAGAGATTAACAGATGAGGGCAGCACAGTGTCTGTTTCTTCAGTTTGAGTTTGTTTCTAATGAATATTTGACCTCGTTTCATCCAAGTTATGTTGACTTAAAAGGATAATTCTGGATATTGATTGTTTGAATGTAACTAAGGTACCTCCAGTTTTAACTGATGCCATCTGGATGATGACTACAAGTAACCTAGAGGGCATCAGATCAAAGTAAAGATGTGGTATTTGTACTGGCCCTGGAAGCAATAACGTCAGAATATACAAACAGACTGAAGTCAGTTTGCACTTGAGATTAGGAGTGTAGTAGCTGAAGAATAGTGTGCTAATACATTATTAATATCCAGACATCCATCAGTGATGTTTCCTTGTAATGTAATCTACAAGAGGGCCAGTTAAAGAAATATAAATATGCTATCAGCAGGGTCTACAAGAAGTCGTTGATGAGGTGGATCAATGATGATGGTTTTAGATAAAAAATAACAATGATGCGATTCAAAGAGAAGTTTACCTGAGGGTTTAAACATGTTTAATTACTCACGGTCAAAGCATCAACAAAATGGTATAATTTTAAAAACAAACAATAACTATAATGAAGACCTATCTGGCTAACTTGTGTAATGACGTACATGATTTACAGTGACATGAGATCAGTACACAAATGATGGTATACACAGTGGGGGTGTTGACAGTGTTGATACTTTTCTTTCTCTTATGTTGTGCATGCAAATCACTTTAGCAATAAACTAAATGCAAAGGCATTTCCAAAGTAGCAGTACAGGAAGACAAGTAAATGCTGTTTCTGCTTGTACTATGTTGGAAAAGGAGTCTGGCTTAATATGGGAAACAGCTCATAGAACATTGCTGGAAAAGAGAAATGCAAGAAAGTCATTAGTAACAAATGTTGAAAAAGTAGTGTGTTAATACTGATTGTATAATAATAGAGGAGGGTTTGAAGAAGTCATAATGACAAGAGCAGTCATCGAAATATTTTCCTTGAAATATGAGGCACAGAGTGAGATGATGAGAGCTGAACTTAGGAACAAGGATACACAAGTATTGACACTAAATAATATCCTGTTAAATGACCAGTATGTAGGATTTAGGGGATCTGTTGTAAGAAATATACTATTCTCTTCATGCTCTCACTGAAAATAAAAATGCTTTTGTTTGAGCAGGTCCTCTTCCACAGAGACGGCCATGTTGCACCATCATGTTTATACAGTAGGCCAGATCTAAAGACGGCCTTTCACAGGTTTACGTTGAAGCTTGAATTTGGTGGTGTGAATGCGCCGTTGAGAGACTACGAAGAAGAAAGAAGAGGAATAAGTGGTTGCTGGTGCTGGCTAACCATTTTGTGTTGTGAGAGGCTTTCAGAACAAATATTTTGACTACTGGACGGCATACGTATATTATTTAGAACAAGAAAAAGCAAGGGAGCATGAATCCTTTTCGTCAAAGATGCAAAAACCTGAAGAAGCAAAACTAAATCGGGACAGCCAACAGCAGAAAACAAGGATAAACGTTGGTGTGGCCTTTCCCAAATGGAAATCGCTGATGTGGTTCAAATTTGTTCCAGAGTGACGCTGAAGTTGACTGTCTTCTGCTGGACAGATAATTTAGCCTACCAACCTAGGCCACTGTAGGCTCTTCTACAGGCTTGGAGAGGGAGGGGTGGGGGTATTCAGTTGGTTGCAATCTGCAACCTCACGGCTAGATGTCAGTAAATCCCACACACTGATCCTTTAACTGACATACAGGTGTTGTTTACCTTTTTGTGAGAAGGAGAGAAACAATGATAGTTTTTAGGATACATTGTAATGAAAGCACTAAGCCTAGTTAAAACTGCAAGGGATCCTGTAAGAGCAGGTGAAAGAAACAGAAAATAAATGTCTCATCCCCACCCCGGGGCAGCAGGTGGCGGTGATGAGCAATAGGTTGTCATTGTAGGTCACGCGCGATAACAAAATAACTAAAAGAAGAGAAAGGGACCATTCACTGGTTATCATTATTCTGCCTCTTTATAGTTTTGCTTTTGCTGCTGTTGGGATTGTGAGCGTAGATTGAGCGCCACGTTTTTACTATAATATATCGGTGTCATGAAAGTATAAGGACTTGAACGACTGCTTCATTTGCTTCGCGATATGTCTGCAGCGACGCTGAGGTAAAAACTGCGGATGGAAACGCGGTGTTGTCTAAACGAACGTTACTCCCGAGTGCAGAACTGCGAGCTAGCATAGCAACTAGCTAGCTGTAGCAGCTAACAGCTATCCGGAATGATACCATAGATAATAATAATAATAATTCTAAATTAGTTAACCTAGCTAATAACCTCTGACACAGCACGTGAGGTCAGGTGATTTAGAAAATGGTATGTTTTGGACACCTGAGAGATAACGTTCATGTTAATGCTATTTTTTTCCGTAGCTATTGCTACAGTAAACGCTATTGCTAGGGTTACTTGGGGTGAGTTGAACGTAACCTAACGTAGTGCGTGATAACGTTATGCACCCCAGCTAGGTACACCTGACTAGAATGAGTGCAGTCTAATACAACATGTCATGCAATAAATATGCGTGAAGGTTATAATGTCTTAACTCTTAGGCCATCTTTTGGGCAGCAGTTTGGTGCTGTTGCATTTGAATTGCTCTAAGTGGGTGTTTTGAGGGCCCAGAAGACCAGATGGAATCAGTGCCTTTTGGTGTTTTAGTCAGTAATCTCAAAAGTTTATACCTAGTAAATTGCCCTCAAAAGTAAACAAAGTACCACAACTCACACTACCCAAGTTTTCAATATGAGTTGTGATGTTTCACTGAAATACATAATGTCTTACATCAACACAAATGCACAATAACCTTAAATACTGAGAGCTTTAGACTTTGTCTGGTGTCCTGCAGTGTAGGTCAAAAGCTGCATTGCTTGTGTCATTCATCACTTTCTGGAAAGCTCAAACGTAATACTAATGATTTACATATTCCACTACTAATGTATGTATTGGACTAACGTTGAGATGTAGATGTTTGATGAGATTTAAGTTAACATTAAATAATATCTTAGACGATAAATGGTTGATTCCACCAAATTCACTTCATATTACTAATACTAACAAAGTATTAATCAGGCTTTTTAAATACAATTTGATTAACCAGCTAGCTACTTCTAACTGACAAATTAACCAAAACCATGTTGTTGTTTTCTTGACTGTAGCACCACTACAAGCAAGCTGAATGTATTGGTCAACAAACTGCACGAGTACTTGGCTCATTCTCCTGTTGAGGACAGCAATGGAGCACCGACCTCAGAGGATGCAGATGGTACATTTTTCTTTTCTTTTACTCTAATCATGCGTAATTGAAAAATCATCATATTTCTTTAATCTGCATATTTTCATGCTTTATAAAACAATTGTAACATATGTTATTACAGGTCGGACAAACAGGAGCTGTTCTGTGGGGAACTTAACAAGTCGTGCTGCAGCAGTGGTAACTGAACATTCTTGCAAGACTAAATCAAAGCAAAGAGCGTTTGTCATAAAATACGTCGAACAAGTTTTATTCATAAGTAGATACTTGAAGTGCCCATGCTAAACTTGCATTAGAAAAGTCGATAACAATGTTTGTTAATGAAATTACAGTTAACTCACAAACAAGAAAATAACACGTAAAAGTCTACCACATATTAGTAACCATGTGAAGATGTACAGCTCATGACCAGGGTTCCAATTGAACACTTGGCAGTTGCCAAATGCGAGTAAATGTAGTCTTTGGTGTGTAAGTTATGGAAACCACCCACGACTCTGGCCAGTAGAAACTAATGCACTTCCTGACCGCTGCTCTCTCGCCCGCACTCCTGCTCATCCCCAGCTCTCCGTAACTCTGTGCGCCGCCATCAATAGACAAAACTATATTTTGAGGTTCATAATATTTACCTGAATACACAAATATGTAGGATATTACAACAGACAATCTGGCAGTGATGTTGTGGAGACTTCTAGCCACTAAACTACAACATTACCTCTGATTATTCTCACATTTTAGCCATGTCTTTTTGTTTTAGATAAGGGGTCATCCAAAGTTATCAACATTTTCACAGTAGTACAAAGAGTACTACTTTTCCCTCCCCCCTCCCCCCAAAGTAGTACATATCAACATTTTTATCACATTACATGACAGTGGTCTAGATTTTAGGAGTCCCAACTATAGACACAAACAGAATAATATGTATATAGAAGATATGTATCCAACAATTTATTATTAAAACCACTTTAAAAGTGCAACCCACACTCTACAACAGACCTGGAAAAAAGTATTCAATATATATGTCGCCAACCATAAACAAATTATGATGTTTTAATATTGTTCATGGTACTTCAAGTCACAAAGACAATTATTGTCCTATTGTTCATGGTAGTTCAAGTCACAACCTTTAATAGTTGATAATGTTCACAGCTTTGAAGGTCTTCCTTTTTTTTAGTTTGTGCTGAGTCAGTTTCTGATGTTTCAGAAGTTGATAGCGAGTCGGGAGCAGCTCACTGCACACCGGGCACTGGTGCAATTTACCCCCAATGTTGCTGTTGTTATCGTCCTTGCCTCGCTTTCCTCCATGCACAAGCAAGGTGTGGCTCGGAGACCCCCCCCCCTCACCGGCTCGGGCGTTCTTGCAGCGCTTTGTTGCAGCTCTTTCAGCGTCTGACAGGCTCTCGCGCGGCCGTTACGTTTTTGGGAAAAGGCGAGCGGCGTGGACGTCGCAAAGAAACTCGATTCGACTCAATCCGCAGCATTAGAGAAAGTGTTTGCACGAGATGCCCCTCGCCAGGCGTTAAAAATTCAAGTTCCGTTCACCGAAAAATATCGACATTTTACGAAACTTTAAAGTCGTACATGACTGACACCCCCCTCCCCCCCCCCCCCGTTGTACGCTTTGTACGACCGTGAAAATGTTGAAAACTCTGGACGGCCCCTAACAGGAATGTAATGCAACGGTTTCTTTTAAAGTTGCAGCCCATTGCTGTTTTATTAATCTCCCATGGTTTCTCCCTTGTACTCAATGAATAGTTGTGGTCTAACTCCCTGGAGTACACAGTTATCTGTACTTCCTATTAATTCAGTATTCTAGCAAATTCAGATAGTCTCATAAACCAAGTACTAGCTGCTGCGTGAGCATCCCCCTTTGGGACATTACTTAGATATTCTAAACACCACCATTGACGTTGATTACTAACTGAAAACTAAACTAATAAAATGTCTTTCTTTGTAGGCAGGAGTGGATACCAAATACTCAAGGAGGTGGGTCAGTATTTCATATTTAACCTGCAAGCATAGATATCAAACAGTCCAGATTTAATGCCCACATATTTAATGCAGCTCATTGCTGAAAATACTGCAATTAGGAGGCAGGCCATTTGTGCTGGAACCAAGTGAAAGTTGTTGTTTAAAAAAAACATCCTTTTTCACTTTGAAAGTACACTGCAGACCTGAGGGGACTGTTGCTTGACGCTACATGTTTTCTGTTTCACTGATCTATCAGGAAACCATCCGTCGTCGTAAAGCACTCTGGACTGGATGAATCCGGGGACTCAAATGCGAGTGAGGATGTGGATTTACCAGTTAATGCAAACGGTCGCCTCGACGTCACCAGATTACCAAAAGGTAGGTCTTCACTTTTTTTCCCATTATAGTTTCCCTGTTTACTCTGCCTCATAACTTTTCTGCAGTGCAAATAATCACAATAATTAATTTGATAATGATGGAATGTCTTTGATTCATTGGCGATGTGTTTTTGCTTACACAGGCACTGTACTGGTGAGGCCTGAACCTGTTGACAATGGAAGAGACGACTTCAGGGGTCCTGAGTTTCGCAGCCGGAAATCAGGCGTACTGCGGAAAGAGTTTTCCAGAAGACGCGGAGGTCCGTCACTACTGCTTGATATTGTCATAACATTGCACATCACTGATTATGACCAATGATTACTGAAACAAAAAGGAGACGCATTGATTGCTTGTGGACAAAAGACAAAATGATCTTGATGTGTGAGAGAGAGAGAGAGATCAGTGGATACTCAGACTTTGATGTTATTAAAGCCATGTTTTTACTAATGACTGGTGTCCTTTTACAGGAGTTGAACACATGGAAATTGTCAGTTGCACTGCATGTGGCCGACAAGTTAACCATTTCCAGAAAGATTCCTTCTTTCGACATCCAGTCCTGAAAGTACTTATTTGCAAGGTGAGTCTGCTTATTTAAACGTCTGAAACAAATTGGCAGTAGACATATCTTATCTTATCATTATGATGTAAATGTTGATTGCTCAGTGTTATGGCTTCAGAATAATGACACCATCGATGTTGAGATTGGTTCCTTATCAGCCTCGCTTTCACTTCGCAATTCTGATGGTGCTTGAGTTGCGCCTGTACATATATAGAGAACCGCAATCACTTTTCACGACCGTCGGCGCCCACGTCCACCCTGGTGAATAATGTGCATCACATGCAGCCATGAGAACGACAGATTGTTTACCTCAATCTGCAACTTGCCCTTATATTGTGCTGTGAAAACGGCGAAAAGGCGCAGACTTTCAGCTCCATTCACAGGAGCTCTGTGTTTATTTTCATGTTCAATATGAGGGGCAATGTGACGCACCAGTCCAGCAAACTTTAAAGCTGGCATCCAAAAGTACTGGTGTCTCTCCTAGTCGATACTTCTCATCTCTTGCATCAATGTGCTGTATTACCCGTGTCTGGTCTAACATATTTATATTTCTTATAGAATTTGGTTTACATTTGTTTTGTTAAACAAGAAAATCTTCATCTTCCTTAAATACTTTTGTCTATGCTCTCTGCAACTCTTCTATTTACTGTTTTATTTTTGTCAGTCTTGCTACAAGTATTACTCAAGTGATGACATCAGTAAGGATGGAGATGGAATGGATGAGCAATGCAGGTAAGATTTGTTCTATTCAGTATTTTAACTGAAGTATAAACATCTTACATTGTCCAAGTGTTTTTATTATCTTTCTTTTTCGATCATGCAGATGGTGTGCTGAAGGAGGCAACTTGATCTGTTGTGACTTCTGCAGCAATGCCTTCTGCAAGAAGTGCATTCTGCGAAATTTGGGACGGAAGGAGCTGTCTGGCATCTTGGAGAGCAAATGGTACTGCTATGTGTGTAGCCCGGAGACCCTGTTTGACCTGGTGGTGGCCTGTGACAATGTGCTGGAGAACATGGAGCACCTGTGGTATCAGCAGCGCAGGAAGAACCGCGTGGAGCCGGAGAAGTCTGAACTTTACGCCATGTTGCCACACCTGCCACAAAACCTTCCTTTGGATAAATGGGATCACACCGGAATGGACGGTAACGTGGTGTTCAACTATAACACGCTGCACGTTTCCAAGGACGTCACCAAAAAGGCCAAACATTTAGTGGACTCGACGAACATCTTAAACCGGACCTTTGTCAACTTCATTCATACTGTGACAACAAACAAACAAGCCCCTGCTGTTCGCAATCTGTACCTGAACTCTTTCTTGTCAGTAGTGAAAGGCATGCGGAAATCCCTCGCGGCACTCGAGGATAGCCTGAAGGAAGAATTCAGTGACTTGGATGTCTTGAGCTGTTGGGAAAAGTTCTTCAACGATGACTTTGATGCACAACCTGTAACCGATGCAGACACAGAGCCACACAACAAGTGCTTGAGTGACTTGCAGAAGTTAGCAGCGGAACATCTGGAAGGTTATGATTCTGACTCCAAAGGCTTCCCGGATGGGAGAACTGCACACGCCGGCCCTGGGAAAACCATGGATTCAGATCCACATGTAGCGAGACAGAGGGCACTTGTCCTGAAGCCTTCTGAGAGCGGGGTCAACATGACGAAGAAACTAGTAGTGAAACTTACACCTGTACCAATGGAGCATGGGCCGTCCTCTGATGCCCCAGAGAAGAACGTCCACACGAACGATAAGAAGTCGGAGGGAAAGGAAGTCTCGGACGCTGAAGAGACGGGTGTTGTAGGTGCCAAAGCTGACAGCAAGATGAGTACTGACAACTCTAATGCGTCCCTACACCCGGAAGAGGAACAGGGCAACAGACGTTCTCCTCGCGTGAAGACGACACCGTTGCGTCGGCCGAGTGACGTCAAGGCCAAGAAGTCTTGTTCGGCAGTAGACAGCGACAGTGACTCCGACCCCGAGGAAACCTCCAGCTCAGCACCAGCCAAAAACACCGAAGAACAAAGTCAGAACAGAGCAAGAGACGACTCTGACTCGGATGAAGTCCCAGCCGCTCTGCTCGAGCGAGCGGCTGTAACGCAAAGCTCCGATGAACCCCAGAGTGACGAGAATGGCGGAGAAGCGTCAACGAAGGTGACCAAGAAATGTCTCTTTTGGCTCACTAAGAACACCCCGATGTCACCGGAGAAGATGCGCCGCAAACGCAAAATGTTGGAGCGCTCCCCCGAGTCTGACTCGAGTAACAGAAGGGTCAAGTCCCGAAGGGGGAGTGGGACAGATTCCTCGAGTGATGATCAAGATTCACAGAAGAAAGTACAACACTTGAATACGCTGAGGCCAATCGGGAAGTCTCACCTCGTCAAACGAGAAGAAGAAGGCGGGGCTAGAGCGCAGGGAAGGATGCAGGCTGGGAAGTCTAAGGCTAAATCTCACGGGAAAGAAATGGAGTCGCCATCCTCGTCAGGCGACGACGGTGACGACGACGATGACGACGAAGACGAAGACGACGACTCTGGGAGTGAAGGAAGTGATCAGAAGATGAAGCCAATCACTGAAGATGTGGCCTTAATGGGGGCAACAGCATTCCACCAATCATCGGGTGAGTCTTATATTTATTATTGTATATCTAGATCTACAGTATATCTTGTCAATGGATATTAGGTTGCCTGGTGGAAAGCTAAATGGCTAAAACCTAGAAGCAGAAATGTGTGATTGTATCAGAATCTTTAATAACACACACACACACACACACACACACACTCTATCCATCCGTTCACCCGTTCTTTGATCATCGATGTTATCACTCTGCTCAAACAACAGAGTAATTAATTTTCCTAATTTCTTTGTATTTGCAGGAGATGAGGAGCAGTCTGGGCCCTCGTGGGCAGCAGAAGATGATGATGATGATCCAGAAAATAGGTATGGTTTAAAAAGCCTGGATGTAGAGTTAGTAAAACACCCTGTATGTAAAAAAAAGGCAACGTTGAACCCCAAACCCCAAAAATCTAGCAGCACTCGTGTGTTCCTGACTCATTTGCGGTCTAGTCAATCAAGACCAAAGCGTAGCTGCAGCAGAGGCCCAGCAATCAAATACACATTTTAGAGGTACTCTGTTAAGCAGATGGCCCACATTATGACACACTGAGACTTCTGAATGAGAGGCAGCATACTCTGCTTGTCTGTGTGCTGTTTATTGAACCTAAATGCTATTGCTTTTCATTTTTCTTAATACAGAACACACATAGAATGCTTGTCTATGTTTTATTTACTGTGCAATCCAGTATACATGTAAATGATAGAGATAGCATTTTACTTAAAGATTTTATTATTAATATTATATCTTATACCTGCCATGATAATCTGAAACAAAAGGGAAACCGTGCAGTTGACCCGTGAAGAGGTCCGAGCATACTTTTGAACAATGAATGAAACTTATTTAGCTTTACGGCTCCGCCTGTTTTCAATGAGAGTATTTGAACAAATGTAAAACGTTTTGAACTTCCTCTTATGACTTCTTATAGAATGCACAAAGAACTGTTGTCCTCCAGTGAGCAGCACTGTTAACGTAACTGTTATTTACAGGTGAAGTACAAAGATTGAAACATGCCTGTCAGATTCTCTGCCCACATTTACATTTCAAGAATAAAATTACAAGTATTATTTTTCAATCAACCAAAACTTTTAAGCATGTAAACAACTTTTATGCTTCACCTTGAAAACCGTCCTTTTTGATGTTATGCTTTAATTATAATAAGAAGGCAAAAGTATTGTTTGTTAACACATCTGATACAATGTACCTGGCTCTGTAAATGCAACTTAGCTTTATGTTATTCACCTTTTCAGTTCTTTTACGCACATTTCCTTCCTTTTTTTTTATTTTGGACACAGAATATATTGAGTAATTATTTCACCACACATGACTTGAGCTGTACTTACGGCTACCGTTTCACGATTTTGGTTTGCATTTGATGCCAGTGTTGATACATTATGTCAGAGTGTGATTTATTACTTTGTTTTGAAAAACAAACTGTCCAACTGCCACACAGAATTGGAACATTTGTAAGCACAGAAAATGTTTCTGGTAATAAACACCCAAAGCCTCACCCAAACACCGTCAACAGTTGTTATATTTTCTCTCCACTGATATCAAGTTTTCTAATATGCAAATCATGGTAGACGCCAACGTCAACCCGTTGCAGTTGAAACGATTTGAAGTGCGTTTCGATAGACGAGCCTTATTTGATCGTTAAACGGTGCTTTGCAGTAGTTTATTCAGGACATCAACAGCAGGGCTCTGGTATTTACACATGGTTACCATGATGAATACTCCTGGTATGCACTCTCTTCTTTTGTAACTATTTCATATGCAAGCTACTAGCTCTGGAGTCGAGAAATAGTTTTTTTTTTCTGCGGTTCCAGAAACTACAAATACGAGTCCTTCTGGGCTGCTGGCACTCCCACAATCCCCCCTAATGTAGTTCAGAGCAGGCTTTGTGGCAGAAGGACACACTGGAGGTCTTGAGTGCTCATTGTTACCATTAAATAGACCCATCCGGTGTATCACTGGCTTCACTGACAGTCAAATGTCTCAACTAAAAGCCTTTAACATGAGAACCAGGTACTGTTTCCCCAAATGATCTCAATGACCAGATCACATCCGTCCCATTCTAAATATTTGGGCTGTGATGTGTGGAGTTGCTGTTCAGCCGTTAGTGGTATTTATTGGTATCACATTGCTGCTACTACTGCCTTTACATACTTCTGCAGCACTGACCTTAGGTAACATCTGTATCTATTACTGTTAGAATATGTGAGATGCAGAAACACCTGGTCACGGTGCTGCTGGAGCTTGGGGAACGTGCACCGTTGCACATGTGAAATATGCTCTAGTGGTGATAAGAGGGCTGGAGATCTTTCACTGTTTTCTACTCGTAGATGTCAGAGACGGTTTTATTTCTCTGACATAGCTGCTTTCACAGAGATTCTCTTCAAGAGTTGGCTCTCTCAAGTTACAAATATTGTTCCGCCGCTTTACCTCAAGTAGTATCTAGGTTTTGAGATATTTGACATTTCTGACACTCCTCCAGTACAATGGAGGGGATGACATTTTGTTATTGCTGCTCATGGCCAATCTCTGAGGGACAGCACAGGGTTTGTGTGGCGTACTCTGTCCAAGAGAGGCTCTTCCACATGCATACCGTCACAAAAGATGCGGTCGTAAAAACAATGAAAAAGATCTATTGTCACATGCGTTCAGAAATTACTTTTTATTTGTATTTCTATGTGGCCACACAGTCGTGAAAAACCTTTTTTTTTTGCCAATCATGTGTGGTTTTGCTGGCCTGGGAAAGCCTCAGTTGTGCCAAGTAAACGTTATTACCATGACACCCTGATTCCATATATTATCTTTAATGACCAGTTGATATAAATCCCATTCTAAATATTTGGGCAGTTCATCGTTCCTCTCGTTTAGTGGTATTTATTGAAACCGATCATCAAAACCCGCACCAGTGTTTTTGTATGTTTTACCCCACTTTCTATACACAGAATATACATTACTGCTGACCATTTTCTAAAGCATACTGTAGCTTTTAAAACTAAAGAATGATTTTTTTTTTTACCGTATTCAAACTCGCTGACCAGCTGTTGCGTTTTTCTCCAGTAATGCAGATAAAAACAATTTGTGTTTAAAAAAGCACTGACCTTCCGGGTCAGTGCTTTGAAATGTCAATGGGACCGTTGTATATCTGAGGATTGAGAGTGGGTTGTGAAACAACTATTATGCAAAGAGCGACCAAATTCACATTGTGCCTTTTAATGTTATAATGTTTGTTTCTCATGTTTTTTCCAGGTCGGATTTTCTGACAGCACAGCAGTGAATGCAGTGCTGTTAGGCAACAATCACTTAAATCTGGGATATTGTAGCCTCCTATTGGCCCGCTGAAGTGAAAGCACAACTTTATCGTTAGAAAAAAATAAAAATAAATGGTCAGCAGAAATGTAAAGTTTACCTTGTTCATAGCTAGTGGGCTAAAACTGTGTTATTCCATTGAAATCCACACAGCATGCGATTACCAATGGCCGATGATGCCGAAAATCATGTGTGGCTGTATGTTCATTTTCTACAGTGTTTCTCTGTTTCGTCCTATTTCCCAGTTGAGGCATGTCTAATGAGATCCAGGGCTCTGGCCTGTTACTGCTGCTGTCGTCTGGCAATATACACGTCTTTTACTGTAAACTCTCACGAGACATTGGGTTAAACATCTGTGAAAATGGCAGTTGTCCTTCTCTCCAGTGACCTGCATTGACAACCACACTTTGAGATCAAGACCTGTGCGTGTAATGCAGGTTGACCAGAGACTAGAGGAACTCGAGCCCAGACGCATGTAAGCTGTTTGACTCTCGGCTGTCACGTGTAATTACAAGTCCGCTCCGTGTTGTGAAATGCGTGTTGAACGCAGGTAGATGTAGAAGGGGTTTAAGAGGGTAACTCATTGAATGTACTTAAAACACAATATGGTATTGAAACCATAAGCTTTTTTGAATTTAGAAAACATGAACTGTATCAGGTTATGTGCATCATTTCCTCATCTTTTAAACCTTTATTCTCCACCGGAGTAAAAAAGGGTTAAGAGCCGTTGTAACTATTTATGTATAGACTTTGTTAGTAATTCAGTGTTTGTGTGTCACATGTTTTTCTCTCTTTATTACAACAATAATTGGCTGGTAGCACCAGAGGAGCATGTTGCCTTCCAGTCAGCTCTCGCTTTGTGTTCAGAAAGGCCTGAAGCTCTTTTAACTGCGAGAGTCACGACTGGATGAACAAGAGATCAATGCAACTTTTATTTTTCACATGGAAAAAAAAAAATGGAGTAGTGTCTGTTTACAGACTCGAGCAAGCGAAACACATTGAAGGAAATAAAACTCTCCCTTCCCTTGCCCCCAAAAGGAGAATAAAAACGTATGTCTCTCTGTTTTTTTTTTTCTGTGAAGAATACTTGTTGTAATAAATTCTTACTCTTAAATATGTCTCCGTATCATTTTTCTTTCCCCCCCCCGGCTTTATTTTACATGTATGTCTTCCAGTGTAAATTGGCACATCAGTCCAAGACTATTATTGACACATAATGTGGATTACTGAAGATATCTGATTGGATTTATGATTAATTAATCAGCTGAAGGACTGTTGACTCATAACCAACACAAACAAAGAAAACACTTATTTTAACTCTAATAACATTTGATTGTGATTTTGCCGTAGAGTGTAACAATATCCAGCTGCAGACGATGTTTCTGATCATGAAATGAACTTCAGGAACCTTTTCCTTCTTTTCCACTTTTGAAAGAATCGCTAAGAAAATGCTCTTGGCCCAAATCAAAGCCAACTACTCGTCGGGCGATGATATCTCTTCGGATGAGGAGATGCAGGAGGACGAGTCGGAGGATGAGAAGGAAAAACAAGGAAAAGAAGTTAATGAAATCGATGAAAATGGTAAGTATCTTTTTTTTTTTTAAGTAGCACATATCTAGCTTTTCACTTGTGCATTTTTTTAAATAAGCACAGGTATTCTCTTTCCTTTTTTAATCCTATTGATCTATTGTAGAATTTGACATTTGCATTTTTTAACCAAAGTTGTGGCTAGTTGTGAACATTTAAAATGATACAATAAATCTACTACAGGAGAGGAATTGACTTCGGACTCGTCTGACACCGCGTCTAATGGGCCCAACTCCAGGCACCACCTCCTCCGCCTCAAACTCACCTTAGAGGAGGGAACAGCAAGTGACGAGGCTGTGGCCGAGGCTGTGGCCGAGAGTGCAGTAGCAAAGCCGGAGAGCAAGCAAAGAGCCGACAGCAAATCCCTGAGCTGTAAGGACACGTCTAACCGTAGAAACCAAACTGTCTTTAACTGACTTTGCTTTAATGTCTGACTTCGATATCTGTCTAGCTGATAGTGAAGTTGATGGGGACTGGACCAGGTGGGAGCTGGACGATCTCGGGATGAGCGAGGAGCTGAGTCAGTCAGAGGATGAGGCCGGTGGAAAGGGACCCAAAAGGTACATGCCATCGATTAAATAAAAAAACAGTAACAAAAGCAAAGTAAAGTAGGGGGACAGTCAGCAGACTGACTCAGTGATGTCGTTATGCAGCACACACACACACACACACACACACACACACACACACACACACACACACACACACACACGTACATATGTGTGATATGTACTTGGCTCATTTTAGTTTCTTATTCTCTCTTTTTATCTCCAGAGTATCCGGTAAAGAGGAGGAGGCCTACCGTAGTTACAAGCGGAAGAAGCAGGTGCCCTGCATCTGGTTGTCTGACTCCAACAGTGAAAAGGTCTGATGTCATAACCAAGTGGCTTATTATTATTATTATTTATTTTATCTGTTGCTGTTCACCTCCCATGTCTCATACTGAAACTTGAGAGTTGGCTCTGATGTCTAACGGTCATATCGCTTGGTGGTTCTTAACTGCATTTGAGCAGAGTGACGAAGAGGATGCAGATGAGGAGAACAGCGACGGCAAAGGCACCCCGAAAGGACGCAAAAAGATCCGCAGAATCATTGACGACGACAGTCTCCGTGCTGAGACCCAGGAAGCCCTCAGAGAGGAGCAGGAGAGATGCCAACGTCTGGCAAGCAGGGAACAACAGATGGACGACAGGAGAGAGGTAGTGCAACACACAGCAGGTCCAACAGACCAGTGAACCTCACTGTGTCCATGATGGATAGTTACAGTCATTTAAAGCATTGCTGCAGCATCAGATCCGTTATCCCTGTTGATAAATGACCATGATTGGGGTTTTTCTAAGGGGAGGACCAAACAGACAAAAATGCCCACATTTGTTTTCCAGATTATTGATATAACGGATGATCCGTCTCAAGTGGCGTGCCCCATCACCACCAAGCTGATCCTGGATCAGGATGAGAAGACCAAAAAGCCTCTTGTTCAGGTGCACAGGAACCTGGTGATGAGACTGAAGCCTCACCAGGTGGACGGTTAGTTTGTCTTTTCAATCACACTGATCAATCCCAAAAAAACACAACTGGTCTGCTGGATTTCAATGGCAACATCTTGGCCCACTGGTTCGTCTGTAATGGGTGTGACATTTAGCCGTTAATGCTGATTAGTACTGCTATCTATTATCTGCATGTTTTCAGGGTTAAGTCCAAGTTTTGTGTTCAGACGAAACGTAACTGGCCATGTTCTCTTCACGCTCTAACACAGGGGTCCAGTTTATTTGGGACAGCTGTTGTGAGTCTGTGAAGAAGGCCAACTCTTCTCCTGGAACAGGCTGTATATTGGCACACTGCATGGGCCTGGGAAAGACTCTGCAGGTGAACACATATCCACTCTCAATAATCTCATTTGCTTTAATTTAGGCAGAAAAAAAATGAATACAGCAAACATTTCAGCACCCTGAAATTCATTATTTTAGTGCTTGTTCATCACCCATCTTAAACGATGCTTTAATGACTGCGTTCAGTTGACTATGCATCATATTCATATCTGTGTTACTTTATAGGTGGTAACTTTCCTCCACACGGTGCTGCTGTCAGACAACCTGAAATTCAGAACGGCGCTGGTCGTATGTCCGCTCAACACTATCCTCAACTGGGTCAGCGAGTTCGAGAAGTGGCAAAGCGACATGAAATGGGATCAAGTAAAAGTATGCAAAATCACAAATGGGCAATACTTTTTGTGCCTCTGATGCTTTATGCCTCCCACTTGGTGGTTAATGTTCAGACGCAACAAATATGTTTCAGGTCACAGAACTGGCCACAATAAAGCATCCACGACGGGTCAGGGCTCTGCAGCAGTGGCATAGAGACGGAGGGGTTATGATAATGGGGTATGACCTGTACCGCAACATGTCACTCGCCCAGAAAATCACGGATGAGAAGGTCAAGAAAGAGTTAAAGAGCATACTGGTGAACCCAGGTACAGTAACGGTGTCATGGCAGGATATCATGAGAAGGTTTTGTGCGTCATTGGAAGTGTTTCAATCCGTTTTCTCTCCTGTGTTCTGTGTTTTCCTTCAGGTCCAGACTTTGTGATTTGTGACGAGGGACACATCCTGCGCAACGAAGCAACCAATATCTCCAAAGCTATGAATGCCATCAAGACCCAGCGGAGAGTGGTGCTAACTGGCACACCGCTCCAAAACAACCTGCATGAGTGTAAGTCTGCAGCACTACGTTGTATTCAATATACCATGAGATCAACCTTTCATATATATATATATATATATATGAATTTAAATGTATTATTTAAATTGGCATTTTGAAAAGTTTCTGAGAAATGAAAAGGCAACTAACCTAGGCCTACCAAGCATTTTTATTATTTTGTACAACTTGAACTTGTTATTCCTGAGGACACTGATAATTGAAAAATACTATATTAAATATAAATATGTATAAATAATACTTACTATATTAAATACTATTAAAAATGTGTTTATTTGTGCTAGCTTAGCAGGAATAAATGTTGTTTAGAAAATTGCAATCAGTTTTTTAAATACATAAACTTCATAATCTTATACTCACTTTAATCTGCTTTCATCACATCATTTTCCGCACAGCGGACTTGAGTAGATCCTGAAGTTAGCTTCCCTATCAACTGAATCGAGCATTGATTTGCTCTCGATTTGTGACCCCAAGAATCTAAATCGAATCACGAGCTATCGAGAGATTCCCACCCTTAATGCTGATGCATCTTATTTTGCTCCCACAGACCACTGCATGGTCAATTTCATCAAGAGGAATCTGCTGGGCTCGCTGGGCGAGTTCCGAAACCGCTTCATCAACCCCATAAAGAATGGCCAGTGTGCCGACTCCACGTCAAGAGACGTCCGAATCATGAAGAACCGAGCACATGTGCTTCATGCAATGTTGGTTGGATGTGTGCAGGTAAAGACAGTACTGAATATGTACACATACAGTTTGCTTTCATACTTCAGCTCTCTCAACACTGTGTCTTTGTTTCCTAGAGAAGAGATTACTCTGAGTTGGCTCAGTTTCTGCCTCCCAAACACGAGTACGTGCTGGCGGTGAGGATCTCCCCAAATCAGTACAAGTTGTACCGCTACTACCTCGACCACTTCACCAGTAAGAGTCTTCACTTTTTTCACTCTAAGGAATGTAGATGTACTCATTTTAAGTATACGTTGTTTTTCTTTGTCTGTCCTATGACGTGACAATCTTCTACACATGTATTGGTCAAGAGAGTTGTCAAGATATAGTATTTATTCATCTTTCCATAGCTCTAGTTTAGCCTTTAAAGCCTCCACATGGCTCTCAACATGGAGTCGGATGAGCCGGCAACTTTAACTTTAAAATGAATATCGTGGTAGAACCCAAGTCTGGCAGAAGAGTGAAAGTTTACTCCTAACTTATCCAACTCAGTTACACCCAACTCACTAAAATATCAAAGGCTGAGATATGATGATCATCAACTGATAACAAAAAGGAAGTAAACGTCAGCAATGGTGTTGTTCCCTAAAACAAATGCAGAAGTTTCATTCAAATTCTGTGTTTCCCAGATGTTGGACCATCTGACAGTATCTCCATGTTTGTGTTTCTCCAGGTATGGGCTCCGGGATTAACGCACCTAAGACCAAAACCGGAGCAAACCTGTTCAAGGACTTTCATGTGCTCGGCCGAATTTGGACTCATCCCTGGTGCCTTCAGCTCAAACTCATGGTAAAAAAACAACAACAATCACTGCGCGATCGAACGCTCGTTGATTTATTATTAGTCGACGTTAAGCGTTTAATATTTGAATCAACACTTAACTGGATTTTTATAACAGAAATATTACACAAATACAGGAAAAGAAGAACAAAACGAAAGCGCCAGCTGTGCAGAGAAATGAAGAAACCGCTGCGGCTGAGAGGTGAGACTTACTACTACGTCATAATCTAGACTCACAAATCATCATCACCTCATTTGTTTCTCATTAAATCTTCGGCACATCTAGCGGTTTATGAAAATAGCTCGACTTTGTGATCTTTTATGTGCCGTGTTCATTCAGTTGAACTATGTATTCCTGTAATTATAAATACACAAAACCTTTTAAAATAACATGTTCTTTGCCCGATGTAGTGGACTGAGAGAGAACGAGGCAAAAGAAGGGAATGACAATGACGGCAGTGCAGCGGTTATTGTTGGCGCGTCCACAGGCGCCGCAGCAGTGGAAGAAGGTATTAAAACTCCCATTTCTCACTAATAGTCCCACCCTGAGGGTTCGCACACTAACATATATGTTTCTGTGAAGGAGAGAAAGCCACCTTGAGGTCTCAGAGTCAGGATGCGGACTGGTTCAAGAATATGGTCTCTGAAGAGGACGCCAAAATCATGGAGCACTCGGGGAAGATGGTGCTCTTGTTTGAGATCCTCAGAAAGGCTGAAGAAGTGTCCGATAAAGTGTACGTTCCTCTTCTAATCTAAAGGCAAAAGCCGAGCACAGAAAGACTTTGAGCGGTCTGTCAAGACACTGGCTCGTCCTCACTTCTAACCAAGTCAATGTGTTTTTTTTGCATTTTTAGGCTTGTGTTTAGTCAGTCTTTGATCTCATTAGACCTGATTGAGGATTTCCTCGGGGCTTCTCACAAAGCCCGAGACCCATCGTCATTCAAAGGTATTCTGTTTATGGCAAATAAGATATTAATTCATAGAGGAAACGTCCTCCTTGATGGTGCTTCACTTCTGATTGTTGTGCTTCATTCTGACAGTGGGCAGCTGGATTAAAAACATTGATTACTATCGACTCGACGGCTCCACCAACGCTATGGCGAGGAAGAAATCAGCGGATCAGTTCAACGATGTCTCCAATGTTCGGTACAGATCATCTGACTTTTATTTCAATCTTTCTATGTTGATTAGCCTGAAATAAGACCCGGACAGAACATTTCAAATTGTCCCGACAAAGTTTGTCTTCTGAGTGATTGTTCTCTGTTTTAGGGGCCGATTGTTTCTCATCTCAACGAAAGCCGGCTCACTTGGCATCAACCTCGTTGCGGCCAACAGGGTCATCATCTTGGACGCCTCATGGAATCCCTCGTACGACATACAGAGCATCTACAGAGTGTACCGCTTCGGTCAACTCAAGCACGTGTTCGTTTACCGCTTCCTGGCTCAGGTGAGCTCCCCGTCCTTCATTTACAGTTTGTGGTGCAAAGCTTCTTCAGCTGCACTATGTTTGTACCTTAAGTCAGAAAAACTTGAGGGTTCTTAAACGATTAATTGCTTGAATGGGAGCAAACACTTTCAGTTCTGCTCCGTAAATGAATGTTAGATTTGTTCTGTCTTTCCCCAAATCGTTGCTGTTTTTCTTTTTTTGAGGGCAGTAAAAATAATCTAATTGGATTGTGTTTTTTCTCTGGACCCATAAAGCTTTCAGTTTATTACTGCGATGATTTTCCTCTCCAGGGCACCATGGAGGAGAAGATCTACGACCGCCAGGTGACCAAGCAGTCTCTGTCCAACCGAGTGGTGGATCAGCAGCAGATTGAGAGGCACTTCACATTCTTTGAACTGACCGAACTTTACACATTTGAGCCAGACCTGCTGGACGACCCGAACTCTAAGACAAGAAAAAGAACCACCTCTGTTTTACCAAAGGTGACTTTTATTTTCACCTTGTTTGATGCCGTGTGAATATTTTAGCAGCTGTCTGGATTTGGCAGTATTGAATGACTTTTTTTTGTGTCTGTTTTGTCAGGATAAGATCCTGGCGCAGCTATTACAAACGTGTAAAGACCATATAGTGTCTTTCCACGAGCATGAATCTCTGTTGGACCATAAAGAAGAGGAGGAGCTCAGCGAGGCAGAACGCAAAGACGCCTGGGCCGAGTACGAGGCCATGGTAAAGAGCTGTTCTAATGAGCAGGGCTGCGTCTAATCTACACTTTAAAGTGTTTTACATTACACCTCTGTGTGCTGACTGTATGTACACGTGTGTGTGTGTTTCAGTCTTCCAAGCAGAACCAGATCCCCTTGGATACGAAGACCAATGACGAGCTAGTGGTATACATATCTGTCATTTGCATATATAAACTGCTGCTGGTGATGTTTGTGTTTTTTTATACAATGAATTTCCATGAAAATGTTTTGCAGGACTTGCTGAGAAAGAGCAGAGCAGATGTATCAGTGGCCTATCTGTCAGTGCAGACGAGGATTACTGAGACCATCCAGGACTACATGTTGAAAGTGGTGAGTGACATTCAGGCTTCATGGTAACGAGATGAATGGAAGATTTAAAGTAGGAGTGGATTTATTGATTTATTGCAGGCTGCAGGAGTATATTTATTTATTCTGCACTCGGGTGTGGAAGAAACAAAGGACAATACACGAATGGCCCCCATGGCCCAAATGTGAATTGCGTCTGGGGTTTGACAGGAAGAATCAGTTTACATCTCAGTGGTACTTGAGCTGCTGTTGAAACTACAAATGATCCAAAGAGGAGAGTCCGAGGTTCAGGAAGAAGTAGAGCTCATCTCTTCACTTTTAATGTTCCCGAGCAGATTACCAGCCTTTCTGTGAACTGCTGTGTTTAGTGCTCACACGATACATTCCAACACCTCCCACGGCTAATCGACTCACTAGTCAGTAGACAGAAAATAGTTGCAACTATTTGAATCATTTATTAATCATTTTTTCAGAAGAAATATATTTCCTAGTTCCAGCTTTTTAATTGTTCTTTGGCTACGTATTGTTTTAAGTTGATGTGACGCTGTGTGTAGCATTGTTGCCCAACATAGAATGTCCCCTGAGGGATACTAATGTACATCTCATCCTATCCAACCACTTTATTTATGTTGCAGCAGCAACAGAATCCTCAGCTGCCGGAGGCCGCGGCTTTGGCCAAAGCTCAGAATTGGAAAGCGGTTGAAGAGAAGGAACAGGAACGTAAACAGGCCTATTATCGAGAGGTTCTCGCACAGCAACAGGCGGTAAGTCATTTATTACACGTGGGTGTGTGAATGCACATATATGTACAAATAGCCATTCTCATGTTTCAACCAAATGCCTCCACACAGCTCACAAACAGCATTCACAGCATCCTGAACTGTCGAAGGAAAGCGATGGAGCCGGTCGTGATCACTGTGGTCCAGCCCGGACCGACTTGAAGAAGAAAACATTCAGCAACACATTGTCAGATGTTATAATGATATTTACAAGCCGTATGATTTTAAGTCATGTAATGTCAATAGCAATGTTCAGGTACAATGAGTTTTGTTTTGTAACACTTTGAGCACTTTAACTAGCACAGGAATAAGTTGTCTTTTTATTAAGAGTTTGCAAAAACTTGGGAGTTAGCTGCTTCGTACCAAAAACCTTTGTGTTGAGTCCCTTTACACACAGTAGGTTTAGTGTATATGCCTTAATAATGGTATCATGACCTGTTTTTTTCTATTCGTTTAACTTTTCATGAGTTTCTTACAATTATGTAATAAATTAACAAAATAACAAAATGTGTTTTTAAATGTCCATGTTTGTGAACCAGCAACAGGCCATGACAGAGTTAGCAGAGATATTTTAATATCGTAGGAGTGTTAATAGTGGTTGTATCTGTTTCCGGTTGTGAAGGAGTCCTGCTGGATTTGTGCAGGACAATGAATTTGAAACTTTTTGTCAGGAAAACTATCTTTTTATGAATATCTTCCTCTAAAACCAAATTCACATTTTGTGCATATGTAGCTTAAATGTTGTGACTGTGTGCAGCTTGCGTGCTACATTCACTTCTTTATGACATAAATGACTGCTGGTAGAAACAGAGCAGCTGTTCAGCCCCTGAGAGGAACCTCTGTGCCTCTGAGAGGAAGCTCTGTGCCCGTAAGTTTTATTTGTTAATTAATGCAGCGAGCCAGCTGCAGTGGTGTAAAGCCTTCACGGTTCCCCTCAAGCGCCACTTCACCCGACAGTAGTGCGTTCAAAACTGTACACAAACATGTAAGAAAACAGGATCATTCGTTATAAATTATATTTTTAGGTGGTTTAAAAGGCATTAGACTGGAGAGAAATGCAAGTAACAGTCTTTGTGCACATACAGCAATTCATAGAAAATGTGGCAGTTTCACTTATCAACAAAAACATGTTGCGTTCATACAGTTGCATGCACGATCTCCATGAAAGTGGTATGATTTATGTGTACACATAAATACAAATATCCATATCTTTTATGCTTGAGAGGATATGAGCTCAAAGGGAAATTGGGTCTACTTTGGTTCAAACCGTGGAAAAACATTTTAATGTACTTTACAACACATGGATAGAAAAAGCTGGAATGACATTTAACCACCAAATCTAGACATGACGACATGCATGCAGTCAGTCGGGTCCACTACCTGGAGGGTATTCTAACATGCACGGGACATGTTGGTCACATTCACACCCATTGACATGTCACTTTACTTAAATGTGTTTAGGAAAGAAGAGATGACGCTCACACGCTCACAGGGAGAGAAAGAACTCCACAACATGGAAAACAACCAGCGAGTAAAGGATGAAAACATGTTGACGGACTGAGCTACTGCCGACTCTTCCGTCCATGTGAACGAGTTAAGTTAGTTTGGTGTAAAACAAATAAAGAAAGAAAAACACTCCAGTCACACACGGTCCTCTTAAGTTAATTAATAAAAACTTAGTATATTAAAAAAATAATATTTTCAGTCCAGAAAAAAAGGAGTCCTTCACAGTGATGGCTGTAGTTCCCTGAAGTCCTGGAAGTTTTCTGAAGGAGTTTTAGTGTCGAACATGAAGCTCAATGTGCTCCTCCAGTCCGGCCACCGTGAAAAATAAAAACAAAAGATGGCCTGAGCTTCTCGCTGTGCAGTTGTCGGGTAACACGGAGTGACTCGAGCAGCGGTTAGTGTCCTGTATCCAGGTCCCTCATGTAGTCCTGAAGGGCCAACAGCCTGGCATCGATCTCGGACAGCTCGGCCCCTGTATCCAAGGAGCTGTCTGGGGTTGGAGACGTAAAATGATGATCACATGATGTGTGGCGGCCAGCTTGTTTTCAACTCAAATCATTTTACTGCAGCAAAAATGTACACGACTTGGATTAGTTACCTCTGTGTGTTGGAGTACTGCAAAATGGCTTTCTATTCAAAAGGCCTCCTCTGGACTAGAAAGAGATAAAAATGCACATTAAGAAGCCAGCAAACTCCCCTGAGAAGCCCACAACCATCTGTGAACGGATGTCACGATAGAAATAGAATGAGAGGGCAGCAACAAACTACCAGAGTTAAATGAAGCACCAGTTTACTCACCGCATTGGGTCCATTGTAAGTCTGTTTTCTTCCTCTGCAATCACAGAAAAACAGACTTTAAAATAACCAGCTAAAGCAACAGAGACTTCACAAAAACCTGTTCGGACGTACTCTCATCACCTGAACAGATGTTGGGGCATTTCCTCCATATCCACTAAGGAGCTTTGGGAGGAGTTCCTGCTCCCTCGCCGCTCCACCGATAGACTCCTGCCTCTGCTGCCAGACCGGGCCATCTGAGAATAGGCCTCTCTGGACCGGGAACGCCCCCTCTCAGGGACTGTGGGAGACGTCAGCGTGTCCCTCCGTACCTTCCTATGTCTGACACAGAAAACAGGGTTCACACACCAAAGATCGGTGCTGTCAAACACGGCAAAGGCAAAAAATAACGGAGACTAACTTTTTGAGCTCGGCCTCTTTCAGTCTGCGCTGCCTGTCCTGGTGGTAAGCAGTTGGGTCAAAGCGTTGTACCTGGGACCCTGTTGGATAGCAGGTGAGAGTATTTAGATTCAAACACATCATCACGTCCTAATAAAAGGCAACGGGCCAAACTACAGTACCGGTGGGAGACGGTGACGGCCTGGGTATGTGAGCGCGAGGTCCCGAGGAGTCCGCTCTTCTGCCTCTTTCCTCTGACCTCTGACCTCTGTCGTCCATCCGCTCTCTGGATCCCGAGCGAGCCCTGACCGTCCCGTACCCCGACCTCCTCTCGCGGGAGACGGAGCGATAGATTTCCCCGTCAGCCCGAGAACTGACGCGGCCGGACGCCGGAGTCACTCTGCTGCAGACGCACAGAGAGAGAGAGCGAGCGCCGAGTAGGTAAATAACAGCCAGAGTTCACATATTTACTCCACATTGTAAGTGAATGGAATAAAAGAGAGAGAAGGTAAAGACATAGTACATGATTAGATTGTCTAACCCTCTCCGTAGGAACGCCAGTTCACTGGTGAGATTCTTGACCAGAATGCGGAGAGCGCACTCCGATGCTCTCAGCTCCTCGAACTGGCCAGGAAAGGGAATCAAAAAAAAGATGTTAAAACCAGCTGAGCAACAACGGAAACCCCATGAATCTATTTCAGCTGACTACTTTGAGGAGCATCAGAGGTCCACCTGCTCCACTAGGAGTCGCTGCTCCTGGCATCTCTTGCTCGCCGAGCGTTGACTTTTGGCCCTCTCCTTGCCGAGCTGCTCCTCCAGCGTCCTCACCACGTCTCTGACCCGCCAGTCCTCTCGTCCAGCTGCGGGACCACTTCCGCTGCTCTGCAGCCGCTCCAGGACCTTAGCCATCGCATCCTTTTCTTCTTTCACCAGAGCCAGCCTGCAAACAGTAGGAGACGGTAAAAAAAAAAAAGTCCTGTGTGCCTTCTTCGCATTGGTCACGCTGATGAGATGAAATGCAACCTACTCTGCTCGTAGCCGTTGTATTTCTAGTTCTGCAGATTTGTTGATTCCATGAGAGGAGACGGTGCTGAGCTCGGCCTTAAGAGCTCTGACTTCCTTCTGCAGGGCGGCCGGGTCGGGCTTACCCGCATAGGGCAGCGGTAAGGGGTAGTGTATCCTACAGAGTACACTAGAGTCAGCAAATCACGGGTAATTACCCAAATACTGAGAAACTAAATATGGCCAAAACAGGGCATCGGCAAACTCATTTTTAATATGTTACCATGTAAGTTGCAACAGAGACACAAACCTGTCAAACTCCACGGTGTATATGAGGATTAGGTATCTTTTGGCAGTGAGGACAGAGGACTGCTGATGGCCGTGAGGACGACCAACCACTCCGGCTTTTCTGTTGCGTAGCAGCTCCAGGTCAGCGTAGGTCAAGAGGTCAAGTGTAACCGAATCACTCATCTGCAGAAAAAGCTCAAGTTAATGATCCAACGTTAGAAATAAAAACCAGCTGCCATCAGCTACCATCAAACAACCTTTTAAAAGATTAGAAATGTCCTGGTTTATATTTACTTTGGCATGTTATGCCTGATCCTTACATGTACAGCAATAGAAAACTTTTTACTGTCTTTGCACACATTTGATTGTGTTTTTGTGGTCTGTGGTACTTTAGTTGTAGTCACAATGGGCCTGACAGACAGTACTGATGTCTCTCTCTCTGTGTCCAGTTTTAGACCGATTCCTAAAAGTACCCAAATTTCCAATAGTTTCTGTTATTTTCCTCGGGGCCCGCTCCCCTTTTGGCCCCATGTTTCTTAACATTAATGAAAAGCAGAGAGGGAATAAGACAGCATCGGGATAACTGGACATTTTTTCCGCTCATGTGGAAACATTGAACTCGAATGAATGAGTCTCGCCTCAGCTCACACGGCCTCAGGCTAATTTGTGTCTGTTCATATCTTTCTATTGATGTTGTATTTGTGCCACCTCTGCATTTTTTCGCCTCCTCGTTCTATCCGAGTGCACCTTCAAACATACCTTTCTAACAGCTGATTCTAACATGCTGCAGAAAATGGGGAACTGCTTGAAGTTGCCAGTTTTGCGGGTGAGGTCCTCAATGTCTGAAAAAAAGAATAATTGAACAATGTGAGAGAGACTACTTGTGCCTGTTTTGGCATTTAATCTATAATGAATGTGTGCTACTTACATGCTGGATCAAAGTCCCCTCTCCACTGATCCGCTGTCATTGCATCAGAGATTTCGACTATCAGCAAACCCTTGTCCACCTCTACCTTCACAGAAAACTCCACTCCTCGAAATACAATATCCTCCATCATCTCAGAGCCCTCCTCCATCACGCCGGGTCTGTGTAGAAGAGGTACATTATTATCATGAATGAGGAGCAACTGGAATAAACTCATCTGTTCAATAACAATATTTACAGGTTTGTCCTCCCAGCTGAGCCATTAAGATCATATCAAATGTAACATGTGGACAAATCTGAGCCTTATTACCTGTCGTTTAATGAGATCAAACAAGGGAATCTGAATGAAGACAACTGTATTCTACATTATCAGCAAATCAGATGTGCATGTCCTGTTTTCTACTGACATAATAGTTTTTTATCGTGTTATATTTGTACTTCATGTAGATTAATTTGGCAGATTTGCATCCACTTTGACATTCTGTTCTGTTTAGTAGTACAATAAACTAGTAGTAAAACATTAAAGCTGTTGGCTACAGCCAATACAGAACATTATAGATGTATGTTATCTTGAATTTTAGCTGTAGATTTTTTTAATTTCAGTTATTTTAAACATATCCACTTCATCATTCTGTCTCTTTCTCCTGTTTCACCTGGCTCACCTCACACGGCGTGTCTCAATCAAAACACACCGCGAGGGGCGGTAGCGAGCCAACAGAGTCCATTTCAAAAAGGTGTCATCATTTTTATTGGGGAAAAAGTTCTGGATGGTTTGGTTCATATCGTAGGTCGAGGACTCAGCGAACGGCATAAGACATGTTTTACGAGGTAAGATGTTAACGTGCGTCTCTTCTGTTGCGTTACAGAGCCCTTAGATCTCGCGCTTCACTTCACTTCCTATCGTGCAGAGAGTGAAAGCGACTGACATGAAATCTGTGTGAACCTCATCGTTCACTGTGACGTTCCATGCTCAGAAAACATAGACACGAAGGAGTAACGTGACTAGTTCAGGGTCGGCTCTATTAAATGTGTTATTAAGGGCTTCTGATATGTAGTTAACTAACGTTACGTCTTCTACTCATTGTTTTCTGTCAATAGATCAGCTAGCAAGAGTAAACATCTTCGCTCTCGTTAGCTACGGTTAGCTAGCATTGGTTCATTGTCGTTAGTTAGCGCTGGGTCACGCGAGTTAGTGAACTTGAGTGGCAGCTAGCTAACCAAACTATCCTAGCTCCGTGTTACGCAGTGTGCGAATAAACGGCAAACATAAAAACACCTGAACGTTACCTTTGGTCGCAGTAACGGTCCGTAATGAGGTGAGATGTCAACACATAAAGTTAGCTTCTCGTGGTACAATCATCGCAGGTGCGTTAGCTAGCGTTGGGTGAAGTGCGTGGAATAGATAGCCGCTTGATTTGTGGTACAGTACAGCTAGTCCAAAACAAGTTGGAAGCCACCGGCGGCACCGTGGAGACGGGAGCGGTTCAACAACCGGGAACCGTTAAATTCTTCTTCTGCACTTTGCTTTGCCAACGCTGCCTCTTCTTCGGCTCTAAGGCGCGAGGACTATCAGAGGCGTTGCTGCCCTCTACAGGCAGAGAGTAGACACAACCTTTACTCTAGTGAGCACATGATAGTGCTGGCAATTAATAGTGGTGGAGGAAGTATCAGATATTGTAGCAATATAACAATATATATATACTCTTGTAAAAATACAGAAGTATCATCAGTGATAATATTGATGTAGAAAAGTGCAAAGTATACTTTATATCACAAATAAAAGTACTCATGCTGGAAAATGGAGTCTGTGTATATTAGTGGTGTAACGGATCACGGGTCGATCCGTGATCGGTTCGGATCACCCCTCACGGTTCGGGTCACTCGTGAACCGCGGATCAATTGAGTATTTTTTTATTTATTTTTTTTAATCTTTTTTTTTTTTTACAGTGTAATCATCATAGTGTGTAATACAGTTGTACTGCTGCTGTTCCTTTTCAACTAACAAGTCCCCGAATATCAATGCAGAGTGTCAGTGAACAGATATAAAGCAGTAGTGTGTTCACGTGAACGGAGCAGGTTAAAAGCATTTAACGGCGAAAGTCACGGCGAGCAGAGGAACTTCAGAAGCCCCCGGGTCATTTAAGTCACAAGTTTGGGATCATTTTGTCTTCCCTGTAAAGTATAATGACGGATAAGGGTGGTGGACAAAACCGTTACGGTATGTAGGCGTTATTTAAAAAGAAAGACATACGACAAGGTAAAGACTGTGACCGCTTTCACCACGGCGGAGTGATTCATAGACCGGTGCTGCAGACACGCCCCCTCTGTGAGAGTCACACAGACACACACCTGGTGCAGGTGCTGACAGAAGTATCAGAGTGGAAGCTAGACAGGCCCAGTAGTAACAGTCACTACAGAAAGGTCGACCCTCTCCCCAGACAATGGAGATATTCTCATCTTTTTGAAAATAATGTCACAGTAATGGTAAACATTATTGTGTATTTGAATGACATAACCTGACAGGAAGTAAACACAGACCCAAGTTGTTGCCGATCAGTTCAGTTCAGTGGAAGCTAGCTCACATATTCTTTCAATATTGATCAAAGGACGAGGGCATCAACATACCTCATGTTGCACTTAAACTTAAACAGAATTGAATATTCTTGAATGTTTTAATTGTATTTATTAATTTCATTTAAAATTGGACATCTTCAATATTTTAGTTTTTATGTAAGACTATAGCCCAAAGTTCTTTTCTTTAAGTGTTCTTGAAGTTCTTTAATTAATAAATGGAAAGCAAAGTTATATTTGACTCCTCCCCTTTTCTTTGTTGATCCGAAAAATGATCCGAACCGTGACTCAAGAACCGTGATCCGAACCGAACCGTGAGGTTTGTGATCCGTTGCACCCCTAGTGTATATTATTCACTTATTAAAACTCATTAATTAACTTCAACTGCTTTCTTTAGATTTTGATAGTTTCATCTCTAACAGTCCATCATATTTTATAAAGTGATAACCTGTTGTGTATATACGTAATCTACAAAGTAACTATAGTGGCTCAAGTTGTCAAATAAATAAAGTGGAGTAAAAAAAGTACAATATTTCCCTCCAGAATGTGGTGGAGTAGAAGTATTAAAAAGCATCAAGTAAAGTACATGGACCTTTTAAAATTGTAGTGTACTTACTTAGCACCATTGCAAAGTAAAACATTAGGCATTTTAGGCATCACATCAATGTTAATTAATTAACGTTATGCTATTATTATTATTATAAATAAGAATGATACAAAAGTTGCAATTAATTGATCTCACGAACAGACAGAACCAAGAATCTCCTCCTATTTGTCAAGCTAGTATCTTTTTTATTAAACTTTAAAATTATAATAGTGGACAAATTGCCCTCCAATCGCCAAATCAGTTGAAATAATTGCGTCGGCGCCACATTTTCAACATAATGACAAAACATGGAACCAACTTCCATGTTGACATTGTCAACATCTGAGTGTTCAGCGTTCCACTGTCGAGTTAAGCGTTTAAATAGCAGAAAACAAGTGCTTGCTGTAAATGTTTGATGAACCTGTTGCACAAGACCAGAGCTGACCCCTTGGGTCAGGGCTGTTTCCATGGACACGTTGATCACCCACAATGCAAAAAAGTCGAGTAAATGAGTCTGAAGTCTGCTGCTTGTCAGTACAGACGCAGAAAAACACAGGCAGCAGAGCAGTGTGACCTGGAGAGTGTGTGTGTGTGTGTGTGTGTGTGTGTGTGCTAAAGAATGACTGACTGAGGTGTTTTGGTCTTTCTGTGCAGAGCTCCGCATGGAAGAAACACAAAAGTTGTGGGACCTCATCTCTCCTACCCATGACTCCCAAGAAACCTCAGCAGTGGCTGCAAGTGGTCGGACATGCAGGTTTGTTCATCTGGTCTAACTTGTCTTTCTAATTTTAGTAACAAACTATTATCCACCATGTAAGTAAAGAAATTAAGATGGTTTTGTCTTCTTTTTTCCTTTTCCAGGGAGCTTTCACGTTGGGGACTATGGCACACTGCTGAAGAGATTCTGTGAGGGGGAGCAACAGTGCTACCTGAGGCTGATGGAGGATGTTCTGAGGCCCTTTGTTCCAGCCTACCACGGTGTGGTGCAGCGGGACGAGCAGAACTACAACATGATGGATAACCTGCTGACCCATTTCAACAGACCTGCCATCATGGACTGCAAGATGGGGAGCCGGTAAGTTTTGATGGCAATTTTTGTGACGGAGCAGTTGTGTTTTATTTCAGGCAAATTTGAAGGAGGAGACTTCTCAATAAGGCCTAATAGTTTTTGATATATGCTGAATATCAATATATAAGAGCCCTGAAATAACAAAATGATAAAACACCCATAAATGATTAGAGGTTGGCGGAGACATACAGCCGTTCCACATTTATAATGCTCTTTAATGTAATTAATAATTCCCAGTAACAATAACAGTGAGGCACTGCCCTTCACAGCACATACCTCGAGGGGGAGCTGCTGGTGGCCAGAGAACGGCCCCAGCCCCGTAAAGACATGTACGACAAGATGGTGGCTGTGGACCCAGAGGCCCCGACGGACCAGGAGCGAGCCCAGCAGGCGGTGCTGAAAACCAGGTACATGCAGTGGAGGGAGACGCTGAGCTCCACAACGTCTCTGGGTTTCCGTATCGAAGGATTCAGGGTAAGCTCATCAAAGATGGTTGTGTCAGGTCATTGACTTAACTTGATACATAGTAGGGGTGTAACGATACGCGTATTCGTATTGAACCGTTCGGTACGAGGCTCACGGTTCGGTACGCATGACGAACCGAACGAACCGTTCATAGGTTTTTTTTTTTTTTTTTTTTTTTTTTTTTTTTTTTTTTTTTTTTTTAAGGGGGCGACCGTGGCTCCCTGGGTTAAGAGGGTTGTCTGGTAACCGCAAGGTCGAAGGTTCAATCCTTGACTGGGCCGTGTCATGTGTCGAAGTGTCCCTGAGCAAGACACTGTACCCCTAGCTCCCCGGGCGCCTGTCATTGGCAGCCCACTGCTCCCTATATACAGGGATGGGTCAAATGCAGAGAAAAATGTCCCCCATAAAGGGATAAATATAGTGTATATATACATTATATATATATATATATATATATATATATATATAGACAGACATTCTCATCTTTCTGAAAAAAAACTTAAACATTGAGTAGAAACACACACACACACACACATAGTTCCATATAAAACAGGATTGTTTCTTTTATTTGTTTATAACTACAGCAAACAATGCTACATTTTAGTTTTCATAAGAAACTGTTTTTATTTTACACGCTGCTAAGAAGACACCCCAGAAGATGGGTCACTCAGGTATAGTTCCATCATTGTTCAAAGAATAACTTCATGATGTTAGTTTTAATGAATAAATATATTTTAAAATCAAGTACGTTTCTCTGGCATTTATAGTTTTCTACTGTATTGAAAACGTACCGAAACGTACCGAAAACGTACCGAACCGTGGCTCCACTGTACCGTACCGAACCGAACCGTGGATTTTGTGAACCGTTACACCCCTAATACATAGGGAATAAATGCTGCTAGGTTGACAATCTTTTTTTTGCAGCAATAAATGTCTATAATCATAGTTTAATAGCTGCACATTTTACATTATAATGCTGTAAGTTGTAAGTTTCCTTTGCAGAAGTCAAATGAAGAATGTCACACAAACTTCAAAAGGACCAAAAGCAGAGAGCAAGTGATGGAAGCACTGGACAACTTCATTGATTCCAATACACACATTGTGGTGAGTGTGACCTCCGCTGACTTTCATTCTCTCGTTGATACATTTGTTGTAACTCTTGTGTCTTTCCCTTCAGTGGGGATATCTGAGGCGGTTGAAACAACTGCGGCAGGTCTTGGAGGCCTCAGACTTCTTCAGAACACACGAGGTTAGATGTGGGACCGTTTTGTTTTGTTAATATCTCGAACAGGATTTTGAAAATGTTAAGGAAAAAACAATTTAGCTTGTTCCAAAAGAGCTAGTCTGGAATTCTGTGGTGCCCATTCTTTTGTTGTTTGGTGTAGGCAGGCTTATGCTGATGATGGAGCACATTGGTCCAGTAGGTGGAACGTTTTCCTAACAGCTGTACCCCTGCAGGTTGTGGGCAGTTCCTTACTGTTTCTACATGACTGGACAGGCAGAACAGGAGTCTGGATGATTGACTTTGGAAAGTCAGCGGCATTACCGGCACACCTCACCTTGGACCACCGCACTCCCTGGGTAGATGGCAATCGAGAAGACGGCTACCTGTGGGGTCTGGACAACCTCATTGATATGCTGGCCAACATGCTGCCCCTGACCTGAACTCCTCTCTAAACGTGTGGAAATTCACTCCTCAGCCTTCCTTCACCACTCGGGAAGTGAGTGACTGCAGATGCACTGGCTTCTGAAATGGTCGTGTCGTCAGAATTGTGAGAATCAACACGGTACAGAATGAGGGTGTGAAAAAGGAAGATGTGATTGATTAGAAAAGTAAATTCTTTCAGCAAATTACAATTACAAACATTGGTCAAAAGATCATTGGTGATTTATGTAAATCTCAACCTGAGCCCTGTAAAGTTTGACCACTAATTAGACCCACACTCGCCCGTGCTGCCGATTCGCAGCCTCAGCAGGAGATGCCGACCCAGCTGTCTTGAGATTACACTGCTCATTATTTTAGGGAAAACATGGCGCAAGCAATTAGAAGCCAAAGATATGGCTGGCCCCTCTGCTTTGGGAAGATCTGCAGTTTAAATGTCACTCTGTGTCATTAAAATGGTGCTAAAACGATAGTGGACTTATTTCCTGCATTTCTTTAAAGTTACAGTGTGTAGCTTTTAGGGGGATCTATTGGCAGAAATGGAATATAATGCTGTCACTTGAAAATAAGAATCATTGTGTTTTTTGTGACCTTTTAGAATGAGACGTTTATATCTTCATATACGTCTTCACGGAGCAGGCCGCCGTGTTTCTACGGTAGCCCAGAGCGGACAAACCAAACACTGGCTCTAGATAAGGTACCTCAGTTCTCCTACACGCTTGGCACACAGGAGACGGTTCAGTTGGTTGCAATCTGCAACCTCACCGCTAGATGCCGCCGGATCCGACACACTAAACCTCCAAATATTGAACCTATTAGATTGTGAAATCATTTGACCATTTGCATTCGAGTTCAGATTATATTCCACCGTTAAGAAAACACTAAACTTCGGCATTTGAGTGGATAACAATGGTCTACTACAGATATTGTTATTAGTTAAGACCAATAACAGGAAAGGTGTTGCTTTCGCACGTAGTGATTTATGGCATTAATGGTTAACCATTAAACTTTATATTATTTTGTATTGTCTTGGCCTTTTCAGTCTTGGTCAGTTTGTTCACCACTTCAGTGCAGACCGATCATAACATCTAGAAAACTGACGGACGGATCGGCCCAAACTTTTGTTCATGGTCCCTGAAGATGAATCCTCCTTACTTTTTTTTACTTTTTCTCTAGCACCACAACGAGGTTGACGTTTGAGTGAAATGTCTCGGCAACTGTTGGATTGCCACAAAGTAGCGTAATCAACAAGTCAACATTGTAATTTGTGCAATACTAAATGACATTCCCATCATCCTCAGCTGCACTTTGTGTTTACTGCCACTTAGCAAATGTTAGCATGCTAATCTCAGATGGTGGAAATGGTAAACAGTATACCTGTTAAACATCCAAATGTTAGCATTGTGATTTTAGCTCAAAGCAATATTAACACAATATTTCTACTCTTTTTATATTTTATATCTAAAGTGTTTTGCTACTCTGCCTAATTTACTGATCATTTTGTTGTCGAGTCATATGGAGTTTTTAAAATTTGAATGAACGCTCCTTATTAATCCTTCCTGCAGCTGACGCATTGACAGGAACTCTTGAAATTTGCATCTTTTTGTCTCAGTCGTGCTTATTGGTCTTGGTGACTCATGAAAACCAGCTGTTCTAGTCCTCCTTTGAGGCATGAAGGTTGATGGCATTTGATGTTTTTACTGTTTTGGATCATTGAAAGCATCAGAATTGTAGAGTGTGTGTGTGTGTGTGTGTGTGTGTGTGTGTGTGTGTGTGTGTGTGTGTGTGTGTGTGTGTGTGTGTGTGTGTGTGTGTGTGTGTGTGTGTGTGTGTGTGTGTGTGTGTGTGTGTGTGTGTGTGTGTGTGTTACATAAACCACGTGACGCTCATCATTTAAAAACCTCTTTACAAAGCCATTTCATATTGTATTATTTGTTTTTTGCTTATTTTTAAATGAATAGTACAGTAATGCTGTTGAGAAAGTAATGCATTGATGGATTCATGCAGCTATCAGCAGTTACTGATGTAACATTTAGCCATTCAAATATCAAATAAAAGGGACAGATATATACGCAGTGCTGTAAACCTCAGCAAGTCCAAATGTTAATCAAACTCTAAAGTTCAACACCTGATGCAGGGCAGGCTGGTGAGATGAAGGCAGATGTGCTCTCTGTCTTTTCGCACCTGTCTGCTTCTGTCGTTCAGCCATCAGACGGCCGGCAGAGGAAACCCCTGCCCTTACCTGCAGCCCCAGATGAGATTAAAGGGATGAGCAGACAGAGTAACAGAGTCATGCTCTACAAATATCCTCCCACACAGTCTGCAGCAACAACAAAAAGCCCATCTGAGAGGGGCTGGAGGCTTGCACAACACAACCGCAATCTGACCTGCCGGCTATACCGAGCAAATCCCACTGCGAGCACTTTGGAGTTGAGTGCCTTGCACAAGGGTATCTCAGTTGTGGTGAAGATGGAGGGGTAAGCTCAGCTCTTATATTTCATTGAAATGTATCCTGCTGAACTGGCGAGCTTCATGGTCACATGATACTTGTTTAAATATTAGTTTCAGTATAGCAGGAGAAGCGAGGGTTCAGAGCGGGACTTGAAACTAGCCGGTCCACGCTGGATACAACTGAGTGATTTAAAGGACCAATTACAAAAAGCAAACCTTGTGACACTTGTAGCTCTTTACGGTGAAGTCACATTGAGGCGTGATGAAGGAGGAGAAAAGACGAATAGTGTTTTCAAAATGAGGAGATGACTGCGCCAATCAGTGTGTGCTCAAAGACAGAGGGGGTGGGCAGGGGACGATGATGTCAGTGTGTGACAGATGAAACATCAGACACCCTCTCAGTTTGCACAAAAAACTCAAAGAGGCTTCCTCTCGCTGGTCATTGTTCATCAGATCCATGGAACGAGCACAGCAGACCGACTCTGAACGGACGCTGCTGTCAACAAAACCAGGTACAATTTGTGTTTTTTTACTTTAAACTTAAACTACTTGATCTGTGAGTAGATTACATATTATAAACTGCTACTGACTAGTGTTGTCTTAAAATATATGTAGTGATTTATTTAAGTGTGGAATGTTTGCAGTCAGATTTTTTTGTGGTTTAAATAATTGTGTATTGATAAAAAGGAAAAAAGCATGTATAGTTGTGCAAAATAAAACTATTATAAAATATGTATATTGTAGTTACTACCATTATATATTACATATCTTTTTTTTTCTTCTTTTTCTTACAGACTTTTCTCTTCAGATGCATAATGAGTAACTTCCACCAAGAGATGTGCAGACTTTTAGCAGCAGTTTTCCAGCTAAATGCATTGCTGTATATGTAAACCAAAAGTGCTCTATATATTCAGTGCATGTATGTTGTGTGGCGGGTGATGCATGTCACACGTACTGTGAGTGTGTGCCATGTGAGTGTGTGAGGTGGTGCATGTTGTCGCGGTGGTGTATCTGTGCTGCTGCTGTGCTCATGGCCCAGAGGAGGGCTGCTGGGGGCTGCTGCTGCTCCAGGGCGCCCATGAATGAAGACAATGCCCGTTTCTGCCTGCTGGCCGGGCTCATCCTGGTCTACTTGTTGTGCGGAGCGGCCATCTTCTCAGCCCTGGAACACCCCTTTGAGCTGCGCGCCCGCCGCCTCTGGAAACAGCAGCTGGACAACTTCACCCAGAGATACAGGGTCAACCTGGGGGCCTTGCACACTCTGCTGCGGCAGTACGAGGAGGCGAACGGAGCTGGGATCAGAGTGGACGCGCTGAGGCCCCGCTGGGACTTTTCTGGAGCTTTCTACTTTGTGGGCACAGTGGTCTCCACTATTGGTAAACCTTTAAGCTTTTTTTTTTTTTTGTCTTTCTAAGATGCCAATTCAAAAGTTCTTAGATTATTCTTATGAGGTACCAACTCGTACTGTCTATCAACCGTGACCTTTTTATTTTGTGTCTCTTCTTTAGGCTTTGGCATGACCACACCGGCGACCATAGCTGGAAAGATATTCTTAATCTTCTATGGTCTCATCGGCTGTGCTGCCACCATTCTCTTCTTTAACCTCTTCCTGGAGAGGATCATCACAATGTTGGCTTACATCATGCGCTGGTGCCATGAGCGTCGGCTAAGGTGTGCTGGAGTTTGGGTGGTGTCGAGCAGGGACGAGTCCTCCGGCGAGGAGGACAGCCTGGAAGGCTGGAAACCATCAGTCTATTATGTAATGCTGATCCTGGGTGTGGCATCGGTTGTGATTGCATGCAGCGCCTCCACTCTGTACAGCCCCATGGAGAACTGGAGCTACGTGGACTCCCTCTACTTCTGTTTTGTGGCCTTCAGCACCATCGGCTTCGGGGACCTGGTGAGCAGTCAGAGACAGCAGTACGAGTCTCAGGAGGCCTACCGACTCGGGAACTGCATCTTCATCTTGATGGGGGTGTGTTGTATCTACTCACTCTTCAATGTCATTTCTATTATCATCAAGCAAACTCTAACGTGGATTGTGGGTAAACTGGTCTGCTCGGGGCGGCACCAGTCCTGCTCCTGCTCTAGAACCGGGTGCCGGTGGTTCTGCTGCCCCTGCCTCAAGAAGAAAAATCACAACCGCGTGCGTCCGCTTGCACACCTCAGACAGAAACGCTTAAAACGCAACACCGTGCAGCCCATCTCGTCCCACTGCCCTGCAGGAAGACACCGCTACATGGACGGCTCGGTGGAGACCGTGTGCGACAGTGAGACGGACGCAGGTGCGGCCGCTGATGGGGCGCACGTGGGCCGTCGTCTGTCAGGAGAGATGATCTCTGTCAATGACTTCATGGTGTCCAATAAGGTGTCTCTGGCACTGCTACAGAAGCAGCTGAGCGAAACGGCTCACCAGGGCCCACGGCAAAGCTACAGCCATCAAAATGGATTCTCCGGGGGTGTGGGGGCCTTGGCCATTATGAACAATCGCCTACAGGAAACCAGTGTGGATAGGTAGCACGCATGAGATGAGTCATTCTTGTGTACATTGTTTGGGGCTCTCTATAATGGAGCCCTAATTCCAAACTATTTCCTCGTCGAGTGATTTAGAGAAACTCAATAATTTATCCTCAGTGTGACCAAACCAAATTCTGTGACCGGAATAATTACCCTCCAATTTGCAATTTGAGCAATTTTCAATGGAAGTCTATGCAGATAATAGCAGACCTCCAGCGGGGATTCTGGACATCCAATAATTGATTACATTTTCTTCTGTGTAGAGAAAGAGAGCAAAAAGCCTGAATACAATTTAAAGAATTTAACATCACTGTGAGGAGGGGTCTGATGTCCTGAAGTGATTGGCTCATTCAAAAGCAATCAGATGAAAGAAGCAGTGAAGGACCACTTAGAAGGGACCGCTGATTTAAGAGTGCTGCACATGTCCTCTGAGCTCCTGATAAATATGGTTGTATGTGAGGTGGTAGTCAGTATTAGTGAACATGCAGACATAAACATATCTACAGTCTCCTCTTAGATAACTAGCTGCTTATACAGCATCACACATTTGAATTGTGGTTGAAACAGAGCTTCTCAAAAGCACCGCAGGAGCTCACCAACACTGAAAAATAGACATTTTAATCTGTTGATTGCCCACAAGTCGCCCATCTCGTTTCATCAAATGCATGTCATTGAAATTCTTAGTAATCATGAAATAGCGCTGAGATCCGGGGTTTTCAATAGAGCACATCCAATCAAACGAGGCCTAGAGGACGTCCTTATGACAAAAGTGCTTATAGCCGCAGGATCACATCATCAGAGCAGAGAGCACGATTCAGGCTCTCCTCTGCTAGCTGGAGGAGATCCTTTACTATGCAAAAAACATGAACATGTTAATCCATTTTGTATCATTCTGTATCTTCTACAGTTTTTCGATCAGTGCATGGGATGATGAGTGTGGGGAGAAAAGCGTCCTCCTTAGAGACAAAATCCTCCATTTTCCTCTCGTGGTCACGCTTGATGAATTGTCTTAATTGTTCATTTGAGAACAATGACAAAAAATAGTTCTTTAGGGAGTTATTGTGGGTAAAAATACCGCAAGTAGTCAATTAAATATTCTTTATTTAGGTTCAAAACAGTCATGACTCCTAACATGTAATGTCTATACACAGAAAATTACTCACTGAATAATAAAACAATCCAATATATGATGCGGATAAAATGACCCATCCTGAAACTGACCCGGTCTGATGCTGTTTGTTTTATCTTTACTATATAAAAGATGAATAAGGCAGCACAGTACATATCATCAAACTTATGGAAAAAACACATTTAACATACACTGTATTGATTAAAATGTTTAGAAATATGGCTATATGAATATAGAAATAATTGCAAGAAATATAGGCGTAGAACTTATTCACGTAAAATAGATTTTGATCGGTCAGTAAATACAGATTTTAGGGTATTTGGCCAATTTTGGGATGCTTTTAGTTCAGAATTTGTTCACAATCCAACCGTTACATGCTGTATATATCTTTTGATAATAATCTAATTATTTGAACACATAACTCACAACATATCACGTAACTTCACTCGGCGAAGTGGATCTAATTCTACATGTTTAAAGTAAACAAAAGTTGTAGAAGTAAACACCTTTTCAAAAAAGGTTTAGATTTTGTGTGAAATGTACTTTTTTCTTGACTGTGTGTATGCGTTGAGATTTAAATAGCAGAATTAAACATTTCATTAGTGTTTATTTGCCTGTCACTTTTTGCCATGACGAAAATGGTCAACCTGTGCACCCCCATCAGCTGCCCAGCCGCTAGCGCTGTTAGCGCTGTTAGCACTGTTAGCGCTGTTAGCGCTCCCTGTTAAAGCAAATGGATATACTATGTTAGCTGTACGTTAGCTTTTGGCCAGCAAATAACCCATTTTTCCTTCCTTATTTTTTAAAACATCTTCTTAAAAATACAACTCTACATACGTATGCTCGTTTATTATTTGATCCAATGTATTTCACAGCTGGTTGTTATTCAGTTTTACAGTCATTTGAAATTGTCATCTGTATTTTCTGTTCACTGAATATGAGGCAGAGGTTTGTTGCTGGATCGTGTCTCTGAGTAAGTTTTACAAAATGTCCTTCTTGTATAAATATAAAATGTATTAGGCTTTATTAGATCTATTTTGCATTGTATTTGTTATGACAAGATGCTGTCTGCTAGTATGATGTAAACAAACACCCCTGTCTGTTCAACATCTCCCTTTTTGTCAAAGTGCACACATGAAAGAAAACGGTTTTAATATTGATATTAATTACAGTCCTTCCACGGATCCTTGGAGAACAGCCCGGCTTCTCAAGAGCCTCCCTGGCCCTGGACAGACAGGCAATGGAGAAAAAATAATGGTGAATATACTCTCCATGTTGAAGGAAATAACATGTCTTCTACTGGTTAGAATGGGACGGTTTGTAGTTTGTACTCACATTTGGTAGCGTGGGGTTGTGGGTCTCTCTTTGTTGATAGTAGGCAGAAATAATGCAGTTCCTTCTGCAACACACAAGTAACATGGTGTAATTTCACAATACAGGGAACACACACACACGCACACACATTAACATGTTTTGTGTCTCTTACTTGCTCTGTATGCCTCCACCTGGTGGTAATCCGGGGATGTCGGTGGATGCGAGGACTGTGAGGACAGACAGCAGGTCAGGTTCCTCACCTCTGTCGCACAGCTCGTCATAAATCTCTGTCGGATATTAAAAGAAAAACATGGAAGAAACAAAACATGGAAGCACATTTGGAAGTTCCTGGCAACTACTTCAAGTTTTTAAATATTCTGAAAGTCTTAAATAATAGGGCTTGGCGTTAATTCTGTGTTTTTAATATTGTCAACAAACAAATCAACCATGAAAAGTCCAAAACCAACAATCCCTTTGAACGTGTCTCAATAATTTCAACCCTAAACCTATTGGTGCTTGCTGAAGACATACTTCTTTAAAAATGGACCACACACAAATATAGTTTCATTTTTAAAAAGTAATCTGCCAAAACAGCTGGGCCCTGTAGATTTGAACAAACATTACTCAAACAGTGCATTTTCTGCTGCAGATCAATACACCTTTGGTGTTCTAGTGAGCGTTTGCCAGTATTCTGTATGTGGCATTGACTAAAAATAAATGACAGTACCCATGTTCATGGTGATGAAGGAACATGTTACCCAGTGCAACAGTGGGGCTCACTGATATGCTTTTGGGCAACAATGGAGATCTATGGCAGAGGGAAATATTCTATACCAGAAACGTATAGAATATCATAGTCTTATACTTTAAAGGGTTAAACCAGAGTATTAGTAAAAGAGGGGTATTGACTGTTTTCCCATCAACTATCAGTCTGATGACGGATCTCTGGGGTCACGGTGCTATATTTCTGGGGTTCTGGTGTCTTGGCGCCGGATATCCAGGCCAAGACTTCCTTTACCATGCGCTGCTTAATGTCGACAGTCCGATTAGCAACTTGAGATGCCAGACTGCATGGAGTTTGAGTTGAGTGTCGACATGTACGACCAGATTGCAGGTAGCCAGTTTACAAGCTAATTTAAACAAATCCTCGTCAGACGATAGCTGTTTGGTTCCTAGATTGCATTTCGGCCAACGTGTTCCACCTCTTTTGCCCTCCATGCGGACTGTTTACCTGCATTCAACCAAAGTCTGGTTTGGTCAAGACTGTGACTTGAACTGCAAAATCACAAATCTCAAGAAAACAGAGAAGTATCGACATCAAACCGTGCGTTGACGAAAATAAGTGCCTCACATGACAGTACATTGCCTGCAGTGTCCCTTGTATATCAATATTGCTCACACACCTGCTACTTTGGACTCCAGCAGGTCCTCCAGTTCAGCCTCCTGGTGTAATGCCTCTGCTGACAGCTGGGGGGCTCCAGGGAAGCACAGCAGGATGATGCTGATGTTGTCCAAGCTGCCCTGTGGAGCAAAGCGATATCAGCAGAGGTGAGTAATGACGGCTGACCTTACAAATGTCAACATCTGATACATTGCAACATCTTGGGGGCGAACAGTCGTAGAGATGGATCATTTTCACCTCAAAGTCACCTCACGGGCGCATTGGAGCAAGAACAAAATGCAAATGGAGCGTGGAGGAAGCGGTGACATTTTGAGGTCATTGTGTGCGCACCAGAGCTGAAGCCTCTGTTACATAACAGAGTGACACGATGGACGTGACGCCCCAAACAGAGTGCAGCATGGATGTTAGCATGAGCACATGTCGTCCATGCTTATCCTGGTGTGTTTATATAAGAAAGTACAACATAAACAATGAACCATATTTATTTTATTCATTTCCTTGAGGTTCTGTGAAACCTGGTTTCAAATAAAGGATGAGTTTATAGAGGTAGAAGATATGCATCTATTAAATCATGGGCACAACGTAACACTGAAAAGCTTAAGTGGTCTTGACAAGCTAATTCCCTTATTCTACAGATTAGTTACTGTATAGTGAAACATGTCCTTCACTGAACACCCTGAAATCTAGCAGTTATAATATCAGTGGAGATGGCTGTTGTCAGATAATTATTCTTCCTCACTGGTCTGAAAATATTCTTTATTTTGAAGGACTGTATATGACGAGCAATTGTATTTTCTTGAACATTAACCTTCAATCTTCTGCACTCTCAGAGCGAGAGAAAGAGCTGAAATGAGTCCTCATAGGAACCCAGAATAATCCCGTCTAACCTGTTCTGACGCGCATGCGACCTATTTTAAGGTGGTATCTCACACTATTATACACATTTAACCACAGCCATAGTCTAAATGGGACTGATCCAAAGCTCACAGAGGTCAGAGCTGCTTTTTGTTAATCTGATTCACTTCCATAAAGGCATGAACACGTTGAAAGTGGATTTAATCAATATGTTCACAATGGATCACATGACTATGTGAAAGCGGTCGCTCATAGTGACAACCCCACAGAGTTAACCTCACCTGTACAGAGCATTTTAGTGTCTTTCAGCTAATAGTTTTGTTTTTCAGCACGCAACTTTATTGTTTTGGATCTTTCTCATAAAACACTGGAACAACCTCGGCAGCTTTCAGATCAAGCCAAACCGACTCAACACAGTCACAGTTTACGGGATTATGTTATTACATGAAATCCACTGGCCATTAAAAATGATGCAACATGGTTTTATACTGATGTTGTGTTTTGTGTTTCTAATCAGATAAAATGATTTGTAGAAATGCATTGAAAAGGTCAAGATGACATGTTCACTGGTTCTGACCTTATAGAGACAGAGGTCAATGACTTGGGTGCAGACATCCCTCAGGTCAGTGCTGACACTCAGCCGGTTGTGGATGAAGGCGCACAGGTCCTCGTTGCTGATGATGTCCCACACCCCGTCACAGGCGAGCACCAGGAACTCATCTGCTGGTGAGCGCTCCACCACGCACACCTCTGGCTCTGGTGATACCATCTGCTGGGTAGCCGTCCGGTTCTCCGCTCCCTTGTAGCTGAAGTCCCCCAGACCACGGGACACTGCCAGGGAGCCGTTGATCCGTTGGATGGACACGGAGCCGCCGGCACTCTCAATGCGCTCTTTCTCCAGAGGACTGTAAGGTTTGTGGTCTTCAGTGGAGAAGCAAACCTGGCCAGACCGGCACAGCACGGCCCTCGAGTCTCCACAGTTGGCGAAGTAGATGTAATACGGCGAGATGAGGGCGGCCACCACAGTGGTACCACCCCTCTCCCAGCCTTCTCGACGTGCCGCGGAGTGCAGGTGCTTGTCTGTTTGCAGGAAGCCCTCCATGATGGCTCCTTTGACCCTGTCAGGGTCGTCCTCTGCTCCCATCCCACCTGTTTGCACAAACAGATATAATGTTGGAATACTTTGTGTTTTCTGGATCCGGCATACCATAAAAACAGAATGCAATGAGGAATGATGACAGGGAAACACTGTTTCAACATCAAAGTAAAACATAGGTGAGCATCACATGCAATTATAAAAGACAACAACACTGCACACCACTGATCAAATCTTTTGTATTCATTCATGCAAATCTTTCACCTGTGGCTAGGATCTGACCCAGAAGGTGCTGGGAGCAGTACTGTGCCACAGTGCTGCCTGCATGACCATCGAACACGGCGAAGAAGCTCCAGTCGGCCAGTTCTCCGCCCAGCTGTGGCACGCAGTTGTGGAAGTCCTCCATGTTGGCCCTCCAGCCCTGCATGCTTCCCAGGGCGTAGGTAAGGCCCCAGCGGGCGCAGCCCTCCTCGGTTAGCTTGTCCAGGACTGGCCGGTCCAGGTAGGGGCTAGGAATGACCTCCTCCCTCTCACCATCCCCTGGCTGCTCTCCCTCAGCTGCTCCTCCACGGCCCCCTTTGAAGAAAGAGCTGACCCTCTTCTCTGTCTCTTTCACCAGCTGCCGCATAAACGCAGGCATCTCCACGCTGCCCTTCCTGGCTGTCCTCATGGCTGTTCTGCCCAGCTGATGTGGGTGGAATCTTCTTTTATCCCTTCCTCTGCGTTTGTGGCTGGGACGAATGGCGGCGCTGGGCCTGATGCTGGGCCTGTGCAGTGTCTGCGTAGCCCTGCCGCTCCAGGGCTCAGAGCATGGCCGCCTGAGCTGATAGATGCTCTCAGTGCTGGCTGCTCACCCCCCTCTCTCTGCTCATCTCCTTCCTCTCCTCTCTCCTCTCTGGAGACCTCACTGATCAGTGCTCTCTCCTCCACTCATCCTTCCTCTCTTACTTGTTCTCTCCTCTGCGCTGCTGTGATTTCGCCCTCTTTCTCACTCTTTCATTGCTCTTCCCTCTTTCACCAGCTCTCCCCTTGTTATTTTTTCCTGCTTCCTCTGTGATTGGCTGGCTATTTATGTGCACCAATCCCTGCTTAGCTTGCATCGCCACTGTCTTGTTATGAGCTCACCCTCTCTCACCGTCCTCCTATCTGGAGCTCTGCCCCTCCCCACATGTTTGGTAATCTGAACGTGTGATCGGTTGGGATTATGGGCTGCCACCACAGTGGATTACAGGACCGTCGGCCCTTTAGCACACAGTGTGTTACTGATGGTGGAAAGAAGAGACACAGGGGACAGAAGGTTTATTTTCACAGGTGTATGCACACAGATGAGCCCTTTAAACTGATACTACACTTGTATACATTAAACATGGTGGCAGTGCATGTTAAATATCAGATTGGACTCAGATTTGGAGTGTTTTTGTATTATTATATATTATTATTATATAGTTATATTCTCACTTTAATACTTTTATGACAGATCTTTTTTATTCTGGAATTTAATGTGGCAATAAAGCAAAATTTGCTTTTGTTGAAACTATTTCGAAAATAAAATAATATAGTTAGCCACAAATCGATATTTTTATAGAGACAAAAAAATGGAAAAATGAGTGGAGCTGAAGGGGGAAAGTTTGCTGCATGTTTGCTGTTTATTTAATTCTGAAGATATCAAAAATGTGACTTTGGTTTTGCATGATTATTGCATGTCACCACAACACGACTTACAGCAGGTTTTTTTGGCCCCATTCACCAAATAACTGCTTAACTCTGTGGAGTCAGCCAGGATGAGATCACTGCTCTCGGTAATTCTCCCCGTACTTTGATTTTAGGGCTGATGGGACCAGGCAGGAAAGGATGGAGAAACAGTTTTAAACATTTAATCAAACTCACTCGTCATGGTGGTGTTAAAGCAGCTTTTCACAGAGTCAATGTTTTTTTTTTTAATGGATTTTTATTGGTTAGATGCCTCAAATAAGATCTATGGTTAACTCACGTTTAAGACATTTTAATGTTTTGCCGTTTGATATAAAATATGTCTGTAGATATCCCTCTTGTGAATTTTAAAGCTTTTAACAGTCTTAACAAGTGGCTAAATGAGACGTCATCACACCAACTAGTGTGCCTTTACAGCCTCGTTGTGTGTACTCGCGCTCAAGCGACCATGGTGTAGTTTGTTCATGTTTCTCAGGATGCTTTTTCTCATCACCAGTTACATTGTATTTAAGGTTGTTGATTGTTGAAAGTATACAACATATTTTTAATTCAATGGCCTCTTTATTTTCATTAGGAACTCCTTGAAAATTCCTTGAAAATTCCTGAAGTGTGATTTACACTTCAGGTATTGTCTCTGATCGTCGTCATGTTTTAATCCTTTTTGATTTAAAAAAGTAAAAAAAGTAATGTTATGGTATGCCATTAACATGCTATACTATGACTTTATTCGACATGCTGTACTGTCACTTGTTGCGATTTGTTTTCTACATACTTTACTATGACTTTCCGACATTCTATACTATGACTTTTTTCGACATACTAAAATATCTATCTTCATACTATTCTTTTTTCTCTACTTTTTCCACATACTATATTTTTTTCACAACATACCATACTATGATTAAAAAAAACACGTATTTACAGACTATACTGTGATTTGTCCCTTTTTTTGACATACTATACTATCACTTTTTTTTAAAAGTGACTATACTATGACATTTTCTTAAATTTTTTTGACATACTATGACTTCATTTTTTTAACTTTTTTTCAACATGTTCCCTTTTTTTGATAAACTATACTTACTATAACTATAATTTAATTGTTTTCGACATACAATACTATGACATTTTTAAACATTACTATTATATGACTTATATACCAGGACCTCTTTTCTTACTTGTTTTTCTTACATGCTGTACTATGACTTTTTTTCGACATAATATACTTTGCCTTTTATTTTACCTTATTTTACCTTATTTTACATACTATACTACGTTTTTAAAAACTTTTTTTCTACATACTTTACTATGACTTTTCCCGAATAGTATACATTTTCTTTTTTTTTTTTAAACTTATACAATCTATACAATAGATCACTATACAATCACTTTTTTTTCATGTTTTGACATACTAAACTATGACTTTATGTTTTGGACAAGCTATATATATTAGGACTTTTATTTATTTTTTCGTTATGTTATACTATGACTAAGATTTTTTTCTAAATACTATACTACGTTTTTTTGGGACTTACTATTCTCTGACTTTCTTTGATTTATTTACTTTTACTTTTTTATATCTTCATACTATTCTTTGACTTGATTTGACTTTATTTCAACATACTATACCGTACTATGATAAAAAAACGTTTTTACAGACTATACTGTGATTCATTTTCAGCAGGATTCTTTAGCTACTTACTTCATTATGACTCTTTTGGACATATTCTACTATGACTTATTTTCTTTTGACTTTTTCTATTACATTTTTTCATTTTTTTCTCCATACTATACTATGTTTCTTTAGGACATACCATACCATGACTTTTTTAGACATACAATACTATATCTTTTTTTAAAGACTTTTTAAAATTACTATACTTTGACTTATTATAGTACTTTTGAAAAGTACTATACACCTGCAATTTAATGACTTTTTGGGCATAATATACTATGAAAATGTCATGTCTGTTTCATACTGTTCTTTACTTTTATTATGATTTTTTAAAATAAAACTATGCTATGATTTTTCCATGACGTTTTCAACATAATTTCGACAAACTATATAATTACTTTTGTATAACTTTTTTTTACTATACTATGACTTTAAATGCCATATTATACTATGGCCATTTTATCTTTTTTTACTATGCTATACTATTGCCTATACTGTGTTTATTTAACAAACAATATTTTGACTTTTATTTTCCTTTTTTTTAACCATACTATATATATATATATATATATATATATATATTTACGAAATATTATACTCATTATTTTGAGTAGAATAATTCGACCACCACCATACACACAAACACAGTTCTGAAATCAAAATTCCGCCCCTGCTAAGGGACTTGCATGCTGATGTCTCAGGTTCCCAATTTGAGTGTGTGTGTGAGAGAGAGAGAGAGAGAGAGAGAGAGGGAGAGGGAGAGAGAATCCAAACAGGGGTATCCAATACAGGATAAAATTAGGCAGCCAACCCTTATATTGCTGACGGAGCTGGGGTGGCCAAAAAAAGCCTGGAGAGCGAGCCAACAGTTGAAGCACAAGGAAGGGAGGAAAGCAAGCTGGATCGTCGCTGAAATGGCCACCAAACGTAAGAAAATAAATGGTGACAGCTTGAAGTAAAGTGAATTAGAGCAGACAGGGTGCTGGTCAGAGTCCAGCTGTCAGACGGAGGAGGGAAAGAGAATTTATTTTTTCCTCTCTGCTGGGCAGGTGTGAATGCAGACAGGATGACCAGTCAAATACTGAGACTGCATGTCTTTCATTCGGTGGACAGATGGGACTCGACTAAATGAGACCCTACTGCTGAGTGAATGTTGTTTGTTTGTTTCATTCTTAAAGGTCCACATTGCCCCATACGAATAGAAGATTTAGAAGTTATACCGGATACATTTTTTCTTCCATGGCTATTTTTTTTATATTATATTTAACTTTTTTTAACAGGATCAGAGTGAGGTTATGCCATGCTTGCAAAGTGACGGCATAAGTATAAGTGTCTCTGTTTCTGCCTCACCAGCTTCCTGTCCAAATTTACCAATAAAAAAGAAAATCTGAAATAAGTTCACCGATATATTTCGTTAGAAACCTGGTTATGAAAATGGATTGCTGGTTTAATGTGTGTGTGTGTGTGTGTGTGTATGCATGAGTCAGTTACTTGTAAATTGTCCTTTGAGATACAAATTATTGTTGTTAGTGTTTGTGCGTGTGCATGTTTAAGTGTAAGATTTCCAAATGTGTTTGTTTTAAATTTTAAATAACTGTCCATTTTGCCTCTCATTTAACTAAAACTTCTCTGGCACAGAGGGAGAGACGTGTGCCACATTTCTGTCAACACCAGCAGATTTTGATTGTAATAAACAGAGGAAGACAGAAGAGGATCTGGTTCGTTTGAATCAGTAGTTAGAATCACATACACTCACTGCTTTTTCAAATTGGTGTCACTTTTCAAAGAATTTTTTGGAAAATTGATATGAAGTTATCTGAAACAAAGTCTGAGCCTCTTTAAAACCCACAGCGAAAGGAACATATTATCTACCATGCAAATACAGCGCCATAAAAAAATGACGGTGCCCGACAGTGCTTTCCTTACTCTCAGGCATCTTTACAGCCAATGCAATTTAACTTCTCTACACCCTTCTGTCATCTATCTAAGTGATACCACAATGACGAGTTATCAACTGGTTGTAGTGATTATGGCTTGACGGTCAAAACAAAGGCAGGAAAGAAAACACTGCTTCATTGGCAGGTATCGCAAAATAAAACCTTAAGATGATCACACAAGTTGTCCCCAAAATAAAACAAAAAACAAATGTTTCTCATTGATTTCTATATTTACAAAAAATAAAGTACCTTATCTAACTGATCAAGGCCTTAGTGCAGGGGTGGGCAAACTTTTTGGCTCGGGGGCCACATTGAGTTTTAAAATTTGACAGACGGGCCGGGCCAGTAGCAGATGAATGGAGAGTGTTTGTGTGAACTAATATAAATTACAAGTAAAAGCCATGACCTAAAAAGTAAAGAAAACTTACATTTAATTTCAGTGAGAACAGTGTTGTTGGTCAACCTTTTTAGCCAGTGCATTTCAGCGTTGCATATGTGTCAAACTCTATCGGTGCATCTCCGGTCTGTCTTTGTTCATCCTGCATGATCCTCCTCTCCAAGCTGTTAGCAGACTGTTGTGCTAGCAAGCAGGCTCGCGAGTGAGCTGTACCCAGCATGCAGTTCGGCGGTGACATTTTATAAATGTACAATTATTAGTGTCACAAATTGTTTATGTGTCACAGACTTTTGTGTCGTGGTGTTTTGCTCTGTTAAAGAGCGTTAGTTGTGGGTTATTAATTGTTGTGTTATAAAGTTATGACCATGACTAGGGGTCTCTTAAGTCAACTAGCTCCGGCCGTAGCGCTCATAGCAGCAAAAAATACATTTAGCTGCCTGTTGAAGACAGACAGCAGTTGTTTCGGCTATGCACCGGTATGATGGTGTGTGAAGAATTCATATCATACGGGAAATTAAAACCGGTATACTGCCCAGCCCTAGCCTTTATTATAGTTTGGACAATTTTGTACCAATATTTGACTGGCCGGATTCAAAAGCCCAACGGGCCGTAGTTTGCCCATGCCTGCCTTAGTGAGTGTGGAGTAGATGATCTACAAACTTCATATTTCTGTCACAGATTTTCCCTGTGATAATCATGCATTCATTGTAATTCATCTCATTTACTGTTTCTAACATGTGTGTGTGTGTGTGTGTGTCTTCTTATGCAGTTGTGGATCTGGTGTATTGGCGCACAATGAGAAAGACCGTTGTGGTGTTCACGGGGCTGGTGATCAGTCTGGCCAGTCTGTTCCAGCTCAGTGCCATCACCGTGCTCTCCCACATCTGTCTGGGTGTCATGTCCGTCACCTTCATCCTCCGTCTTTACTATAAACTGCTGGAGCTGCTGCGCTGGAACCCCGGGGTGCATCCCTTCCAGTGAGTCTGTCGATGTTGATTCAGACTTCATTTGTGTGTTTTTCCAACTTCAAGCCCACACCGAACGCTGCTGTGCTGCTCTCTATGAGTTGATAATCAATCATGTTGCACTTGTGGATAAACGTAGGGCCTCGTTTTGTATCACTTGAGAATTTGTGTTCTTTAGGGCCCGTATATGTGTTTCTTTCTCCAGGTCATATCTGGATCACGACAGCTCTCTGACAGATAAGGAGACAGTGATGCTGGTGGAGGAGGTGGTGCTGCTGATCGCATTTGCCTTCACAGAGATCAAACGGCTGATTTTCATCGAGAGCATGATCGACTCAATTAAGGTCCGAGTATGACACGTATGCAGCTTCACAGAGCTGCATGGTGGGGTTGTTGACTCTCAGTTGGATCTATAGTACAATAGATTACTTTGTTGATTCAGTAATATTGTATTAACTTGACAATCAAATATTTCTTCTGTGTTCTCTCAGTTTGTTGTGCTCCTGTATCTGCTGTCCTATGTCGGAGTCCTAACCAGCGGACTGACTCTGGTGATAACTGGTGAGTTCTTCATTTAAAAAAAGGTGTTTTCTAATCTGCCACACTCTCTGATTAAGGTCTATAGGCAAACAAAAACTACTCAGTAAAAGTAAGGGAAAGATCATGGACAGGGTTTAAAGAGACCAACTTTGACAAGAGAGAGAACAAGTCTCCTGTTTCAAAGTCAAAACGAGTGTCCAACCGTTCACCCTGAACTCATCCCCACAGAGACATGTTGCACTCCACACATTTCAATGGAAAAACGTATACTTCACAAATTAAAATAGACCGGCACCGTAGTACTGAAATCATTTCTCCTTTGTCTTTGTCTTTACAGCTGTGATCATTGTTTTCTCCCTTCCTCTGTTTTACAAAAAGCAGCGGGTGAGCGTTTCTTGTTTTTTCTTTTAATCTTACAATCAAAATCCTACATTGAACTGCAACATCTACTCAAGCAGGAAAAATGATAAACTAGTAATATAATATTATTATAATGACTTTGAAAATGACTTGAGAAATAGAAGTTGGATACAGAAATGCTTTGAACGCACTGACCTGTCTGTCGTTTTTGGTAACAGATGCGGATAAGGAGGATGGTTAGAGCCATCAAAGCTTTTGTAAAGAGAATCAAAAACATGTAAGTAACCTGCTCTTTAACTACTGTTCTTTTACGTGTTCACGCTAACACAACATGAACATCATTCTGTTGTGATGCCCCTTGTTTTGCTGCAGGTGCCTTGGTCTGTATGGTTCAATGAAACCCGCTCCTGCCCATGCCCATGCACCCGCAGCTGCACCAACACCTGCATCCGCACCTGCACCGAAAGAGAAAGCCAAGTCAAAGTAACTTGTTGGTCGTGTGTTGAAAGCACCCAGGATTTTGGAATTTGGAAAATGTTGGAATGGTACATCCTCTGTTGGGCCGCTTTGAGGGGCAGCTCATTTCCATTTCTCCACCATGATGTTTGTTTATGGGAGCAAGATTTAATTGATCCTGACAGCTGAAACAAAGCTACCATTCACTCACGGAGAAGGAGTGGAAATGTACGAGGAGAAGAATTTGATTTACCGAGATGCTTTCTGTGGGATGCAACCAGTTCACACAGTCATCTACTCCAAGCAGGGACAGAATAGCACTGTTTTTTTTCCCCTTTGATAACATGTCTATTTTTACATAACAGCGAGCACCATGTTCCTGTTAAGCTGAAGAATTATTCATAACGAAGCAGTGAAGCAGAATTGCTGCTCTCATTATGTAGCATCATGAATTGTTAGCTGGCTAGAATAAATCTGACATGAACATTACCTGCCATTAATCAACATGAATGGTTTAGCGCTTGCTACATTGAAGTATTAGCGAAAGCTTTTATGAGAAACAATGAGTGCATTGTCCTCTGCTCTTCATGCTCATTGTATTTGATCAGGTCCAAACGGTGACTTCCCTCTGCTCTTGGTTAATGATTAAAGTTAAGTGCAGCAAATCTTAACAAGCGAGAGCAACTTTAACTGTCCTGCAGTAACTCCAGCTGATGTTGGACTGATTTATGGCACAAAATAGCAAATATTTTTTTTACCTTACAGTTAAGACAAGTTTATTTTTGCTCTCATACTTGAACTGCTGGTTAAAACTTGGGCAACGGAAACAAGCTGTGAACACAATCGTGGTTCTTTAGGTGCTGAATGCTCCACTATGTTCACCAGCCAGTCGCTAACTTTGTCTGACTTTTTGGTGCTGAGCAGGTCGTGTTCGGTGGGTTTTTAAAAATTAAGACAGCTGCATGCATGCGGTGGAAAATATTAAACTAAAACAAGTAGAGAGAAAAATGCTAAAATACTCTGTCGAGCTGATGTGAACTACTGAGTCGGGTGATAATTCTCTGTGGCTTCGTCACTATGAGCAACCCCTCTTACATACAAGTAGTCATGGAATCCATTGTTGATGTAAAAAATAGCAATAACAGCTGCTTTAAGCTTGCCAGAAAGTTTTTGTCTTTGATTTCTCACGTTACTCTTACAAACACCCCTGCAGCAAAGGAACAAATGCTCTTCACTTGCATTTGACTCAAGAACTTCCTCTATGATATTTTTTGTCAGTCCATAATATATTCAATGCTTCCAGAGAGTACCTCATGTTTTCATGTCAATACAACTGGTCGCTGGCACAACTCCATGTCAACATTTTCCAAATCAACCAAGAATACGGTCGTTGTTTGTTTCTAAAAAAAATAACCGAGACATCGCCATATAATTACACAAAACACCTCATGAAAAATCAAATTTTCTCCGGAATGCAACACGATTGCTTTTTTCTGTTTTTTGTCAAAAGTCGAAAAATGGAAAAAGGAAACAGAATTCTCTCATTGTTAAAGTTTTAATATTTGAATGAGTTACGAGTTAATTGGACAAAGTTTTTGCCCGTTAATGTAACTCCAGACACTTCAGTTGTTACCTGACATGGAGCGTTGCGCTTGTCAACTTGCTGTGTGTCAAACTTATATAACTATATTTGATGAATTGCCACTCAATGTGACAATGTCATTAAAAATTCCCCCGTGCTTTAACTAACATTAAGTTGAGTAGATAATGACAAAAGGTTATATTTTGGGTGACCTATTCCTTTATCCTTTCCTGACAACTGTACGGTTTCATCTGCCAAACCTGAGCCAGTTTATATTGAGCACTTATTTCAACGCCGTTAGGTGTCAGGTTAATGTTGGTGACCATGTGGTGCTCTCTAGTGGTCAGTGTTTCAGATCTTGAAATGCAGCTGCACTCATACTAACATGTCTTAATGAACTGAAGTGATCTCACACTGTAAGCCCAGGTTGAAGCATCCTTCAAAGAGGGCTTTGGTAATTTCAGTATGTTAAAAAAAACCCACATCTTATCATTTTGGTTTAATTTGACCACACCACTTATGAACCGTTTTCGTAAGAACTATTTCTTTGAAGTAGTCCTGAAGGTCCATGTAGATTATCTTCTTGCTTCCATCAAAAGTAAGTGAGACAAAGTATTTGGGTAATTTGGGTAAACCAGCCCTTTAAAGATGCACCTATGCAAAAGATAACCAGGGTAAAAGTTGATATCACTAAACAGAAATATTTTTTTAATAATTTTTACTGCCTATTTTTGGCTGTTGATGTGGAATTGGCATCTTTATGATCTTGTTTTTAGGTGTATGTCACTTAATATAACAGTAAAATGTGCCCCAAAATAAAAGTGATCATGATTAGAAAGATGTTTAAAGGGAGCCATGACAGGGCTTAGCCTACATTGTGCTTTGCTTTTGTTCTGTTATGGTAGTCACTTTTCTCATACTTTTCTTTTAGATTGACTTATTTCTATATTTGTTATTTTTTATTGTTATTTCCTATTGTTATGTTGCTCCCAAATAAAAGGTTATTTACTAAAAATGAAGAATTTGCATGGTAAATCTGTTACTTGTGTTAACTTTATTAATAATGTCAAAGTCCTTTTTCAACAGCAGATGTTTGTCTTTCAGTAGAAGCACAGGTGTCCCTTACATTAAAGATGTTCTGTTCAAATGTACCAGTAAGACATGACAGTGTGACAATGAGCCAACATGCACTACCAGGGCCCTGAAACTCAAGCAGCGTAATGCAGTCCAGCCATCATCATATTTATACCTGTGCTATTAGACAAGTCATATGTCCTCTTGAAAAGGGTCTATTGCTCCGTGTAAAACAGAACAGGCAAACCAACCACTGAAGTTCATAAAGCTAAATAAACAGGAGACTAAAATGTTCACAGTAAACAGCGGAGGTATATGATAACGTGTGTTAATCTGCCACCAAGGACACAGCAGATTTTGTCTAAATCAACAGAGTCAGAGTGATTTCTGAACTGCTAGCTGACAGTTATGCTTCCCATTAAACATGCAGTCCAGTGTGATAGACTGTGTGGATTGATTTTTAGATTTGCAAAAAAAACCTCCCCCTTTTCCTCGTCTTAATTAATGCGTAGTATCCATCTGTGACTTAATATCTCCACCTCTCTAAAATCTAGCCACACTACATTATACTTTTAATCCTATACAATGACGTTCTCATGGACAGAGAGAAGCAAAGGGTCAAATTGACCTCATATATACACACACGGTGATGGCAATACACTCACCACCAGGCGTTGCACTGACATGTTTGTCCACTAGGTGCTGCTCTTGAAAGTGTCAGCTACGCCCCTTCACGAGGAGACGATGGAGAAACCCACTGATCACTGACTGATCTAAGGAAATAGATGCATCCTGGCATGTTATCCATGTTAAACCCCATCAACACATTGCCCTCAAATAGAAACACTGCATCCTCTACACCAAATGATCCCTGGTAATACAAACTGTTTTTCTCTCTGTTGTGAAAATGTCAGTGGATTCAATGTGACTGTGACCTTGAGATGAATTTACCTCAGAAACCCTCCACACGTCAATTCAAACTCAAGTCTTCAAGGACTTCTTCTCTTGTTTCTGCATGGAGTGACTCAGAGCTTCCATCTCACAGTGCGTTTTGCTTTCAGGAGGCTTATTGAACACCTTCATCTAGCTCGTCTGAGTGAGAACAGATGATGATTTATAATCTACTGTTGTCACGGCATCACGTCACTGGTGCAAATGTTATGCATTTCAATTCATAAATCAAAGATCACAACACTGAAGATATGTAAAACCTACAGCATACTATATAGAGGAACCCCCCCAAAATGTCAATATGGCACTTCAGACAATTAGTTCTTAAGAAAGCAGTCTGACAATTGTTACAGGAGTATGAAGTACATAAACCACTTGCCACAAAATGCTCTGAATACTTCACACAGTACATACAGTAACATCTCAGATTACTGTTTCCCTGGTTATGACTCTAGATAATTACACTATCATAGGGGCTATATTTACAAATCTACTATTTCTGCTGCCAAATAAAAAAAAAAAAAAAGCATTGTGTCACAACACAACAGCAAATCACAGAACTGGGAGAGAAATACCTTAATTAATCCCTTCATGGTCTGCGTTGCAGTTAGTACATTTGGTCTCAGTGGACCTAAGCAGTTAGGATCTGCAGTGGTTTGGTCTAGTGGCGTGCCTGAGAATAGAGTCTCGGATTTATACTTTGTGGTACCCTCTCTAATAAATGAAAGAGTGAAACAGTGTTTGGATATAGTGGATATCTGTGACCCTCAGTTGTTTTCTACCTACTCATGTATAGTATATAGTGCACAAGCTGATGTGATTTCTAAAGCATCATCTTGGTATTCTGAGTGATATCAAACACTAATAAACATCTGCAAACAGAAATAAGAAAGAAAAAGAGAAATGCACCTATTCACTTCTCTCTTGTCTGTACAGCAAATATGAAGCTAGAGCCAGAAGGCGGTTTGCTTAGTTTAGCACAAAGCATTGAGGCAGAGGGAATCAACTAGCCTGGCTCCATCCAAATTTCAAACAAATGTTAAACTACTCCTCAAAGACAAATAACATTTAACGATATGAAATAAAAAAGGTAATGGAAATGTGTGAGGGATGTTGTCCTCTAATGCTGCCAGCTTTCCTCCTCCGGATTGATGGCTCAGTGAATCAGGTGAAGCCTCAGACAGAGTGAATGACTGCCATGTGCACGCGGACCGTGTTCAGTACGTCCGTCACACGTAGTGTTCGCGGTGGTTGATGTACACCTGATCTGTCCCACTCTGATGACACACCCACTGCAGACGGGACAGCTGCCGGGTGGGGCTTTGTGCTGCCGCGGGTCCTGGCCTTGTTGCGGGTGGCTGCTGCCCGTCAGTCAGCTGGTGCCTGCGGTCCGCCCTGCGCGACTGTTGATTGTAAATGACACAAAACAGTTTAATCGTCTCATGCGATTTCTCACGTCAGAGCATCAGAGAGTCACGTAGAACTTTTCTGAGACTAGAAAAAGTACAAGCTAATGAAAGGTTGAGTTGAGCTGAGCACACAAATTAAAGATTCAAACCATCCTACATATTAAATGAGCACAGCCATTAAGGCCTCCTGTTTAATAATACACACGGATTATGACATCAGTCAGTATCTAGGTTGTTATTACTTCCTGTTGTGACTCAGCGCGCATCACCAGCTCACCAAGCGTAAATCTTGTGATAAGTACATAATGGATGAAATATAGACTACTGACATGATATCAAAGTGGTTATGTAAATGGAGTGGGGCTTACCTGAGAGAGCCAGGCCACTTGTGATGCGTGGACACCCAGGGGAACGGCCGGAGCTCTCTCAGAGTAGGGAGGAGGCGGCTTGTGTGTCGGAGGAAGGTCAATCCTTCAGAGAAAGAGAAAGAGAAACCGCGATGAGGAGAGATTTTATTTCTGGTCAGACACCTGAAAGAGTAAACGAAGAAAAGAAGCAGCATACAACAACTAGTTAAGTAAATTAGTCATTTAGAGAAGGGCTGCTTGAAGGAACACCTTTTGACTCAAATAACCCTGATGATGCAATAGTGCAAATTCATATCACAGAGCCTGCGGAACGAACTGGAGGTGTGGAGTTTTCTAATTTATTGAAATCCCCCTCCGCTACTAAACTGAAACCTAGAAACTAACCTTGGCCATTCATAAATGATGTCATGACAGGCATTGATTATCTGACACTGTATATCACTTGATGCTGCTCTTCTCTTTAATAATTGGGATGAGAAGTGGTAAGAGATTCCAGTCCAGTGACACGCCGTCCTGCACTCACGTCTGTGTGTGTGTGTGATTAAGGAGAGGGTCGAGGCCTGCGTCCACCCGCCCCCCCGTCATCCCACTGGGACTTCCAGCCACGGTCACACTTAAGATGCTAAGTTTGTAGTGGCATTGGCCACAGAACCAACACGCGGCAAGATACACCGTCCTGCAGTGTCAGTGTGGTGATGCAGGGCCCACACCCATGCACATAGGATTTTCCCCCTTAATTCATGCTGTTTTCTGCCAGTCAGCAGTGTCTGAAGGTGGCCTATTATCACTGTCACATAATCAGTCAGGTTGAAACTCAGTCAGGGGTATACGCTGTCACTGAACCTAGGATGTACAATTTTTATAGAGGACAATATGTTTGGAGTAAAGAAGCAAGGCAAGGCAAATGTCATTGATAAGTTGACTTTTCCCTTTTAGCCATGGTTGGTAATCCAAATTAATTTGAGCTGAAACAATAATAATCCATGTATGACATTTTTTTTTTGATTACAACTTTTCGCTCTGTACTTCCTAATTATAAGCTGCAACTTGAATATCCAATCAGCCTACGTCCCTTTTTCATACACGATTGACTTATCTACGATTGACATTTAGAATTCAGCACATTGAGTTAAATGCTTCAGGAGTAACATGTATTCAGCAGTTAGCTTCCTTCCATGAGACGTGCTCGATGAGTGTAGCTGTGCTTCCCTGCAGTGAGCATTGCTCAATGACACACAAACACAGGGATGGATGAGGGGAATCAACCTGCAGCCTTGCAGATATGGTCCACAGGTTCATAATAATGATTTGCATGTAATGGGTAGCTGGTTGATCAGCAGTATGGGACACATGAGGTACATTTTTCTTGCTATAAATGCTTAGATGGAAGCAATAGAAGCAGCGGTAATCACGGTTATGCAGAACATAGACAACAGAGACACACAAAATGAAATGTCAGTCATGGGACTCTGGCGGAGTGTGACCCAGCTCCTTCTGTAAATAATTCAACCTCAAAGTTATTCTTCTTGGATCCAACATTGACATGAGCACCGGTGCACTACAGGAACAGACTGAACGAAATAGGACAAGGGCTTGCTGCCAGGATGGCAATTATCTGCCACCCCTCAACCTTGTCCTGCAGCCTGCCTGCTCCGGGGCGTGCACCGCTGCAGCTCTCTCCACGGGAGGAAGGAGCAACTCCCTGAACCCTCGGATGGGCTTCAGTCAACCTCACAAGGTATTCGTGTCATTAATTAACCAACGAACACGTTCTGCGGCATGAGTTATCGGTCACACTCACACTTTGCCGGTGAAAGCTGGTGGCGGGGCCTTGCGAGCGGTGAGGATTACGATGATGAAGACGGCGATGAGGAAGAGAGCGAGGACCGCGCCCATCACGGCTCCGGCCACCACGATGGAGTTTGACCTCTCTTCTTGAGACAGGTCTGAGATAGAATAGAGAGAGAGAGAGAGAGACAAGAGAAAGAGTCAAAAGCTGCATTGAAACTTGGGACATTTGTTACAAGATGCACAACTCAACCTATGCGCCCTAGAGGCAACGAGAGTGACGGCAGCATCAGTTCAGACCTGCAGATGACAGGACGTACCGTACAAACGTCACCGTCCGCAGGCAAGGAAAGCAAAAGCTTCTGCAAGTTTTGACACTTACCTACAAAGCATCTGAGGCTTGACCTTTTAATTGCAATAAAAACATTTTCAAACTTGCAACATGTAAGAGATTTGTTAACTGGAGCACAGTTGGGAGAGGAGTACAAACTGCTCCCGAGTGTCATCATGTTTCTTCTCTCCTCAAGGACTGTCCTCCTTGTAATGCAACTGTGGAGAGGAAAGGAAGGGGCTCTTAACCGACTTGAAATGTCTGAGATGGGAGAGCGATGCAGATGCCAAAAGAAAAAGGGACCATAAAAGCCTCTGAACTGCACCTTGAAACTCTATTACTCACTAATCATTGACTTCACACGTTCACCTCCTGAACTGTCCGTCCATGTCTCTACATTGTCCTCTGTCTTTTGTGTGAGTGGAGTTCTAGTTGCTGTTGTAATGTCTGCTGAATTTGCTTTGTTTGACCATATGCTTGCATACGCTCCATGTTGTCCACCGAGAGGATTAGGATTAAATGTGATTAAGATGCATTAAACTCACAGAGCAGCCAGTTTTGGCCATTCAGCAGTATTGTGTAAAACTGTGACACTGAAGGAACTGGAGGACAAAAGGTGACATGCGTGGGGGGGGGGGGGGGGGGAGCAAAGTGTTTTAATGGTCAATTCCAATGTTGAGGTTGGAGGGAGAACAAAAATCAATCAATAATGTGCTGAGATGAGAATCCTAAATAACAGTTCAATTAGGATGCAGATTGAACAAGCTGGGCCTTCTGAGCTCGCCCCTGAATGCCACTTCTTCCTCCTTCTTCTTCCCCTCCCCCTCTCCTCTCCTGTCATGCTGTCCTCTAACAGTTAATAACCATTCGATTACCTTTGATGGCTGCTGAACTATGACAAGAGCCTCTTGAGTTGATCAAAAAGCCTTTAAAAATGCAGTTCATCAAGCTGCCTGCTTTAATGCCCGGTGACAGACAGTTTCGCAGGCATTCATAAAGTGACAAGGGATGAAAACTGCTCACAATGCATGAAGCACCATCAACAGCTCTTAAGGTTGATCCAAACAGGAGTCTATTTGGGACAATTAAAAAAGGCATGAACGTAGGTTTTTCTCCCGTCTGAACATTTCATTGGTACAAATAGCATCCCTTCTGGAGTGGCTTGGATTAGTGGTGGATCAACTGTCCCCACACTGGGATCTGGCTCCAGTGCAAGGCTCTTTCCGTCTCTCCTACTTCAGCACTTTATCTCACGCAGGCACACACATCGTCACTGTGAAGTCAGGAGAGAAGTGCATGCTGGTGCTCGGCGAGGTCAGCGCAGCAGACCTGCTCATTACGAATTAAACGCAGCACACCTCGGTGGCTCGAAGAGGAGGGATGGAGTGATGGCAAGACATCCCCCCCCCACCCCACCCCCTATGTTAAAACCTTAACAGCAGGCAGCAGTGTCAAGGGTCATGCTATTGCCCAGACAACAGACCCCATAGGGAGCAGATGCTGGTGTAATAGCAGAGACGAGGGGGGGGGGGGGGAGGAAGTTTTAGAGCGCTAGGTGGTCTGTCGTTTTTTTCTCCTTCCGACTTCTATCTCAATATTTTCAGCTCAATGATGGTGACAACTTGAACCAACCTCTGTCGAGGAGTTAATATCAAAGAGTCTCTCGCACGCTGCATCCCTCTCCGCTGCCGGAGACGTTTGCTCACTCCTTTGTGCGTTGTGAAAAGTATCCTTGGAAACTGTTGTGTCGGAGGCAAAAAGCAAACCCACTGATCTTCCACACTTAGTGTCTCGAACAAATTCAAGCATTGCCGGCTGACATCATTACTATAACCGAGCTGCTTCCCTTTTGTACGCTCCGCCGTTCACACTGAGCATGCCTCGTTTCAAGGTCAGAATGACAACCACCACACTGTGACTGTGATAAGATCTACAGAAGGCAGAGAGGTCAGCAGGACCTTTCAGGGAGACTGTTCTCCTGAGGACCAGGAGTCCAAGCTTGACAGTGTCACGGTCACATCAGCGTACGTCCTTCTAGCCTGAGGAGCTGTCTGTGGTGCAGCGGGGCGTACTGGGCAATTCTCAATTCCAAGTAGCTAATTCTCTCTTTCCTGCTCTGCCTTACACAGCAGCACACTTTAACTCTCAACCCCCCCCCCGGCTTTCTGTGACCAGGTAGAGCTTGCAGGAAGACAGCCTCCATCAGCAGCTCCGGATGAGCTTGTTGCCATGGGGACAGTCAATGGGCTGGTGAGTGGGGACTTTGGGCCAGACATAAACACTCGGCGTTTAAAAAAGACACGGGGGAGTGGGTTCACAAAAGGAGACGAGCTGTAGGGGAGAGCGAGAGGGCCTTTCCGTCCTGAAACGAAGCAAACGATGAGCGGTGAGGAGGTCAGAGGGGGTGTCTCCCCTCGCGCCAGAATTCTGTGGTATTAAAAAGTGTGATGAAGACGAGGTGAAGTGAGGAAACATGATTTTGGATTACATCATGTAACTCCCACATGTGCACATTGGGTTGGGGGGGCGGGAGGAGGGGGGGGTATGCAGCACGAGGGAGCTAGAGATGATGTCATTTAGAGAAGCACAAAGAGGCTGAGACCGAGCAGTCTGAGTAACGGCAAGCTCAAAAACCTCCAGAGACAAAAACTCGCAGGTGCTAAGGTGCTTTATTGAACTAAAATATCTCAAAAAGATTGACAAAATAATGCTCCACTGTTGTCGCTGACATAAATATTTTTTTTTTTGTCCCTTCCAGAGACTTACATTTTCTTCTGTATATACAAAAAAAACACACGTCCACAAGGTGCTTTTCATTGACAATGTGAGACTGAAGCTCATTCTTCACCCTCTGCTGTGGAACAACAGTGAATCTACAGAAACCAAAACCCCCCGACGGAACACAGTGAAGTCGAGATGCTCTCAGTAATTTTACATCAAAAATGCATTCAAGCTTTTGTCTTTTCGTGTGTATTAATGCCTCCAGGTTTGCAAATATACTACGCCATTAACCGTCATGGTGACTGGGGCAGAGAAGTGAATATGGCACTACGGAGTCCTCCTAACACACAGTAAGCAGAAAACAAAAAGGCAGCAAATAAATCTCACGGAGCAACAACACAAGTTCTTAAATCCATAAGTAAACAATGATAAGAAAACACATTTCTTCTTCTAGGTATCTAAGGCACTAGTTGTATTTCTCAACCCATAGTGAAGGACGTTTATCAAGGTAAAGATATTGAGGACTGACCTTTATACAAATACATGTCACAGTACAAAAGAACTTCATTTATCCAGGTGAGGGCTGAAAACTGACAAGTCAAGCAAAAAAATAGTCTATTGATTCGTGGAATTTCCTTCTTAGTGCATAGAAGCAAACACAGGAAGGAGTTACGCTGCCGTGCTTCCTGTTATTCTCTGCATGCATGTGACCAGAGAGGCATCAGCAGCACAGACACCCCCAAAACCTCACCTGGAATTCATCTAAATGAGGTTTTGTGGTTCACAAATTGTCAACTGAACACTTATTTTTGGCCACTCCCATTAAAAGGGTCAGTTCACCCCCAAAAAAACTGACCTCTCACTTACATGTGGTGGTATCTAATAATGCATACAGTTTTGAGATTCTCTCAGACGTCGACCTCCACACCAATACGATGAAGGTGGATGGAGGTCATGACATTGAAACATTGCATTAAAGACATTTTACCGCAGCATCACTTTACAGAAACATTGTTGGAGCTACTTTGGGTGATCCACACTGTAAACGTTTCATCATTGGATCTACATTCTACCAAAGATCAATAGATTATCCAGTGCTTTTGGCAACATATAGCAAAACTTTTCTGCACACCACTAGTGGTAATTGGAGTCAACTAAAACTTAGCTACTTATTAGAATAGGAAGCTTCTGTCCATGGGAATAAATTAGTTCTGGTGTACTGCACAGCGTTTGAAATGAGTTTAAACAACATGAACTGCAGTATGCGGGTCATCTCTGCTAGCGAGTTACAGTGACACATTATCAAATCTCACTAGGAGAATTGCAGCCTATTCGCCGCACAAAATTCACATCCTGACAAATAATTAGTGAGGGTTCATAACAATATAACTAATTCCCATTTTGACAACTGTTACTGTATTATATTAAAGTGGCCTAAAGCATCTTTTCACTTCTATTTCCGGCTACAAGACCCTGTATACAACAGTGAGACTCATTTATATAAGCTTATAATCAGTTTTTAGCTAGTCAGCAATACCTATGTGAGACTGTCATCATCATATTTATACATACAAGTTAAACAAATATTTGGCATCTGGCACCAAATATTGAATAAGTGACCATACTACTAAAGTTGGCATGTATTCACAAACACTAGTGAAAGAAACTGTTGGATCTCCTCCATGCTGTCTGGTAAATAGGTGCATGTGCCAAAATAATTTAACTGTGTGTAATTGATCAAGTACAAAAACTGAAATTCATATTTAAATCTATAATGGCTTTCTCTAAGTTTGACACCTGAACTACTGGGGCTCCATAGCCCGACGACGGGGACATTTCAAACACTTCCTCCTCACTTCACTCACAGTACTTGGTATGCCTGCAACGTGGGAGAGTCTTGATTAGCAATAAATGTGGCTGGTAACAAATGAATAAATCCAGCCGCAAATCCCTTTTAGAGGAAAAAAAAAAAAAAAAAGGTATAGGGTGTATTATTTTAAGTTACTGAAAGGATAATTATGAATGAACGTGCAACTAAATATTTTTTGTCCCATCTGGCGAGGAAGCACTGTGCTGTGGCTTTGATAACCACAAGAGACAGTGACAGCACATCCATCCCAGATGACCTGATTTGTCTTTATAATGTGTATTTGACTGTAGTAATACTGGTAATAATAATAATAAATGCTTAATTTACAAAAACACCAACTAGTGAACATGACTGGAGTGTGCAGTTGCACACATGGATAAGCAACAATAAGCCCATTAATGCCTCAGTCGTGTTTTTTTTCCGACAGATTACTCAGAGGAGTGAAATTAGTCCGTCGGTGGTTATTTGTGGTCGGGTGTACTGGCGGCACTCTTGAATGACTTCTTTGTGCAACGAAATACTTTGTGACTGGGAGGCCAGCGTATGGTGCCTGCCATACTGTGGCCTGCGTTCAACAATACCCCACGCTGATAGCACTCTTGAAATTTTCCAAGAGGCCTGGGTTGGTGCCAGAGTGCAAACTCTCAAACACACCCATTACCATATGGTAGATAACAGGAGAATGTGTTTGAGGCTAAATCAAGAAGACAACCAGCCAGAAACTCTTCCCCAAATCAATAACACACACAAATGGTGCAGAATGTTGGAGCATATTTGCATCTCAAGGCTCGACTGTTTGATAAACCCAGTCCGTTGTTACAGTGAGCTGTGCCTCGTTCATGCAGACATCCCTGCTTGCCCCCCCCCCCCCGAGGATATACAGTAGAAATGCTCTTACGGTTCCCACTCTGAGCCATCAGTTGTAAAAGGACATTATTAGGACATCGGTGGTCAAGTCCTCAAGCTCACAAGTCTCCCATCATGGTAAGTTACATAATGGGTAGACATTTCTGGTAGAAAACAAATGACGTGGTCGTCCGTTACAAAGTTTTGCAAAAGGCAGTGCAATATATTTTGTGATTATAAATCAGTGTGGAGAGGTCATCAGTTATGAAGTTATTCTGATTTCTCAGTGGGATAAACCTTTTTTTAATTAGCCTATATGCCTATACTGTGTCTGAGTTTTCGAAAAAGGGACCTGTGATCCTTTGAATTTCATGGAGTTACTTCCAGTCATGGGTTCTGTACCATTCGTGAATATCAGCCATTCATATTCAGAGGTCAGAGGTCGTCTTAATTAATCAGTGTAAGCAATATCAACACATACAAAATGGACAAGTGACATAGAGCCTGAGAAGGCTGATTTTGCAGGAAACAAAAACCAAAAATCGTCCTTCTACCACAACCACGCGTGGTCTGCAAGCCCCCAGGGCTTCAACTCAACTGAAAGACATTTAAGTAAATACATTGGCAGTCCATGTAGTAAGGCAGAGAGCGCACATACATCATGATCTTTAGTTAGTCTAGTGACACGCCGACTTCTGTAGGCATGTAGATGTTGACCGTCAAAGTGGTTGTGCAGTCCAGTCTGTCGAGTCTACAGTCTGCCCACACCAAGAACAGAAACATTGTGTCTCAAGTGTCGACCAGGAAACTTGAACCAAACAAGAGAACTACAGAACTGAGATTAGTAGAAGTGTGCGTGTGCGAACAGAACAGAAATAATGTGCTTCTTCTTCTTCATTCATCTAATGAAACCTTCCGATTTCCGTCGTTTCTCTGCTCCTGGGGGACCGGGGGGGAGCTCGTCAAACGTACCACTCCCTCCGTGAGATGACAGACCCGTCTGTGTGAGAGACATAATCCCCCTCAGGCCCGTTATCGTAGCAGTCATCTGACAGGTGGGGGGGGCCGTTTCTCTGTGGTTTCGGTGAATGAGGGTATCTGGCACATCTGGCCTGCCGTGGACTAGAATACTGTGCGTGTTCACGATGGGGATTCTGCTGATTGCTGTGATGACTGCTCTCCCTCATTGCCCTAGTGTAGCCATTAGAGGGGTACTCCTCGCCGTTGTAGTTGCTATGGCGACGGCGGTCACGCTCATGTTTGAGCTGGCGGTCCCCCCACTCCTCTCGGTCGTGGTCCTGCCGGTGGGCGCTGCTTCCGGCTTTCGTAGGGTGGAGCTCGTGCTGCGCGGGGGCCTTCTGGAGGTCGTTGGGGCCCAGGTACTGTTTGGTGTAGTAGTTCCCGTGGAAGGTTTGCGGCTTCCGTAGGTAATACACGCCAACCAGAGACAGCAGCAGTAGCAGAAACAAGGCCCCGCCCACAGCCCCACCCACTATGGAACCAAGATTACTCTCAGGTAGGGCTTCACGCGTGGGCGAGCTGAGAAGAACATGCCCCTTATCATCGACTAAGGTGGAGGAGGCAGAGCCAGTTAGGACAGGAGCAGTAATGGTGGAAGGCATGGTGGGAGGATCTAATGGAGGGAAGGAGGGTGAGGGGGGAGTAGAGGGTGGAGGGGAGAGATGAAGAGACAGAAAAGCAGAGAATGTCAATGCCAACTACATCAGCATTTTACTAAGTAGGGATCAACTAAACCACCACACATACTAAACTAAGGAGCACATGCTCGCAGCAGCCTACGGTTTGCATTGCCAATTCCTCAGAGCACAGTGGGTGCATACTTGGATTATTAAACAATGTTTGGTAAGTAAAACATTAACATTTATTTGGGAAAATGAGCTGACACAATTGGCATGTTAGGAACGGCGCTTCCATCGAACCATAAAGCAAAGAATCTCTCCGTCTGCGTGTCTTTGGCAGATCTCGAGGACAGTTCATCCGATCTACTTTACGTTAGGAAGGTGTATTCTCTACTTGTACAATGTAGTGGGCCGTGTATCAGTTTCACAAACTGCCCGTCTGTTTACTTTCTGTCAACTCTACAGTAACAGCGATACAGGGCCTTTTCACAGTTAGCGTTGTACATATTGTTAACAGTATTTACAGTTTGTTTTTGTAGTGTTTTATCATTTTGATAATCACCTCAGCGTCTTTAAATAAGAAGGTTAGCCGGTCAGCCAGCCTTGATGCCTCCTAAAATAAAGGAGAGCACCGTTAAGTTTATGAGGAGTGCAGTCAGCTCAACAGGGTTTTACTCTTTATCAGTTTATGTTCTCCTCCGGGAGCTTTCACTCCTTTACAGCTTATCCTGAGCCATGGCGACCTGATGTTAAAAGCTGTGAAAATCAGGCAATTGGCAGTGCCGAAAAGTGGCTGATGGTATGCCACTATGCTTCAGCTGCAATTGCCGACTAGTTCCACTGGCATACACAGTTTCCTTATGGCAGGTGTCCCTTGAAAGGCCATTTGTCAGACAGTCACACCAGTACCACCCCCTGATATTTTGTCCTGTCTTGATTGGAAATGTAGTGCAACATAATGCCAGAAATAAAGGAATGTATACATTTGTCTCGTCTGTTCTGGGGATATGTGCGATGTGTTTGAAATGAAGGTAACGTTACTTTAGGGTTGACAGGAAGTTAACAGCCATGCAGTTCGTAAAGAGGATCTACGTCTAATTACATTGTGCAAGTATTGAATTGCTGGGGACCCAAGGACCTTTTGGCTTGTGACTTTTGAACCGCAAGTCTCAGAAACAAAACCCCTTTCCTTGGATTTTGTGGGTCCAGATGAATCTATCCATATAAGCCAAGCCAATTTGCATATAGATTGATTTTCTGCCATTTTGAATGGTGTCCAAATCAGATTTTTTTGCTACTCCTCCAACAAATTTTCAGCAATAGTCACCAAATTTGGCAAAGAACATCTCTGGACCAAGCCAGATAAAGTTACTTTTTCTTTTTGATGTTTTCTTCCACTGTTTTGCTATAGCTGACCCTCAAAGTAAGCACAAACGCTGTAGGCAGGGCTTATATTGAAGAAAATGTCCTATCTTGGTGCCATTTGGCCAATAGGTGGCGCTATAGCAGCATAATCTGACTATAAAGGAAGGATTCTCTGTCTTTTTTATATGTATGACTGCCCTTTGCATATCTCGAGAACTACTCATCTAATCAACTTCACACTTGACATGTGCAAGCAGCTATACCGCGGTTCACAACAACGTTTCAAGCAGCACTTCTGGGGCAATCGGCACACGCTCTGAACGGGCACTGCACTAGATCAAATAAAGAGCAAAATTATAAGAAACACCATAGTAGGGTCTATGATTCTCCCAAGATAAATCCCACTACTCAGTTATTACAGATGTGAAATGACTCAAACAAGTAATCACTACCCACACGTACAGTACAGAGGCTGCAAACAGCAGCTAGTCGCTAGCCTCCTAGCTATTACTGAAGCCTGGTTACAGGTACGCGTTTCCTGTTTTCTTGGTTATTTTTAACTGGTATTTTTTACTCACCCAGTTACTTTTATGTCAGTTCAAATGTAGGGATGTTTTTGACAACCACTTCCTGTAACAATTAATTAGCGCAGCTTTGTATAAGATGAGTCATCTGTTTCTTGCTTTGTTGGTGAAGAAGGTTTTGGCTGTTTAGCCAAGTCTCTTAAACTTCCTGATATAGTCCCAATTTAAATCACATAAATGATTGTTGCTGAAACAAAATCTTAAACAAGAGTTTTTCAACCTTGTGATCAGGATTCAAGGGTCACAATATACAGATGGAGTTATAGGAGATAAGACTGACATACTGGTATGTGTTTGACAAGTTCAACCGATAAAAAAGGTAATTGGATTAAATATCAACATTTCGATATTTGCACATTGGGTGATCAAAAGACTATAAACTCCTGTGCACTGTCATGCAATCCAGCACAATAGTTGCGATTAATATTATTGAAAAACTATTTCCAAAATGTTGTTAAAATCATAGTATTATTATTATTACTACATGTAGAGAGCACTTACTGAGGTGACTTAATGACGAGACACAAAAACACAAAATAATTTCCTGTAATTTCCTGACTATGTTGTGATACCAATTTTAAAGTACATTTACAAAGTATTTTGTATATTTCATGCTTAAATCGCCTGAGAATATGCAATTAGAACATGCAATCATTCGAACACCAAACTTAAAATGTACTGGATAAGGGTGATGCCCCCAACAGCCACAATCAGAAGGAGCTAAAGTAATGGAAAGAATTTGGGTCTAAAAGCTTTAATGGTGCTGCAAAATTGCTCTGCCACTTTAAAGGCGGTGCCAGGCCAGCCAGATGTGAGGAAAAGATTTACATCTGAGAGATGACGCGAACCCGAAGGTTTGTAGTCTCTAAGTATGTGAATTGCACAACTCCATGCGGAGGCAGTGAACCAACACATGTGAGAACACCAACAGCAACACATACAACGAAGGGTACACCAACATGTGTGAGCTTGCGCACACCCGTACAGGTCCTCTCAAAGGAAAATGAAATATGGATGATAAATAATAAATAGGAGTTGAAAAGATCCAGTTAATGTTTTATGAATCTGGGACATCATCTCACAGTAAGGCTGCAGGCTTTTGCCTCTTACCGCATGACACATGCAGAAATAAAAGAAACACAGAAAGGGAAGCAAGAGAGATGTAAAAGAAGATCACATCATAATCAGAACTTCATTCAGGAAGAGAGCTTCCACAGACAAGACAGATTTTGTGAAACCAGAGGAGCATGCTCATCATACACAAAAGAGAGACATACTTGGATGCCAAGCCAAGAAGACCGAGCAGAGGCAGTGCTCTGTGGTCTAAAGAGGTCTTAAATGTGTGCAGCTGTTTGTACCAGGACCTCCCCTTTTGAACATCTGGAGACTTAATGTTAATCAGCATGCAATTAGGACTAAATGTAAAAGGTCAAATGTTATCAGTGCCAACACAATTTGCCATGAGTGAATGCTTGGTGGACTGTCAGTATGTACAGAATGGGTGAGAGTGATACAGTGTCACATTTCAGCTTGAAGGACAATGTCACAGGCAGTGATACCCTCTATGACGTGCGTGCAAGCACAGTGCTTCCTATGGGAAGAGAAGGCAGTAGGAGTCAGCTGCGTGTGTACACTCTCGCTCACCTTGTATGAGAATGCGCACATCCCGGCTGCGGAGGTTGATGTCATTGGCAACCTCGCACCTGTAAACTCCAGAGTCATTCCGCTGGAGGGGACGCAGGAAGAGCAAAGTGCTGTTCATTATTTCCACCCCTTCTTGCATTTCACTGTCCAATCTATGATGCACAAGAGACACAAATATTTAGACACACGAAGACACACCGACAATAACCATGCACATGTGACATTTTATTTGGGATATATGATAAAGAATGACTTGAAGGCTTTCGATGAGCAAAAGATATTTTAAAATATTGGATAAGGAAAGCCAAAGTTCAATTTAGATTATAATTAATGTCCTCATTCATTTTCATAGTCTGTTTTTTATTTCACTTATATATTTTATGTCTAATTTCATTGTCTATCTGCCCCTGTCCTTTTTGTAAAGGACTTTCATCAATTAATCTTACTCTTGGAGAACAAAAACCTGTCAAACAAACAGATACACACACCTGATCCATCTGAAGTAATTAGCCGGTGGGTTTGCGTTGGCTTTGCACGTCATTTGAACATTTTCCCGACCAACATACCAGTCTCCATCATAGCCCACAACAGAGATATCAGGAGCAACTAAAGAGAGGGAGGGGGGGGGGAACAAATATTTGAGATTTCACTACAAACATAACAAACAACCTGAAAAAAACCTGTGTTCAACTGCACAGACTGATCATTCCTGCTCGCTGCTATCATAGCGTTTAACCGTAACAAGGTACCTGGTATACATCAAGGTCAATTTTCATATATTCAAATATTCCTGCTGTGTTGTATTAATAGTTCTGGCTGAAACCCTGTGCTTTACATCAGCAAACATGCAAGACGACCGTTTGCCTGGTTTGTGTAAAGCCTTATATGGAGTCTGAGGTCAATCATGGCCTCGAGACATGAGCCCGTTTCACTCCGAATATGCATTAGGTGTTTTAATAATCTATGAAGTCAAAAACATAGTACAGTGTACAGAGAAGCAAACAGTAATGACTGTTTTCACAATTTCAACCCAAATCATCAACACTATTCCCCAACTGTGGGGTTAGTTATCATTGGGTTTTTTGACAGACATCTATAAAATGTTTGGCGTTCCTTCTTTTCTGCGCTTTAAGTTAGTTTTTAACGGAACTAATTTGACTCCTTTCACCAGTCTATTTGCAGCTGCTGCACAGAGACCCATTAGTGCCCCACACAGTACAGATATATGCTCGAACATCTATGGGGGCAAACATTTGTACTTTTAACAGTTTAGGGGAACACACCGACATAGAAAAATAAAGAGAGAAAAACAGATTTTGAAAAAAGAAGAAAATCAAGGAAACCACCAAGGACAGCCTTTCTTAAACCATAATTAATACCTGTAGGAAGCTTGCGTGGATTGTCCTTGATTTAATCTCTGTCAATTCAGCCGTTTTCAAAAGTGAATTGTTGTTGAAGTGCTTCAAATAAATCAAACATCAACACTGACAAGGCCAAGCAACATCAACTGAATGCTGTTGGAAATCAAATACCTTTAGATTGTCCGCCTTTACTTTCTGCTAAATACAGTGTTCAAGGAAAAGTAAAGGAAGGGAGCAAGGAAATCACTGCTATACTTGCCCCCTTTCAATTGACAGATGGGAGCCTTCTCTGGGAAGGAAAACACCCCCCCCCCCCCCCTGAATCACGATCAATCAGCATATTTACTATAAGGCCCCTCTTTAAGATGTCAACATGACACTCATAAAGGCACTCACACTGCACATTGAGTTGGTAGGGGATCCTGAAGTCACTCTGCAGGGCCGGGTGGCGGACCACACAGGTGAGCGATTGGCCCTGGACGTGACGCGTGGGCTGCCAGAGGTAGCTCACTTGTGTGCTGGTTGTGCCGTTGGTTTCGTCAAATAGCTGCACTTCGGACTGTCCAAAAAGGTTGGACTCCCAGGACACCTCAGCAGGGGGCCGGGCTCGCTCAGCAATACAAGTGGCCACCACAGTATCGTTGCCACCGTCGACCAAAGCCGACGAACCTGCAGACACGTAGACTTTCGGCTCCACTGTGATACAGACAGGGAGCAAAGATAAGTAGAAAAAGAAAAAAAAGAGTTGGCAAATTAGAATTTCAGGACCGTTCTGAGGTTATTCTACCGAGTTAATTGTACTTTAAAAGGTCTACATTACATTTCTGTTTGATCAATACCAGTTTTCTTTTGATGCGTTCTCTCCTCTTATGTCATTCCACTAGTACCTATTATTAGCAGCTCTAGCAAACCCTGTGATATGTTCTGTGAAAACGGATTCAATGAGCACACACACGCACGCGCACGCACTGCGTTTGTGTGCCAGCAGAGACAACCTGTGATGATGCAACCCAAGGATCAAAAGAGCATACTTTCAAAGCCAACAATTCATTATTACTGTTTATTGAATATAATTGGAATTTTATCACGATGTGACGGAGTTATCTTTGAACAAAAGTTGTCTGAATGAATGATTCCAAGCAAGTCGCAATGAAAAACTTGCAAAACTTTGTGATGTAGGCTAATGCATACCAGTGGAATACAAATCATTGCACTGAACAATTTCATTATTTGCACACATTAGTCATATATATTAATATCAAATATCTTTCATTAATACTGTGATATTGATTTCAACAACGTTGTCCAGCCCCAACAATCTAAAATAAATTGCATCCATATCCACAGCTTGACAAACGACTATTTCAACTATCGAAAAATCTAAATAATATTTTCTCAATCATTTAGTTTAAATATTAGAAAATGGCAAAAACAAATAGTCATCACAATTTCCTTGTTTTGTCCAACAAAGAGTCCAAAACACAAAGACTTAGAGCACCAGCAAATGTTCACATTTGATATATAGTTTAATAAATATTCAATATTTAATCAACTAAATGATTAATTGACCATTTGTTTTAGCTGTACTTGTCATTACAGGACTCGTTGCATAGAAGAACACACGTGCGTGTTAATACTTACCAAGCACATTGACAGTAGTGGAGGCTTGAGTATTCCCAAGAGGAAATGTGGCAACCTTACAGGTATAGATCCCGACATCCGCGTAGCCCACGTTTCCCAACACAATGGTGGCATCGTGCGAGGAGGGCGAGCGGAAATACAAGCGATGGAGAAACTCTGGAGGGATGGAGATGCCATACCGTGGGTTGTAGACGGCTACTGTGACAGAGCCTGATGGCAGGCGGCGCTCCCAGGAGCTCTGAGTAAGAGTAAGGTTTGAAGCCACCTCCACCCGGCACTCTAATGTCACATTCTTCCCCAGCACAGCGTTCACCCTCTGAGGCACCAGCACCTGACTGCACCACACACCTGCCGAAGAGACACACAGAAACAAGACTTTAACCACACACACACAATCATGTTCATTTGCAAACATGTTCGGACAATCTGGCACCATTAAGCAAAAGCATTTAGGCTGCACCTTTGTTAATACTACCTTAAAATGTATTACTCCAACTTCTTTTGAAGCATAATGCTAATTAGTAGAGTAATTGTAGATCTGTACTTATCCAGATCCCCTCCTTCAAAAGGAGAAATTCATTTTTGGCAAAATAAAACTGTTGAATGTTTTACGAACATTATTGGCTGTCTTGAGACCTTTTTAAACAATGAGAATCAATATAATTGCGAGCCTTTAATTAAAACTGGGAAACCATGGAATTTTTGATTAAAAATGACTTAGACGATAAATAATTCACCAAATTGTTGCAGAGTATTTTTTTCCAATCGACCAACCAATGAATGGACTAATTGTTGCAGCTTTAATTTAAGTTTCTCAAATGTTCAAATGCGCAAAAGATTTGCCTTTTTCTCTTTGCTTTATATTATTCTAAAATTTAAATCTTTGAGTTCTGGAGAGGTCGAACTAAACGAACTTTGGGCTCCCAGAACTTGTCAGAACTTTTTGGACATTTCAAGACTAAACGATCAATTGATTAATCTAAAAATAATCAAAAGATAAGCCTACGGTGAATAACATTCCTTGTAATTGACATGGCAGACAATTCACTTATGTGGTTGATATTGCTTTATTCTACTCAATGTCACATGTTCAATTTTCAATTAAAAATACCAAACAGACGGGTCTTCGATCTAATACTGAGTAACAAATCCAGAGTACCACAATAGCATCAGGGAGAGAGAAGAGTATTTTCAGGGTTACCTCTGACGTCAGTCGGACTCGTTAAAACAAAGTTCAGTACCATGTGACATCTGTGGGTATCAGACCGGAATCAGAGCGTGATACCGCCACAGCAGGCGTTGGGCTTTTCAACAAATAATACACAGCTGACTGATACATCGATACATTTGTTTTGTCTCAATAGCTTTTCTCCTCCTGACCTGAATTTGGCAATTAGAAGCATGCCGTCTGCATGTCCTTTGTCCAAATATAACTACCCCACGCACTCCGTCACCTGCAATTGTCAGAAATGTGGCATGTCTCAAAAGCGGAGAGCTCAACGTCGTGTTGAGGAAAGTCAAAAAGGGAGATAAAGGGAACAGGCTGAGACCGGCAGGGAAAAAAAAAGGGGAAGAGATATGCAAACACGACAATGACATCATCGCTGGGAGAAGAAAAAGAGGGCTTTGAGGGAGGAGAGGCAAGAGCAAAATCATGTTTAAAAACACAAATGAGAGGAAATGTACCATCAGGATTACAGTGAACAGAAAAATAGAGGAATTACCTTACTGATTTTAGAAAAGACAATATAGCACTGCTGGACTGCCAAAGCCCTCAACCACATAACTAATTGCAAAAAGCTGCCAGCAGGAAGATATCATCATAAATCATAACCTTCTGTGCTGCTTGGCAACTGACTCCAAATATTCTATTGTTGTTTCGCCAAAAAACAGCTCCGTCTCTGGCCAATCACCATCTAAAAGGCAATGTCCTCAAATATTAGTACTTTATTAAAAGGATATTTCCCTCCCCTAAATGTTCATTTTTTTGTCATCTGTTCTGGGATAAGAATAAAGTTTGAACACTGTTTTCACTTATTTGACTTTAATATATCTATTTTTCCTTATTTAATATTAATGTTGGTAGGTTCAGGGGTTGCTTACAAGGTTAGTTATTAGGGACTGCAAATAATGAAAAAAGAAAATTCAAAAGGTGTAACAGCTAATTATAGTGAGACTCATTTGTCGAATTGGAGAATCAATATTGTAAATTATATTATAATGAAAATATTTATTAATCCAGTTTTGAAATATAATGATTGCAAACATAGCAAACTTGAACACGTTCGGCCCAGGTAGGGCCGGCTGTAAATATCTCAAATATAAGCCAAATGTTGAATTGTGGATATCACATCTTGATAGCATATTTTGTGCAGAGTGGGTATAATGAGTCATCGTATTGCTCATACAGAGAAAGAGCAGCCGAAGTCAGTGCAACAGTGTGGAGATGTTCAGCTGATGATGCACTATTCCTGTATTTATGTGCTATTTAGGGCTATGCATGGGTTTCAATTCACACTAAAATACACCTGCGCACACACACTTTTTCTTGTTCCTGCTCATAATAATAATATAGTTTTATTGTATTTTTCCTATGTAGCAAAATGGGACTACAATCTAAATGTCATTGTGCAACCCTGTTGCACAATGACAAATAAAACACCTTGTAACGGTTAATATAGGGCATTCCCTCCCTATGTGCTTCCAATGGAAGTGATGGGGACAAAATGCCCAGTCATCATTCTGTGCAAAGATGCATTCCACACTTAGCCGAGACTAAAATGAGAGTTCAGCAGTCTGTTAGTCAAATCAAGAGGGTATCAAAGTTGCAGTTATTTTTAGTACAGAATTTCCTTCGTTTCTCTCACACACACACACACGCACACACACACGCACACGCACACACACACGCACACACACACACACACACACGCACGGCAGCTCGATTCTCGCGACGTCATGAGATCACACAAGAATTGCGGGATCACACATTACACAAAAATCCAAGTCACGCGTTTGTGTTCGGTTACACACAGCACAGAGAGGGTCATTCTAAACAACAAGGGCGGCCCCCGAAGGGGTTAGCGTAGATGCTGCAATAGCATCAGTTATATCAGAAGTGGAGAGTATTTCTTCACCAAAAGATCAAAGAACAGCACTGAAGGCTTTTCCTAGTTTTGTTCTTCTCCCGACTCACTTCGGTAAGTGTTTGATTGACAGATTATTCATTTCATCACCAGCCAGTCATTTTTTGAAAGTGCCAGCCCTTTTCCATAAAGCTTTCTAATGGCAGCTTCCCAGATGGTTCGGTTGGTTGAATGATACCCACTTGATTCACAACTCAGACTGCTGAAGCAAATTAAAGTGTATTGTTCGCCATCATGGCTATTGCTTTCATTTCCACTGGTGAATACAATACAGTATTCTCAACTCGTCTAAAACGCAGGAGGAATTACTTGCAACCATTTGTATATATATAACAGATTGAAACAAATTAAAACTGGATGCTTTATTACCTGGGTCATTAAATATGAATTGAGTAAGAAATCTGGGGTGGCTGGACCAATCCGAATCTAGTTTAAATGATGACTCAATTGTTGGAATGAGCCACCAGTTAAACAGCCATGCTACAAAATATGGAGGCTTTGCTTCCTGAAGAATATTCCCATATCCCACATGTCGTGCTACACGAAGTCTGCAACTTCATTCAAAAGCAACAGTCCCCAGCCAATGTTTGATATTGTTCAGTTGCTGAAGGTAATTAGCAAGTCAGCCCAAACGGAGCATCGTACTTGCAAATGATTAAGTAAGGTGATCGAGTAAAAGGAGGCAGTGCATTAAAAACACATTTAAAGAAACTGGCACTTAAGTGCCCATACTGTGCACGTCACCACATGCTCCATGACAAGGTAGTTTACAGGCCGTCCTTAAAAAAATGAATTGGGAAAATATGTATCTTATAAACGACACAAGTGAAAACAGGGACGCAGTAAAGACTCAAACTTTTTGGATGAAAGTATAATACATGCATTTGCCCTACGACCTAAAGTAAAAATTAAATGGTTTGTATAAACACACACTTAAACCCGTACGGCAGTGACCGTACGATATACTGTTAACCGATTTCACGACTTGTGTATTTGTCATGATACGGCTAGATGGCAAGAAAACAGCAGAAAGCAGCATTTTCCTGCACTGAATATGTAATGGAAGAGGTATAGCGACTGTATTACATTTTTATTGTGACATGACGACAACCTTACGTAAGACTGCCCTCGTTTTCTCTAACTCAGAATAAAAAAGTGATGAGAATAAGGGCAAAGCCTATCTGATCTTATACGCAGCCTATCTAGACATAGCAATAGGAATGTCTTCTCTCTTCTTCTTGGGTCTTCAGAGACAAAGAAAAAGAAACTTTATGTTCTTGCATCCTCAGATCCTCAAAGAGAGCAGCTACTGTAGATACAATGAGTCTCATTCACTCTCTCTCTCACACACACACACACACACACACACACACACACACACACACACACACACACACACACACACACACACACACACACACACACACACACACACACACACACACACACACACACACACACACACACACACACACACACACACACACACACACACACACACACACACACACACACACACACACACACACACACACACACACACACACACACACACACACACACACACACACACACACACACACACACACACGAAAACGGATTATAGATAACCTGACATCAAGGACACATTGCTCCCTGGGGACACCCTGGTGCTCCTTCTCACTTTAGTCAATATTACCTTCACATGCACCACTTATGTGGCAGCAAGTGTATTAATATGTGTGTCTTGCCAGAGGGCAGTGAGTCTTGTTAAAAGTGGAAATCAGAACATAAATGGTGATGGTGGAAGTGGCCGAGTAAGCTGTGCAGAGCAGGACAAGAAAGGGTCTAATGATAGTTTGTCAGTGTGGCTTATCAGACCTGGAAATCAACTTTTTGAACACATTTTTTAACGCAATACGCAGTTCCAGCCAACTGCAAAGGGCAATAACGCAAAAGTGTACCAACACTAATTACTTCTACTACATGAAAAAGGCAAAATCAGCAGTATGGTGTCTTCTAACGTCACACAATTCCACTAATCAACACCTGACATGGTACAAATTTCTGGTCTAAAAATGTTCAAACTCCCGAAATGTGTGTTAAGTGTCTTAAACATGTTTGTTAGGCCTTAAATCTGCATCTATTTTGCATTTTTTTAAAAAGGCACACGGTCAAACCACTCATTGAAATGTACAGCCAACTTAAACAGGCGGTAGACCAATGGGCACCTGTCCCCGCTCCTTGATTTGAACTGTGAAGGAGGTAAACATGTTCCTGTTTAGGAACTTTAGAATCCTGACAATAACATGACAGAACATGCAATACATTACTTATGTGAGAGAGGGTCTGGGTCACTTTACTTTTCTCTCTCGCGCCAAGTCTTTAACAAAAGTTAAAGATACGTCCATTAGTGCAGTCCTAGTATAGTAGCCTAGAGCGTCCCTTCTCTGCACACTGCCGAGTTGCCTAAGTTCAAGGGAGGACCACTACAGCATAAAACAATGCAAGTATCTCGGCATGTGCAATATGGTCATTATTTTACAATTAGTCAATGGATGGAGCTATTGATGATGAGACACTGCTGTAAAACGCTGCTCTGATGTGATCACGTCTAAGGTAAGAAGCCCATTTTGCTATCCTATATATTACACACATGTCAGTTTTATGGACAAAGTACAGCCAATGCTGAGTTAGAAAACTATTAGTGACCAGAAACATGGAATGCATTCCAACAGCCCTTTTCAATGCAGTTTGTGGTGGTGTTGCATCAATTGATGTTCTAGTGAGCATTTTAGGGGTCCGAGAAATATGGTAAGAGAAACACAAACTGTCTGGCCTGATTCACTCATTGGTTGGCCATGGTACACCCCCCCCCCCCCCCCCCCCTGCAAAGGTGGGACACTTAACCATGGATTGTCCTCTGAGCACAGCAAAGTTTTAATTTGGTCTGTATTATTTTCCCTGACAATGTTTTATTCAGGGCGTCTTTAGGCTGGTTTACAGCATCACACTTGTTAACATCAAACATGCGTTTCTTTATGTGGAGGAAGGGTAGTTGGTATAAAAAGCTGCCTGTGGGTAATACATCCCATCACGCATTGCCATATTAAACCATTTAGACACACATACGCTAACTTGAGAGTAGATATGTGGACAGTTTGAAGACAGAGTTGGAGCTCAACTGTTGGACCCTCGCCTTTTTAGTTTTTACAGCAGCTCCACAGCGCCGTGCACAAAGTTGGCGTGTTTCAGGCATGAGTTAGTAAATTGTTCAGCCCCTTAATTAAACCATAATGAGCTCCACTGCAGGCACATGGTGGCTGACCCTCATCCTCAGTCTGAGAGGTGCTGACATTTAGCATTGTCTTCTCTGGTGACACCAATGTCAGCTCCTCAACATTCTTGCAAAAGCAGCTGGCGTGACACATAAAACAGCACCATGTTACTTTAATAGCACATGTTTCAGAAGTTAATATGGCTGCCACTGAATGTGCAATGACCCCACGGTATCGGTATAGATGAATTAATACCATTGCCTGTGTTCCTCGGTGGTTTCCGTGGACTGTTTCTATGGTAGCCTCGGGTCGCACCATCATAGACTCTCTCTAGCTATACCGCTCCGAAGCGTTGAAGTGAACAAGTAGACAACTTCCCTCTGGTCTTTCTCTGACACCTGCTAAACTTGCTTATGGCAACTTACAATGATCCATACTTGAAAACGCACGGTCGGAGCTAGTTTAGCCGACTCGTTCGCTCAGATTTCTGCAAGATGCACGAGTCATTCGGCTCCTTCACAAAACTTATTGTGTCACGTTAGTAGAACAAGTAAAAACTGCCGTGCAAAATCCCCGACTCACCTGTAATACTGCAGAAAAGGTGAAATAACGCGACCTTGCCCTGCTGTCCGAGGTAACTCCGCTGATAACGCGGTAACATTTTTTCATGAACAGTGCAGTCTCTCTGCTACAGGACCCGAGCGTCGGCTGCATGCCAATTTAACGGTATGTGTTGAACGGTGGAACCTCCTCAGCAACAACTCCAGAGAGGCAAGTGGACTGTACCATCCACACCACACGGAGCGGGGGGACCGGGGGCTCACCTGACAATGAGAAGTAACCGCTCATTTGTCGAGATCCTACAGCAACATCCCTATGAAGGAATGGCCCATTAGTATACACATTACGTCACCTCTGTTGATAACCGACACACATTGATTGATCAAATCACTTTATTCTTCGCTGTCTTTGACGATAACTCACTGAAAATACAATCTAGGCTACATTGGTTTACCGCTGTCATACATTTGATCTGTTTGGTTTGTTTCTCTGTCTATGGGTCAGCGGTAGATCTTGAAATTATTAATTAAATTAGGTGAAAAGTTAGACCACTTAATCAAGCAGAACAGATTCTTTATTTTTTTTTAGCAAATGCAATTTAAAAAGCAACGTTTTCTTTTAGAACTAATAGACTTTGAAGTTAGAGAAACCTTTTTTATTGCCTGATTGGTGGTCCAACCCATTGACTGCATCGTCCAACCACAGACTATTTTAGGCCACGCCCATTTTCTCCTCCATTTGGAATAGTCAGCAAAAAAAAAAATGTCACTACTTCTATAACTTTCATCCAGTGTTCTCAAAATTTGGTTCATAATACATTTTGGGTATACTGTACCATTTTCCTGTAACACAGAAACAAGTAGCCAGCATTCTTACTTGAGCGCATTATGCATATGAAACCATAATTAGATCAAATATGCCCTCATCAACTCTGAGTGATCTTTTGAATATTCATAGCATTTTGCCTACAGGCGGTGCTTTAGCAACAAACATCAATGGGAGATGTATTTTATAACATCATTGATGTTTGCTGCAGCCCATTAAGTTGTGCTAGTTGCAGGGCCCTGGTACATTGATGGTTCACTAGATTGGCCTCCTGGGAAACTATATGAACTGAGCCATTGTTAATGTTTTTACTTCCACCGGTGTTTGTCCTTCCTCGACAAGTCAAAATGCCTGCAGTAAAAAGGTCTGCCATTAGTTCCTAGTTCTTTATTTTGTGTGCATATGATAAATAAAATAAAATAATAAAAAATGCAGGTGGACAGGTGCACAGGTGGAATAAAAAAAAACCTGAGGGCTTGTAAAAAGAATTGTTAAGAAATTGAAATACAACCTATTTAAAGATTATTGATGCTGAATATATTAATAACTCAATTCCCAACCAAATCAATAACAATTCATCTGGATACTGTGTCTGTTATGCAGGAGTTCATGGTGGTAGATATTTTGAATATCCTATCCTATACTCATTTATCCATATAGGGTATAGTTTTACCGTGATGCTTGTAAACTTCCATAAATGGCCTAATTTTCTCTATGGACTTGACTTGTGACAATTAAAGGCTGTGGAGAATTTGAACAATTGCTCTCGATGGTCAGTCATGGCTTCATGGGTCTGTCTGCTGACATGTGTAGTTGCTGCTCATAATCAGTCAACAAGTTAATCTTTGCAAAATAATGTGTGGGTGGGGGGTGGGGGGGGGGAGCACCCCCTTCTGCTGACAGAAAGCTAACCAGGTCAATGCTTTAATTTGAGTCTCAGTGCTGTCTTCAGAAGAGCCACGAGGGATACAATTACTCTCCCACCATCCCATTCATCTGCAACTCTATCGTGCAAACGTATGAGCGTGCGAGTGTGCACGCGAGCATGGCTTTTTCTTTTTTTCTTTTTTAAATCTATCTCGAAGTGGATGAAATGAGTGCATTGAATATTCCCATTGTTCTTATGTTCAGTCAGAATATTTTGCCTTGAGTGCAATGCATCAACATGAAAGCTATATGTTGCTGTGGCAAAGAATTTGTGAAGAGAGAGAGAGAGAGAGAGAGAGAGAGAGAGAGGAGTGCAGACTTTAGGGGCTTCTTCTAAAATCACAGCCATATTAGAATTAGTTCATTCTAAAGTTTCCCACTGACATTTCCACAACCCCTCCCTTAGGAGCAGTGGACTTTTCCATTAGACATGATTTAGCTGATGATGACCACCACTTTTATATTACTTTTGTTGTTTTTTTGCTCTTTGTTTCATATTTCCTTTATCTTTCACCAGCAGCTTGTTTTTTTTAATTGAACTTCAATTTCTCTCTAAAATTGCTAGATCTTGCCAAATCAACAAACACAGTCAAATGTTTTGTAACTATTAGGGTTTTAAGCTCATGAATTTAGCAAAACAACAGGAACACTTGTGCAATCCATTGCATTCATTTAATTATTGTTTAGGCTATGGTGTTATTGTGCAGAGATGCATTATATTATAGCATGAGCAACTCAGCAGAAAAAATACAACTGCCTTCACTCAGTTCTTCTCTGAAAAACAGCACATTCTTGACACAATCGATACTTCTCTCACTATAGTATATGTTGCAGACTACTGCACCTTTTGCATGATATTGTTTATGGATTCTTGGTATTTGATCCCAATCCACTGTGCAAAGTTTCCACAGACTTTTAAAAAAGCCGGTTTTGTCTTTGGAGAACATTTTTTAATAATACAATTGTTTTTTGCTTACATGTAGCCCAAAAGTACACAATAGACATCGTTTAAAAGGGTTGTCTGAATAATTATTTGGGCTCCTCCTTCAGATCACATTTTAGCTATTTAGCAAAGACAGCGATACGCTTTCTGTACCTCCCTTGTTCATGTATTTGGCTCACACATAATTGTCTTTTCTGGATGCACTCCCTGTGAGCACAGAATGGAAACACCACAAGTGTGTGACCAAAAGTAAAAACTAAGGCTGTGTTAATTAAACTAGCCTTTGTGAAACCAAAGCCACAGAATCCACTCTCTCGGTTGAAGATATGAAGAATTTCGGGATCATGATAACAACCTTTTCCCTCTGCTCTTGCTCCAAACTAAAGCTGCTCTCCGTCACCAGGTACTTTCTCTCCCTGGAATGTTTTTCAACCCTTCAAGTGCTCTTTCACGAAGGCGAGAGAGGTATTGAGAGGGCTTCAGGATTGTGGCGGAGTAAAGATCGGTTAAATTAGTCCACCTCCCGCCCAGACGCTTCTTTTATTCTATGGGTCAGCACCTCCCTCCCTGTTTGCCCACATAAATTGGTCTCTCTCTGCTTTCTGTCTCTATCCTTTCTCATACACAAGCGTCCATCTGGACTGTGAGAAAGAGGAGGGGACAGGAATTTCATCAATAATATCACAAGTTGGGCTGCTGAACTGAATTTTTTATTTTATTTGTACAGTGCTCAGGTGCCATATGCTTACATATTTAAGACTAAAATAAAAGGCCCCAGTTACAGCCCCAGTGTACTGTTGAGCCATTTACAAACCAAAAGTGACATCTGCTGGTTGAACGAATGAACTCTTTACATGCACGTTCAGACTTCACGTCATGCTTTTAAGATTTCAAGAAACGTACCTGGTGTACATGTTTTGTCCAAGATGAAACATGTGAGCTGTCATTATCCAAAGCTTAGGTAATGTGGTGATATTTTTGACGGGTATAAAATGTTTTTTATCTTTCAAAGATGTTCATAGAAAATGCGCATGGGAACATCATAATTTGGTCTTTTCATCAATCAACAATAATAAATATAAAAGTCCAAATATAATATATTTCATTGTCATAATACATTCTGTGAATAAGTATGTAAATCTGTTTTGGTCAACTTGTGTCTTATTGTGCTGCATGGTAAAAAAAAAGAAGCTGTTATTCCTAATTATATATAAAAAAAAGCAGATAGATAACAATAATGATCCAGTAAAATAAGAAAGTGTGTCCTTTTGTGTTTGATGACAACAACATACTTTACAATGTTTTTTATAGAATGTCCTTCATAAATGGTGAATGCATGATTAAATGACTCATTTACCCGTCTGCTTTTCATGAGTTTTCAGCATTTTCTTTTGAATATTCAATGAATGATGAATAAATATTAAGCAATTATGTATTTGATTTTTTTGATTTTTACTACAGAGTTTTGCTTGTAAGATGACAATGACACAACTTTAAAGGAAGTTATGACATACACATTTTGTTATATTTTTCCATAGTTCTATCACTAATACGAAAAAAATATATATATTGTGTCTTTATGCATATTAACAGCAAAAGGGTGTATGAAAAAAAGGATTGTGTGGTTTGAAACAGTCAATTCTTTAGGAAATCATAAACGTTTGTTTCATTTGATCATCATTTTTGAAAGAGCTTTTTACTAAATATATTTACTAACTAATAAATGTATTTAGATATAAGCATAAAATGTACAAGTAAGTCGTGGAGGGGGATAATGAATCTTCTATATATTTAACACAACAATGTGTCATCATTTATTACAGTGATCAAATCTCTGTCAGCTTCTTAATGTGTAGACATGTGATTGATTGAACTTTCACTAGTGGTGAAAAAAAAAATTGACCTGTATGCAACATGTAATGGCTCTTGGTGTGAGGAAGTGATTGAAAAGCTGCTGCACTTCTTTTTCTTTGTATCAGAATCAGAATCAGAACCGTTTATTGCCAAGGTATGTTGCACATACAAGGAATTTGACATGGTGGGTGGTGCATAACATTAAACAATCATCAACAATCAACACAGTGCAAAAAATAGAAACATATTCAAATTTACAATAACATATAAAATATAGTGCACAAAATTATCGCTATATATTGCAGTATGTACATAAAGTTGTTACATCAGTTTAGAGAGAAGGATTTTAACCACACTAATATGAATGTTCAATTCATCATACACTTTTTCAAACACTAAAGTCAATCACACAAAGAAACAAACTTGCTTACTACAAATATAATTTGCCATTTCTACTCGACACGAATGTGCAAGCAAACAAAAATATCATAACACAAATACTGTAATTGAAATCAAGACATAGGAAATGTCTTGACCGTGGTTCTGAGGCCAAAAGTGAAATAGTATAGGAAGACATGTCTGAAGGCGTGATCTCTAAGGCCATATATGAGCGGGCTCAAACACTTAGGGAAAATGATAAGACATAAAAAGAGAAAGTACTGAATGTGAACGGCGATAGCCGGATTCATCTTCAACGGGCTGACGTAGTGTATCATATTAAAGAGAGTGGAGGTGAGACACAGGCATAACTGAATCAGATGCAAAAGCATTGTCTTATGGGGCTTACTGGAGTCACGGACACTAGAAGAGGCTGACTTCACAGTAATCATGACAGCAATGTATGTGTAGCTGGAAACCGTGCACACTAATACAAAACATGCGATGGTGAAGCCCTCGTTTACAGTTGTATACATTTGTAGCTGGAAGATGTGTTTGTGGCAGATCCTTAGCACAGTGAAGCCTGTATTCTCCAGACTAATATATAGGAAGAGCTGCGTGAAAAAGTTGAAAGAGGCATTTGTCCACATAACAGCAATGGCCACTCTTGTCATCCTGGTGGTGACAATATTGGCATGCCTCAGTGGAAAACAAACGGCAACATACCTCTCCAAAGACATCACAGCGAGGTTGAGGGGTGATATTTTATAAGCATTGTCTGCGAGTGCTGCCATAAGAATACAAATGAAGCTCATCATTCTGATCATGGTCACGGCAAAGATGTACAGCAATATTGTCAAAAGAAGCTGCAGAGAGTCAGCGAGGAGCAAATGACCAAACAGAATGTAGCGGGGAGACTCCAGGAGGAGAGGCTTGTTCAGCAAGGCAAACAGCATGACGGCGTTTACGTACAGAAAGAAAAGACATGGCAGGATAGACAGCAACACTCTGACTGGCGTCTGAAACAGCATGTCCTGGGTAACCTCTGTTGTGTTATTCATGACCGCTGCTTCATGCAGCGTCTGTAAAGGCATAATAATACATAGACATAATCACATCTCACTGATCCTTAATCAACGTTATATGAACAGTCCTGAATCTTTAAAGCCTGTTTCGAATGATTGTGTCAAATAATATCTTAAATAAGCATGTTGGCCTGAAAAAATACACAATTTCAGTCAATAAAAATAAAGACAGCCTTGCAATAAATAAAAACATTTCAGAAATACATATAACCCGATGAAGTTGACAAACAGATCGAGACACATTACTCACATATTGCTGATTTGGACTTCATTTGACAATGAAGGTTTGAGGAACAAATCTGAAGATTGAATCAACCTCCACTACATCATGTCCTTTTTGTATAAGTAATCTATGTCACGACATCATCCCCTGGGTCAGTTTAACTAATCAAAGCTCTGCATTTTTTTTTTTTTTAAGGAGAGTCACATTTGTGACTGCTTGAAATTGCATGACAAGCAATAAAGTACCTTTCATACTGACTCTTTACCTTCAGCAGCCTGGTGAAGGTTGAGCTGGAAATATCAACCTGCAAAAATAATTGTAAACTGACTATATGATGAAAATGTGTTGATAAGATGTAAAATTCAGTTGGCCTGTAGGTAGTGCCTAAGACCTAAACCAAAATTTGGTGTTAATTGGCTCAGCTCTACATCATCAAGCTTTGAATTGCATTGATCAGTCTAAACTGTATAGTTTGTTAACCTCAGCTGGACTTTAAGTGTTTGCATAAGCCACAGAAACTAGAAGAGTCCATTTGAAACAACCCGCGTGGTATTCTCAACTTTGTAAGTGGAAATTTCTTCAAGGTTCCTCGTTCACAAGACATATGTGCTTTCAAAACATATGTCCGAGGAGATTACTTATAATGTTTTTATGAATTACTTTTGCTGTCTACCCTTTTCTTATTGCCAACATGACACTGAAATGCAGAAAACATAAAATCACGTGTTAATGCTATGCAAATATTTCTAGTGTGAAAATGCAAACACAACACTTTGGCGTTAAACTCAAAGTATAACTGAAGTTGACAGGAGTTCTATTTCATCCTTACTGACCGCCAGAGGCAGTGCTTAACACTGGATATCTTTTGCCACGCGCACGTGCAGGTCGAGTCTTTATATCAACAAAGTCACCTGTGACCTCGGATGACCCCTGAAGGCTATAAGTTCCGGTGTCATCCTAAGATTAGTCCTTTTTCATCTTCTCGCTTATGCAGGCTAACTACCAATGGTAGCATGAGCTTAAACTAAAATGTGTCTACAATCAAGACTTATTGGAGCTTGTCGCTGTAGCCTTGTGACCCCCGGTCGGAGTTGCGGATCTCTCTCCCTCCAAAGGCTGCGACAAGCTGTCCCTGACCATCGAGCCCCGGACTGGCGGACGCTCCTATCATCAGTCATTCACCAGTCTGATAAGGGCCACCTAAATCGTGAACAGCAATCGGTGAGATTGACCAACATTGTTTTCTATAACCGTTTGTTTGTTTTCCACGGTTGGCAGAGCGCTCCCGCTCTAGCTAATTGAGTGGCGTGCTAATGAGAGCGTAGAGTTGTACACTGTCAGGCCGCCCTTCACAGTGAGCAGAGTGTCCCCGCTCAGGCTAACTTGGAGAGATGCTAGTTAGACTAAATTGATATTGAGATTGTGTCCATTGATTGATTATATTGTAGCGACCCGGTACAGTAACAGCTGGTAGTAGAGGGGTCAGGCTGTCATTCCCTCTCTCTGGCCAATCATGGGATGCACTGTACACATTAGTCAAGGTGCGTGCCTGTGATTGGTAGAGCAGAGGGGAGGAGGGGGTTACCTGTTCTGTGTTGGGAGCTAGTCAAGTTTGTTAGACCGGAACCAACGAAGAAGAGAGTTGTAAAAGTAGTGTACGACGACTGATAATGTTCGCTGGAGTTGCTCGGCATTACTGTTGACGGTTTGTGTCTAATAAACCTCTTGCAAGGACTTCAATCTGTCTCCGACTCGTAAGTGGAACATTACAATATATTACGGATTTCAAAGTTAGCAGAGTGTCCTCGCTCAGGCTAACTGGTGGGACACCAATAACTACAGCGACTGTCCTAGTGAGGAGTGTCCTTACTCCCCTCTCACTGACTGTCTCCTGCCTGTTCTCTCAACATTCAGCGGAGCGCTCCCGCTCAGACTGACTTAGTAGCCCGCATCAACTTGTGGCAGTGGTGGGCCGTCAGGGCCTGCAAAGCCATCTCTGCTGGCCTAAACAGAATCACAAAGTTATATCTATTTTATAATTTTTCTTAAATACACTACATGTATTATAATTTATACAAATATTTCTCCAATTATCTTATTTTTTCATTGCACAGCTACTGTCTTCCTCAGTTGCTCTGCTTCCAGTGCAGCTTGTTTTAAGTAGAGCTTTTATCCAATCAGATTTCACCTCTGTGTCTCTAGGTAAGAAGAGAGGCCCGAGGCCTGCAGACTCACAAGTGAATCCCTTTGCAGTTTAAGTGAATGGGGACGATATTGTTGATTGTCATAGTGTTCAACCAATCAGATCTTTAGTTTGACATGTTGGGCGTATTCTTTGACATGCCAGAGCCTGCTAGCTGGCCTAGCCATACGTGATTGGTCAGTGGGCTAGCGTGTTGGGCGGTGACAATCCCAATATCTGCTGCCTCTGCCGAGCGGCCATTTTCAGCCCTCAAACGCATTAAAACGTATTTAAGAAATACAACTGGGGAGGCTCGACTGTCTTCACTGGCGTCCATGAATCGAGAAGGACTTCTTACTGGAACTAAAACACACGGATGTACTGAACAACCGTGGGATTAAACTCTTTATTAACAAAGAAAGAAGGATGGACTTTGTCTTTAAATAGTGAACAGCAGCTCTGGTAAGTTAAATGTGTTTGTTACATCTGCAGTAGCTTTAATATGCTTGTTTGTATATTATTATTTGTACAACTTGATTTTATGAATTTTTGTTTGTTTTTGTGGTGGCGGCGCGTGGTTGGGCTCAGCTGCAGAGGGGACAGAGTTGGGGAGTGGTTCAGGGAACGGTGCCGAGAAGAGGCTTAATTAGCCGCAGCTGAAGTCAATCTTGGTTTGTGTGTCTCTCTCTCATATAAACGCCAGTAGGGTTGGAGCGGGGAGAGAAATGAGGACAGGAGACACAGGCTGGGAATGAACTGAGAGGACGACAGATCCTCCCGACAGAGTCATACACGGCGGGTGCGCTCGGAGGCTCTGCAGGAGAGCGCACGGCCGCGACCAGCCTGAACCCTAAGTTTCAATAAAGAACATTAAGCAGTACGATCGGTGTGTACTAGTGTCATTGTGCTGGGAGAGCCCACGGTGGTAACACGTTCTTGTTACAGTTTTATATGTGATAGGAACCATTGTTACGTCCTATGTTGCTCTGGGGACATATTTAGCGGTGCCAGTGTTGCCAACTTTCTCGCTAAATCTGGCGACTTTCCAAACCCTCATGGCGACTTTTTTTGTCAAAAGCTACTAGCGACTTTTTCTGGTGTTATTGGAGAGTTTGCTGGTGTTTCGACTCGATAACGTTAAAGCACTACCGTTCTACAGTTACAGCCCCTCCGCCGCCCCAAAGCACACACAGGCGGGTACTCTCACAGAAGCCTCGCGCAGCAGTCCCAGCTGCAGTCAGAGCAGAGAGGAGACGCACTCTCGGCGTATTCTCTGCAGTTAGTGTATCTATAGGTGTTGGCTTCATTTTTACACGAAACAAATAATAACCGTAGCTGTGTTTCAGCTGCAAGACAGCAGTGAAGGCCCAGGTATAAAATGCACGGCCCACCACTGACTAGTGGGACAAGGGTTCCTCCAGACTCGTGACCATGTTTAAGCTGTAGGACCTGAATGGCTCCTCTTCAGCCTGAAGAAGGCCACGACCTCTGCCCCTCTTGCCTTGGCCTCGAGCATCTGAGGGATGGCCTCTCGGAGAACCCATGCATGAACTGCAGCATCATGCCTCGCGCAGTAAGGTGTGCTAGGCTGGCCGAGGTGGAACACCTGATGACCTGACTTCATTTGACAATGAAGGTTTGTGGATGAAATCTGAAGATTGAATCAACCTCCACTACATCATGTCCTTTTTGTATAAGTAATCTATGTCATGACATCATCCCCTGGGTCAGTTTAACCAATCAAAGCTCTGCATTTTTTTTTTTTGAAGGAGAGTTTGAAAAGTTGCGAAAAAGTGCACAGAAATTCAACCAGGGGTTTCTAAATGGACATTTGTGACTGCTTGACATTGCTTGACATTGCATGACAAGCAATAAAGTACCTTTCATACTGACTCTTTACCTTCAGCAGCCTGGTGAAGGTTGAGCTGGAAATATCAACCTGCAAAAATAATTGTAAACTGACTATATGATGAAAATGTGTTGATAAGATGTAAAATTCAGTTGGCCTGTAGGTAGAGCCTAAGACCTAAACCAAAATGTGGTGTTAATTGGCTGAGCGCTACATCATCAAGCTTTTGTAAGGGCCTGAGGGGCAGGGTAGTGGCTGGCAGATACATTCCAGGCAGAAGGCTCCACCCACTCCTTTAGGAGAGCATTGAGATCAGGTGTGGGAAGAGACACACCTGATCCTGATCTCCTCATTAGGGAGGGGAACAAAAGGCCAGGAGGGGGAAACGGAGCAGAGAGGAGACGACGAGGGGAGAAGAGTGACTTCTCCTCGAGTGGAAGAAGACTGAGCCCGGTAAGTCGGCTAGCGGCCCGGCTGATTTAGTTTAGTGTTATAGTTAATTGATCGAGCGAGCTCTGGACGGAGCTACGTTTTCTGTTTTTTGTGTTGTTTGAGGTTTGTTGGATTAAAAACCCTTAATAACCTGCAGAACTGACTCGGCCTGTGATTGCTGCGCTGCCACTAATTTCTGTCCTCCGTACCCTCCTGTTACACTTTGAATTGCATTGATCAGTTTAAACTGTATACTTTGTTAACCTCAGCTGGACTTTAAGTGTTTGCATAAGCCACAGAAACTAGAAGAGTCCATTTGAAACAACCCGTGTGGTATTCTCAACTTTGTAAGTGGAAATTTCTTCAAGGTTCCTCGTTCACAAGACATATGTGCTTTCAAAACATATGTCCGAGGAGATTACTTATAATGTTTTTATGGATTACTTTTGTTGTCTACCCTTTTCTTATTGCCAACATGACACTGAAATACAGAAAACCTAAAATCATGTGTTAATGCTATGCAAATATTTCTCGTGTGAAGATTGCAAACGCAAGGATTGCATTTTCACAACATCCAGCATGCTTTATTGATGTTAAACTCAAAGTATAACTGAAGCTGACAGGAGTTTTAGCAGGTCATGGACATGTTTACACAATTACATTCCAGTATGTACAAAGTAATGTCAATCAAACAAAATACAAAAAGGAAATAAATTGAATAAAATAAAAAGAGGAAGTTAAGAGACACACATTTTGTTATATTTTTCCGTAGTTCTATCACTGATACCAAAAAAAACCAAAAACAATCATAATGTTCATGGATTATTCATTTCATGTTGTATTATGTTCATGTTATATATATTGTGTCTTTATGCATATTAACAGCAAAAGGGTGTATGAAAAAAAGAGATTGTGTGGTTTGAAACAGTCAATTCTTTAGGAAATCATGTTTGTTTCATTACGTGATTTGATCATCATTTTTGAAAGAGCTTTTTACTTAAATAAATGTATTTAGATATAAGCATAAAATGTGCAAGTAAGTCGTGGAGGGGGATTATGAATATTATATATATTTAACACAACAATTTGTCATAATTTATTACAGTGATCAAATCTCTGTCAGCTTCTTAGTGTGTACACATGTGATTGATGTGTTTTATTAATACAACTTTCACTAGAAAGGGAGTATTGATGGTGACATTGACTTGTATGCAACATGTAATGGCTCTTGATGTGAGGAAGTGATTGAAAAGCTGCTGCACTTCTTTTTCTTTGTAATCAGTACATTTCCAGTTCAACATAAGATTCATAGACATGATTTTAGACTTTACAGCTCTTTGAGAAAATTATCGCTATATATTGCAGTATGTACATAAAGTTGTTACATTAGTTTAGAGAGAAGGATTTTAACCACACTAATCTGAATGTGATACAATCCATCATACACTTTTTCAAACACTAAAGTCAATCACACAAAGAAACAAACTTGCTTACTACAAATATAATTTGCCATTTCTACTCGACACAAATGTGCAAGCAAACAAAAATATAACACAATTACTGTAATTGAAATCAAGACATAGGAAATGTCTTGACCGTGGTTCTGAGGCCAAAAGTGAAATAGTATAGGAAGACATGTCTGAAGGCGTGATCTCTGAGGCCATATATGAGCGGGCTCAAACACTTAGGGAAAATGATAAGACATAAAAAGAGAAAGTACCGAATGTGAACGGCCATAGCCGGATTCATCTTCAACGGGCGGATGGTGTGTATCATATTAAAGAGAGTGGAGGTGAGACACAGGCATAACTGAATCAGATGCAAAAGCATTGTCTTATGGGGCTTACTGGAGTCACGGACACTAGAAGAGGCTGACTTCACAGTAATCATGACAGCAATGTATGTGTAGCTGGAAACCGTGCACACTAATACAAAACATGCGATGGTGAAGCCCTCGTTTACAGTTGTATACATTTGTAGCTGGAAGACGTGTTTGTGGCAGATCCTTAGCACAGTGAAGCCTGTATTCTCCAGACTAATATATAGGAAGAGCTGTGTGGAAAAGTTGAAAGAGGCAACTGTCCACATAGCAGCAATGGCCACTCCTGTCATCCTGGTGGTGACAATATTGGCATGCCTCAGTGGAAAACAAACGGCAACATACCTCTCCAAAGACATCACAGCGAGGTTGAGGGGTGATATTTTATAAGTGATGTCTGCGAATGCTATGATAAGAATACAAACGAAGCTCATCATTCTGATCATGGTCACGGCAAAGATGTACAGCAATATTGTCAAAAGAAGCTGCAGAGAGTCAGCGAGGAGCAAATGACCAAACAGAATGTAGCGGGGAGACTCCAGGAGGAGAGGCTTGCTGAGCAAGGCAAACAGCATGACGGCGTTTACGTACAGAAAGAAAAGACATGGCAGGATAGACAGCACAACTTTGACTGGCGTCTGAAACAGCATGACCTGGGTAACCTCTGTTGTGTTATTCATGACCGCTGCTTCATGCAGCGTCTGTAAAGGCATAATAATACATAGACATAATCACATCTCACTGATCCTTAATCAACGTTATATGAACAGTCCTGAATCTTTAAAGCCTGTTTCGAATGATTTTGTCAAATAATATCTTAAATAAGCATGTTGGCCTGAAAAAAAGCCACAATTTCAGTCAATAAAAATAAAGACAGCCTCGCAATAAATAAAAACATTTCAGAAATACATATAACCCTATGAAGTTGACAAACAGATCGAGACACATTACTCACATATTGCTGATTTGGACTTCATTTGACAATGAAGGTTTGTGGAACAAATCTGAAGATTGAATCAACCTCCACTACATCATGTCCTTTTTGTATAAGTAATCTATGTCACGACATCATCCCCTGGGTCAGTTTAACTAATCAAAGCTCTGCATTTTTTTTTTTTTAAGGAGAGTCACATTTGTGACTGCTTGAAATTGCATGACAAGCAATAAAGTACCTTTCATACTGACTCTTTACCTTCAGCAGCCTGGTGAAACTGACTATATGATGAAAATGTGTTGATAAGATGTAAAATTCAGTTGGCCTGTAGGTAGTGCCTAAGACCTAAACCAAAATGTGGTGTTAATTGGCTGAGCGCTACATCATCAAGCTTTGAATTGCATTGATCAGTCTAAACTGTATACTTTGTCAACTTCAGCTGGACTTTAAGTGTTTGCATAAGCCACAGAAACTAGAAGAGTCCATTTGAAACAACCCGCGTGGTATTCTCAACTTTGTAAGTGGAAATTTCTTCAAGGTTCCTCGTTCACAAGACATATGTGCTTTCAAAACATATGTCCGAGGAGATTACTTATAATGTTTTTATGGATTACTTTTGCTGTCTACCCTTTTCTTATTGCCAACATGACACTGAAATACAGAAAACCTAAAATCATGTGTTAATGCTATGCAAATATTTCTAGTGTGAAGATTGCAAACGCAAGGATTGCATTTTCACAACATCCAGCATGCTTTATTGATGTTAAACTCAAAGTATAACTGAAGCTGACAGGAGTTTTAGCAGGTCATGGACATGTTTACACAATTACATTCCAGTATGTACAAAGTAATGTCAATCAAACAAAATACAAAAAGGAAATAAATTGAATAAAATAAAAAGAGGAAGTTAAGAGACACACATTTTGTTATATTTTTCCGTAGTTCTATCACTGATACTAAAAAAAACCAAAAACAATCATAATGTTCATGGATTATTCATTTCATGTTGTATTATGTTCATGTTATATATATTGTGTCTTTATGCATATTAACAGCAAAAGGGTGTATGAAAAAAAGAGATTGTGTGGTTTGAAACAGTCAATTCTTTAGGAAATCATGTTTGTTTCATTACGTGATTTGATCATCATTTTTGAAAGAGCTTTTTACTTAAATAAATGTATTTAGATATAAGCATAAAATGTGCAAGTAAGTCGTGGAGGGGGATTATGAATATTATATATATTTAACACAACAATTTGTCATAATTTATTACAGTGATCAAATCTCTGTCAGCTTCTTAGTGTGTACACATGTGATTGATGTGTTTTATTAATACAACTTTCACTAGAAAGGGAGTATTGATGGTGACATTGACTTGTATGCAACATGTAATGGCTCTTGATGTGAGGAAGTGATTGAAAAGCTGCTGCACTTCTTTTTCTTTGTAATCAGTACATTTCCAGTTCAACATAAGATTCATAGACATGATTTTAGACTTTACAGCTCTTTGAGAAAATTATCGCTATATATTGCAGTATGTACATAAAGTTGTTACATCAGTTTAGAGAGAAGGATTTTAACCACACTAATCTGAATGTGATACAATCCATCATACACTTTTTCAAACACTAAAGTCAATCACACAAAGAAACAAACTTGCTTACTACAAATATAATTTGCCATTTCTACTCGACACAAATGTGCAAGCAAACAAAAATATAACACAATTACTGTAATTGAAATCAAGACATAGGAAATGTCTTGACCGTGGTTCTGAGGCCAAAAGTGAAATAGTATAGGAAGACATGTCTGAAGGCGTGATCTCTGAGGCCATATATGAGCGGGCTCAAACACTTAGGGAAAATGATAAGACATAAAAAGAGAAAGTACCGAATGTGAACGGCCATAGCCGGATTCATCTTCAACGGGCGGATGGTGTGTATCATATTAAAGAGAGTGGAGGTGAGACACAGGCATAACTGAATCAGATGCAAAAGCATTGTCTTATGGGGCTTACTGGAGTCACGGACACTAGAAGAGGCTGACTTCACAGTAATCATGACAGCAATGTATGTGTAGCTGGAAACCGTGCACACTAATACAAAACATGCGATGGTGAAGCCCTCGTTTACAGTTGTATACATTTGTAGCTGGAAGACGTGTTTGTGGCAGATCCTTAGCACAGTGAAGCCTGTATTCTCCAGACTAATATATAGGAAGAGCTGCGTGGAAAAGTTGAAAGAGGCAACTGTCCACATAGCAGCAATGGCCACTCCTGTCATCCTGGTGGTGACAATATTGGCATGCCTCAGTGGAAAACAAACGGCAACATACCTCTCCAAAGACATCACAGCGAGGTTGAGGGGTGATATTTTATAAGTGATGTCTGCGAATGCTATGATAAGAATACAAACAAAGCTCATCATTCTGATCATGGTCACGGCAAAGATGTACAGCAATATTGTCAAAAGAAGCTGCAGAGAGTCAGCGAGGAGCAAATGACCAAACAGAATGTAGCGGGGAGACTCCAGGAGGAGAGGCTTGCTCAGCAAGGCAAACAGCATGACGGCGTTTACGTACAGAAAGAAAAGACATGGCAGGATAGACAGCAAAACTTTGACTGGCGTCTGAAACAGCATGACCTGGGTAACCTCTGTTGTGTTATTCATGACCGCTGCTTCATGCAGCGTCTGTAAAGGCATAATAATACATAGACATAATCACATCTCACTGATCCTTAATCAACGTTATATGAACAGTCCTGAATCTTTAAAGCCTGTTTCGAATGATTTTGTCAAATAATATCTTAAATAAGCATGTTGGCCTGAAAAAAAGCCACAATTTCAGTCAATAAAAATAAAGACAGCCTCGCAATAAATAAAAACATTTCAGAAATACATATAACCCTACGAAGTTGACAAACAGATCGAGACACATTACTCACATATTGCTGATTTGGACTTCATTTGACAATAAAGGTTTGTGGAACAAATCTGAAGATTGAATCAACCTCCACTACATCATGTCCTTTTTGTATAAGTAATCTATGTCACGACATCATCCCCTGGGTCAGTTTAACTAATCAAAGCTCTGCATTTTTTTTTTTTGAAGGAGAGTCACATTTGTGACTGCTTGAAATTGCATGACAAGCAATAAAGTACCTTTCATACTGACTCTTTACCTTCAGCAGCCTGGTGAAGGTTGAGCTGGAAATATCAACCTGCAAAAATAATTGTAAACTGACTATATGATGAAAATGTGTTGATAAGATGTAAAATTCAGTTGGCCTGTAGGTAGTGCCTAAGACCTAAACCAAAATGTGGTGTTAATTGGCTGAGCGCTACATCATCAAGCTTTGAATTGCATTGATCAGTCTAAACTGTATAGTTTGTTAACCTCAGCTGGACTTTAAGTGTTTGCATAAGCCACAGAAACTAGAAGAGTCCATTTGAAACAACCCGCGTGGTATTCTCAACTTTGTAAGTGGAAATTTCTTCAAGGTTCCTCGTTCACAAGACATATGTGCTTTCAAAACATATGTCCGAGGAGATTACTTATAATGTTTTCATGAATTACTTTTGTTGTCTACACTTTTCTTATTGCCAATGTAGTAGGTTGGAAATGCTACATGTTTAGTTTTTATTAAAACAGACCCCCCCCCCCCTTTTTCTTTGTTAATAATTGAACTATTCTAACACTCTTCACACTTCATTTCGAGGTAATACACGTTCACGTCAGTAGATTGCGCTTTGGTGCTGCTGTGGATCCATTAGAGAGAACGTAGCTACAGGCTCCGCTCATGTGCAGCTCAGAATAAATCTAGCTCTGGCCTGAGCATGACGCTAACGTTGGTCCTCTCTCTATTAATCCACAGTTAGATCAGTTGGCTACACAGTGCTTCCTAGCCTGTGTAACCTTTGCTGCCGGTCCAGATTTCCCCTAGGTCTGGTGCCGGTAACAATTGGGGGCTCGTCCGGGATCATCTAGCGTTGATCCCGGACAGGATCATCTAGCGTTCTTGTTTGGTGAAGTGGGTGCTGAGATAACGTGAACCGGTGTTCCAAAGCTTCAGGGAAGGCTGCAATATAGTGCGTCATCCAGAGAGCGGAGTCCACCGTTGTAACGTTATAATGGCCACTGTCACCCCGCGGCGGTCGTTGGTCTTCCAGATCCAGAAGAGACTGTCCGACTTGAGTGCAAATCAACTCCTGAGAGTTGCGAGTTCAATTGATGATGGTGCAACTAGCTACATTGATGATCTGAGTGAACCAGAACTGTATGACCTGATTGTTGACTACATCAGAAGTGAGAAATTGTTAGTCCTGGAGGATGGAGGCATGTCCCAACTTCTTCTCCTCGAAGACATGCTGAGTGACCTGCTGGCCACAGACACCGAAGGGGTTGGAGATGTAGCAGCCGACCAACCGGGATGCCACACTCCTCCTCATCCTGACTACAACCATCCAGACAGACATCCAACTTCACCAACCACAGATATTCCCACACATCCATTGCACCTGGACAGAGATGCATGTCCTAACCCATCTACAGAGAACAGAGACTTCTACACACAGCCAGCCAGGAACCTCACCACTCCAGTATCGACCAAGTCGCTCACAGCAGGTGTTGGGGGTGCTCCCCATGGTAGGGTGAGTCTATCTTTCAGTATGGGAGAACAGGTACTGAAGTTTAATGATGTGGCTGCCCTGCTCCCACGCAGAGAGTTTAAGCTACATGGTAGACAAATCTCTGATGTTGGTTCTGACATGTCATACAGCAGTCGGTGTAAACAAATAGATGGAGGTTTGCAAGAAGGTTTTACTGAGTCAGAGGTAATTCACACTGTGATTAAGATCATAAAAGCTGGTTCATTCAGAGATATGCTAACTAACAAAGATGACTTAACTGTTAATGAGCTAAAACGTTTTCTCCGTGCACACATCAGGGATACAAATAGTACTGAGCTTTTTCAAGAGTTAAGCAACGCTAAACAGCAAGACAAAGAGAGCCCACAGCAGTTTTTGTACAAAACCATGGGTTTAAAGCAGCGAGTGTTATTTGAGTCACAACAGCCTGGTGCAGAGTTTAGCTATGACAAAAGGCTAGTTCAAGGTACCTTTCTCCACACACTTTACCAAGGGTTAAATGAGAAAAACAACCATGTTCGACATGATCTAAAACCCTTCCTCAAAGACCTACAGATCAGTGATGACTTTCTCTTAGATAAAATCACTAAGTCTACTAGTGAGGAGGAAGAAAGACTAAAACGCCTTGGCACAGTAGCTAAAACCCGACCAGTGACTATAAGCACAGTTCAGCTTGACAGTAGTGACTCAATTAAGCAAGCTAAAGTTGACATTGAGTTACAGGCTAATCTTGCTGCTATTACAGAACTGACGGCACAAGTGTCCTCACTGACCAAACATCTGGCCCAGATGGGTAAACCTACTGACAGTGCGACACCAAGGGATCCCTGCCCACCAGCAGTCCGTTCTCAGGCACCAACAACGGAGACCAGGGGCAGATGCAGGGACTGTGTACAACAGGGCAAAATGAGCTGCCCTCACTGCTTTGTTTGTGGCCAAGCTGGACATTGCGCCATAGGTTGTCTGAAAAAAAAGATGTCGGGAAACGGGCTGAGGTCACTGGAGCGGGGCAGCCAGTGACTGTGACAGCTGAGGAGGCCCCAGCACCAGCCAGGTCTGTAAAAGCAAACACACAGTGTCAACCACCACCAAGAAAGTGTCTAGCACAGCTCATAGGAAAGCGATGTATGGTTTCATGCGCAATCAACGGAGTCCCTCTCCAAATGCTGCTCGACTCAGGGGCTCAAGTGACTATGGTAGGGAGAGCATAGATGGAAAAAACACTTCCCAATGTCCAAATCCAGCCACTTCAATCCCTCCTTTTCGACTGGCCCTTGGAGATTTCGGCAGCTAATGGTACAGATGTTCCCTTTGATGGATGGGCAGACGTTGAACTCCAGGTCTGTAGTGAAAATTATGGACATGTCACCATACAAGTGCCAGTTTTGATCAGCAAGAATGGTCTTAACTCTCCTCTTTTAGGCAGTAATGTTATAGCTGAGATGATCAAAACAAACAAAGAACAGAGAGGTGAGGCTGATGTTTCTGCTTTACTTAAAGAAGTGTTAAGTGTCAGTGACAGTGCAGTGGAAGCCCTAGTTTCTACTCGCCAGATTTTGACCCCTGAGGAGACTGCTCCTGAGATCGAGTGCAGTGTGAGGACAGGAAAGAGAGGAGTAACTATTCCTGCAGAGCAGATTTGGGAGGTGAGGTGTAGAGTCAGAGAATGGTCAAGGGGCGGGACAATGCTGTTTCAACCCAATCTATTGAGTGACTGCCCTGAAGGGTTAGAACTGTTTCCGGCTTTAGTAGATGTTCCAAGTGGGTACACAAAAATTGTTAAAATCCCTATTCAGAACCCCACTACACACAACATCTATCTCACAAAGAGAACAGTTCTAGGCACATTGGAGGAAGTTATGGAAGTGAAACCAGTTAACTGTTTTCCAGGTGGTTCAGAGCCAATGTCCCATCCCACGGTAAACACATAGTCAGCTCAGTTAAGCACAAACCAGCAGAGAGAAACAAGTGATAAACATGAGATGAAGGGCATGTCAAAACAGAGCTGGCATCCACCTGTTGATGTGTCACACCTGAAGGAGGAAGAACAAAAGATAGTTAGAGACATGTTGTATGAAGAGTCAGATGTATTTGCCAGGGACGATTCTGACATTGGTTGCATCCCAAACTTGCAGCTGCAAATCCACCTAAATGACAAAACACCAGTCCAAACTTCCTACAATTCAGTTCCCAAGCCCTTGTACAAAGAGGTAAATGAATATGTCCAGAACCTGCTTGACCACGGTTGGATCAGAAAATCCATCTCACCCTACTCGTCTCCAGTGGTCTGTGTCAGAAAAAAAGACAAGAGTTTACGTCTGTGTGTTGACTTTCGAGGCTTGAACCGCAAAACTGTCCCTGACCACCACCCTCTTCCACGCATCTAAGACCTGCTGGATAATCTCGGGGGATACTCGTGGTTCTCAATACTCGATCAAGGCAGTGCCTACCACCAGGACTTTGTTGATGAGAGGTCCAGACACCTGACTGCCTTTAGCACGCCTTGGGGGCTGTATGAGTGGATTCGACTTCCATTTGGCCTTACCAATGCTCCAGCAGCATTTCAAAGACGCATGGAGGGAGTCCTTGATGGTCTAAGGGATGAGTGCTGCTCTCCATATTTAGATGACGTGCTCTGCTTCTCCAAGACCTTTCATGACCATGTTGACGACCTGAGGCAGGTTCTTGGCCGCCTTCGAGAACACGGTATTAAGTTGCGCCCAAAAAAATGTGAGTTTTTTAAAAGTCAGGTCAGATATCTAGGGCGCTTAGTGATCAGGGAAGGCATCCAGATAGACCCTCAAGACCTGGAGGCCATTCAGCACCTGAAGGATAGAGAGCCAAACAATGTGGGAGAGGTCAGAGCTCTCTTAGGGTTTCTAGGTTATTATAGAACCTTCATACAGGACTTTTCTAGGATAGCCAGGCCACTGTTTCAGCTAATAGAGAGTCCGAGAGACTCTAGCCACAAAACCAACCCAGCTTGTCAGGATCCCTGTCAGACCTGTTGTGTGTTACCTCAGTTTCCCCTGATCTCCTCTCCTCATGTGTTCTGTCATTCCCCTGTTTGTTGTTGTGTGCCATGTGCTCTGGGATTTTCGTCTGCCTCCAGACACCTCCCATGGCCACACCCCTGACTAGTGCACAGCTGCAGACACTCCAGCCGATTACCTCTCGCAGGCTGACACACCAGACTCTGATCACACTAATCCTTCCCCTGCCACTATATCAACCCTGGTCCTGCAGTCTGGGGTTGTCAGTTCGTACCGTCTTTCACCCGCTTGGACCCCGTATCGTCTTCTGCCTCGAGCGCCTGCCCCCGGTGTCTTCCTGTTCAGGAATCCCCGTGCCCTCCGTTGTGTTCCAACGGGACTTCACACCGTCGCTCTGCCTCCCCTCCGGTGTCGAGACACAGGACTCACACCGTCGATCTGCCTGCCCTCTGGCCTGCACGCTGTGTCGGACCACGGGCTCCACACAGCCATTCCTGTCCTTTTATCCTGGTTTAATAAAATCTGTTATACCAGACTCTGTCTCCTGTGGTCTTGCTATTGGGTCCTAGATCTTGCACTCCCGTGACACAGCTAAATCAAACAAGACCAAGGCGAGGGACGCAAATAGTGGTTGACTTTCATCTAAAGTACCTGTCCAGTGGACACCACAACACAGTGCTGTGGTGTCACACCTTGTTGACATGCTAAGCAGTCCACCCATCCTGGCCTACCCAGACTTTGATTTGCCATTCGTCCTTCACACTGATGCATCGAATGAAGGTCTGGGGGCAGTGCTCTATAACAGCAGGGAAACGAACTCCGTGTCATCGCTTATGGTTCCAGGACACTCACCAGCTGAGAAGACCTACCATCTCCATTCTGGCAAGCTGGAGTTCCTGGCCTTGAAGTGGGCAATCTGCGATAAATTTAGAGATTACCTCTATTATGCACCCACTTTCAGCGTGTACATGAATAATAACCCCCTTACTTATGTTTTGAGTACAGCCAAGTTGAATGCAGTTGGACATCGTTGGGTGGGTGAGTTAGCCGACTTCCATTTCACCATCAGATATCGCCCAGGCAAGTCAAGTGCAGATGCTGACACCCTGTCACGATATCCAGTACCACTTCGCACCCACCTAAAAGAGTACACAGAAACAATGCCCCCAGATGTTGTCTCTGCCATCTGGCAGGGGGACAAAGCTATGAGGGACAGTGACGTGCCATGGGTGGCTGCACTACAGCTGCATCATGATGCAGATGACACACTTTGTGAAGGCATTCCGGTTATCACTCCAGAAAGTGTTAGAGTGGCTCAGAAGGAGGATGCTCCCATCTGTGAGGTGATAAACCTAAAAAAAGGAGGATGGAATCCTAATGATAAGGCAGACAGGACAACGGAAACAGTTGGTCCTCCCCAGTAAACTGAAGTTGACTGTGCTAAAACACCTGCATGATGATATATGGCATGTCGGCGCAGACAAAGTCATCCACCTGGCGAGAGAGAGATTTTATTGGCCCTTCATGCAACGTGAAATTGAAGACTATGTAATTCGTCAGCGCCAGTGTGTTAAACAAAAGCGGCCAATCATTCCAGAGAGAGCACCTATGGGTTCAATAACAACCAGTGCCCCCTTTGAGCTCATCTCCATTGACTATCTCAATCTTGAACGAAGTAAAGGTGGCTATGAGTACATTTTAGTCCTGATAGATCACTTCACTCGCTTTGCACAAGCCTACCCGACCAAGAACAAGTCAGGCAGAACAGCAGCTGAGAAAATCTTCTATGACTTTATTCCACGCTTCGGGTACCCTGAAAAGCTACATCATGATCAGGGCCGGGAGTTCGAGAATAGTCTTTTCCAGAGACTCCAGCAGCTTGCAGGAATCGCTCACTCTCGAACCACCCCCTATCACCCGCAGGGCAATCCCGTTGAGAGTCTGAACAGGACACTTCTACAGATGCTCCGCACTCTGCAAGAGGAGAAAAAGGCAGAGTGGAAGGATCACTTACCCCACATAGTACACGCGTACAACTGTACAAGACATGAGGGAACAGGCTATTCACCGTTCTTTCTCCTGTATGGAAGAGCCCCACGTTTGCCAGTTGATTTGCTCTTTGACCTGAAACCTCAACAAGAGCCAACGTCCAGACAAGAGTATGTGCAGAAATGGGCTTCTCGCATGCAGGAGGCATACAAGATTGCCTCAGATAACAGTGGGAAGTGCTCTGCTAAGGGGAAGAAATACTATGATCGGCATGTTAAAGGCATGGTATTGCAGGCTGGAGATCGGGTGCTTGTCAGAAACCTGTCAGAGAGGGGTGGCCCAGGCAAACTTCATGCTTATTGGGAAAAGAGAATTCATCGTGTGATCGAAAAGATTGGAGATGGACCTGTGTACAGAGTTCAGCCAGAAACTGGAGATCAAACCTTCCGTAACCTGCTGCTCCCTGTAAATGATTTGCCTTTGGAACATGATGAGCAGAGACAGCGTGCACCCAAGAAAAAACAAAAACAGAGAGACAATCAGATAAAGAACAGTGACACAGTGGAGCAGGAGTCTGAACATTCTGATGATGAGGAACAATACACATATTGTCTCAGGACCATACCTGTGCATGAAAGAAAGAGAGTCAGACCCCCAAAGGCCTGAAGCTAAACCTCCGAGTGAACTCAGTGCTGTAGCCTCAGAGTTCCAGCTAATGAGACAAGCGACAGAGACAACTCAAATACAGCAGCCACCTGAACCTGAGCCAGTTGTGGAGCCAGATTCAGTGCAGCTGCCGGTACCGGCTGCTACACCACCAGCTGAGGAGCTACCGCATGAACCAGCGAGGAAGGACACTATGGACGATGCAGATTCAGAAGAGCAGGCAGACAATAGTGAGCCTGCCACAGGGCTATTTGATGAGGAAGCGCCACCTGTGAGACGGTCAACTCGAGCAATGAAACCTACAGAAATGCTCACCTATAACCAACTCGGACAACCTTCATTTCAGCCCTGGAAGTTAGGAGCAAATCTTATGTTTGCCTGTGTCCCCTATCCCATGCCATTTTACCCAGCTGTTCCTTAATCCTGTTACTACCATACACCAGTATGGATATGTTAAACCTGTAACAACATACAGTGACAGAAAAGACATTCAGTTTTGAAAATACAAGAGACTGTACTTTGACTGTTAGACTTTGTAGACTCTTGACCTGAACATTGCTTGTGATAGTTTGGTTTCAGATGTCCGGAGACATCTCTTGAAGCAGGGGAGGGTGTAATACACGTTCACGTCAATAGATGGCGCTTTGGTGCTGCTGTGGATCCATTAGAGAGAACGTAGCTACAGGCTCCGCTCATGCGCAGCTCAGAATAAATCTAGCTCTGGCCTGAGCATGACGCTAACGTTGGTCCTCTCTTTACCCTAGGCCTTTTTTTGGCTTCTGCTCGAAAATACTATACCCATACTCAAAGGGGCTTATCTCTCTAACTACAAGGTCTATTTGAATAATTTCAATTGATTAATAACACTCAAGTGGGTGAGCTTTGGTGAGAAGTGTAAATATTGTGTGTATGTTACTGGTTAATAGTAAATGAAGATGGAACACAGCTCCACTTTGAAAATGTCAGGTTCGCCTGGTGAAAAAGCACTATTATTGATAATACTATATTAAATGAGGCTCAGTAAAGCCTAAAAACCACTCAGCTAAAAACCATCATAGCAAAGCATGGCAGTAGTCATACAAAAAAGAATTGGAGTTGATAGAGTGAAGTAGGCCAGAGCTAGAGAGATAAATGTACGAGAGGTCACGAAAGGTCGTCATTTGTACTTTTATAACCTAAATAACTATATATTTAACTTCCTTTATCCTTGTACATGCACAATCTATCACATACAGCAGTCTGGCATCATTTTTGAGAGCTAGAATCCTCTCCAAAGCCTCTCTGGGCCGCCGACCTACCCTGTGTGTGTGTGTGAGGCTCTTTCAGCTTGTGGTTGGTCAATCCCATACCATGAGACCTCTAAACACGCCTTAGGATCTAGCCAATGCAGTGGTGGCAACGTGGTTTTGATTGACAGAATAGTTTTACGTAAAATCCAGATTTTGGAGCATACGTAAAAACCAGATTCCCCAAATGTGAAACGTGGTCCCCCAGCCTTGTTTGACCCCCCTTTCTTCTGGAAACAGTTGAATTAGACAGGAAACAGATAGCAGAAGTAGCTTTCAGCGCTAAAAATGGATAATGGACGCTTGTTCTTCATGATTCATCTCAAAGTGAGTGAAAGTTATGATTTTTTCTGCAGGGTTGTATGGCGTGGTTTTGAGTGCGTGTTTGATTGTATCTTTTGAACGGTTTGACGGAGAGTAAATCTGAATCTAGCGATCGATTCCGTGTCGAATGCTAATGCTGTTTAATAGCAACTTCGGCCATGGTAGCTTCTAGCTTCGTGTTCGGAGCATCTTTCGGACTGCATATCTCGCCGAGTTATGGCGAAAAAAACACGATATTTTGGTAGCTCTTGTTGTAGGTTCTGGTCGATCGTGTTTAATTGTGTTTTCAGTGTGTAAAATGTTATACATGGTTCTGTTCATCAGAAGTTCTTCGTTAAGCCGGTATGCAACATGGTTGTAGGATTATTATATTTGTTTCTGAAAATTGCTTTCTACGGTACCACTCGGTACCGCTCGGTACCACCTTGGGTCCAAATGGGGGACGCTCGGGCCCAGAAGGTCCACAGTTAGATCAGTTGGCTACACAGTGCTTCCTAGCCTGTGTAACCTTTGCTGCCGGTCCAGATTTCCCCTAGGTCTGGTGTCGGTAACACCAACATGACATTTGTGAAGAATTTAAGTATTAAGCACAATAATAAGAATGTTACCATGGGTTAAAGAGTTGCAATATATTATCTATGAAATGTATTTTATGTTTACAGGAGGTTTACAGATAGAGGATATTATATGTTACAGTATATTGACACATTGAATGTATTAAGCCATATGTATAAGCCATAAAAGTATTAAACACTGAAGTATTAAACACTGTAAGAGAATAAGTATTAAAGGGCAGATAGGGTCAGATTTAGGGAATATCTTAGTGATTTAGGAACATCTTCATGAGGCATGAAGTAGAAGCATAGGAGACAGGGAGACAGTGAGACCATAAAAGCAGCAGGAATGCGGAGAAGACAATGCCAGGGTGATGACTACAAAGGATGTCTCCAGCTGTGATGGCTCCAGGAGGACAGAAGCAGGAGAGAGAAGGAGTCGACTTACAGCCATGTGGTTGTAAATAAGCCAGACATTGATTGGCTCAAGACATTAGCCAAGATGATCAATGTATAAGTAAAACCGATTGGCTCACCTGCAGTTTTTATGACGATCTGACCTCCCAGTCTTTTCTGCAGTATAAAAGCTTTGTTCGAGGGAACAGAGAGCAGACCTCACATGACCTCACATGATTGCTTAGGGTGAGAGTGTGTGGTCTCTGTTCTCGAGAGCATTTACTATTGATAGTTAATTCAATTTGAATTTGATATTAAAATACAAGTTTTACTTTTGAAGCCGAATTCAGCAATGTATTGGGTGCACATGCGCAGTAAGTAAACAAAGAACCATACCAGCACTGCGGCCTCGCAGCTCCATCAGAATATTCTAGCCTTAACACATTGAAATACAGAAAACCTAAAATCATGTGTTAATGCTATGCAAATATTTCTAGTGTGAAAATGCAAACACAAGGATTGCATTTTGACAACATCCAGCATGCTTTATTGATGTTAAACTCAAAGTATAACTGAAGCTGACAGGAGTTTTAGCAGGTCATGGACATGTTTACACAATTACATTCCAGTATGTACAAAGTAATGTCAATCAAACAAAATACAAAAAGGAAATAAATTGAATGAAATAAAAAGAGGAAGTTAGACACACATTTTGTTATATTTTTACATAGTTCTATCACTGATACTAAAAAAACAAAAAAACAATCATACTGTTCATGGATTATTCATTTCATGTTGTATTATGTTCATGTTATATATATTGTGTCTTTATGCATATTAACAGCAAAAGGGTGTATGAAAAAAAAAAGCAAACAAAAATATCATAACACAATTACTGTAATTGAAATCAAGACATAGGAAATGTCTTGACAGTGGTTCTGAGGCCAAAAGTGAAATAGTATAGGAAGACTTGTCTGAAGGCGTGATCTCTGAGGCCATATATGAGCGGGCTCAAACACTTAGGGAAAATGATAAGACATAAAAAGAGAAAGTACCGAATGTGAACGGCGATAGCCGGATTCATCTTCAACGGGCTGACGTAGTGTATCATATTAAAGAGAGTGGAGGTGAGACACAGGCATAACTGAATCAGATGCAAAAGCATTGTCTTATGGGGCTTACTGGAGTCACGGACACTAGAAGAGGCTGACTTCACAGTAATCATGACAGCAATGTATGTGTAGCTGGAAACCGTGCACACTAATACAAAACATGCGATGGTGAAGCCCTCGTTTACAGTTGTATAAATTTGTAGCTTGAAGATGTGTTTGTGGCAGATCCTTAGCACAGTGAAGCCTGTATTCTCCAGACTAATATATAGGAAGAGCTGCGTGAAAAAGTCGAAACAGGCAACTGTCCACATAACAGCAATGGCCACTCCTGTCATCCTGGTGGTGACAATATTGGCATGCCTCAGTGGAAAACAAACGGCAACATACCTCTCCAAAGACATCACAGCGAGGTTGAGGGGTGATATTTTATAAGCGATGTCTGCGAGTGCTGCGATAAGAATACAAACGAAGCTCATCATTCTGATCATGGTCACGGCAAAGATGTACAGCAATATTGTCAAAAGAAGCTGCAGAGAGTCAGCGAGGAGCAAATGACCAAACAGAATGTAGCGGGGAGACTCCAGGAGGAGAGGCTTGCTGAGCAAGGCAAACAGCATGACGGCGTTTACGTACAGAAAGAAAAGACATGGCAGGATAGACAGCACAACTTTGACTGGCGTCTGAAACAGCATGACCTGGGTAACCTCTGTTGTGTTATTCATGACCGCTGCTTCATGCAGCGTCTGTAAAGGCATAATAATACATAGACATAATCACATCTCACTGATCCTTAATCAACGTTATATGAACAGTCCTGAATCTTTAAAGCCTGTTTCGAATGATTTTGTCAAATAATATCTTAAATAAGCATGTTGGCCTGAAAAAAAGCCACAATTTCACTCAATAAAAATAAAGACAGCCTCGCAATGAATAAAAACATTTCAGAAATACATATAACCCTATGAAGTTGACAAACAGATCGAGACACATTACTCACATATTGCTGATTTGGACTTCATTTGACAATGAAGGTTTGTGGAACAAATCTGAAGATTGAATCAACCTCCACTACATCATGTCCTTTTTGTATTAGTAATCTATGTCATGACATCATCCCCTGTGTCAGTTTAACCAATCAAAGCTCTGCATTTTTTTTTTTGGAGAGTTTGAAAAGTTGTGAAAAAGTGCACAGTTTATTTGATACGGGACAGTGCACATTAATAAAAACATTTCAGTTAATGTGCCAGAGTTAGCCAAAAGGCAATTTTTCATCTGTAGTCCCAAGAGGAAGATGTTACAATTCAACCAGGGGTTTCTAAATGGACATTTGTGACTGTTTGAAATTGCAAATTCTCTGGCGGTCAGTAAGGATGAAATAGAACTCCTGTCAACTTCAGTTATACTTTGAGTTAAATGCCAAAGTGTTGTGTTTGAAAATGTGTTGATAAGATGTAAAATTCAGTTGGCCTGTAGGTAGTGCCTAAGACCTAAACCAAAATGTGGTGTTAATTGAGGTCTTAGGCACTACCTAGAGGCCAACTGAATTTTACATCTTATCAACACATTTTCAAACACAACACTTTGGCGTTAAACTCAAAGTATAACTGAAGTTGACAGGAGTTCTATTTCATCCTTACTGACCGCCAGAGGCAGTGCTTAACACTGGATATCTTTTGCCACGCGCACGTGCAGGTCGAGTCTTTATATCAACAAAGTCACCTGTGACCTCGGATGACCCCTGAAGGCTATAAGTTCCGCTGTCATCCTAAGATTAGTCCTTTTTCATCTTCTCGCTTATGCAGGCTAACTACCAATGGTAGCATAAGCTTAAACTAAAATGTGTCTACGATCAAGACTTATTGGAGCTTGTCGCTGTAGCCTTGTGACCCCCGGTCGGAGTTGCGGATCTCTCGTCCTCCAAAGGCTGCGACAAGCTGTCCCTGACCATCGAGCCCCGGACTGGCGGATGCTCCTATCATCGGTCATTCAACCAGTCTGATAAGGAACACCTAAATCGTGAACAGCAATCGGTGAGATTGACCAACATTGTTTTCTATAACTGTTTGTTTGTTTTCCACGGTTGGCAGAGCGCTCCCGCTCTAGCTAATTGAGTGGCGTGCTAATGAGAGCGTAGAGTTGTACACTGTCAGGCCGCCCTTCACAGTGAGCAGAGTGTCCCCGCTCAGGCTAACTTGGAGAGATGCTAGTTAGACTAAATCGATATTGAGATTGTGTCCATTGATTGATTATATATTACGGATTTCAAAGTTAGCAGAGTGTCCTCGCTCAGGCTAACTTGGTGGGACGCTAGCTAGACTAAGCTGACAGTGGGATTGTGTCCATTGACTCTGTAACATTACGGCTGTCACAGTTAGCAGAGTGTCCTCGCTCAGGCTAACTGGTGGGACACCAATAACTACAGCGACTGTCCTAGTGAGGAGTGTCCTTACTCCCCTCTCACTGACTGTCCCCTGCCTGTTCTCTCAACATTCAGCGGAGCGCTCCCGCTCAGACTGAGTTAGTAGCCCGCATCAACTTGTGGCAGTGGTGGGCCGTCAGGGCCTGCAAAGCCTTCTCTGCTGGCCTAAACAGAATCACAAAGTTATATCTATTTTATAATTTAAGAATTTTTCTTAAATACACTACATGTATTATAATTTATAAAAATATTTCTCCAATTATCTTATTTTCTCATTGCACAGCTACTGTTTTCCTCAGTTGCTCTGCTTCCAGTGCAGCTTGTTTTAAGTAGAGCTTTTATCCAATCAGATTTCACCTCTGTGTCTCTAGGTAAGAAGAGAGGCCCGAGGCCTGCAGACTCACAAGTGAATCCCTTTGCAGTTTAAGTGAATGGGGACGATATTGTTGATTGTCATAGTGTTCAACCAATCAGATCTTTAGTTTGACATGTTGGGCGTATTCTTTGACATGCCAGAGCCTGCTAGCTGGCCTAGCCATACGTGATTGGTCAGTGGGCTAGCGTGTTGGGCGGTGACAATCCCAATATCTGCTGCCTCTGCCGAGCGGCCATTTTCAGCCCTCAAACGCATTAAAACGTATTTAAGAAATACAACTGGGGAGGCTCGACTGTCTTCACTGGCGTCCATGAATCGAGAAGGACTTCTTACTGGAACTAAAACACACGGATGTACTGAACAACCGTGGGATTAAACTCTTTATTAACAAAGAAAGAAGGATGGACTTTGTCTTTAAATAGTGAACAGCAGCTCTGGTAAGTTAAATGTGTTTGTTACATCTGCAGTAGCTTTAATATGCTTGTTTGTATATTATTATTTGTACAACTTGATTTTATGAATTTTTGTTTGTTTTTGTGGTGGCGGCGCGTGGTTGGGCTCAGCTGCAGAGGGGACAGAGTTGGGGAGTGGTTCAGGGAACGGTCCCAGCCGATTGTTGCGCTGGGGCAGATGCTGGGTGGGATCGCCGCCATTCAGAGAGAGCAAGCGGAGATGAACCGGCAGTTCCTGGGGGCGCTCCAGGCTCAGGCAGAAAGGCAGGCCCACGCCCTAGAACACCTCGCGGCACGGACCGCTGCAGCGCTACCGGTGCCGGCCCCCTCTATGTTGGCCGGGGTGATCCTGCACAAGATGACTGCAGCAGACGACGTGCAGTCATTCCTGGAGTCATTCGAGGCAACAGCGGAGGCGTGCGGCTGGCAGGTCCGGCTTTTGCCTCTTCTGACCGGGGAGGCGCAGACAGCGGCCCTGGGGCTGCCCCCGACAGCCAGGCATAGCTACACGGACGTGCATAAGGCCGTTATGGACCGATTGGGCCTGTCCCCGGAGGACCACCAGCGGAGGTTCTACGAGGCCAGGCTGGGGCCCGAAGACCGACCCTTCGCGTATGCACAACGGCTGAAGGACGCCGCAACAAGGTGGCTGCAACCAGGGGGTCCAGGAGACATGCAGGAGGTGATACATCAGGCAATGGTGGATACTGGCTGTATGCAGTCTATGATTCACCAGAGCCTGGTTCGGCCCGGGGCATTGGTGGAGGCATTATGGGTGAAAATTGGGTGTGTGCATGGGGATGTTCACGAGTATCCCATAGTGTCACTAGAGCCTCCCGTGGAGACTCCACTGTGTCCCGAATTACACTCCATGGAAGATTTTCCACTTCAGCAGTCTCGGGATGATACTCTACGCTCAGCCGTTGACCAGGTTATATGAATTGATGGTCAGTGGGTGCGCCCTGACGCAGCACAGTCATATCTGCACTTTTCATTGATTAGGGACAGACTGTATAGAGTGAGTCGTGACACTCAGTCAGGTCAGGAAAATACCCAATTGTTGGTGCCGAAAAGCCGTCGGGAAATCATCTTCCAGGCGGCTCACTAAAACCCGATGGCTGGCCACATGGGATATGAAAAAACACTGGACCGGATAATGACCCGATTTTATTGGCCGGGCATCCGGGGGGATGTGCGCCGTGGGTGTGCATCCTGCCCGGAGTGTCAATTGGTAAACCAGCCGGCCATTCCGAGGGCGCCTTTGCGTCCTCTGCCTTTAATGGAGGTCCCATTTGAGCGAATCGCCATGGACCTCATCGGGCCATTTCACCGGAGTGCACGCAGATATCGCTTTGTGTTAGTCCTGGTGGATTACGCAACACGATATCCCGAGGCAGTGCCATTGCGCAACATTTCTGCAAAGAGTGTCGCGCAGGCTCTGTTTCAGGTCATCTCCTGAGAAAGAGATTCTGACTGACCAGGGCACCTCGTTCATGTCACGCACACTGAGGGAACTTTACGGATTACTGGGCAGTAAATCTATTTGGACCAGTGTGTACCACCCCCAGACCGACGGTCTGGTGGAGCATCTGAATAAGACTTTAAAATCCATGATCCGTAAATGTATTCACGAAGATGTACGCAATTGGGATAAATGGCTTGATTCTCTGTTGTTTGCAGTGCGGGAGGTCCCCCAGGCCTCCACGGGATTTTCTCCCTTTGAACTCGCAGCCTGCCTGCGGCCCAAGACAAAGAAAGAGGTTAGGGGTTTTTTGGGGCTGGCGGGTTACTACAGGTGGTTCATCCCAAACTTCGCAGATCTGACCAGCCCCTTGACCGACCTGACCCGGAAAGGTGCCTCAGATCTGGTCCAGTGGTCGGAGCAGTGCCAGTTGGCGTTTGAGAAGGTAAAACAAGCTCTCTGTGGGGAACCACTCCTTCATACACCTAACTTCTCTCTTCCCTTTACCCTGCAGATTGACGCATCGAACAGAGGGCTGGGGGCCGTTTTGTCCCAGCAGGTACGGGGGGTTGACCGCCCGGTTCTCTATATCAGCCGGAAGCTGTCTGAGAGGGAGTCCAGGTACAGCACGGTGGAGAAGGAGTGCCTGGCCATCCGGTGGGCGGTCGACTCCCTGCGCTACTACCTCCTGGGACGCTCATTCACCCTCTGGTCGGACCACGCCCCGCTCCAGTGGCTCCACCGAATGAAGGATGCTATCGCCCGGATCACTCGGTGGTATCTGCCTTTACAGCCTTTTAACTTCAAGGTGGTCCATAGGCCGGGGGCGCAGATGGTCGTGGCCGACTTCCTCTCCCGCCCTCAAGGGAGGGGGGGGGGGAGTAGGTTAGGCCGGATGGCTCCCCGGCCTAAGTCGGGCGGTGGGGGTATGTGGTGGCGGCACGTGGTTGGGCTCAGCTGCAGAGGGGACAGAGTGGGGGAGTGGTTCAGGGAACGGTGCCGAGAAGAGGCTTAATTAGCCGCAGCTGAAGTCAATCTTGGTTTGTGTGTCTCTCTCCCATATAAACGCTAGTAGGGTTGGAGCGGGGAGAGAAATGCGGACAGGAGACACAGGCTGGGAATGAACTGAGAGGACGACATATCCTCCCGACAGAGTCATACACGGCGGGTGCGCTCGGCTTTTTGTCAAAAGCTACTAGCGACTTTTTCTGGTGTTATTGGAGAGTTTGCTGGTGTTTTTGTCACGGCTCCGCTGTGACCTCAGCTCGTCTCCCCTCTGTTCTCTGTCTGTGTATGTGTGTGTGTGTGTGTGTGTGTGTGTGTGGCTTGAGCGCGGCCGCAATCATCTGGCACCTGGGCTCATCTCCTCACCTGCCAACAGTTAGACCTCATCACCGTCAGCTCAAATACCCCGGCTTCCTGCAGTCTCATCGCCAGATTGTTTCTTCAGCTCAGTGGTAGCTATAACCTCGGCTCCTGTTGAGCTAAACCATTTTTCCTGGAGCAAGTTAACCTTAATGACTTTTCAGCTAACTTGTGTTTTTCCTCTGCCTCAGCGATTCCCGTGCCACGTCGCAGCCAGCCGCTCACACCGCCTCGCTGCTCCACCTGCATGCTCCTCCGGCTCCACAGACAAAATAAAACCCTTTTTTCTCACCTACTCTGCTGTCCTGGTGTCTGCGTTTGGGTCCAGAACAAACCGACCCTAACAGTTTTGACTCGATAACGTTAAAATACTACCGTTCTACAGTTACTGTCGCGAACGAGCAGCGGGTGCTGCCGTGAGCCCCTCCGCCGCCCCAAAGCACACACAGGCGGGTACTCTCACGGTAAAATGCACGGCCCGCCACTGACTAGTGGGACAAGGGTTCCTCCAGACTCGTGGCCATGTTTAACTCTCCCGGCTGTAGGACCTGAATGGTTCCTCTTCAGCCTGAAGAAGGCCACGACCTCTGCCCTCTTGCCTTGGCCTCAAGCATCTGAGGGATGGCCTCTTGGAGAACCCATGCATGAACTGCAGCATCATGCCTCGCGCAGTAAGGTGTGCTAGGCTGGCCGAGGTGGAACACCTGATGGGTGAGGTCGACCTCCCCCTGTCAGGGCAGCTGAATCCAGCCCAACCTACCCATTCCATGCCAGGCCACAGAAGCAGCAGGGGTTCCCTCCAAGAGGGCTAAGTCCGGCATGCTGTCTGGCTCTCGTTCCTCGGCTCATAGTTCTTATGAGGGGGCAGTCGATAGCTCCATGGGGTCTGTCATTCACATGATTGGCTGCATAGAACCAGTCAGGACTATTCTGAATGCCAGGGCACCATCTACCCGTCTGCAGTACGAGAACAGGTGGAGGCTGTTTTCTGACTGGTGTGCGGTTCAGAACAGGGACCCAGTACAGTGCCCCGTGCCTGCTGAACTTGAGTTTCTGCAGTCCCTCCTAAATAAGGGCTGGTCTCCCTCTACCCTGAGGGTATACGTGGCCGCTATTTCGTGGCAGCATGCTAAGGTCGACAATGACACAGTAGGGAGCCACAGGCTGGTGTCCCTCTTTCTAAAAGGGGCTCTGCGATTGCGTCCCACGAGCGCCCCGAAGGCCTCCTGCATGGGACCTACCCTTGGTACTGGACACCCTATGCTTGCCTCCCTTTGAAGCCCTGGCACGGGCAGAGCCGAGATGGCTGTCAGACAGGTTGAACTAGTTTCAACAGTGTACCTGGCCTCATAAACACACAATATCGCAAATTGAGAAAATTGTAGTACAGGAATTGTACTACAATTACAGGAAGAAAATACAGAATTTGATTGACAGTATATCTGTGGCACTGTACTGGATTATTTAAAAGGTTTTATCTTCTTCAGCCACTTGTAAATTCTGCATTTTTCTGCTTTAACTTTATCCCATACATGCTTTTAAGACCTTGCTTAAAATGTTTATCGAGTACAGAATATTATTCGTTATTATTTTTTAGTTATCCAAAATGATGCTCCCAAAAGAACTTCTGTTCAGAACAACATGCCAACTTTGTTTACAGACTCACATCTCATAATGACCTCTGTGACTGTAATTCTTTAGAGGACAGTCATTAATAATTCAAATATTTATGTTGCAATACATCTCTAAGTGTGTTGATCCATGGAGGGACAATTAACACCTGCCTTTCATTCCCTGGAGTGAATCAGGCTCAATGAAGAAAAACATCTTCTTAATAAAGTTTAGAAAACTACACCCTTGTTTTCCACTTTTGTTTCTGCTGCATCAGGATTATTTTTGTGAACAAAGTGCAGGAGAACAGGTCTGACTTTCCCTATTTAGGGTGGTGTGGAGAAAGAAATGCTTAATAAAACTGCAAGTTGCAAATGTTGTTCAAAGTCGTGAAAAAAAACAATATAAATTGTATTTTATTCAGATAGTGCACCAACAAGGGTACTCAGGTGTTCAACATCATTGAACTCATGGTTATTAAATGTTCATTAGAACATTGCTTCATCTTATAAAGAATAATAACATAATGTTCATATTTTCTATTTAAAAGAAGCAACATAACACATTTTAATCTTGAACTATAATACTAACACATTACATTTTAGATGATTTTGTAGCGTGAGAGCTTTTCCTTAATCTGGCAAATTCTTTGCGGCCTCCAGGCCAAAGTCACTGATGCAGAACAAAAGCAATCACTGTCTAGTCATGTGTTAACTCTTCACTGAAGAGGAATTCAAATGTGGACTGGACATCAGAATTTTATTCAACAGATTTGATGTAAAACAAACACTTAAACCATAAAGTGGGACTGCAAAAAAGACTTAAGGCCGAGGAGATCTTCCCTAAACCAAACTCTGGTGTCAGCTACAGACGCTTTTCAAGTAGTACTTGAGCAAAATACACGCTGCCTTCTAAACCGCAGTGAGTGGAAACTGGGCTTCATCTTTCACCTTAGACTCAGACGCTGTCTCAACAGTGTGATTCGTGAGTTTAAATGTGTGTTATAATATTTGGGGTGCTGCAGCATATGCAAGAGTGTAAAGAGATGATGGAAAACTAAAATAAATACTCAACTACCACAATTAAAATGATCACAATGTCCTTTTATTACATTTACCAAATATACAAGCATGGGTGACATTTTAGCTGCATCGATCTTAAATCGTTGTTGGAATTCAAACATTACAAACATATTAAGAATGATGCAATCACTCAAAATAAAAAACTTTAAACAAAGAGCGCATTACTTAAAAAATATATTGTGAAGGAAAAATCAAATCCCAGTGTTTTAAAATAGAAATAAGGCAAAGCTCAAAGGCAAATTATCTACATTACAAAAGCAACATAATAATAATAATAATAATAATGCTTGTTGTATTTTCTTTAATTTGCTGTTAAATTGTACAAGGATGTGGATGAATCTTGAAATATTTCCTCTATGGTCGCTGGTTGAATATAGACTGAAAAATGGAAATTAGCTGTGGAGAGAGTATTACAAAATTATTACACAAAATATTAAATGATATTATATAATCAATATAATGGGTGTCATTACTTTCACATTGCGACCCTATTTTCCTATTTCCGTGAAACTGTTAAAATTCTCTTATAATTCTACACAAAAAGTATGTAAAATTGTTATCTTTATGTTACATGTAAGCAGTATGGCGTATACATTCTTTGGTAGAAGTTTTACTTACCACAGGTATCCTTCCTTAAAGTCAGTGAATTTGTGCCGGACCATAAATGTTGCTAGAGCATCTGCTACCTAGCAACAGATGACAGAGGACTACGTTACAAAATGGCTTCAAACTGAATCTGGATCAAACAGGTGACAGTTGAACATACACAAAAAAAAAAAACAGACCTGTCAACTGAAATAAGAAGTGATACTAAAAACAGGACATGTTTGGGCAAACACCCCTTACTTTTTCCGGTGCGTCCTCATGGACAGCATGACCGCACTGAGGGAGGACCTGCATCTGAAACTTCCCTGAGAACAAACAGTGAGATTGTGGATATATCTGAGGTCTGTGTATTCTACTGTACGACAAAAATCAAATGCGCGGGAAGAAATGGTAAACTCTGCAGAAAATCTCGGTTTGTCCTTCTTACCTTGCATCTGCCCAATAGTAAGGTCTTTGTCAAGCCTGTCCACTCCTGTACAATGGAGTACGTCAGGGGTGAAATTGTGCGGTGAATGGTAAAATTGCTTGGAATAAAAATCATTTGTATTCATCCAAACTAGTGGGACTGCCCTGAAATTCCATCAAAACTGCCTATCCAGAGACTTTTTGTATTTGGAGTACCAAATAATAATGTCGTGAGAGATCTAACCTGCGAGCAGGAGCAGTTTTGGCACAGGGCAGGTGAGAAAGAGGGCAGACAGGCCTCTGAACCAGCCCTCCCAGTATTTTTCCGTCTTTGACAGCTCGACTCGCCAGGTGAAGATACTTTCCTTTTTTATCTGTATGGAAGAAATCAACCCTTTAGGTACGTTCCAACCTCTCACAAACACAAACACGTTACAGAAGAAAGACAAATAGTCAGAGAGACAAAACCTCTTGGTCGTCCTCCTTCATCCTTTTCTTGTTGGACTCTTCCTCCACCTCTTCCTCCTCTTCCTCTTCTATTATACCTTCAATGCTATTAGACACAGCTGGACTGCTGGTGGATTCCTCACATCTGTGAATATCGAAACAGATCAAATGAACATAGAGTACAAACCAATGCGGGACTCAACCTACAGATGAAAGACCAAGTGGACGTACTTCTTCACCTGGCCTCCCATTGACACTCGTGCTGACTCCATGTTTCGGATCTGGCCACTCTTCACACTGAAAGCAAAGGAGAAGACATTTTTCAGACACTTATTAAACTACTATTCAAATTAAACGAGCTAGATGCCGTGTAAACTTGAAAATCGAAGTTCCAAGAATGGAGGCAATTAAAACTGGACAATCAAAGCAGTGAAATGCTTTTAAAAAAGGCTCCTATTGGTTTTAGTAAAAAAAAATTTTATGACACCGTTTGTTGACATTAACCAAATTGCAGAGAAGTATATATTTGGTTCAATCATACATCAAAGACGCTGCAGTATCACTGACTGTCTCATGATTACCTCCACTCAATGGCGTTCTCCAGAGATTTAAACGTCTTTGGGCGACTTCTGAGGAAATTCTGCATACTGTTCAAAGCATCCATTGCTGTACCTGAGTGCAACAGACAAATAATATGTGTCATTAATACACCCGGTAATACTACACTGAGCTCTTTTGATGCGATTTCATTATGAACATTCATCGTATGAATTCACTGCTAATTTAAAGTAGTAAAACCAACCTGTTATTTGGTCAACTACGAGTCATAAATTGCAAAATATCCATCTAGTATACTCTATTTGAGCAAGCACTTACCTTCTACGACGTCAATGACACAGAGGCCAAGCAGGGATGGTATATGATTGGCAGCGGCGGTGTGAACTGCAATGGCCCCACCCATGCTGTGACCAATAATCATGATCGGAGGAGGGTTCTCTCCATACAGCATCTCCACCACTTTGCCAATGTCCCTTTTGAAGAAAGTAAGGATAACCTGTTAATGGTGTTACATTTCTACTACGTATCAGTGTTTCTGAGAATAGTCTAAAACCTCAAGACAGAGCGTATTTAACAATGATTTGATTTCTACCACCACAAGAACCCAACAAACTCTCAACTCTCTTTCTCCCTCCTGTACTGAACTGTGAAAGCAAGACCATGTAAGGATGCACCAAACATTCCCGGCCTTTAGGTGGGAAGCTGTAGAGATCAGAGCTGACTGTGTGCGTGACTTGATACTCCTGACTGTCCCGCAAATCTGCAGACGATCGCTGCCCCCTCTGGCTTCCCATTATTTTCTGTGATACCAGGCAAACGCTTTTTAGTGTGCGTAGTGCATATGTGGTTCTCACATATTCCAGTGTCTGGTTCAACTGCACACACAACAACAACAACTTACTTTGCCATCGTGTCTGCAGAGAGATCATCGGGATTTTTCACTTTGGTGTCGCCTGCAGGTAATGAGAGAATTAAATGCCATTATGTGTTCCACTGAAGGACATGAATATGCAAATAATCTATATAAACAGTTTCCACATTCCCCTGCAACGGGTCAAGAGTTAATTATCAGAAGCGTTGTGGTTTTTCGTTTGTAGTCTGTGTACTATTGACTAATCACGTTCGAGCAGGCTTTAGTTGATTAGGCGGAACACATTGGCTAAAATACAACATCAGAACCCACCGACTATCGCCTGACGATGACTTAACTTTTCATTGGTTTACAGTTAGCTTGTAAACTGGCTACTTGTGGAACAACCTGGTCGAACATGTCGTCTCTCAACTCCAGTCTTACATCTCAAGCTGCTAAGCTGACTGTAAACAATGTGCAGCGCACGGACAAGGAAGTCTTGCCCCGGATATCCGTTTGCTACATCGGAACCCCAGAAATATATCCTATTGCCCCCATAATGCAAAGAATGAACTGCAAAACTATGTAGGGGAAGGGGTTGACTTCTAATCACAGGCGGGCAGGGATGTGATCGAGCATTTCTGCAAAAGCTCTTTCACTTCTTAATAACGTGTGGTTCTGGAGCTGCAATTTCAACACTAACATCTGATAGAGGACTTGAGTTATTTTGCCGTCTGTAGAAAAGATTAAGCGGCCGCTGCTTTATTTCATCACTCTACATCATTGCAATACTAAACAAAAATTAGAATCTTCTTCACAAACAATGTTACGGGTATATTACATTCATTACAGCATGCAAATGATGAGCTGAAAGTATCAGGATGCAGTGATCAACCTATTGTACAGACTCACAGGATGTCTATATGTGCATATACTGTTGCAACACATTATTCAAAGGGGATTGATAATGCTACCTAACCAAACTCACAAATCTCCAATATCTTAATTTCCTAAACCATAAATAAAACATGTCTCTTTACTAATCTCATCTACTTTGACTACACATATTTACCATGAGCTCGAAGGTCCATAGCCACCACCCTGCAGTTGATCCTGCTAAATATGACAGCCTGCCAAAACACATACGGAAACCATTGAAATCTAATAGTGTACAGCAAACATGCTGAAATAAAAGAGCAGCTCCATAACTATTCCACATAATGTTCCAATTAATATCAAAGTTAAGAGGTGATAGAGTTTCTGTAATAGTCACAATGCTCACAGTGAACACTGCCCAGGAGAGCGCAGAGTGTCCTCCTCCATGAAGCAGAAGCAGCACAGGACCATGGGCACCACTGCAGTAAATTCTGAAAATGTTCAAGGTGGTCAAGGAAATCGATACCAGAGCTGTGCCGGTTACAAGATAAGTAGATGCTGCTGAAAAGAGAATAAACATTGATTGTATAAACTGCTTACCTTCTATACTAAATTGAAGTTAGATGGCAGACTGGTGTAAAGAAGTAGCTCAATCTGAAATGACCTAGTTGGATTTGAATGCTCTGGGTGATTGCCACACCAAAGTTTCAATAATTCATGCGTACAAACACAAGCAGCATTCAAGGATATATCTTTGCCATTTTCATTTTCCACCTCAACATCTTCCATGGTTTCAAAGTACTGACTCCAGGACAGGGGGGAGAAATCTCTCTTTCGTCCAGGTCTGTAAAAGAAGAAAGAAGGACGAGCGAAATGTAAACCAATCCCATATTGCAGCAGGATTATTAAAAGACACAATGCAAGACATCTTTGAAAAGCACAAGCTGGCTCTCTGACACTAGTTTTTTTTTTTTTTTTTTTCAAACTGTCAAATGCTGTAACATAGAAGAGAAAAATGGCCCATATAGATAAAAGATTATGATGAGACCAGATTATTTAAATGACATGTACGCAATAAATTGAGAAACCACAATGCACTGTTTACTGCTTCATTTATCATCTTCACCTCAGACTTAAAGTACCCATATATGTGACTGAGTTGTTCTAATGCTCTGGCTGCTGACTATTTATTTGACAGGAAAACAGAGACTGAGGACTTTTTAAAAAGGTTAATGTTTTAGGGCTTTGTGTGTTCTAACAAAAGCAAAACCAAGCTCATACAACTATTGTAACATGGTAATGAGAACAATAAACAAGCCCTGACCTTACAAAGGAGGTGTAAGTGGAAACTGGAGGTGGCCCAGCTGGATCTGTTCACAATCAAATCTAACTTAACCCATCTTCGGAGAATACTTATTACCTTATATTAAGATTAATGTCTTCAGACCAATGCTTTTCGTGTGTCATAAATGCTCACTCTTGCCCTGACATAACTACGCTAATGTTAGTTAAGATCAATGGATGCTGCCTGATTGAACTGAGAAATGTTTTATATATATATATATATATATATGTATATGTATTTATATACAACGTTATAATGCGTAGGTTGTATTCCAACTCTTCGGGTTAAATTGCATTGCATCCTCCGCTGTTGGTCAAAACTCTGGTAGCAATAGCTAGGTTAGCTAGCTAACGTTAGCTCTAAAGATACGAGTCCAACGTAACAGAGAGCAACTGACGTGATGGTGTATAATAACAAAATAACGTTCTAACGTAGCAGAGTTGACAGCATACTATTAAGACGTTAGCTAAGCTAACTCACCCCATTTTCATTTTGGAGCTGGACCCGAACCCTCCTGCCATAGGAGGTCTGGAGGGTAACAGGTTTAAATGCAACTGTTTCTCCATGTTGTCGAAAGCGGGGTCGGTCTCCGTCAGCAACTGTTTAATGCGACCTTCCTTCTCTTTCGCAGCATATGATATATTGTTTTAAACCTGCACCGACGCTAGCCAGGCATTGGATATATTCAGCTAAAGCTCGGGTAATACGTTTCTCTGACAGGCTAACGGTTAGCGCTCTTCTTCTTCTTCTTCTTCTTCTTCTTCTGCTGGCTGTGATTATTTTTGGTCGGCCTCTTCTTCTACGATTTTATTTCTTAGTAGCTTGGCCCGGAACTTGTAAAGCATTACTGCCATCTATTGACTACTACTACACGTGTTATTGTTTGCCCACTGAAGATTGGGAAAGATTGCATAGTAGAAACAAACCATGTTTCATAATTTCTTTAAACCAAATAACAGTGAGCTTCTTTTCTGCACATGCACAATCTGTCTGAGGAGAGAAGTGAGAACATTTCAAGAAATAAAAACTCACTTCAAAAATATTTCATATTCCCTCAGCTGAAGTTAATTTTTTCAACAGATGCTGTAATTTCCCCACATTATTATAAAGTTAAGAAACTACTACACACAAGCCAGAGCACATATTAGAATAATGTTATATCCTGTATCTTACATCAGCACAATACATTGAACACAAGGTGGCACCAGCACACTTTTTACTCATACAAGTGAGACATTGGCGTAAAGGGACACTCACACAGTGTGTTCTGTAGCTCTGGATAAGCTTTGTCAAGTCTGAAAAAAGAACTGGTCATGTCCAGCTGATGTCATCAAAACATAAATAATAGGTGTGGAGTTTGAAAGATGGGAGTGCCAGACAGGGAGGGTCTAATGAATGACGCCATTGAATTGCATCTTGGCAAATGTAGTTTTTTTAGAGATGAGGGGCAAAAGTCAGGATATTTTGGCCTAGACAATTCATTTTGTTTTGGAAAATTGTGTCTCACACAACGTTTTGGCATTGTACCCCAAACCAATGGAGAACCCTTAGAAGCGGCTTGTTAATTTGTGGACAAAACTAATATAAGTGCAGTGCAGAAGAGTGTCTTCCCTGCTGGCGACTTCTTGAGGAATATCTAATAATAGTAATACTAATAATAATGGTTATGAAAAAAACAGCAGGTGTTTCGGTGTGGTTATCATCGCACGGAACTGCAGATTTCTGAGTACTAAAGTTGCAGATTAAGTCCTGTATGGTGTCACTGTTATTCAATGGGAGACTTGTTGATTCAGTTACATAAAGAGTATGTTGAGACAGCTGATCGTCTACAGTTGCAGACTCGCTAATTTGATTGTGAGAGGCACAAGCGAGGACACAAAGAGGTGAAGGCAAATAAGCTAGTTAAACATTGAGACAAAGATGCCTTCATCGATTATGAGGAGGACTCAGGTGATAATCGTCTCCTTTGATCAGCACCGACACAATGCAGAAGGAGGGCAATGGTCACGACTTTGAGGTTACACCCTCTCAGCTGGGCATCAGTCAACTACACCAACGAACAATTAGCAAACAGCTGAGTTGTTCCTGGTGCTGCCATTTGCTGTCTCATCTCTTCACATGTGCTGTGAAATGTCAAAATGCATTCCAAAAGCTTTTGACGAAGTTGATTGAAAACCCCAAAAGCATAAAGATGGTTCAAATGGATGGGATTTGGTACTAAGCAAGTAATGATGATACTAAAAAAATTCGGATTAAAAGCAATAATTGAACTCAAATACATGTATTGACAGTCTTGCTGGTTCCGCTTCTTTCCTTCATCCCCTACTAATAAAGTTAAGACTGAATAAGGAAAACAAGCCATTTCACCCACCACTAACCTTGCACTGACGCAGCGGCTGATGTATTTATAGTGTAATGGTCTTTATTTATAGTGTAATGGAGATTAGCTGTTTCACAGCACTGTTTCAAAGTTCGTGGTATTTAAAGTGCAGGCGAACAGAGTGGTCACGGGATTCTGCCTGCTCAGTTTAATTTTCAGAGACTGTAGGCAAGGCCACTGTAAACTGGTTGAAGCCGGACCAGCAACCAGTTTACTGGGCTGACTGTACTTAAAGGTTATGCTCTCAGAAACCTCCTGAACCATTATTAAGATTTAACAATGTCCCATCTTTGCCTTGCAAATTAGACAAGTAAAGAAAACAATGGATGAGTGCCTTTAATCTCTTTGTCCAAACACCGGTGCACTGTGGACACAATGTTCAATTTCCGTTTAAATATAGATAAGTTCTCACTTCCGTAATTTCTGCTGTATGCTTCATTTAAAAAGAACACTATTACGAGTGTTAATATTATGTTGATTAATAATAATTTAAATATATTGGTGTATGGAATATGAAATTAATTGTATCTTTACACAGTAGTGTCTATACATTATTGAAGTAGCCAGACACATGCAGCATCAAGATGAACAGATTCAGCATCGGTAAACGGGGAAAAAAACAGGTGTGCATGTCCCAATGTAAAGAAATAGCAGTAAAGTTTTGGGAACAGAACAACGAGACATTTTTGCACAGTCAACCGCACGACACGACTGACGTCAGCTGGAGTCCTGACCTAGAGCTGCTGTGGAAAGTCACATGTGTGGAGGCATGCACACGCAGCACTCTGACACTCAAATGCAAGTGTCTTCCCTCGTCCTCTCATTGGGTGATGCCTGTTTGCCTGAACAGATGCTAATGGCTGGAGTGATTATATACAGATGCTATGTGCATCCACCCACCTTCATTCACCGTATTGGATTGGCTGAGAAGCATGGCGGTTCCTTTGCCTGGAACATTTTGTAACTGTATTACTTGCAGGGAGGAGGGATGAGGGAATTCCTAAAACTCCTCAACTAGTTTTATATTTCGTGCGGGGCACTAACTCCAAGGAAAGGATGTAGGACAAAAGTTATCCACCGTAGAGCTCTTATCAAATTCCCCCTGAAAACATTCAGGGAATCCAGACAGGCCTCTCTGTCTGATTGGCCACATATATCAACCAATAGAAACATGAAGTATGCTCCTTGACATCAGTGTAGTAATATGAGCTGCTATCCCCACATGTTTATGTGTGAAATGGTATGTAAACTTTAAGGTCTGGGTTTAAAGCCTGAATATATTCACGATAGTGTCAGCAAGTTTTACTGTGAAATTAGAAACAACATGAACACATTCCCAATGTTTATATGTGCCCATAGTGCGTGAGTCCGTGCCAGGCTACCATGATGACACTGTTAGGAACGGATCAACAAGTGCTCAGATGTCCGGCTGTGTCCCACAGACTGGTAAACATGAGATATACGTAACAGGTGGGTACAACTTGTCATGCTTTCCGACAGTCACGAGCAAAAGGTGCTTATATAATCAGCAGCTTCTTCTTATCCTTCAACATAAAGAGAGAGACGGGGACACAGAAGGGACTAACTGCCTACAGGATTGTGTATTCTTTCTCTGAGCTGGATTACAACTTTCCTGGTAAACCATCTAGGTAAACTCTTACACAAAAATAACAGTAATTAAAGAAAAAAACTTTATTCATGAGCTCAGACTCAACCGATGTCACTTGATGTTTAATTTAAAAATGAAACCAATGAAAAATAAATATCAACTATTAAAAGTTTTGTACCTCTGATTAAGTTATACTGTATTACTCAGCTATCATAATCATAATCAGAATCAGAATCAGCTTTATTGGCCATGTATGCGTACGCATACATGGAATTTGACTCCGGTTGATACATGCTATTAATGAAATGTGTGAAAACAACGATACAAACCGTCCTTGGATGGCAAGTAAATGATAAATGCTAGTTTTTGAAGTGAGGGGTGGTATGCTGGCTGTCTCATTTCAAACAGCGTTTATGGCCCAATGCATTTCCACAACAGAACCGATTCTAAAGACCGGAGTACTTCTCGAAAAACTTGAAGTTTACAGGCATGCACAATTTTTGCATGAACACGTATTGTTTTACAATCAAGTACAATCAGGTTTTACCACAGTTTCTGTAGATATGTGGATGTTGTAATCAGAACAAACTGTGATTAAATGTGAGATGTGTGTGTCTGTCTTGAGCTGAGTGATGACTTTCTTTGGCGTATGTGGTTTGATATACACAGGGGTCCTGGGGAAAAAAATCATTAAGAGCAGATTTTCCCATTAATGTCATCAACCTAGACCTAGAAATGGTTGGCATCAAGCCCAAAGACGTGGTGCCCTCTGCGGCAGTTAAATTCTTTGGAGCAGGCACGGCGGGCTGCATTGCTGACCTCATCACCTTTCCATTGGATACCGCCAAAGTCAGACTACAGGTTAGAAGCAGGAGACACATTTGAACTTCAGAGTTTGCTCCAAATATGTCTTGATTAAGATTTGTCTAAACCTGCTGTTAACAATCCTTGAATGTAATTTTACTGTCCAGATTCAGGGAGAGTCTTTGAAAGCTGAAGGGGCCAGTGCAGTGAGGTATCGGGGAGTGTTTGGCACCATCACCACCATAGTGCGCACAGAGGGGCCCAGGAGCCTTTACAGTGGACTGGTGGCAGGACTCCAGAGGCAGATGAGTTTCGCCTCTGTCCGAATTGGCCTCTACGACTCCATGAAGCAATTCTACACTCGAGGCACTGAGAGTGAGTTGCCCAACCTGAGTACCATTGCGTCATATAGGAACCAGGTGGTTTCTTTCCCACATGCTTCATTGTGACTTCATGCTGCGCAGGTGCTGGGATTGTTGCTCGGCTCATGGCGGGATGTACCACGGGAGCCATGGCTGTGGCTTTTGCTCAACCAACAGATGTGGTGAAGGTGCGTTTCCAAGCCCAGGTGCGACTGCCTGACGGTGGGAGGAGATACAACAGTACCCTGGATGCCTACAAGACGATTGCCCGAACTGAGGGAGTACGGGGCCTTTGGAAAGGTGCTTGTCATGTTACATCTAATATATATATATGAAAAAGGCATTATATCTGTTTCTTATCATGGTATCTAAGTAACCGTTCTCCTTTTGTTTTTTTTAGGTTGTATGCCCAACATCGCCCGTAATGCCATTGTAAACTGTGCAGAGCTGGTGACTTATGACATGATCAAAGAACTCATCCTGAAGTATGACCTAATGACAGGTGTGGGCAGAAAAGCAAATAAATTATCGTTGAAACTGAAAATATTATTCCAATTTCTTACACTTCCAAATATCAAATATTGTGGAAGAATGTGATTCAGCTTCTTTCCTCCTACAGACAACCTGCCGTGCCACTTCACGGCTGCCTTTGGTGCAGGCTTCTGCACAACAATAGTGGCTTCTCCTGTGGATGTGGTCAAAACGCGGTTCATGAATTCGGCAGATGGCCAGTACAGGAGCGCCAGCAGCTGTGCTCTCACCATGGTGAAAAATGAAGGACTCACCGCCTTCTATAAAGGGTAAACACACGCTTGCAGAGCAGTGAACCAAACCACAATTAAACATTTTGGGACACTTCCTTACCTTTCTTTCCTTTGTCTCCTTTAGGTTCATGCCTTCTTTCTTGCGACTGGGGTCGTGGAACATTGTGATGTTTGTGACATATGAACAAATTAAAAGAGGTATGACCAGGACACAGCAGTACTGGGAGTCGCCGTTTTGACCTCAGCTTGACTACTTTTTTAGACGGGACTGCACAGACACAACGGCCTAACCTTCACCACGATGCAGTGGTGACCCAGCGTTGGAAAAGGATGTCATGAAGACTCGTGGCAGCAAGATGAAGCTCTTCAACTTCCTAAATAAACAGACTCTGAGGGCATCGTTGCAATAACAAAATGATGCAAGTATGAAGAGACATTTTATGGATTGTAATGGAGAGCACCTCTATCAAAAAATGCTGATTGAGGAGTGAAAGACGGATGTGCAATTGTAATTCCACGGGGTTGCTGTATGTTTGATCTCTTTTCCAGATACTGTATATAGGCTCCTAAAACCTTGATCAGCTTGCTGTTACATAACTTTGAAGATGGATGTTTACAAGAATGAACTGTGAGATAATGTGAACAATGTTACGGTGTCATTGTATTTGTTATTCGGGGTAGGTTTTCCATGAGGGCAATAGACAGTGACCATTTCCTTATGCTGCTTTCAGTTTTATGGTTTACAATGTTTACCATTGTTTGTATATGCGATCAGGGACTTATAGGTATATCATTGTGCTGTTCATTGTAAATAGCAGGATTTATTGCTGGTCAATAAATCATTAATATGTTGCAAACAGTGACAAATGGTGCCAAAATGAATAAATGAAGTGCCATGTTTTTCTTTGTCTATTGACGAATTTTACTTTTATGTTTTTTTAGCTGTGTTACATCACCCGACCCTGGAATACTGTTTTTTAAAAAGTGTGATTAGATATAAATAAAAGTTCATTAAGTGAACTGAAGTGGAGTGATACATTAGATTCAGATTAGATTATAGAAATCAGAGCATCTGGGGATTTAAGTGGGACAGTATTCAGTATTTTTAATTGTGGTAGAAATCAGCAGTATACACCATCTCAAAGTCTTCGGGCAAACGAGACAACTACACAGGATTTACTTCACATGTTAGAATTTGATGACTAAGGCAAGTTTTTCCAAAATCAGCCAGTAAGAGAAGTTGCTATCAAACGATCAAATATTACAATTCAATTCATATTTGATAAAAAAATATAGTGATTTGGGAAAGTAGACAGCAAAAAATGGCTTCAAAACATGTCTTAGTCAAGCAAATATGAATACATTTTCAGAACTATGTCTCTACATAACCCAAATAATAAACATACAAGTAGCTTAGTATTTAAGTACATTTGTGGAAGACTTACGTATTCACCTGACTTACAGTATATCTCCCTATCACAACACCTTCTTCTTGAATTATCAGTCCTCCAAAAAGAAAAATGAGTTTGGAGAGGTGTTTGCGTCTGTGTTCACAGCAGAAAAGATTGGCTGACAAAAAATTCACTTATCTCAACATTTCAGATGGTGGTGCCCTGAAAACAGAGCTGTAAAAATGAGATAACATCTGACTAATAACTGAAAAAGAAAGCAAGGCCCTCAGCTTGCATTGGGCCTCTGGATGAATGCAGCTTTGTTTAGATGGCCTTCACTTGTGCCCTGAATATTTCCACAACACACTTGGGTCAGTCAGATTTACAGAGTCATCATACATGTAAAGAACATGTACCCCTTCATTCATAACATTGCATATATTTCATATTATATGACTATTTTTTTTTTACAGCTTCAACAACTTAAACTAATAACTCAATGCTGCATTGCTTTACATAGCCCTGTTCATCAGTCATTGCAGTAACAGGTCATGGATCACGTTTACAGAAGCTGTGCAGAGACAAAGGGTCTGAACATACGGATCACATTTGGTGGGCTCTGTTCTATGCGTTCTTGGATAATCAGCATGACACAGCACTTTATTTCTCTCTGTGCTCCCTGTACTATGATATCCTGTACAGACCTTAGATAACTGACGTAACAAAATTTGTATTAGCAAGTTAGAAAATCCAATCTTGCAAATGCAACGTTTTATTTTCACAAACCATTCGTATTGAGCCTGTCTAATCGGTCACAACCGCGCTTGTTGTGACGTCGTTGTCGGTCCGAGGACACAATATAGAGGAAGCTTGATTATGAAGCCAAGAAGACAAAGACAAAATATGTTCCAGCACATACAGAATCAAACACAACCACAGGCTGTTTGTCACGCAGGCAGGTTTACAGTCTTCCAGCAGTCGGACCATATAGATGCAGTGGGGGGTGGGGCCCAACCAGCAACACATGCCATGATGTAACAAGAACAGGGCAGTATTTAAAGAGGCGGCTTTCTTCCCCACACTACTGCATCCTGTCCATTCAACGATTCATTTGGCTATTGTTACTTGGAGAGGCATTTTAACTTCTACAACTCGAATAACGGTATATGTGACTTCATTCTTGGAATATTTATACTATTGTTATACTGTTTCACTATTGTTTTTTTTTACCTTATATCTGTTTTGTGTTTTTCAGGATTTGGAGTATGATTTTAAGGCTCATCTCTTCTGAAAAATCTTCTATGGAAAAACAAGGAAACCAATGTATAGCTGGGACAAAGTTCAGCCAGAGAGATGCCTTTAGAGAATCCTGATCTCTAATGTTTCTTTCCTAAACTGCTCCATTAAAGGTAAGAATGAATAACCAAAACTCACACTTTCAATGAGGTGTAATGTGCTTTAGCTTATGTGAGCCCCGCATTTCCCTGTCTGCACATAATGTACTGAACACCTGTCTTTCATTTAGCATCACTAAAACCTCTACTTTAGGATGTCCCTTTTGCCTAATGGAGGTGTTAAATAAGACATACAATAGCTCAGGACACTTTTCCATAAAATATATTTGGATGAAATGTGTTTTGGGGTCTATCTTTTTCAGATTTTGGAGGAGCGTCTTGTCCTGTCCACATTGACAATAAGCCACTCTTCAATCCATCCATTGATCGAAATAATTCTGAAAAAATGGTTGGATTTGGACCTGCAGATGTGCCTCCATCAGCAGCTGTGAAGTTTGTAGGAGCAGGAGCTGCAGGCTGCATCGCTGACCTGCTCACCTTTCCCTTGGACACAGCCAAAGTGCGGCTTCAGGTAAACAAGCTTTTTGCAAATATCACAGGTAACTTCCCATCAACAGATCAAATTTCGGTATTGAACGTGCCCGTATGCGAGTACACTGTATGTAACAGCCCCCCCATCCTTTCTTATCCTCACCTATTATAACATTTTACCTCGCACAGATACAAGGAGAGCTCAGGGCTTCAGCAGCTGCAGGGAAAGGGTCTGCAGTGAGGTATCGTGGAGTGTTTGGCACCATCACCACCATGGTGCGCACAGAGGGGCCCAGGAGCCTTTACAGTGGACTGGTGGCAGGACTCCAGAGGCAGATGAGCTTCGCCTCAGTCCGCATTGGCCTCTATGACTCTGTCAAACAGTTCTACACCAAAGGCTCTGATCGTGAGTATCTATGAATGTATTCCGATCTTAGCTAGTCAAGGGAGTCCTGCACCAATCAGGCCTGACATCTGCCTCCCCTCTGGTTCAGATGTTGGTATCGGCACTCGACTGCTTGCAGGATGTACCACCGGGGCCATGGCGGTTGCTTTTGCTCAGCCTACAGATGTAGTGAAGGTCCGCTTACAGGCACAGGCCAGGGGTCCTGGGCAAGCCAGACGCTACTGTAGCACTATTGATGCTTACAAGACCATTGCTAAAGAAGAAGGCATTCGTGGTCTGTGGAAAGGTACAGTAGCTTGAGTTTAAGATTATTATTTTGTCATTAAAGAATCTCCTTTCATATCTTAAAACAAATCTTTTTGATATCATCATGCAGGTACAGCTCCAAACATTGCACGAAATGCAATCGTCAACTGCACTGAGCTGGTGACATACGATTTCATCAAGGATTCCCTCCTTAAGTCCACTCCCCTGACAGGTAAAACAATGGCTGCAGTACAACATGATGCAGAGGCATGACATAATGCCCCAGTGGTCTTCTCTTTGGTGCAGTAACGTTCATCTTTCGCTCCACAGACAATCTGCCCTGCCACTTTGTATCGGCCTTTGGTGCTGGGCTGTGCACAACAGTGACTGCCTCTCCAGTTGATGTGGTCAAGACAAGATATATGAACGCTGCTCTTGGCCAGTACAGCAGTGTCCTCAATTGTGCTGCTGCCATGATGACCAAAGAGGGGCCGCTTGCCTTTTATAAGGGGTAAGCATTGACTGCGCGGACAATATTGAGAGGATTAGTGAGGATGAAAATCAAACATTTATAGAGGAGGGTGAAGAGAGAACAGGGTTGTAAAGTAAATGTGCAAAACAGCAGTAGATATGAACGAGTGGCAATCAATCATGTTGTTTTTCTGTTTTTTTCCCCCTTGAGGTTCATGCCATCTTTCTTACGCCTGGGCTCGTGGAACGTGGTGATGTTTGTGACATACGAGCAGCTGAAACGAGCCATGATGGCAGCGAATCACAACTTCACAGCTATACCCTAACCATCATTGTCTGTGAGATGGCGGATGTTGTAGCACAGTGGTGTTGTTTACAAATGTCTTTGCGTCTTGTTGCCTCCTAGTGTATATTTCAACTCAAAGTGTCAAAGTTATAAAAATTGCGTTGATACGTCACTCTCTCATGGCCACATTAGTCATGAGTCACAGGATGGCAACACATGTATTAGGATCTGTTTATTTTTGAAAAGCTAGAGCTTGTTTGATCAGATGCTTGCTCTCGGCGGAGAGCTTCTTGGGAAACTGGATGTCAAAAGCAATGATGAGGTTTCCCCTCTGGGACGGATCCTGGGACAGCGGCATTCCCTCTCCAGTCACCACTTTGTTGTACGAAGGGCTGTTGTGTTTGTGAAACAAATCAGAGACAGGAAGATGGTAATTGATGCACAAACCTGAAACAATGCCTATTCATCGAGAAATGTCTTTCTAATACCAGTGTACTGTTTATATAAAGGGCTGGACTTTCTTATGATCAGCTCTCTGTTTTGATCTTCATGTTTAAATCAGCTTTGAGAGTGTCAAATTAATAGGAATGACAAACAATGAATTCAGTGTAGTATTCCACTTACTGCACAATGTCATTGATAGGGATACTGATGAGCCTGCCATCTAGTGTCTGCACATCCACAGAGAACCCGGTCAAGGCCTGTGGGAAAGGCTCAGTGTTTATTCTGCTTAAAGCAAATCTTTAAGTATGACCAATAATTATTCTGGCTCTCATTAACATGACTCACCATCTTCAGAGTGATGTGAGCCTTGTGGATCAGGTCATTGTGTTGTCTTATGAACAGGGGGTGACTCTTCTGTTGCACTATGAACACCATATCTGCAGGGATGCAGTTTGGTCCCTAAAGGTAAAATACAGCACATAGATAACCATAGAGTTAGGTTCATATCAAGCAAAATAAAAGAGAGACTAAAAATAAGGCAGTAATTACTAAGCGGCATATCTTCATACAAGCATGTGTGAGCACCTTGAAAGAGATCAGCTGAGGCCACCTACTGGTAGCAAAAAATATTTTCTTAGTTGTTCATATTTAAGCATTATTTTCTGTTATCTTTACTTGATACATATATCCAGTCTTGCATTCTGTGGTCAACAGCTTGAGCAAGTTTCCAGTCATGTTTCATCAACATTATCTCAAACACGTATTCACCAAACATATTTACAATACACATTGAGACTTGCTAAAAAAAAAAAAATACATTCAGTATTAAGCAAATTAATAACCACTTTATGATTCATCCCATATCATCTAAAAGCTGGGGTTGTATATAATGAAGTCCCATTAGCTGAGCGATCAGCTCTGACAGAGTGTTTGATATATCAGCACCAGGGACAGCGCCACAAGCCAAAATTCAGGGCATAACACACTTTCTTGTAAGAAATTCTGCATTAGGCAAAGAAGTAAAGGAGTCACGCAGACTATGACCACAGCCTTACTTTGCTGTTATCCAAAATAACTCATCCTCTCCTCAACTAGAACAACTTATGCTAACCTTAACCAAACTAGTGAAACCATTACAAATCACACTTTCTCAGCCCATTTTTCTGATCGTTCTCACAGAGTCAGCAATCGGTCAGTAGAGAAGAAGAACTAGAAGAACAGGTCAAATTCCTTTAACAGTAATACAGCATATTATGGTTATCAGTGACCATTATTACAGCTGTCTTAATGGTGATGGATTGCTCTTTTACCTGATCTCCCTCTTTGGGGAAAATAATTCTCGTGCCTTCTTTCCACCCAGGCTTCACATCTATAGTCAGGATCTTGTCTTTGACACTGGACTGGCATCCATCCTCATTCATAACCTGTTTAAACAAATGAGGCTAAAATGAATAAATGTAAGCTGTGAGATGAAAGAAGATAGTTATCTCACATACAATAGCTCTTACCCGGCGAGAGATCTTAACCTTTTTTGTGCATCCGTTGAAGAGATCATCCAGGGACAAAGAAAGGTCTCTCTCCATGTGAGGATCCTGTGTCTTCACCGTTCCTTGTTGCAGGCCACCGAACTGAAGAGCTGCATCAATTAGAAAGAAGTCTAGCAAACAAAATAAACTTTAGTTAATATGTATGGCATTTGAATGAGCACATTCACTTCATGGTCTGTTTCTCTCACCTGCGAATGGGTTGTCGCCTCCAAAAAACTCTCTGAATGTTTTGTCTGGGTTCCCATGGTAGACATATTTAGATGACCAAGCCCCACTGCTGCCAACCTCAGGTGGGACGCCACCTTTTAGACCCTCCTCACCAAACTTGTCATAGGTTGCCTTTTTCCGTGCTGTCACAAAGAACATATGTTGTTGTTGTAGACACATACTGCCGGTCTCCATGCAGTGAATACAGGTTAAATGCGTGTTGCTATACTCACGGTCGATCAACACTTCGTAGGCTTCACCCAGTTGACTGAATTTCTCGGAGCTTCCAGTCTCCTTGTTGCTGCTCGGATGAAACTTCAATGCAAGACGTCGATATCTAGTCATGTTGAAAGAGGGAAACTGACAATAAGCACAGACGCCTGATGCGTCTGAAGTTTTAGTTAACGTAACATATCGGTGGCTAGTTTACCAAAACTTACGCTTTTTTTATATCTGCGTCTTTTGCGTTTGTGTTTATTTCCAGCGTCTCGTAGTAATCGCCAAACATTATGGAGGTAAATGTTTAAAACTAACTTCAAAAATGAAAGGAAAGCTCAATATGTCCCCGCGCAATGTGGGTCTCAAAATAACAAAGCTTGACACTCGTTGTTTAGCCTGGTTTCCAGGGTAACAGCTCGGGATGCTCTCGCGGGACATGCATTAATGGCTGAACAGCGATCGGTCATTCTTGCAAGTCTCGCGAGAGCAGGATCTACACCATTGAAGAAAACAAACTATTTGACTGCTGTATTCATGTAATACAAATAGTTGTAGTTTGGTGTCTTGTTAGGCCACAGTGGGATAGTAGTTACTGTTCAGCCTCTCAGTCACATAAACGTAGTATTACACTAACACATGAAAGGTGCTGTTGGATTTATTGATTGCTGTCCCACTGCATACAAACTGAGCGCTTTTATTTTAAGTGATAGACTGAATATATACAGATCAACATCCCTGAAATACTAGTATTTCATCTTTGATTTATAATTCAGATTTTAAAAGATACCATGCAAGTAGTTGAAGCGGTGAATAAAATATTGATGAATTCCAGCATCAGAAGTGACAAGTGTGTTTTTATTTTTTCATTTAAAACCATTCCAGACATAAACGTTAGGGGCTACTATGCCATACAAATCAGACTCTCCTCCATATAAGTTCACACAAAAATTGCACTGTATTTATCAGTAAGATCAAATTGCCATTTAGAGGTGTTTGAGGGAGCAGCAGAGGCTCCCTCCTCTGCTGCTAAAGGTGGTCCAGATCGATGCATATTCTATTAGAGATTCAGTAATTGCAACAAAAGTGTAGATATTAACAGCCATACAAAAAAAGAAATATGAATCCAATTGAAATAAATATTACAAGTCATTGTGGATTAAATACACATGTGGAATAATCACTAACAAAAGATCAATACCAACAAATTAACAAGCAAAAGAAAAAAAAAGCATTTAAAGTGTTCATCAAACATACCAAACTTAACTATATAAACCCAAAGCCAAGGAAGCCCTCTACAATTGAACTCCAAAAGGCATATATCTCCATATCTAATGTTTACAGTGGGTTTCATGAGTATGACTCTTAATATACGAGAACATCCTTCTCAAACACTATCTTCAAAGAAATAGTTTTAATCTATGATATCTGTAGTCTTTTAGAAAAAATAATAATTAAAGATCTATTAAAATAAAAAGGTAATAGAAAATGGAAGCCATGGTAAAAATAACCCATCTCAAGGGACCAGTGTGGGACGAGAGGAAGGACGGTAATGTGGAGGGTGTAGCGGTAGTGTTGCTCTTGTAGTAGGTGTCGTGTGTTTGTGCTGGTCTGAGACCAGGCGGTGATGTGCGACTCTGTATTCACTGGTCGGTTCTTGCTGGTGCATGTTGGGAGAAGTGGGACTCTGCTGGTACAGGCTCCACAAAGCTCGCTCCGTTTAAAAGGAGCTCTGGCACTGTGGGTGTGCAGTAAACGTGTCAACGAAAGGCCCGATTGAGTCACCTCAACACAACTCTGCAACCTTTTCCACAAATGATTCCAGTTAAAACAATAGAACAGATTCATGAATGAATCCTTGCAACAGCACAAATTAAGTTTACTGACAAATACGCATAACATTGTGCGTATTAAGCTTAAAGCAATATTTTACTTTGTTTTTAAGAATATTCTCACTCAACACATACTTTGATTGATGTCCTAAACACATGTTTTCAGTTTGGTTCAAACGGTCTTCTTTAGACACAAACTACAGCACTGTGACTGTGACAGCTGTGAGTACAGTTTCATCGTATGCGTGTGTGTTACAGTGCAAATATTCACTGCGAGTGATTTGTGACTTTCAGAGCAATTCTTTCTCACAATGGCGAGTATAACGGCTGTAGTGTGTGAGCTCCTTCAGGCTGGGGAACAGAAATGAGTGCAGTGAAAAGCTACAGATACAGAAAGACCAACTGGGTTTGATAAAAAGCCAGGAGAGAAATATCAAGCAATGACATGAGCTGACATTAGCAGGAGCAGCTTCCATCGTTGACAGGTAGCTCTGGTGGCTTCTCCAGCTTTATATCAATCACTGAAGGGTTTCAGAGTGAAGGAACATCACAGAACGGGACAATGTACGAGAGATTTTGTTAGAACTAACATAACTTCACAATGTGAATGTGAATATACATTATCTACAAGTTCTGAGGTCATACTTACTAACATAACTTATCAAACCTAAAGTCGTAAAGTAGATTAACTCTTATCTGCAATCTGAGTCAAACTGCTGGGAATCCAAATGAACTGCATCCTAGAGGTGGTGAGTATTTTTCTAAAATTATAACCACAGTAAAATAGTCAGTGAGCTGGAGCCAATATGTGGCCCTGACTATTAAAATAAATCTAAAAGGGACACATGTGTTAAACAGCTAGCTGTCCCACTGCTGCAGTAGATTCTACCTCTGGCAGAGACTGTCCATGTGACGCGACATAAAAGAGCGAGGAGACCTCCGGACTCCCCTCTGTCACGACAGACACTGACGCTGTGTGCATGTACACAAAGGATACTGTCCTCTCTACTCTTGTCCTGTGTGGTGTCCATGCCAGGGAGGGCGGCTGCAACACGCCGGAAAAGCTGAAGGGAAAGAGAAGCAGATGTTTTCTGTCAAGAGACGGAAATACACTGAAAGCACGACAGAAGCACAGGATAAAATCAAGATAAGATTCCCATGACGTGATTTAGCACAAGGGTCGCCTGAAGCTCGCACAGAGGAAGACAGCCACCAGAGCTTTCTCCAAAATGTGATTATAATTTAGCAGCATGTTTTTGAACCACTGCACAGCTCTTGAAAAGAGGCTGTAACTGTGCCTCACGGAGACCTTCCATCGATGGAGCTTGGAGGACTTTAAGTGATTGATGGATTCACATGATATTTTTACGGGACAGTTCTAAATGCACGATGATGCTCAACATGCCCGCCGACCACTAAAAAGCGTAACATAGGACCGGACTTTATGCACATGCAACAAAAACTGCTAATGTGCTTATCCGTGTAAGCGGCATAGGCCGTTTCCACTGGTCGCAGCAAAGTAAACACAGCTGTAGTTTATCAAACTCATTATGGTCCCGTTCTATTTAGCGTGTCACAGACATTCCAGTGAGCCAGCATGCACAATAGGCCCGGCTAAATAGAACGGGGCCATTATAAATATGATCAATTACACTGCGTACATGTCAAAATGTGCTGATGTGAAAAGGGCCTATTGGTTTTCAAACCCTGACCCACCTCTAGGGCTCTATGATCAACAGTTGGCAATACAAAGCATTGCTTCTAGCAGGTGAGAGAGAGCTTGAAAACAAATCCACACACCTCACTAGCAAACAGACGAAGCCGAAGTTCAAAGCACACCTTTATGCGCGCATGCGTGTGTGAAATAGAAGCCAATCAGAAGAGCGCATGAGCACTATGAACACACACACACAGTGGCACACGCTCTACCTGTTTGACATTGTAGCCTGTCTTTGCACTCGTTTCAATAAACAGAACATTCATCTCTTTCGCTCTCTGCTCTCCCTCCTCTGTGGTTATCTGTCTGTGATGAGCCACGAGTCATTGTGCCACACACACACACACACACACACACACACACACACACACACACACACACACACACACACACACACACACACACACACACACACACACACACACACACACACACACGCGCCACACACACGGGAGAAAGAAAACACAGACTGATTAAATTGAAGTGGATTGACAAGCCGTGCCCCTTCCTGATGCTACTGCCATCTGAGCTCCAGACCAAAAGTCGTCCGGTAAAACTTCAGGCTGTTCAATGTCCCACAACTGGGGAAAATGGCTATTTAAGAAGGTCTAAACTATTCTAGGATGACTCTTTAAAAAAATCTAACTCCCCCAACATCTGACCTGTGATTGTGTCAGGCAACCTTTTGGGGGTGGAGCCCAGGTGACAGCATTGGCAGCAGGACGACGGAGCACGACTCACACACACACACTCTCACCTGCTTTACGTTGTAGCCCGCTTTCGCACTAGTCTCAATAAACATTACATTTAGTTCTTTGGCTTTCCGCTCACCCTCTTCAATAGATACTTGCCTGCGGTAGATAAGGAGGTTAGGAGATACACAGCGAAAGACATTGCACAACTTACTTCATTAAACAGGTGGATGATCACACAGTAGACACTTTCCAATCAAAAATACCATCAAACATCACAGCTGACAACTATCAATACATTTATGAGCTTGATCTGCTGAAGATTAGATAATGTGGATTGAAACAAAGAAAGAGGGCATATCGTATAGAAAAGTCAATGAGAGCTTTGACATCCACAAAAGGGCAGAGATAACTTGCTCTGCCTCAGAAAAGGGCAGAGGAACTCTGTATCGATAGGCAAGCGGCAACGATCAATGACTTCATTAGTAGGCTCTTAATGGAGAAGACGGACGAGCGGATTACCTTTTGTCTGCAAGGTCCGTCTTGTTTCCCACCAACATGATAATGACATCACCTCCTCTCTCCGTTCTCACATCATCGATCCATTTTGTGGTTTGCTGGAAGGAGTTGACATCTGAAAGAGAGTTGACAGAGAAACAGGAAGAGGCGCATCAGTATTCAGGAGATGAAAGAAAGAAAAAAAAAGACTCAGCTGTGAAAACGGAAAAGATTGTGAAGGGAAGGAAGTAGAGTTCACATCTTGACCAAGTCTGTGTGCTTGCGTCACATCATGCAACAAACATTTACCAACAGAAGTAAGCATTCAAGTGGATTTATACTGATTGTTAATGAACGTTAACGGAGGACGAGGCCATTGTGGCATCAACACCAGAGTGCACAGGCGATCCACGTACTTGTGATGTCGTACACCACGACAGCAGCGGCAGAGTCTCTGATGTAGCTCGGGATGAGGCTACGAAACCGCTCTTGCCCCGCCGTGTCCCACAACTGCAACCTTATCTGTGGGGCAGGAAGGGGATGGGGGGGGGGGGGGGGGAGAAACAAAAGAAGAGAAAAACAAAGAAACAAAAAGGGATGAAAATAAAACAAGAAAAAAAAAATGAGGTAAGTTATGTTGACAAAAACGCAAATTGAAAAGAAAAACGGAATAAAGTTCGATGAATGGGAAACGATAGAGGGAGTTCAAAGAGAACCTAGTGCATGCAGGTAGTGGATGACCACCAGAAAGAGCAAGCTGTCTGGGCCTGAAGGGGGGGGGGGGATAAATAAATAATCACCCTTCACTTGTCATCAACCCTCCTCTCTTGATCAAGTAAGGTGTTTCATTTCAAAACAGGAATGGAGACAATAGATGGAGGGGGAGGAGGGAGAGGAAGAAAACTTGTGTTGAGGGGAGAAACAAACAAAGAGAGGGAGGACGGTCCGGCATCCAACTCAACTCTTGGAAGGCTGAACAAGGCTGTGTGTGCTCGTCAGAGAGAACATAACGGAATTATTGAAGAAGAAGAAAAAAAGAACGACATCTGAGTGTCTGTTGATAAAACACTGCAGTCATTAAGAGAATTCCCCCCAATCTGGACAAAGACAAGAAGAACCAACAATCAATGACTGATTAAACAATCGTTAAAATCAAATCAAATAAAACTTACTGTTCGGTCTTCAAGGTACATTGTTTTCGACAGGAAATCTATTCCTATTGTGGCCTGAAAATGGGTGACAAGACGTTAAATATGCATAACGTTATTCAATCCATTAATGTTTGATTTCAGAACAATATGGACAATTATCAAGTGTGATGAAATCAGGTGGAGGTATAGGTCTCACTTGGTAAGTGTTGTCGAAGCTGTCATACATGAACCTGGTGATCAGCGAAGTCTTTCCCACTAAAGAACAAACAGAAACAATAAAGTACTGTAAGTGCAATGATCATACTTTAACTTCAGCGTGTTCAGAATAACCACACTAATGTGTGGCTCTCGTGAGTATAGGGCTGCAAATAACCCACCGTTGATTCATCCATCTCTTCTATTTTATTCTAAATCATTGTTTACATTTTAAAATCCCCAAATATTCAGTTTGATATAACACAGAAAAGCAGCATTCTCACTTGGTTTCACATTGTTAAGGGTGGATGAGGTGGTTGTTTGGCCTTTTTGCTTGATAAACAACTTAAAAAATCATATAAATGATCAACAAAAATACACAATATTGCAGCTGAATAACAACCCCTGAGCAATAATACCTGAATAAGTTGAAACCATCTCCCTTCATGTCTGGTAACATTTAAAAAAATAAGTCTCACAAGTTTCCTACACTGACAACATGTCGGCCTGATGTACAACTTTGCTGACAGTTTGAAATGTTATGAAATAACATAAAAGAATGGATTAGTATCTACTGTGAGTCACGAAGAGTTAAACACAAGATGCAGCATCACAGTAGAGTACAGTTCACGAGCCCCAGATGAAGAACACGTATAATGGACTGAGGCTGATTAAAAGGTGTGGTGCAGTTATTTGTAGGAATGTTGAGAGACAAGAAGGGTTGGGAACCAGGCTCCCCATATATTTACTTCTGAATTGTTATTCCTTGCTGCGCCCTTAACTGACCAACTTCAATGATTCTTGGTGCTCCACGTCTACGCTTACTCCTCCATTCTCTCAACGTGTTAGCTGTAAAATGGTTCAAAACATGTCTTCAAACATGGCTGATGTTTAGCCTACAAGTCCAACACCACTTTCAGCACTTTATTACAGAGAGACACACTCATACGGTTGCTTTGAGCACCCGCACAGGGCTCCCCAGCCTGTTTCACTGTGCTGTGTTGCACTATCAGTTACATCAAGTGATGATGACATGGCCAAAGCCAACACAGCTGTTTACAAGGAGCCACAGCTGATCATACACAGTCTGACGCAAACACACAAAGTCTGGCCTATCTGGATGGGAGTGGAGAGTCATATTACAGGACACAATACCGTTAATAAATAATCACTGGCAACATTCATACACTACCGTACCCTGTTTCCACACTAGGGATGCACCAATCAGATCAGCTGGATCAGTATCAGTGTGGATCCTTATTAGGCAGATTGGATAATGTCAGGCCATAAGAGATGGAGCCACATGAAGTACAGTTTCTTCAGTATCATATTAGTACTTTGTATCAGCAGATACCTCAAGTTGATATATCCTCCTCTGTATCTGGAGTGAAGTGGGATCTGTGCATAACTAATTCTACATGCTTACACTGTGTGCTTTGTGTTGGCATGCAAAACACACAGCTGTGGGAAAAAAAACAGAAAGCCGTGGCAGTACGGCGTCAAACTATATAATGAACAACTCCACACCTTTACCTTTGAAAACAGATGCATGATTGTTAGGTATGGATCTATACTCCCCCCCCTCTTTCTCTTCCAGGACAAGCACACCCTGTGTTCAGTTTGGCTGGAAAGGGGGGCAATGAGTAGGGAGAGGGCAGGAATGCTACTGGACAGGTTTGGTCATTGGGATGAACCCCTTCTTCAAAGAAGAGCCCCCAGGGTAGATGCACTGTGTAATCAGTGTCATATTATTGTAGGACTTTGACTGAGATTTACAGCATTCTTCTGCCCACAGCTGTAAACACAGTGTGTAACGTGAGTGTAACTGTAGCCTTAGGAAGTGTTGATGAGACAAAATACAACTGGTGTCATTATATATAAAGTACTTTCAATTATACCTAAAGTTACTATGTTAAACACTTTACTTGAATTGACACTTGTAACGTTCTCCTAACGTTAGCTGACTCCGTTCATAGTATGTTATCACAGCTCGCCACGGAAGTTAGTCAACAAGCGAACAAGTCGATTTCACAGACATGACTCAACCTATCATGAAGACTATGAATCGCATTTCCATTAAGCCGACGTGGACACGCAGTTAGTAATAAGTTACGGTGTCGCAATACTACCACCATGCCAAGTTTAACGCAGCTAATGTTAGCTTAGCTAACTGGTTATCGTTAATCACCCGACCAGAGCCATCAAACTCTGGTGTTAGCTCGCTAACTTCACTTAAACCTCTCGCATAACATCACACAGATTCGACATACACACAACGTGTAACGTTCACATCACACTCACCACTCTGTTCCCCGAGAAAGACCAATTTAAATTTCCTTAAAGGGTTCCCGAAGTCTCCGGCCGCAGACATGACTGTGTGAGACGAGCCCTGACGTTACTTTTCGGGAGCTCCCCAGCTAGCCAGCTAATGCTAGCTAACCAGTGGTTGTCAGATATCAAAAGGTCTGGGCTCGGTTACGTTTGACCGGTTCGACAACCCTCAACACGGGCCACCTGGCGAGGTTTCGTGCTCTAAAATCCTTCCTGTAAGCTCCCAGAAACTTTTTGATAACTCCCTAACTACTGCGGACAAATTAGCATTACTGTCAGTTCTCTGACATGTCTCTACACCACAGCTAGCCACCCCGGGCTACTCTTCTTCTTCACACACTAAGTTGACACTGTTAGTTAGTCGACCATGTCGTTATGCTGCCCTCTAGTGGTGGAGGAAAAACACACTATGACAAAAAGGGTGTAGCCATATGGAGGAGCAACACACTGAATAATGTCACACTAATATGGAAAGACACGGATTGAATTATAAACCACATCTGTTTCATGAGTCGGACGTATAGTGGTCGAACAGAAGGCTCAAGACTAAACCAAAAGAACCAGCCTGTGAATGAAGACTGTTGTGTCTTTGTATGCCCACAAGAGGGCGTACCCACCCCACCGTCAATGTCCCACCTAATAAGCAGCTTTCATCATTATATCTCACTCATCGTCCCATGAGACTGATAGTGGCCAAAGCAGATGCTGAAATCAGATTCTAAAAATTGTAAGTATAATTTTTTCTCATTGAATCAGTATTCGACATGGAATCTACACCACAGACATGGTCTTATGGTTCCTCTCAATACTGAAATTCACTTACTTAATTCACATGTTTTACCCCAGTTGTAGCTTGTTATTGACTTGATTTGACACATTTAGTCGGTGTATCCTTCCTAAGAATGTCTGTGTAATACTTATGTAGGCTAACAATTCTATAGGCCTTGTATATCATGTCATGCCTTGTATAATAGTAGTCAGGAAACTTAAGTTTAGACACATCCTCACTTAAAAATATAGTGCAAACATGTTGTAGGTGTTTTTTTCAGTTCAGGGGAGACTTTTCAGAGACGTCAGTGCAATGTGCACATGCACAGTCTTATATTCGGTAGGTTTTGCTGGTAATCTTTCGACATCATGCCAACTGGCAGGATTATCTATGTGAATGAAATTAAATCACAGTTATGGGTAGCAGTATGTAGTTTTAAAATGGGAAGTTATATATCCGTAATATTTACAGGACTCAATGTAGCATCCCATTTGATTACTTATGACCTCCATATAACCGGACAGCTGCTGTCTAGAAGGTTGGAGCCCTGTGGGTACTTACAAGGTGACTTAATTCCCCTTATTCATCCAAAAGACAGACAAACGCATGGACATCAAAAGGGTTTATGAGTTTATGTTTTAATGATCAGTAAGAACCCGTTAAATCAATTAACCTTGAAATTGTTTAACAATATTTTTATTGTAGTGACATGTTTCATAAATTTTAGACTGAAACACAAATTACAGAAACATCAACCATTTAAACCTGTAATAGTGATCACCAACCAACCCAAATAGTTTCAAATATCTTAATCTATCACAGTATACCAACAACGAGAAAGCATCACAAACTATTGCTCTCTTCTTTACATACTAAGCTGTCCAAATAGATTTAAGTGATTTGATCATCAATTGATTTCCCCGAACAAATCTGCCTCAGTCTATGCTAGGAGCTGGCGATGAAGGGGTGAGAGGTAAAATTGTGTTTTTAAGCCTTAAGAAAAGTGAGATATTGATAACGTGAGGTTACTTATTTTGCATAATATATGCCACCTATATTTGTTTCTCTAATGATGTTTCTTAACCTCAAGACAGAAGTACTGCACTATGTCATATTTGTGGATTAAAACAGCATGCAGGGATCTTGCTGAGGCACTGACTGAGCTGGGGTCTGCTCTTTCTACCTGCATTCATTTGTATAATAAACCACGATTCATCACAGTGTTACTGACATTAATTGCTAATCACCTCTGCTTTCCTCATGCTATCAAGCGCCCTTGTTGTGAGGATAATATCACCTTACATATGGGACATATAACATCAAGCTGAAAAGAAATTGCATATTTTATGATATTGGGTCCCTGCAGAATATGCTGCAAGAATGCCAGTTTTTCACATTTGCAGTTCTTTGACTAGTAATACATATGCACTGTGAAAGAAACACACATTCAGGCTTTTCCCTTCATTAGAACCTTTACTAATATGAACTGCATTTGTGCTATCGTTAATGTTATTGTTTATGGCGATGCATGTGTGAGTACAGTATGCGTGTTTATGCATGCTTGACGCCGGCTGTTCTAGGTCACTGAAGACACACCTGCGCCTCTCTCTCTCTCTCTCTCTCTCTCTCTCTCTCTCTCTCTCTCTCTCTCTCTCTCTCTCTCTCTCATTCATGTGCCATGCAGCTCTGAAATCTCTTCTTGGAGCGCCGACCGGCTGATGCCAGCGCTTCAGCTGCTCTGCTTGCGACCAAGCATCGCCAAGCTAGAGCCCTTACACTCCACTGCCCACCTCCCCTCCGCGCACTACCCAACAGCACTGCTACACCATATGTCCTTGGTAAGGGAAAGACCCCAAGTCCCCCCCGCTGAAGATGCTGAACTAACAAAAAAAATCCTCTTTCGCTCGGTCTACCCCACTCAGTCTTTCTCTCCCCGGCACAAACACATGCAGAGGGATTTGTATCATGTCTTCATGCACGTGCACAACTAGATAGATCGATCGATCGCCGATGCATTGTAGAGGTTGTTGTGGAAGGTCTGTCATCTGATATTTGCCAGTTGTTGTTTTTGTTTTCTCAGAAATACTACAGCTCAGGATTTGAGGATATCAAATTTTCCAAAGTGCCCCAAAGGCACGTCTTATTGTGCAACAAATAAACTGTCAACTAGAAAAGCATGTCATCCAAAATCAAAGACGCGGAACTAAATAGAGCACAAATGAATTGAACTTGTCACCTCCAGCCATGACTTCATTCTAGTGTGCTGGTCTCTTCTCATACCACTGCATCATTTACTTGACTCAGACTTCGAGATGGGAAAACCTTGCTATGACTCACATCTTGGAGAAACAAACTTGTAGTTCTTTATTGTCTCTGTGTGTGTGTGTCTCTCTTTTCTTGTTTCTTTTTATGAAGATGTACGCATGTTATGTGTGTGTGAACGTGTAAATTACACTCCATGCATCTGTTGGAGGGAGTCCATCCCATTTCCACACCACCTTTACATAGATCTAATGAATGCAGCATTCAATGTCACAGCAAAGTATTACACGGCGCTCATCTCTCCTGAGAGGGAGAGGGATCACAGGGGGCTGTAATGGAGGATGGGGGAAATGAACAGAATGAGGAACAGAAAGAGATGACGAGGAGGGGGATTACGGGACGGGCATGAGGGTTGGATCAGGGTGAAATAGGTGTTTTGTCATCCCCAATACAGTAAGATGGAGAAAGGGGAGGGGATGGATGGGGGGATGGGGTGGAGCAGAGCCACAATTCCCCTGTAAACCTCCTGGAAGTATATGGGCTGGATGACAGAGAGAGAGAGAGAGAGAGAGAGAGAGAGAGAGGAAAGAGAGGAAGAGTGCATTCAAAGAGTACGGGGAAAACGCCGCCGAGCTCCCAGACTGGAACAAAGGATTGCAGTGGAGAGACAGGGCAAAAGGCACGGTTAGATCTCGAATCCCCTTTTTTTCTGTGCCACATCAGGCAGGAACAGACACAGCAGTACGGTGGGAGGCATTCTTGCAAGCATAAGTAAAGCAGCGATCAGGGTAGCAATCCAAGCACATTTACCAGAGGAGCGAGGGAGGGAGGGAGGGAGGGAGAGAGAGGGAGGGAGGAGAAAGAGCAGATCTATGAGAAGAGGAGGGGGGGGGGGGTGTTGCATGCTCGCAGAGTGTGACAGAGATAGAGCGATTCCATGAGCGAGAAAAGGAACACAGAGAAAGAGAGGGAGAGCACAAAGCAGATATGGGGACAGAACACTGAGACTAGTGGTAGTTTGCGAGACTGAGAGCTGCACACAGGCGTGAGCAAAGGAGGGGAAGGAGGAAGAGAGAGAGAGAGAGGAGGTTGAAGGAGAGCAGGAGGAGGGGGGAGAGAGGGATCCAGGACGATGGAGCCCAGCAGTAGGCTTCTCAGGAGAGCTTTTTCATCCCCGCTCTCTGCAGCAGACATGACTCTGGGCATTGGACTGTGCTGAAATTAGCCAGGGGGACAACACAGGACAGCAGGTCTGCAGCACACTGCCTCGGTTCAGCCTGGATGCAGCAAGGCAGCTGATTTATTACTGAGGTGCTGGGTGGCAGTGTGTTTGCGTGTGCGGCTCTGAGAGAGAGAGAGAGTGTGTGTGTGTGTGTGTGTATGCAGATTTTTTATGGGTCCTTGTAGCGCTCTGAGTCGTGGGAGCGACCATTCCTCCAGCCGTAAAATGACATTCAGCAGGCAGCAGCTTTGTGTGCTGTAGTGGATCTGCGGTCCTCAGCAGGAAGTGGGAGAGAGTGGGATTTTCAGAGCTGTCATCGAGTGTGTGCGCGCGCGCGTGTGTTTACAGTGCTGTTCGCTTGAGGTGAGCCAAGGAGGATCAGCTACATGCGGTGTGTGCGTGCGTTTGGGTTGTAGCAAGGGTGCAGCAAAGGCAAAGATCCTACACAATGCAAGGACGAGCGCAGAGCGGCTCTGATGGCAGGGAGCGCAGGTAAAGCACAAGGAGTGCCCTGGGGGTAAGGTGGGGGACGAAGGAAGAGGCAGAGGGGGACGGAGCGAGGCAAGTGGAAAAGAGAGGGTGATCATGGCTGTCACACAGTGAGCTATAGCATATGCCGTAGCGCAGAGCAGAGTGGTGCGGCAGGGGGAGGACAAGCATCGCTGCACAGGGGAGGGGGGAGAAGGGAGAAGGGGAGAGACTGAGGGAGAGAGGAGGGGGGAGGCAATCAGCTCAGCACCTCTCCTCCGCCAGGAGGGAAGCACGGCGGGACGGGCCCAGGAGAAGACGCTCACTCTCTGTGTGTTATACACGCGCTGACGATCGGCCAGGTCAACGTGTAGAGGTCAAAAAGGGAGCTGCTGCTTGGGACCGGGTTGGGTGTACCCCCAACCGCTGGCCGGCAGTGTCCACGAGAGCACAGTCCGGTGTCCTGGGAGGAAGAGGAGGAGGAAGAAGAAGAAGGAGTCCGCCGGAGAAAGAGGGGTCGGCTCCCCAAGTCCCGTTTCTTCTGAGAGCCCTGCAACCTTTCCATCACCATGGGGGAATGGACCATTTTGGAGAGGCTGCTGGAGGCGGCTGTCCAGCAGCACTCTACCATGATTGGAAGGTAAGACTGTAAAGGTTTTAATTTCTGGTTTTGTTTAAATTGGTGAGCTGGGTGCTTTTTATGTAAACTATGTGTTATTCTGTATCAGTTGATGACCCCCACCCCCCTCCCTCAGGCTTTTCCCAGTGCTCTCCTCTGTTCTACAGTCCCCCACAGTCATCACTGCCTCCCCCGTCCTTTCCTCCTCAATGCTCTCCTCACCCTTGTCCTCCACAGCCATCACTAGTTAAGGGATAAACTTATTGAGCATGATCAATGGCAGGCTTTACTGGGCATTACGGTTAATTCAGAGAGGTTCCTGTGTTGATACCTATTCGCCTTGATAGATAACGCTTGATGCTTTGGCCACAGACTAATAGGACAGAAGGAGGAGAGGGGAGTGGGAGTGAGAGGAGAGCAGAGGTGCGGAAGATGAAAGGATGGTGATCAAGCAGGTGTAAGGAGAATCAAAAGGGGAGTAAATGGCTCTAAACTCTGTGTGAACTTGAGACAAAAAAAAAACCCAAGTTCATTCAATTTGTCCTTATCAGCAGACACTTATTTGCATCATAGTGAAAGTCTGATTTGATCTTTTCTCATATTTGGTGTGAGAATGGTTTTGTGGTGGAGGGTTGAACAGATGAGCTTTTAGTTTGATTAGCAGTGGAGACATGCCATGGAGACATGCTGTAAAATCTGTGTGAAAAATGTGCTCCACATCATCTCTGTGTGATTAATTAAAAGCAAAAGTGGAATTTTTCCACCCATTAAGCACAATCCAAATGTCACGCTGGGATGCTCGTTGGGAAAAGTGTGTCAAAGTGAAACCCGCATGTGTGGATTTGTAATACAAAAATTGCTTTTCAAAAAAAGAAAAAAAGAAAGCCAGATTAAGAATTTGTCTGCACTGCTGGGCTCATTAACCCAGACCTCAGGTAGTCCGCAACAAGGGCATGGCCTAATCTTCTCTCTGCTCCAGTGGATTTTGTGCGTGTGTGTGTGTGTGTGCGTGTGTGTGTGCGTGTGTGTGTGTATGTTGCTGTGTGTGCAAGTTAAAGGAGTGAAAATTGGCTCATGCCTTTATTGACTACACTAAGCACTGTGTGCACAGAGCCATTAGACTTTATCCTTCAAAATAAGTGACATTGTAACTGCATCAGAGCAACAGAGATGATGTGAGCCGCATTATTGCAAAACTTCTGATGATCAGGGATCTGAAACCATGTGCGATGGAGATTTTCCTTCCAATCAAACACTACACCAAGTAATTTCAGTGAGTTCTTCCTCTGTGGTTGAAAGTGCCGTAAACGATGAAATCACCTGGTCTAGTCCTTAGACGGAATGAAAACCTGCATATAATAGAGCATGTTGACTTGATTTAAAGATGCATTAAGAAATATTTTGTGGCATTAATTATACGACTCCCTCCTGCTTATGGGATTGGTAGTATTGCCGGTATCACTGAGAATCAACATCTCATGAAGCTCTACGGAGCTATCAGCCATTTTCAGCTCATTGTTTTGGTGTCCAGAGCGACAAAAACCAAAACAATGTCTGTTCGTATGCGACCGTGGGCCGCCGCTCCCAGCCCAGAAGCGAAAACAAGCTAATTGTTTGCTAACTGTACAGCGCGAAAATGGCAACGAGCCGAAGTAACTGGTGAAGAAACTTGAACATTTAAGAAGCCTAAAGAGAGTCAGATATATTACTCATGCGCTGGAAGACCAAGCAAGGGCTAAATGCCAGTGAATATTGGAATTACATTCAACAGGTGGCCAGAAAAAGGAGACCAAAGGGATGTCCGTGTTGCTCTGTTTCTGCTGGATTTGTAAGTAGGCAACTGTTTGCTAACATGTTAGCCATAACAACTTCATAAGCTAATTGCTAACTGTTGTGAACTTGTTCTGGAGTCTTTCCGCCCCCTAGTGGTCAAAAATTACTTAATGCAGCTTTAAAATCCAGTCCTGGCAGCTGAATCAATAATACCCTGTGAGCACAGGGTCATCATTGGATGATTCAATGACTGTAAGCCACCTACAGTTTTTTTTTCAGAGGCACAGAGGCAACTCTCAATTTGTCTGCTACCTCTTTCAAAAGTCAAATGAATACTCTGAAGATGTAATGGCGTCCTCTTACATATGCTTAATTTAAGCTATTTGGTGATCATGCACTTCACTGGCTGAACATTAACAAGGGTTTCCCTGAATACCTAAAATACATTTAGTCATTTAGAATAGTTCCTTGTGCACCAGTTTTTGTTCTTCATTTGAATCTAGATTAAAATGTGAAAACCTCCAAGGTGACATCAGATTGTGGAATGATATTATGAAGCAGTAAAATAATTTCCTCATACAGTAAGTAGTTTGTGTGATGCCCAGGACACCAGCTATTTGCTACTGTGCTGAATATAGTGAAATGCTCTGTAAATGATCCCTTTGTGTTTTGGCTTCCCTCAGACTGTGTTTGTCCTACAAGGCTCTCTAGTTGACCCTAGGGCATTAGCTGTAATATTAGCCGCTTTCCAATGAGGTTCCCTCTCTCTACTCTGCTTGTCTATGCTATGCGAGTCAAGAAACATTGTCTTTGGAATCACTTTGTACAGTATTTTGTGAGTATCTCAGGCTGTAGATCCCTTAACTTGTTTTTATCGTCAAGCAGATTTTAACGTTGTCCCTTTAGCTAGCTTGTTTGCAAGATATTTCACTAAATGTACTGGAGAGTTCTTATGCAGTTTGGCTGACAGAGAGACCTCAGGTCAGGGTGTAGCAGTTATCATTAAGTGGGTTCTGGGTCTTGGCTTTTTACCTGTAGACAGGCATTTTCAGACGTTAGACGTTCTTAGACAATCTAAGCAATAACACTAAAACTACTAAAGATAACGACTTGATTCCTAATCCTAAGCATGTGCCTGCATGGTCAGGAAATCAATTACACTTAACATTTAAATGATCAGAATGATGTCTTTGGATGTACCAGCAAGTTGGAGAATTGTTCACCACTCGCACAGTTTTGTGCCGTGAAGATGCCTCCTAGACTGTTAATGAGCAACTCCACACTAAATCAAGTGTGGAGTCAAAATTGTTGCACTGACCTCTATGGGTTGAAAGGTTCAAGTCTGTTGCACCACTGACCACACCCAACAGCCCAGTTGGGTGTGGTCAGGTGTGGTCCGTTGCACTTGTGAACACAACCAACTGTGATGTAGCGTTGCACTGTTGTGCACTGTGAAGTCCTGCACTTCACGGGGTGTGGCCGGAGCATGCAGCAACCGCTAGATGGCATCACGTCTATAGGATGTTCAGCCTGTGTGTAGTTTCTTTGAAAGAGTTTGCATGTGTGCGCTTGCAGTTCAGAGGATGCGGTTCCAAAGAGCAGAACAGTGATGTCTCCCCATGGCTGAAAAGTCTCCCCTGCATCAAAACTTTGGAACACGGTTGCATGTCGGTCATCTGTTTGAGTGCCAACCCTCTCTCTTGCAACGCGAGGATGTAGTTCCACCATGAGACATTGTCAGATAGCATTGTTGGATGTCTAGACTGTCTGATCCAGCTACAATTAAGCTCCTTCTTAATTGTAGGTTTTAAGCTAACCTATGCCCTGGCATAGGATAGATAATTAGCCTAGGCTACATAACAGTGTTAAAAATAGAAATGGACCATCTCTACGCAGTGGCATAGGTTAGCTTAATCATGGTCTTTGAAAGAGACAGACAAATTGAGAGTTGCTTCTGTGCCTCTGACTAACCCACAGGTGGCTTGCATATTGTGACTCATTCAAAGATTAACGTGTTTGTATTGTGTATTGTGATTTCCATATGCCTGACTTCTAACTGGGCGATGTACAGCGTGTGCATGGATAACCAATGACTGTAATCATGATCACACAGTGAGAGAAATCATTGTCAAGGCTGCACTAACCTCATTGTCTAGCCCAAACTAAATTGACTGTATATACAGTTATGATGACCCTGGGCCTTTCAACATTAGATAACTGACAGTTCGGTATGGCTCAGTGTTAATTAAATAAAGTAATGGAAATGTCTTCTATTGACGGGCAGAGGTAAGCTGCCAACCGGTGAGGACACAACCAGGACTAATGATATACTTGGTGTATATAGTAAAAACACAACCCCACAAAGAATCTTTGCACATATTCAATCAGAATTTGTAGGGAAGCGTACAGTACTCTTACTTGCATACTTTTTGCAAATATTCCTTCAAATATTTCTTTGCAGAGACTGTGTGTTGACTGACTTTCAAAGCAGCATGTTGTTACCCAGCATACCTCACAAAGACTTCTACAGACCAGACTTTTGTCACCAAAATGTATAAATTGTTGATTTACTGGCGCAGTTGTTTAAAATATAACACCAGCAGCCTTGATAATATTTGCAGTCGTCTAATTTGTCTCAAAATGTTGTTCACATAATTACTCATTTACACTTAGTACAGTAAAGACTGTCAGACAGAGGTTTGTAGGTATGGTGTAGCACTTTACAACAGATTTCTACAATTAAAAATGTTAAATTTTTTATTCATTCACTTTAACTTTTGTACCATTTATTATTCTTATTCATCAGACCGATATTTGAAAACCTTGAGAATATACATTATCATGCACATAAGACATGTTTCATCCAGTAGGACAAACAACTGCTCGTACACTTACAAAAACAGAGACTTGTCCACACAACACTGCACACGATTCAATGTTGACGGCCTTTGTCTAGTATGAAGGTTGATCCCGTCCGATCAGGTAGACCATTTTTTCCATGTGAGATGTCGCTTTCTTTAGATAGTTACAAACATTTTCATTAAATTTCTCAGACTGTCCTGTATGTAAACAATTTAAACTCCTATCTAAAATAAAATGTACCGTACACATACGGAATATTAAATATGACATACTACATATTTTCTTCTACACATGTGGTGCTCAGGTGTTTTGCCGACCACAGGTGTGCTTGTATGCGTGGTTCAACTGTGAGAGCACGAAGCCTTTGGGTTTTGAGTTTTACACCTTGCAGGTTAGGAAGGAAGAAAGGAAGAGTGTTGATGCATCTTCCACTACACTGCAATGCTGTAGTGAGGTCAGTGCCAAAGACAAGCAGAGCGAAAAAAAAAGAAAAAAGATGCAGAGATAATGGAGGACTGGAGTGAGTGATCTAAGGATGATAAAATAAGAAGGGCTGCCGGATGGAAGAATAGAGAGGAGAGGATGTGAGCTGTAGAACAAAAAGGATACAGGGGGCATCCTTGGAGGGGGGGGGGGGGGGGGGTGGGGAGTAGGAGACAGAGGAAGGAAGAGAAGTTTCCCCACTGCAGTGGTTCAATGCTGAGAATCTGTGTCAGAGCTCCTTCTGCTGCTGACTGACCCTGCTGCTGAGGAAACAGTCTGCACACACAAACTCAATATGTGTCCTCTGCAATGATGTGGACTTCTAAAAATACACAAGACCTTTGTGTGTTTTAATTTAACATTCATCTGAATGTAATGCTCCCACTGTAGCTCTCATAAGAGGTGAGGACGTTGACATCCTGAAAGAAATTACATGCAATATGCACCGTCTATGCAAACACGGCAGTGCAGGTATGTCTGAATGAACAACACCTTTAATAAGAGGCAAAAGCTCTCTGTCGTTAATAATGGAATGAACTCATGTATTTTGCATTACATCACATATATTGCATTTCAATCAGAATAATAGTTATTTGAGAAAATCGAATTTTGTTCATATATAATTTATGTACACTGTAAAACAAATCTGTATCCATTTATCTTTAATTTGATTTTTTCCTGACATCTATTATTTAACATCGATCACTCCCCACTAGCAATATAAGTACTTCATAAAATCTTAATAAATGTTATGTGTCCCTTGTTGTAAGTTGCAACTGATTTCAAGTCATTCATTAAAAATGTATGAAGATTTGTCCAGCCTTTTAATGGAATGGACAAAGCGATGTATAAGAAAACCTTAAACTCTGTTCATGTGGTAAAAACAACAGCCCTAGAATAGACGGCTTTAAAAGGTTTGATGAAACCAAATATATCTGCGTCCTCTTAAAACCAAAATACATAGACGGTCTGCCTAAAAGTACTTCCCTCCAGTAGTTTTCGTGCACGTATTTGTGCTCTCTCCACTTTGCCTAAATAGGTCAGGATATCGACAAGAAGGAGGTCTCGTACTTTGAGACGGGCACCCTACTTCTTCTCCCAGAACCATTTGAGATGTAGGAATGCTCTGCTTTAATTGAGGGCATCATCCTGTCGACGTCATGTATCATTAATAATAAGCTTTCTGTAAAAAATCGATATTGCCTGGGAGGATTGTGTTGCAAAGCAAAACAATGGAAGCAATATTTCAGCGTTTGACAGGATTAGTAATCCATCATCCTTGGGCGAGGAGCGGGACTGTCTTTCAAATCAAACCATTTCTCTGCACATCTAGAGTTGTCATTAGTTTATTTGTGTAGCAATCCGTGATGTTGAATGTTATTGATTACACTGTTCGACAGGGGGATTTTGCCAGTAAAGCTGAGCTCAGCGTTCATCCAGCACAGGCTATTATTCATTTCAGCCACATATTGATGGTGTGTGTTTCAGCTTCACCGGGCGTGTAATGCTTCCCTATACATAGCTTAAATGTTCTTTGTTTCAATTACATGTTTGAATTCCCTAACTAGGTTAGGACAGAATTTCATTAATTTGAATGGCCTGTGAGACTGTTTTTAGATTCCAAAACTCTCATAAACCAGAAGTACAGTCCAATGTTTTGGGGCATGATTAATGGCTCTATTTTCAAGATCATAAAGGCAGCTACAAGTAGACCGTACAGAGATGTGATTTTAAATCTTTGCATTTTAGAATAAATATGTAGCCAACAAATACAGATATATGAGTCTATAATAATAATAATAATAGTATATAATACAGTCAACATTTTTGAACTGCTGTGGGTTTGTTCTAATAAACAATAAATAATCATTGTAGTCCAATGAACACCAATCCATGTATCAGAAAGTAAAATGCACTCTTTGATATAGACATGCTCTTAATTAAAACTAAATAAACGTTCTGAAAAATAAAGAGAATGTGAGGCAAACATATCGACTGTACATTTTCTATTTCGAATGAAAACATATATTTTAAGTTGCTGTAGCAGTTCATTAATTCAGAATGCATTTTTAATTACCATGAGTTCTCTTCATAATGATAGTACACAGTAAGCTGTTACATTTGGGAAGTGCAGTATCCTCAGGTGCCTGAATGTGTTTTTGCATCATCTTCTCTTTGTAGTGTGGTTAGTGTACTTTACATTTTCACTTGCAGCCAAGTAGAAAGTTCGAGCAACAATTATCAGCAACAGCCAGGTTGCACCACGTTGGCAGAAATATGAATAATCTGCCAGAAAGTTGGAAAAAACCATAAGCAGGTGTTGGTGTGAGTTGGTGGCCGTAACCCTTTTTTATACTTTTACACTTCAGTCTGAATGTCTTGATGTGTTTGCAGTAACAACACAGCTTAACCGTACATCTGATGACAGCTACTGTGAGTCATGTTGTCAAAATTACAATCAACCTTTTCATATTAGCGATGGATCACAAAACTATGTGAAAGGAGTTGTTTCCAGCGATGACACCACAGAGAATCATCACCCAACTGTGCAGGTCCCCATCTTTTAGCTCATGGTTTCGGTTTCACAGCCCACACGGTCCTCATCAACCTTGTTTCCAGCTGCAGGCAGCTGCTTTGTGCACTTCAACAGCAGTGAAATGAAAACACCTGACTGTGACATTGTGGTTGCCGTGGTTAACTCTGCAGCAAAGATTACTTCCTCGTCAATTGTTCACATTAATGATGTCTTAATATTTAACAGTAGAAACCGTCAGGAGTGAAATCTTATCTTAGATTTTTACATTTACACAACATGCTCGACAGTGTAACACTTTTAACTAGATTCTGAAAGTGAAGTAGTTGTTGCTTTCCTTCAGTCATTGCTTATTTGTCTCATCCTGAAAAAGTGATTGACAGATGACATATTGCACATGAAATACACTGTGATCGATTTTTAGAGAAGTTTCATTCAAAACTAAAACAATTATAATCCGTTCATGTTCAGGTCAGATTTCAATCCTCCATCTTTTCCTCTGTTCTAAACAAGAGGGACAAAGCCTGGTCAGTGGAATCAGTGACGGTTATGACTGAGGAGGTGAATCCTGCATAAGGAGATGGAGAAACTTGTCTTTTTTATAATCAAAGTATATTTATGAGTGCCGTTTTTTTTAATCACATTCACCCCATACAATATTAACCACAACTTCTAAAAGCCTACATCGCGTGACTTGTAAATTTGTTAATAAATCATGACAACTCCAGCAGACATGATACATTAACTGTGAGGTTAGCCATGTAATTCCAGTTACCCACAACTGAAAGAGGGGAAATACATGATAAAATAAAATAAAGCCTAAAAATTTAAACAGGACAAAACTTCAATTTCACCTGGGAAGCATTTTGTATTCGCATCGTCTATTGATCGGTTCAGGAGGACTATATATGACTCCTATAGGCTCTGCAGCACATTTTCCAAGGAGCTGGAAAACATATATAATTTCCCACAAAGTCTCCCGTTCACTTGAATCATAAATTCACAACATCAATTCAGACAAATCTGTGCTCAGTTTGGTTATTTGTCAAAGTGGGATGTTAGCAACTCTTCATGACCTGGTGGAACATTGTTAAAGGCATCAGGTTAAATCTATTTTGGAATACAGATGAAAGGGACATTTTAGATGCATAAAGACAAATGGGATGGAAGAAGGCTGCGTCTGGTATACACTGGCATCATCACCACCATTAGGCTGTGCAATAAATTATTAGAAATATCTTCAAACACAAAATCCTCCAGCTTTGGGCGATGGTTGTGTTATTTATTTGTTTCGACAAAGGAATTTAGCTTTAGAAAAAAAAGAAGAAGAAGATATTAGCATATTTTCATTGTGAGGCATTATCGTAACTCAAAACCTGTTTGTGTCTACCTCAACCTAGGTATAACTGAGGCAGTTAACCAAAGCATCTCCTTCTGTTTCCTCCTTTATTCCTGAAAAGCAGCTGGAAGTCATTTCCTTCAGAGTTGTTGAACGAGCTGATGATAATTACATCTCTGCACATGTTGTGGCTCAAAGGAAGTTCCCAGCTTGAAAAGACCTCTGTGATTTATGTGTAAAATAATAAATATCAGAGAGAGGCCTACAGTATTTTAAAACCATTTATGTATCACACTCTCAGTACAATTATCGCTGATACGTATTTAAAGAAGATGACAGAAGTAAGTGAACCACCACACAAGTTTAGCTTCATATTAATGTATTCGTCACGCCGGCTCCCAGTGGCACCTCAGGCGGTCATGCAAGTCTGCCTGATACGTGTGGGCAACTATTAAAACAGTTTGAGGGAGGAACAGTAGATGAGGAGCGGGTGGGAAGAAATGTCTGCACTCCGATAATTAAGCTGCCTAATTTCTATGCCTGGTGAGGTCTTTATTCATTATGTGCTGCCATCAGCAATCAGTGGAGCTTATTATTGAGAGCATACGGGCGGGAAGAGTATTTTTACTCCGGGTCTCTCTACAGATAACACTGCACTTAGCCAGTCCTTCAGAGGACTGCTCACTGTACCTATACGTGCAAATATATACTTAATATGTTTGTTGACTCATATACTTTAAAGTCTCATTTATATTCACAATATGTGTGTGTGTGTGTGTGCGTGTGTGTGTGTGTGTGTGTGTTTCCCAATGCATCTGCTGTTGTGCTCGAGGCAATTGTTGTCCCTTGAGGCTGGCGACAGCAGCTGCTGTATGAATGAACGTATGTGTGTGTGTGTGTGTGTGTGTGTGTGTGTGTGTGTGTGTGTGTGTGTGTGTGTGTGTGTAAAAGCCTCTGGGAGAGACAGTGCCTGCATGTCCAGCCGACACACCAGCAGAAGAGCAGCTACTATTACACTACAATCTCACAGGTCAATCACAGGCCTATACACATCAGTTTACACAACAGCGAAGTATCACGTCATTGTCTTTACTTCCTCCTCTCGTCGTCCCTCTAGACATCGATGTTAGATTGTCTGTGAGCTCTGTTGATCTTTGCACTTTATGAAAATACCAGCTGTCACCGATGCAGCACAAGGAAATTGTGAACATTTGAAAAAGACTTTCACATGTGAACCCAATCCAGGGATACAGACTCCATTCATTTTATTCCAAATCTTATCAGATCGCTTGCACAGTGTCAGGGATTTAGAAAGTCTCCAACAATGTAATGATTGGTCTGAAAGGAGGTCCTCTGGAGAGCATCGGCTAAATGAGGCGATAAGTGGTGACGGATGAATGTTAAAGGAACCATGAGATAGATAGAGAATGCACTGTATTGAATCAACTCAGCCTTATTTTGATATTCTTCCCTCGGCTTTGAGATACTACAAAATATTTTTCATCGTTATGGTGGGTATTGAATATTCTGCAGGTCCAGGCTGTCCAGTCCCAATCTGCCCTAACGTACAGTATTGGCTCGTTACCCTGCAGCACTTAAAACACTGATGTTTGCAGATAACCTTCGTCCACTATTTTCTGCTAATGCAGCAATCTGCCCCGTGCTGATTATCCTGTTATCCAGCAGAAGTGTACACACACACACACACACACACACACACACATGCAGACACGAACACACACACACAAGCTTGCAAACACACACACAGCACAACACTCAATACTTGCAATGTCTTGGAAATTTTAACGACATAAATCTGCCCAACAAACAAGTATAGACGCAATATCTGCAGTACAGTACTTTAGAAAAGTTTTCTATCTAAGGAAAGTCCATAAGTACATCTGAGAATTCTGACTGTTAAGGTGAATAAAGCTGCAGTGGTCACATGGCGTGAAATAAACCTATGGAAGGGGGATGCAATGGGGAGCCCGCCATAGAAAGCTTGTTGTTAATCCCCACTGTCACAATTATTTACACATGGTTGCATAGAGAATTAGGAGTTATGTATTTATAATTACGATGGTGCCAGTTGTCCATGCGATGAGGTAAAACGTCTCTCCACTGGTATTCAGTGAAGAATATCTCTACCTTTGAAGGCAACTTCCTGGAATAAACTTGAACGTTTTCGACTTAACTAGTTGATGAGGGGCATCCAGATGCGTTGTTACTTTTGGTTCATGTTTAATTACGCAATGATTCCACAATGACTCCCGCAGACTGTTTCATTTATTGGGGAGACACAGGTTCACCGGCCCTCAATTAGAACGCCACGCATCAGTAGGTTGTGTCCAACACTGGTGTGTACACAGGGCATGTTTTATTTATAGTCACTTATTTATATGTGTAGCGCCGAGCAGGGAAAACCAGTTGAAAGTGCTGATGTGAAATTAACCTCAATGGACCTGAACTCTGAGCAAGCCTCAGATACAGTACAGTGTTGTGTACATATAAGGATAGAGGATAGACAGTATCCACTGCTAATGAGTGAGAACATATAACAAGATATCATCTACAGACATTATGAAAAGTATTTGAGACACATTTGTTTGTTTTTTTTACCACGAGAGACCTGTCCAGTCTGTGAGCTTGTGTCACTATACAGAGATGTGGACAGCAGGCAGACTTAGTGACATTTAGTTAATGCTATTATGATGTAGTAATTATCACTGGCATGAGAAGAAGCAGACCTCGAATAGAAACAGACAGTGAATGCAGACGTGCTGCAAGCTGCCTTCTATCCTGTTATATCGTTTTAAATCAGCATCCAGAGCCGCACATTCTCACACTGACACTGAACATGAGTCGTATTTCCTCAACAAATATTTGCATATAAATGAGCAGTGTCGATCACAGATTTCTATCTCATTGAGCAGAATGCGTCAAAGGACTCCTCGTGGTGCAGAGCACCATCAATATCAGCGCTTTGGTCAAATCTACTGCTGTCAAACCCGCAGTGGAGGCAGATACATCGGCTCACAGCAGAGGATCACAAAGTGACTGAATGTAAATCACATACACGACCCGCATTTCACTTCTGAAAAGACCAAAGGTGCAGAGCAGCTTTATTCTGTTGTATTTCCAAGCATACTGAAAGTCAGTGTAGCGTATATATGCTCACAGCTGCTCCGAGCACTGACGACCGAACATGTTTGCCATTTTGCACAAGTCACACACATGGCTGACTCTCCCTCTTTGTCTCTGTGTCCTCATATCTGTCTTGCCCACACACACACACACACAAAAAAAAAACCACACACACACACAGGCACGCTCTCGCAGGTGGAGCAGGAACAGTCCTGCAGCGGCGCGCTGTTCTATTTTAGGTCTGTTTCACGCCATCACTTATTCCTCTGCTATATTCCTGAACCACTGGAAGACGTTTATTTTTTTCCCTCCCCAAGAAAAAAATACATTTTTCTCACAATTTAATCATTTTTTTCCATCATACCTTTTGTGTCTACAACCCTTTTTTATGCTTACCTTTCACAAAGTAGTTGGTTGCTGTGGTAACTGGCCATGGAAAGCGGGTGTGGGAATGTTTGAGGCCTAATTAAATGCTATACCATGGAGACACAGGCTTAACAAAGACCAACTTTTGATGTACCTAAAAATGCACAGGAATTGTTTTATGTTACATCACTTGAATTAAAGGCCAATGTCATACGTGCTATAGCCGCCATTAACCCCAGTTGTTCTAACCCACCTGGGGCCAACTCCCATCTATCTCTGTCCTTGCTGTTGCCTTGGGTGGCCCCTCTTGTGCTTGGAAACAAGTGTGTTCTAAGTAATTGGCTCCGCCACGCAGGGAGCGTGCACATCCACTGCATTGTGGCATAAATACCAGGGAGCCCCATGATGTGCAGGCTTTCCTCGCTCATTAGAAAGAGCTGACAGTGCAGCACTAAAGCCCCAGTCCTCCTCCGCAGTGCTCCTGCTGGATCGACACCAGAAGATAACAGTACAGCACACCGGTCTCTCAGAGGCCTTGAAAAGCAGCCGCACTGCTCTCTAGATCCTCCAGCCCCTGGACACAGCTCTCTCTAACTGCAGCAATGCACTAATGAGCCTCATCGGGAAGTCCCCACCAGTTTTTAAGAAGATGCCACCTGTATGTTTCAGCACTAATGCTGCTAATAATCAGCACGCTTACCATGTCACTGGAAACAGGAGATGCCTCGAAGAGAGGTCAAAAAGAGGTCATTAAAATGTGTTAAATAGCTTTGCAACGATGACGAGATTTGCGATAGAATACGAGTGACAGCAGGAAATAATATTGGACAAATACTAACAATTCATTTTACGGCACTAGTCCTTATTTCCATGGATTGGTGAACGACAATCCCTGTTTAAGCATATATGTGCAGTCACTCACACTGGTGCCCATGCACGTGCTGTTCCATTTCAGCTCAGCAGCGAAGATGAGTGTGACATCACCTTTACCTTCCGACGACCCCTCCTGTTTTAGTCTCTTATGATTAGTCAGCTCATGTGTGCACGCTGTCTAGAGTTCACCTCTACCATCCTACAGTGTTGTTTGTCAAGGCAGCTGTGAGATAACACAAGCACACACACACACACACACACACACACACACACACACACACACACACACACATCCATGCATGAACATACCCATGAGCACACACAAAAGGCACATCGTACGGTCCGACAGCTTGCCTGAAAACTGTTTTCATTCTGTTGCCCTGAAATTGTTTTAGCGTACAACATAAACAAAGCAGCATCCAATCAGCATTCAGATTATGTTAAACCAAGACCTGCAGTCAATTTGAAATTGTCAGAATCATACCCAGATATTTCCTGAGCCTGTGCATTTGTTCCTCACTAACTGACATTGCCTGTCTCCCTTTCAACCCCTCCCCATCCTGCCCTTTCCTTCTCCTTCTGTCTCTCTGCAGGATCCTGCTGACAGTGGTGGTGATTTTCCGTATCCTAATAGTAGGCATAGTGGGGGAGAAGGTGTACGAGGATGAGCAAATCATGTTCATCTGTAACACCATGCAGCCCGGCTGCAACCAGGCTTGTTATGACAAGGCCTTCCCCATCTCGCACATCCGGTACTGGGTCTTTCAGATCATCCTGGTGTGCACGCCGAGCCTGTGCTTCATCACATATTCTGTTCACCAGTCTGCTAAAGCGCGTGACAGAAGCTACTCCCTCCTGCATCCTTACATGGATCACCACGGTCACGGTCACCACGGCCGCCATCATGACCATCACGCTCGCAAGCTTCACTCTCGCAACATCAACGGCATCCTGTTGCACCCCGACAGCGGTAAGGAGGATCATGACTGCCTGGAGGTCAAGGAGATCCCCAATGGACCCCGGGGGCTCCCTCAAACACACAAGAGTGCTAAAGTGCGACGGGCCGAAGGCATCTCCCGTTTCTATGTCATCCAGGTGGTGTTCCGCAACGCACTGGAGATCGGCTTCCTGGCTGGCCAGTACTTCCTGTACGGTTTCAATGTGCCAGGGATGTTTGAGTGTGATCGCTACCCATGCGTGAAGGAGGTGGAGTGTTACGTGTCTCGTCCCACGGAAAAGACCGTGTTTCTGGTCTTTATGTTTGCAGTGAGCGGCATTTGTGTGCTGCTCAACCTGGCTGAGCTCAACCACCTTGGCTGGAGGAAGATAAAGACGGCCATGCGAGGGGTGCAGGCCCGAAGGAAGTCCATCTGTGAAGTCCGCAAGAAGGATGTTTCACACCTGTCCCAGGCCCCAAACCTGGGCAGGACCCAATCTAGTGAGTCAGCCTACGTCTGACAGAGGCTCCTCTGCCTGGGGGCTCGAGGACCTCTTACATTTTGGAGAAGAGCTTTTCCTAGGCCCAGGACCCCTGATCATTAGGGCACAAAACTCATCACTGCATTATTATTCAGGAGCACAGACGGACTATGTGTAGTCGTGACAAAGCATCAATTCACCAAGTAGAGTCTTTGACACTTCATGAGGGCAGGACCACCCTCCTAACAAGGCTACTGTCTTGCTGTAACAAAGGTTACACAAAAAACTTACATGATGCCTAGGTGACACTAGGTGCCTTCAAAGAACCCAACAGACAAAAATGAGCAATTGCTAATAATATTAAAATACTGTAAAGATAGTCTGAGGTTGAGTCATTTGAAGTTCTTCATTATTTGCCTTTGCTGTAGGTCAGAAATTATCCCCTAATTTTCCAATTATGTGTGCATATGCAAAAAGCTTAAGCGTGTGCATGCATACGCATGTGAGTGGGGGAAAAAAAGCCAATGTCTGACTTAAGTCAGAAAATTCAATGCTTAGCTAATCTGAGCTTTTGAGAGAAAGATGATGTTATTTGTCACTGTCCATGATCTTCGAGTAAAGTCACTCGATGGACAAACAAGCACCTTTTTAATCATCAGAAATTCCCACGGAGTGAAACACAAAAACCAACAGCACTAAAGCTTTCAGCAGGAACTGGAACACAGTATTTGTTGTCGGTGTACCAGGCTTTTTTCTTAAAAAACACCACTCTTGTTCATATTCTTAGGTGCCAATCATACGGCAGACTGACATTGCCCGGGAGCTTTTGTTCTTAGCGAGACACATGGTGCATTGAAGATGAGTTAGATTAACTTTTCAACACTGTGTCACGCACCACAATGCTCTCAATGCCCGCAAGGCACACTGTTTACTCCCAGAACCAACTGAGAACAGTCAAGAAAAGTGTGCCAGTGTTTCCACTTTGGCTCATTGAGTGTGATCGCTGTCTAAGGGGCTGAATGGAGTTATATAAAGAGTTTTTTTCAGTTAAACAGGAGAAAGTATTGTAGTCACAAATATTTTAACATGTAACCTCAAGCTTTTTTTCACAAGCTGATTTGGTGCCATATTTCAAAGTATGTGTACATAGATACAATGTAAGAATTACACTTAGCCTTTTTCCCTATGCGATGTAGTCGGGCTTCACTTGGATGAGGAACATGGGTTTTGGTGGTAATGAAGATTAATCATAGATTGCCAGCTTTAACAATATATATTATTAATGTGCCCTTTGTTAAGCCTTCATCCTCTAATGGAGACTATATGTTCCGAAAAGTCCCCCCCCCCCGCTCCCCCCCCCCCCCCCATGGACTTTGAAAAAGGCATGTTACCGAAGCATTAATAGAATGGATAGATTATGACATGTAACTTAAAAAGAGACTGTTTTATTTATTTGCATCCTGCTCCTGTGAAATGTAATACTCAGCATGCATGAAGATGAAAACTATAAAGAGATATGAACATAGAATCCCATTGCGGGAATATTGAAAGTGAATACCTGAAAGGCTCCAGAACTGCAGCAATAATAATATAAAGTATGTGAAAAAAATATGTGAATAAATTATTATGCAAACAGAGATTTTGGCTGTGCTGTGTTTAACAAATGGGTGGTGATTACTGTGAAAGGCTGCCATTTTACTTTTATCAGGATGTTGTGATTGTTTACACATACTAAAAGGCATCTTAACACTACTCCTACGACACTAATACCACAGTGTGAAAATACTAAAAGTTCAAAGTACAGAAGTTTTATCGGCAAAATGTACTTAAATTAAATTATCATGCAGAAAAAAAGTCTGTTTTAGAAGTTCATCATATGTTTTGAATATAAAATCTTAAGTAAAAGTACAATATTTCACACCAAGATGTTATGGAATAGAAGTATTACTGCAAGTAGCAGAAAATGGCAATACTCAAGTACCTTAAAATGTACTTGAATACCAGCCCAGTCTCAATCCTTCGGAAGAGGATTCTGATTTGAGTTCCGACTCAAATACATTTTTTACAATACTCTTATTACTAAGTACTTTAAAATACTCTTCGGTATATTTCCAGGTCATCAAATAACGACGCTTTGTGTGCATCTGACACTCACACACAAGGCCCCCTTTAGCGTCTGTATGAGACGCAGCAGGCTTTCAAGTAACTCCAAATGTAAACCCATCAGCTCAGGAAGTCAGGTGGTGCAGTATAAAGAGAGACTTGAGTTTACTTCTTTACTTTCCACCACTGCTGGTGTGGATGGCAGTGTGGTATTACTGTAACATAATACATACAGTAGCTTTTTCGAGCTGTACATAATACATAGGCATACACAACACAGAGTATATAATGCAGTGCTCTCAACTGCACTGATTCAAAACCTACTTTAACATTTATTATTCAACGCTGAGAAATGATACATCTCTGAGAGATACGTTTGTGCAGTCTCTGAGTTTCTGTTGATAAATTATAGATTCAACCTGTATTTCCTCGATATAAAACTGCTGACTAAAGTATATTTATAATGCAAGAACCTTCCAATGTGTAATTGCTAATTTTCACTAATAACTCCTATGTTTTTGCAGTGAAATTGTATATGTATTGTTTTTTTTTTACAGTAAAATGTGTTTACTCACACTGTTGTTTCTCAGAATCAGCGTGACTCACAGGCAGGTAAGCTATCAAAACGGAGCTGATCACTTCAGTAATGAGCGAGGTTACCGAGGAAGAGAGGAGAGAAGTGTGGGGGCGGTGGGCCTTTTAGCGTTATTAAACCTTCAGGCGTCATGTGGCCGTGTCCTGGGGAACACTGAAAGCACAGTGGGACCAGAGGAAGAGGGACAAGGGTGATGATGATGGAGGACTGTGTTCATAAAGCTGATTGTCTGATAGGATGTAGAGTAATGAATTTCGTCGTTGTTCATTCACTTAAAGGCCACGCAGTGTCCTTATTGACATGTGGGTGGCCGTGATTGACTCTCTACTGTGTGCTGATATACATTCACATCAACAACAACAACACCACACACAGAGTCAATAAATGCCTAAACAAAAGCATTTCTGAGGATGTAGCCAGGCCGGTTGCTGTGGTGACAGGGGCACAGTAATGATGTTAAGCACCACAGAGACTACAGGAACAGCACTGCACCATCTCTCGCTCCGTCGCTCCGCTGCAGCCTGAGACTCTTTCATGGAGAAAGTTAGACGCCTGCTGTTCTGTGCTTTATCTTGCAGCTGCAGCACAAGTAAAATAATAGGTAAGTTCAGTAATTCCCTGCTAAAAACACCTTCAGTTACAACTCTTTCAAAATAATTTGGTGCAAAGTATAGAGCAGAAACTACAAAACCCCTATAATAATACCCCCATAATATTACACATACCGTTTTAATGAGATATCCCCTTTCAGGTGCATCTTCAGATGGAGGACAGTGGTCAATACACTCTGGTCTTGGTCATGACTTGATCTCTGCTTAGGTGGTCTTGACTACCACACTGATGTTTTCCATATTCAAATGTTCTGTGTATAATAATTCTATATTCAACAAAGTTTTTTTTGATAACACATAAATTGTTCTTCCATCAGATGCAGTCGTACAGCCCAACGTAATTAAAGAAGAAACTTTAATAGCTACTGGCTCTCTCCCCCTTCAACTTAATGAGAATACATTATACACTGACGGTGTATTGTACTAGTCAGTAATAGCCTGGTGGAATTAAAGCATGCAAACGGCCGGTTAACTGCACCGTGTAATCTCAGGAATGGTTAGCGGAGTTATACAGAGTTTTACATTAGGGCTGACGTGTTGACTGTTAATGACAAAAAGAACAAATTAACAAAATGTAACAAGATGGAGCAGCAAGCTGGGACAAACATAGGAGCCATATGCTGGCTTCAGCCCAAATAATTTCCACAACAGTGGATTAGGAGGTATATTTGACCCAGTCATAAACTGTAAGATAACCATTGTTTAACCATTTTAGTTTTCTTAAATGTTCCTTCCTGCTCTCCACTAAAGTGACATTTTAAATGTCTTTACGTGTGGGTATGCAGTGAATTTACACCCCATAACACTTTTGCTTTTCTCAAAGCATGAAACACTAAAAACATCAGTATAACCAAAGGAATAGTTATAAGATATACCACTTAATATCCATTAGATCTGCAAAAAAACATCCAGGTTGCTACTCAAACCAGGAAGTGACTGGCGTCCTGAATGTTACTGACTGGTGTAAGGCGTTCAATGTAAATCCTTTTTTTCTGACCTTGACCTTAAATAAATCCAAGAAAAATAAATATATTTTCTCTGTAAGGATGAATCTGTGTTAGCAGATTGATTGGCATCGACAATCCATTCACAGGCATCCACCTCTGCCTCCTCATCAAATTTTCATCCGCTCTCTGTGACCTACTCTCCACAAATGATTCATTACTATCCCCGCGATAAGACAGCAATAAGCGAAAAATCATTTAATTATTCCTCTCCCCTGTTCCTTATATTTCCCCTCTCTGCCTCTTCATTCATTCATAGAGATGAAATTGGAGTTGGCTTATTCCTCTCTGGAGCCTGCTCCACTTCTAGCCTCCTAATGTCTCGGCCCATCAATTTGTGTCAGTCTCCATTCTGCTCTCCGCAAGTGACTTGGTCTCCTTGCGTGATAGCCCTGCTTGGCACAGTCTCTCTGCCCTTCCTCTCTCTCTCTCTCTCTGTCTCCATCTGGTCCTCTCCTCCTCCACCTGACTCATTCCTCGCTCTTTCCACTGCTTCCTCCACCTCCGCATTTTACTCTGCCCTCCTGCCTTCCTCTGACCTTCTCTGTCCTCTTTCATGTAGGCCTGCTCCGGCTTTTCCACCTGGGTCTCACGTGAATGTCTTCCTTGTTTCTATCTGTCAAAGCTGCTGAAGCTAAAGTACTGCAGGAAAACCCTTCTTCACCCCCTTCTCCCTCCTCAACTGTCTTTGACCCCAATTCCTCCCTTTTCTGTCAACACAAAGGCTTTTTTCCGCCTTTTTCAAAGAGAACGCTGAAAACTACATCTTCTCCCAACAGCTCACCAGCTTTCATTATCTCCTTTTATAACTCTGCTGATGTCGTCTCTCTTGGGGGACAGATTTAGGGTATATCTCTAAAATACCCCCGACAATACACTCAGCACAAATCTGGCTCTAATGCGGATGTTCTGGTAATTTAGTTTCATGACATGGATGACAAACTGAGGTCTGTATGACTGATGTTCCTAATTTGGTCTACCTAAGATCACTGGTTAAGTGGTGCCAAAATAAATCCAGCAATAATCTTTTCAACAACTACTGATATTGCACTTTCAACTTTCGCAAGTTATCACCAAAAAGCCAGGGCACCAAAACATTTTTTTATAAGTTGTGTAATGGTAATAGAATATCTTCTGCTGCTTAAGAGCTAAAATGTCCCTCCACAGCTGAAGAATGATGTGTGAATATGCATGTTTGCAGAACATACGGCCGTTCCCCACATATATTAAAAGATCCGGCTCAAAAACACCTATCCTGTACTGGGATCACCTGAGCCCGCATCACATCATTTCTTGCCCATGTTGATGATGTGGGAAGTTGTGGGTCATTTGATGCTGATTTGAATTTTTGTAATCCTGCATGGCTTTGAATTCTACTGTCAAACTACTGTAACGGAAACCTTGATAGACGAATACAATTTAGCTGTAATGCTGAAATTGTTTTAGTCAGTACCGGCAGTTAAACAGAAGTATTGCTTGTGAGTAATCCTGGTCTCATTATATCAGTATAAAGACCTGAGCAGAGGAGAAGTGGGAATCCGTCTCAGATACAAATCTTCTGAGGTTGTGATTTAGAGGAAAAAGCCACAAGCAGGTTTAACACCTTCTGTTATTAGACCAGCTCCTCATATGGCCAGAGATAACATGGATTAACAACACACAGCTCCTGCTGCATGCGTTTTATGAAACACAGAGCGTGAGACTTCTACTAAATAGCAACCCAGAGACATTTTTGAAACACTCCTTCACACAAAGAGGACACATATTTTAATTTCTTTCCAGTAAAATAGTGGATTAGAAGCAGACTGATGTAGAGCTGGATGCAATCGACAGAAATGCATACACTGTATGCCCTACATTATGCATCAAAACAATCGGGTGACCTCCTAGCTCCTGTCCATACACACATCAAAATACACAGGGTTGCCCAAGGACCCTTGGCTCGAAATTCCTCCCGCTGCACCCATCCCCCGCCCATGCACCTTGGCCTCCTGGATCAATAAACCGACGTCAAATAAATGAACTGGAATTCTTAGTTTGTAATTGCACCAGATAGCATTCAGTTGGCATCCATTAGCTGTGTGCAATGAAGTCAAGCAGAGCATGCAGATGTCCCCACTGCAGGTGTGTCTTGACATTTCATGCAGTCCCATTTCTTGAGGGCAAAGGGGACAATTATCTGATTTGAGCCGTGATGTAAACAAGTAATTACCTGATTACTGTTGAAAGTAATCACACACACCATCTCCACCGTGAACATGTGAATTGCACTGTAGACCCTTTTTTTTTCTGCACAGCTGGTTCCCGTCTCATAGCATTATTAGAGGGGGGAGGTGCACAGCAGAAGATTTATATGGACATTTAGGGGTCACAGTTGAGAGGCTGAGTGACAGCAGAGTGAACATTGTGTTTAATGGTGAGGTTGACGCTGAAACACAGCGCCCCCAAGAGGACCAAACTGCACACTACAGCCCTCGTGTGAGAAAAACATGTTAAAGCAAATCCCCCCCCACTGTGTAATGAGATTATCAGCGTGTCTTCACTACATCTGAAGTCATGCTGTTCGGATGTTATTCATGCAACCACTTAAACAGCACAGAGTTCCACCAGGTTAACACTGCTGCAGTACTGATCAAAAGACAGTAAGTAATTAAAGCTGCAAGCAGCTTGCACCCTTGCGCATGTCGAGGGTGCTGGCTGTAAATGTAAGTGAACACTGCTGTTTATTTCCTGTACGCTTTGAGACATTTAGTCACCAGACTTCTGTCCCTTTGGTTGTTCATTCAATAAGTCTGTTGTGTTTCATGTGTGCTCTTTATTGACCGTAACCAGAACCAGAGGACAATTCATAGAAGTAGTTTTTTTGTTGGCGGCTGCTGCAGTGAATCATTCTCTTAATTCTGGTGAAAGAGTTTTATTAATATGGAGACGCCATGCTTACCTAAATTTAAATAATTAATAAACCTCTAATTTCTCCGTCTTTGAGGAAAGACTTGTGGCTGAATTAGTGGAGCAATATGGCCAAATAATAGTAGATAAACACACACAACAGCAAACACTTTTTTCACAGAAAAGTAAAAAGAGACTTCCTGTTCAGCTCCAGAACAGTTAACTTATCTTTTTGTAAGTAACTTGATTTAAACGGGTTTAAAAGTGAATCCTTGTTGGTGCAACCGAGTCTTAACGTGGCAATCTTTAAGATTTCAGTCCTCGTTGATTCAGGATTTCTATTTGAGTGAAAACAAATTAATTGTACTCAGAGTTTATCAGTTTGGAGGCTGCATTCGAAATTCATTACTAACATGTTATTTTTCAGAACTGTGTGTATCGTTCTATTTTCTGTGTATACAAAGTAGAAAAACAAATATATAAATACTTTCAACAGTGGGCCACAGGCTCAATCACCATTGGTACCTCCTTCAGCAATAGATAGTGACTCAACAGACATTTTAAGGTCTTTAAACTTGATCTAAACACAGATGTTCACTTCTTACAAAAATTAAAGTAGTTTTCACCTGAATACTTGAGTGTTTTAACAGTAGACTGAGGCATTTGAGAATAAACCTCACTTTTTGCCACGATGGGATGCTGCTGCAGCTTCAACCGAGTGCAGAATGTTTGTGATCGTACTGATCGATCTGATCCGTCTCCATCTGTTTTATAGTTTCTACACCACTGAAGAAAAGTCAACATGTGCACGTTTAAAGAATCAGTCTGTTGTTAATCTTTATTTTTATTATTTTTATTATTCTTACATGACTGTTTCATTATTTCTCCAGGCACCCACAAACCAACCATAGTGGCGAAATGAAAAATTGATTAGTTGATTGACAGAAGATTAATCAGCAACAACTGTGATTATCGTTTTTAAGCAAAAATGTCAAAATAAATGGCTAGTTCTCCCAGTTTTTTCTGTGATAGTAAACTCAATATCTGACTGATAAAAAAACTGTTGAACAATTTGGAAAATGGGATCTTGGGCTTCAGGGAATAATGACGCACGTTTTTTTTACTATTTTCTGATATTTCATACACTGAACAATAATTGTTTATTGAAGGTCTTATTGACCAGAAGTGTGTTGAATTTCAAGTCAACATACAGGGAGAGGGGCGTGGCCTTTCAAAATGTAAATCAACCCTAGGGGGCGCTATAGAGCCTAAAATATCAAATTTTTCCCCAGTCCTGAATGCATGCCAAAATTGGTAAGTTTTTGAGCATGATAAAGCCCCTTAAAGGTCAATTAATTTGGCAAAAGAAGTAGAAGAAACGCAACAGTTTCAATAGACATTGTCGGTGCTAATTCTAGTGGCCTTCCGGCATAGATTCACAGACTGTAATTGGAAAGAAGGTTGTGAATAAATGAGGAGTTTAAACAGATGTTCCCTGTTGTGTCTAACTGGTATTTTTTCCTAAAGGATCAGGCACTGCAGGACCTCATGTGGTCTTAATCTAGGCTTCTTTATTCATCCACATATCTCATCTTCCCTTATCCCACAGCTCACTGCTACTGATGATCTGTGGCTGTGTGCATGAAATGTCTAGATAAAGAGCTTATCCTGTACACTAGTTCAAAACATTATGTTTCTTAATATAAAGAGCAAGATCCTTTCTTTATCACTTGTCCTGATGGTTTGCTTTTCTGTCCCACAAGACAAGACTGCAGGTTACTAAATATGAAATGTTCTATGCATGAAATGTTCTGAAAAAAAGTGAAACTGAAATAATAATAATTGCCTTTCAGCAGACACACTACTCAGTATGTGGAGACCTAATTTCAAGGACCAACGGTACACAATCACGTTAGCATTTAGTTTTAAGTTGGCAGTTGGCCACAGGAGCTTTTACAGAAATATGCAAGCATAATCAGGACTTCAGTCCCATGCCTAATAAAATGAGGCAATACATTAACAAAGGTTAAAAGCATAAGCAGCATCCTTGGCTTCATACCAAAAATTAAGATTTAATGATTTCACCCTCTTGACAGTCATAAAGTCGGTAAAGCTTCAACTACAAAGTAAAACATGTGCATGTTTTACTAAATAATATTAGCCGCATGATTTAAACTGAAGGACAAATCAAGTTCCCTTTGTTGTACAAATCACATTTTGTCATTTTGCTTTTCTTTATTTTCGTAAGAGCAATAGTAGATCGTAATTGTATAAATGTGATCTTTTTGTTCAGTCATAACATGTAAAAACTAGTTTCTACAGCTATGCTAGCAGCTCTGTGAGCTAAATGCTAACATTCTCCCTACAGTCTATGCATTCTCCCAATGACAATGCTAACATGCTGGTAGCTAGCAGGTATATTTACTATGCTAATTAGCCTTGAAAACAAAGTACAGTTGAGCAGGTATTTACCAAAGTATTGGACAAATTAAAAAAAACCTTCTTGGGATGACACCAAATGAAAGTTACAAGTCATCCTGTGGGGGAACGTTAATGTACCAAAAGTTGTTGAGGTATTTCAGTCTGGACCAAAGGGCTCTAATGTCTGTAAATGCACTGTGCTGTCACGCAGACAGATACCATGCTGACATCTTACTTTTTGACCAAAGACAGCACACTCTACTTTGAGTATTTATAACTCTCTAAAAGTCAGAAACCACTGAGACACATGAAGCATCAAAAATTGTTTTGGGTTTTAGACCCAAAATAGGTTTTTACTTTAATTATTCAGACTGAAAACAACAAAAACCTGCACCACTTTTCTCTGACGGTCGCCCTTGGTGCTCAGCTATTCTTCTCCATCTGTTTAGTTTCTTTTTCTGTGTAACAGCATACTATTTTATACCCCGATGACGTCACAGTGTTGCATCCGCCATGCAGCCCTTTTTCAATTAGCAGCTCTCAGCATGGGCATCAACACCCTGAAGTGTGTACTGTAAAATCTGTCAAATCTGTTCTCAGGATGAGGTTGATTCTAGAGGACGATGCGCATGACATCTAAAATTGTCCTCTCGTTGAACATAATCACATTTAAAAGTAGCAGTGTCGAATATAATGCTGCTTTTAGCTGTTTGCACCCTTGGAGTTAAATCGACACCACAGAGGAAGACGTTAGCAGTGAGAGGATGTCTGCTCTCTGTCCCCCTGAGCCACCAGATGTTGCTGTAGAGCAGAAACAGCCTGTAGAGACTCGAGGGAGGGCTGGTCGGCATCTGGAATTGAAAAAAAGCGTAGTTCCTGCAAAGGCAGCAATTTAGAGATGCAAAATAAAGATAGGAGACAATGTCTTACTGGTGTTATAGGTTATAGGTATAGCATGAAGTCATCATGTTCAGGACAGGTATATGGCTTCAGTGAGAACAATGACAAACTGTTACCACTTCAGATTGGAAAAAAAGTGAGTGTTTCCCCCCTCGCCCAGAGCTCAACCGCATGTTGAATTTCTCATCTGTGTGTATTTTCACCATTAACACATTTGCTGGATAATTTTTCCCATGTTCTCTCACACACACAGCTATCTGTCATCTGGTTGAACATGAACAGTCCGCCAAGAAACACCCCTCCACTGCCCATCCCACCGTGTCAACCAGTTCACTGTATATGCAGGTAGTCACCACTAGTGCAAGAAGTACTCAGATCCTTTACTCAAATAAAAGTGTAACAATACTCCATTAAAAGTAAAAGTCAAGTATTAAGAATGTAAGGTACAACAGTATTATTACAAAAATGTGTTTAAAGTATCAAAAGTTTTTATGATGCACAATGGGCCCTATCTGAGTAATGTAATATATACTATATTAAATTAATCAATAAGGAAGTGATAATAGGTGAAAACCCAGATGAAAGCAAAAAGGGGCAAAATCTGAAATATGGAAGATTTAAAATGCCTAGATTAAAACAAATCAATCAATGTATGAAATACAATACAAATTATTATATGTATTTACTTTTTATGTATAAATTCACTGTATCACAGTTAGATTAAACACATATGTTAGAAGGATAGCTATTCAGCGTTTTGTCTTTAACACGCCCCATTCAAATAAAACCACCACACAGAAAATAAGGAGAGGTGTATTTCACTTCAGTGTTCCTGTTCTTCTTCTATTTCTGTTCTTTTGAAGTTGACTTGATTGATTAAGCAGTATATCATTTATTTATAATAATGATTAAACTCAAATATTGAATGAAAAAGGGTCAGCTGACTGCTCTTGAATTTACACGTGGGTTACAGTTTGTGTGCAGGAAAGAGGAAACATTCTACTGCAACGAAACCACTTTCAGGTTGTGATAATCATTAACCCTGTAGATGTCCTGGTGGTTGAATGTTACTGTTAGTCCTGTATAGTTGAAATGACACAAAACATAGCTGACAATGTTCTTAACACCCCCATATTCGTGACCGTTGGGCTCAGTTGATGACTTCACACGTTGCCAACTCCTCACAGTGTTATCACGTCTGACGTCATCGTTATATCTCAAAGCCCTCGGAGGGAGTGTCTGTCCTTGCTTGGAAACCGCCTGGATGCACAACTGCAGCCTCTGAGCTGAAGCTGTGCACAAGGACAAGAGTCAGTTCCAGATGTCTGAATTCACATTTTCAACTATATCAGGACGAAATGCTGTGATGTGTTATAACCTGTCACGGTTTTGGGTTGTGTTTAGTTGTTTCTTCCATTTTATTTTGACTTTCCCTGCCTCTTGTGTCCTGTGTTCACTTCACTTCCTGCCCTTGTCTGTTTCCCGCCTCAATGATTGTCTGCCCCGCCCTTGATTGAACCCTGCTGTGTCTCATCTGCACCCTCCCAGTGTATTTAAACCCTGTGTGTCCCTCGTCTCATTGTCTGTGGTGTATCCTGGTCTGTTGTGTTCCTGCTGATCATCCCTGGTATGTTCCCTGATTCATCTCTCCCCTACCGTGTTCCCTGTTTTTAAGTTTTATTTTCTGGGACATTTTTGTTGCCCATTTTTTGACTCCTCTGTTCTGTGAATTTTGTGTTGAAACATTTTCCTATTAAACCATCTATATTCAACCCTGTGTCTCCCTGCATTTGGGTCCGTCCCTTAGTACGCCGTTAAACGTGTCATAACCTGTTTCTCTCCTTCCTCATTGATGTGTCTTGACATGAAACTCAACAGAGAGGAAGAGATTCACATTCCACAGTAGCCTGTTTCACTTTCAGACACAAACTTCACCAGTTTGAATTAAGGCAACACATATTCTCCCATATGTGCTTTCCCTGCTCTCTAATTACTGTAACTCCCTTGTGCTCCCTCAAACTGCACTGTTCTCAGGATTTGTTTTTCTTCCCTCCCTCCTAACCCCGTCTCGTTCTTTAGTGGTGGAGGGAGAAATTTGGAGAATTCTTTTCAGTGACCACACCAAACTATCCAGTCACATGCTCTCTTTTTCCTTCCTGTCCTTCTCCTAAAAAAGGAATTACAATTTGACTGGGGAGACTGAGCAAAGGGGCGGGCCATAGAGTGAAATAGGAGGACGGGAAGGCATCTCTTTCTCTCTCTCTCTCTTTCTGTTGAATGTGGTGAAGTCATATATTTCATACGAAGGTGTTTGCTGTATTTGTTGGCAGTCCTGTATGGTACACTCGGCACTGTGTTGTAAGGAAGAAGACGAGCGGGAACCCACCAACACAAGCCATAACCCACCTGTATTCACCTGAAAGCTACTACACAAAGTAAGTAAATGCCTCTTTCTGTTTTCTCTCTGCCTCATTCATCAATCTCAGTTTTTTTGCTTTCTCGCTGGCGGTCAAAAGATTTCTTTGTTGCTTTAAGCTTGTGGCTAACTCTGTGCAGGAAACGGGGAAAAAAAAGTGTAATATCATACACCCCACCCTCGCACTCTGTCTCCTTCTCGCTTCTCTTCGCTCCTGTTTGATCATACACAGAAAATGTCTGAACACTGTAAATTATTGTTTTATGTAATCCTGTTTCTACCTTTGCTCTCACTACTCTTATCATAGACCGCATGGCTTCAGAGGTTCTGCCTTAAACATGGAGCCAGTTCTGTCTTAGAAATATGTCATTTTCTAGTGTAATATATGCTTTGAACACCAGTTCAGGATATGGCAGTAAAAGTCTGCATGCGTTTGCCACATATGTTGTCACTTTTATGGACCGTGGTAAAGTTTTATGTGCAGGCAAGCACTTTTGACTGCGAGGGAACTTAAAGAGTGACTTTAGGTGGTGTTTGGGCTGTTCTCACTATCTTCAGTGATAAGATAGAAATACAAAATGCTGAGTCTGCGTCAGCAACTGGGACTGTGTAGAAATAATCATGTGACCTAGTTAATCCGTTGTGTTCACATAACAAAGGTTTCAGAATGACCTTTTAGTCTTTTCCTGAGCCAAATGAGTTCCACATCTAAAGGAGTTGAGATGGTGTTACATTTGACTCGGTAACTAGCAATGATATTGTTTTATGCAGCCCTGTTGCAATTACAATAAAAGTTGTGACGCATCCTGTAATAAATGACTGCAAGTTACTATGATGTTCGAGTGGGGGGGGTGAGAGAGGCGAATGTAGGAGTAACAACTGGAGTTGCATTTGAATAAGACACCTAACCCCCAGATGACACACAGGAGCGGATCAGTGGGCTAAAACGGAAGGCTCAGAGTAGCAGTCACGGTATTAAAGACTGTGTAAAGGTAAAGCAGAGGATTAATGGAAAAGCTCACTCAATAATTTAGTAAGAAAAAAAGTGATGTCCCATCAGTAGGTTTTTTTTTTTTCCCAATTAATGTTTGCATAATACTGGAAAAAGATTTGCACTGAGGCAGTTTGCGTTGACTTTTGACCTTAAACAAATGATAACCTGGAAGACTTGTAAATATAGTTGTTGCGCAAACTTGTATAGCAATGAGTAGCTTACAATAGTCACACTACAGAATCCCGCCATGCTGAGCACTGAAGTACGCAGCGCAAAGGTTTACTTCACAAAAGCAGAATAATCTTATTGCAACACATTCAGTTGGATGAGTTTTAATGAGGTACTGAAATTAAACTCGTTTATGACACTTGTTTTCCAGATTTAGTCACCTTTGCAGCACATGCTGCTGTTTGACATCATGGTGTTGGTGTGGTGGTGTAGCTGTGACTATGTTTCCAAGATGTTCTCAGTAACTACTAGGCCGCTCCCAGTTGATTCCTAAAGTGTACAGGTCTACATAATCTTCCCAAACGCACATTCAAACACCTGCACAAACCCTCTGCTTGAATGGTGTTGACCCAATCTTGTGACATCAATCAGCAGTTTGTCTAGATCAGAGTGCAGGTTATATTTAATCTGAAAGAGTAGAGTCTGAGTTCATCATCCCTCATTGTTCAGTGCATGCAGAGATGAGTCCTGACGTCTGCAGCTGTCGGATGTTCTCTGGGTGCGCCAGAACAAAACGGATTGAACCTCTGTGTTTGAGAAAGAGGTTTACATATTAACTTCACCCTTGCTGTTGTGACAAACCACTTTAGGAGTCACTTAGCTGACAGGAAGTTGCTTCCCCCCCCACATGCCCATGTAACCACTGCAACCTCGGACAATGAACAGAGCCACGGGCGTGCTCTATGGCAGCAAGGGCTCCAGTTTGGAGCTGCTAGACACACTAATGAGCTGTGGCACATATTGTGTAAGACTGAGAAGCCTCTGTTTCACAAGATATGTAATAGGTGTGTCTTTCTGTCCTTGTATTGAACCAGTTTCAAAAACAAAACTCAGATTCTCGCAGACGACGCATGTCTCCAGCCTTATTGAAAGGCAACACAAATGCAGTTTCCATATATTTGCAGAATACATACATACCAGAAATTGTATGCGTACTTGAGGCAGGAAGAGGAAAGTAAGAGCAGAGGGTTTTCCTATCTGCTATAAACATCTCCACATGCTATCTGCTTTTCTAGTTCTTCAAAAAATGGCTCTATTGCACAACTCAATTATTCAGATCTGTAAAAGCAAGAGCTGTGGTTTGGCGGGTAACCTCTCATACTTTCATGTTTTAACAGGCTCGATGGCGGATTTTTGTTGTTGCTTAAAGGTCGTTGCTATGTTGAGCAGCAGTGTTTTGTTTAGAGTCCTGTGTACAGGACATGTCGGGGAGGAAGGAAGTAACAGCCGAATGAGCAAACAGGATGCAGGGAGCGGGGAGGTTCTACTGAAGCCAACAGGAAGCTCGTACTGCATTAATAAGTTAGGCCAAATGTGATTACTTACAGCAGGGTTGTAATTCTTTAATAAATTAGCATTACACTACAGCATTTTCCAGCTTCCAAGGAACAATGTCTTTGTTAAATAAAGGTTTGGATAATGGAAATAAAAAGCTTCAGTCTGTAGTTTACGTTTTGGCAAATGCGCTAGTTTGGTTTGTGGTGGAAAGGTAGATGAGAAGATCGCTAGCTGTTTCCACCTCTTTTCAGTCTTTATGCTAAGCTAATCCAACCAGTGCCTGGCTGTCGCTTTATATTTAACGCACAGATGTGAGCGTGGTGTCAATGTTCTGATCTCTGAAAGAAATTGTATTTCCCAAAATCTCAAACTATTCCTTTAAGCATCGGATGCCTGATTTCAACATTTTAACTCCATTTGTCTCAACCTAACAAAAGTTTGAACAATAAAATGGCCTCTTGAACAAGTGGGGACCAACTACTAATAAACATCCTTATTCTGAAAGTTTTAAGATTAATAGGTTCTCAAAAAACCCGTCTAACACACAGTAGAAACACATTCACGCACGTATCCGGATGAATGACTCCAATGCTATTTGTTCTGACTGCAGGCCAGCAGTGTGGGTGTGAGCAGGGCAGGGATTTGAATGTGAACATTCTGTCTATCAAACATCAATATTGAAAAGAACACAATACGCTGCCAAGTAGTGAAGTTTGCTAAGCTATCTATCACTATCTTTCCCTTCCAACAGGTTCAGCATGGCAAACGTCGGTCCTTCCTTTGGTCTGTCCCGGGAGGTACAGAGTAAGATTGATAAGAAATACGACCAAGAACTGGAGGAAAGGCTGGTGGAGTGGATCGTCGCTCAGTGTGGCGCTGGAGTGGGCCGGCCTGAGCCAGCCAAGATCGGATTCCAAAACTGGCTCAAGAACGGAATTGTGAGTGTTTGCACAAGTGTAAATGCAGCATTGTAGTTTCCATTGTGTACAGTATATTTAGAGGGATCTGCTTGGTTTGTCTAGGTGCTGAGTGAGCTCATCAACAGCCTGTATGCTACCAACCCGCCGATAAAGAACTTTAAGACCTCCAGCATGGTGTTTAAGCAGATGGAACAAATATCCCTGTTCCTCAAAGCAGCAGAAAACTATGGCGTCACCAAAACTGACATATTTCAGACTGTAGATCTCTTTGAAGGTAAGACGATCAGTAGAACGGATATTTCAGCAAAATTAAGTGTCTTGCAGATTTACAGGAATGCAAGTGTGGAAATGAACTGTATTCAGTGGAGCACAGGTCACTGCCCCCTCCCTGTATTTGGTGTGTGTGTGTGCGCTGTTCATGTGAGATTGTTGCATGTCTTCCAGGCAAGGACTTGGCCGCTGTCCAGAGGACCCTGATGGCTCTGGGTAATTTGGCTGTCACAAAGAACAACGGTTGTTACAAAGGAGACCCCAACTGGTTCCACAGGTGAGTTTGAGGAATTTTGAACTAGTCTCTCTGTGGGGATTTGGTAATTCAAAGGTTTCATTCCAGTGCTGAGGAATGTGTGTGTGTGTGTGTGTGTGTGTGTGCGCAGGAAAGCCCAAGAGAACAGGAGAGATTTCTCAGAGGAACAGCTGACCGAAGGCAAAAATGTCATCGGCCTGCAAATGGGCACAAACAGAGGAGCATCTCAAGCTGGAATGACGGGCTACGGACGACCCAGGCAGATCATCAACAACCCATGAATCCGCGCAGAGCTTAAACTCTCCTTCTCCTGCCCTCTGAAAGGCCAACTAGGACCATGAGAAGTGTAACCTGACTGTTTTCAAGGCTAAACTGGACCAAAACGGGGACCAATGAGAACATGTGCACATACTTCACGTTGAGTAGGCCTACACAAATAGATACCGTAAACAGTGTAAAGTTGACAGAGCATTTGACATAGTAAATTATAGTTTTTTTTCTTAAAGGATAATTTCAGTTTTACATGAGTTAACCCACTTCCTAAAAATCAAATGTGCCTAACTGCAAACCATAAGATTTTAGATTTGTTTTTTTTACCTTTCAAACGTCCAGAGGTTTCAGTCCATTATAAAATATTCTTGCATTTGACATTTAGTCTGTTTTATTCTTCATTTCAACAGCTTCATCTTTGCAGCATGCAATTTCTAAACTCTGCCTATTGGTGCATTCAAGGACACTCCGGTAACTGACATTTGAGAAATTTTAATGGGTGAAACGAAATCCATTATTTATTTTGACACAGTCCGCCGGTGTTGCTGCTCTGGCATATCAATTCTGGGACATCAGGTCGTGCTTGAATGCACCCCCAAGGAGAGTTTTTGAGAAGTTCCCCTGCACACAACTGCAACACAGATATGAACAAGAATTAACAATAGAGAGAAAATTGAACTAGTTTCTAAAATGTATGGATAATGTGATCTCAAGCGATGTTCAAGTCTCATTTGTGACAAGTAGCAGCCTGGAAGGTAAGAAGTGCAATGTGGTTTACGATTATGTTAAGCACAAAATGTATAGTTAATAGGCTACAACCAAACCTATCCACTGACAATGTCGACTAAGTCATTTTAGAAGGTGAATTGCCTGGTTTAAAAACGTTTTAAGAAAAACATAGAATACGGTGGAGTTTGTTTTACCTGCTCCGTAACACACTTTGCAGCTAGATTTGTAATCAATATGTCGGACCTTCTTTTGAGCGTTTAATACGTCGTATATGAGAATGATTTTGAAATAAAGTTTGATTTACCTTTTAAAGAAGCCTCTTGTGTGATGAATAGATGATAGAGATTATGAAAGTAGCAGGCTTTGTCCACATGTACTGATAACACTATTGATCACTCTAGATCATGATACTGTGATTCTTCATAGCCTGGTGGCACCAGGCAAACAGTAAGAGATAACTAATGTACATAGCAACCCACGATAAACATGTCACAGTCTGCAGGTAACATTACACCTAGCCTTATTTGCTTTAAACCTGAGCTATACTTCACATAGAGATAAGCAGATATGTGGGAGGAGAGAGAACATGATGGGTGGGAGCGATGACAGGTGGGGATGAAGCCTGTATTTTTCCTGGCCGAGCTTTGCCTGGTTGGATGGAACGAGGGAAACGAGGGGGATTCTGAGGAGGACCGTCGCTATCTCCTGCCAAGGTTTTGTTTTTCCTTGAGTACCGACTAAGCTGTTCAGCATGAACTGTCTCAGAAAAAGGCCGGAGATGGAAAAGAAAAGCAGGAAGGAGAAGACAGAACTATAATAAAGTTATAGGTTTGATGAGAGATTATAAAGAAACTGGAAGGAAAACCGAAATGTCCAGGTGGAGTCCGACACAGGAGATTAAGGTGGCTGGGGTCAGAAGGAGAATAGGTCAAGAAAGAACAGAGGACCTAAGAAATCAGAGCATTCCCAAAAAAGGAGTGTTCATTGCAGAAGGGGGTGGCAAACAAAAAGACTTCCTTCCTTCTCATTCTTCGTCTGTTAACATGAAACTGTGGGAATAATGTTTTACACAGAGGGGTAAATTGTAAACTCATGAGAAGCAAGAACAAATTTTAAACAAATGGAAAACGTGCAGTAACCAGGTCTAATGTACAAGTGGTGGTGGCATATTCTTCAGTTTTGATTCATTTCATTTTTGGTTTCTATATTATTTTCCCAATAAAAGCCTCAGAAAACGGCTCCTCATTACATGCTTGATCACTGTGCAGTCACACTTATATTAAACAGTTCATAAATACGTTTTACTGCACCTATTTGCCTCTGGTGGAGCGAGATAATGTCCTGTTTGTAATGTCCTCAGCACTAAAGCTAACTCCTGCTGTTAATGATGCTGCAGGACATTAGTCTCTGGGACAGCGGCTGCTTTTCTCAGCCGTAGTGTAGATTATTGTAATTGCCAAAAAAGGGTTTATTATTTCAACACTAATATTTATTTCAACACTAACTCATGTGCTTTGGCATCAGTGAGATCCTTCAGTCCCACACTGCTCATCACTTCTGGTCCGTTGACACAACGTACCAGCTTTGTGTCCCTGCAAGACACTTTCACAATAGACCTCGGATTCATTTGTATTGGTTGTGAACATCAATGGCAAACTGCTGAGGTCAAGACACAAACATATTGTATTGTAAGTGCAGGCCAGGTCAGAGAACTATTGGACAATAAAACAGTAGATTTAAATAGAATCACTTAATTTAATTCATATTTGACATTTAATTGTCACTGAGCACTTTGTAGTCATTGGAGGACGGTGATGTCAAGAAAACAAATTTCAGAAATGCATTACATCGTCGTTTCATCACCTTTCATGTCTGGGGAGATGAAAGCTGACGTGAACCCTTTCTCATTTATTGTGTCGGGAGCGCTGCTGCATGGACGACTGTTAATTCATAATTTATTGACTGACTGAGCTAACAACCTTTAGCATACATAATGTACTCCCTGAATTACATCAGCTATTGTTTGTTACACTGTAGTGGAGTGCAACTTGTTGATGATAAATGAATGAATCGGTAAAGTGATTGGTTAAGAATGAATTGATCATCAATTGATCATTTGAGACTTGAGAGAAGAAAACTCCTTGAGCAAGGTACTTAACTTCCTAAAGCACTGCAGTGGAGCTTCTCAGTAAAACTCTGTGTGTGTGTGAGTTTTATGTCTACCTCAAATTAGTCACCACATGACTTTGAGGTTGAGCGTTAAACTTATAAACTCATATGTTAAACTCATACTTCACTGCTGACCTGTCACTGTGGAGGGCAGCTGAAATTAATGAGACTAAAAAACACATTTGAAATATTCCCCAAACGAGCTAAAACAAACAACACTGTACTTTATAGATCTTTATCGCTCACAGTCTAGATGTTTAAAACATTTCTACAGCTAATCTTTAGCAGCACAGCGTCGTCTGGTCTTTTTGACACAGGAGCTTTTATTTTTCATTCCTTCAGGGGTTTAATCAAAGCGTGGAAACACCAACACACCACTGGCCTCACCGCAGAGGAATGCACTTTGCTGCCATACAGGGGCATAACAGGGGCGACGATTAGCCTCAAGGTTAAAGAAGTTGCCTAATGACTGGAGAGATGCCAGTTCAAATCCTAAGACTGTCTGTAAAAATATGAATGGGGCTGTTTTCACACCTTGTAGCAGTCTCAAGGCTCAACCTCGCTGTATTGACCACTATTGCAGCAAAAAATCTCCCCCTCTCTCCTCCACGTAGGGTCCTGAGGGGGGTTGCCGTGCGCCAGGTGAGCGTTTGTCATTTGACCTTTGGGTCCACTATCGAGTTCTTACAACACATCGATGCTTCAGTAGAGAGCTGACTCCATTAACACCCGAAGGTAATTTAAAAATGTTCTTAAAATTGATTTCCAGTCGTGCCTCAAGAGGAAGGATGCAAAGTTGCACAACTACAAAAAAACTGGTACAGGAGAAGTAAATTGCTCTTATCAGTGTATGCACCTTAACTTTTTGAGCCTTTTGAGACACCATACAAAATAATGTGGAATTGTTTAATTAAGGCCCAAATCTGATCCGGTCGTGGTGAACTAAAGTAGCCCGGTCCAGATCTCAAGACTCAAGTAAATGAAAAGCACTATCAGTCCGATTATAGGCAAGAACTAATGCTGCAGTTAGTGAAGACGGTAAGGTAGGACATTAAGACATCGGAGAGAAAGGTGAGAGAATCTGTCGCCCGCTACTGTAGAGACCTGGCTTCAATCTCTGGCAGCGATGCGTCTGGCTCGGCCAGCAACATAACTGTGCTCCCGGGACGAAAAATACAACAAGTGGTCCAGTTTACATCAAGTGACAAAGGGCTGATAATGGCGTCAAATCAGAAAATGCTTCGCTGTGTCGTTCTAGAGGGCACGGTCAAACTTGTTCAGTTCAGCGGTCAGGTGTTTACCACTGGGGAGCTGACAACAATCTGGCTAAAAGTGAAAGGAGAGGCGGGGCATAAACACTGGAGCTGGAAGCCAGAAAAAACTCCAGGAAAGCTTGAGTTATGGCGTGAGCATAACAAGTTCATCCTCACTCGTGTAACCTTTTCAGGCGCAAAGAGCTTTTCCCTGATTTACACCTTTACACCTTCTACCAAGAGCAGGCCAATTGTTCTATTACAGAGATTGTTTCTCACACATCTTAACATCAATCTCTATTTCATTTTGACAAAACTAACCTTGTCCTACAATAGATGTCTTTCCATAGATGAGCAGGGAATACAATCAGAATTTTCTTTGTAGGCTTGTATGGTTTGTATGAAATGTAAGGAAGAGGCCTGAGGTTATGAGAGAATGCTTGTACATAAACCTTAAAAATGAAGTGTGAATTGAAGAAGTGACAGAGATGAGAAAAAAAAAGATTTTTAGCAGTTTAAATAGTGCCGAGAAAAACAGCCTGATTAAGACACAGTGATTGGCTGTGGACCTCGAATAGGCCAAAGGGCAGCATGTCTCACTGAGCATTTCGCTCTGATCTACATTGAAACGCCAAACAGTCAGGCATTAATTGACAGCAACCGCAATGTTAGCCTGCTTTGGTTTGCACGCAGCAGGGTGATGTCAGTCCGAGGTCATTAAGTGACGCCATGAAAGGCAGCAGTCAACAAGTGATTGCCCTGTGTGTGAAAGGCTGGGGAAGTATACAGGACGGCCTGACCTGAGACCTGCTGAATTAGCTTAAGGACAAAGACAATTAGGGAGAGGTGCAGCGCAAAAATCAATGGGTATAAATTAATTTCGATGACCTGTTCACAGAGTAGAAAGACCTTCTGGAATTGTTCTACACCATTCCAGTGAGGTACTGGACATTTTTTGCACTAAAATCACCGCTCACTTGCCTTCCAATGTGGTTTCATGGAGGTGTGATTTGCGGTGGAGTTCCTCTAGTATGCACGAGTGTGGTTTTCAAGATGGAGACGAGCTACTGTGTTCATGAAATAGAGAGGCACTTAGCGGGAGTCTGCAGGTTTGTACTCATTATGGTTAAGCATCACATCACATACGATAAACATTGCCTCCAGGCTGAGGTTAACATTCAGACTAAATATGTGTGTGTGTGTGAATGACTCATGAGTATTGTTGATGCGGCGACCACAGAGGAAGGTGCAGTGGTGCGACCTACATGTGTCGTTGGCTCTGTCTGCGGCTGCATTGAATGATGAAAGGGCGAGCGAGGTAGGTCACAGCCGGTATCAGGTATAAATGGCGGGTAATCCGAGTCAGGAAGCAGATGTTTCCCCTCAAAACTTTTGGTTTGAGGCCAAATATTGAGATCAGAACCCGCCATTCAAAACGCCACGAGGAGGACAAAGCTGTTGAGTCAGCGTGACAAGTTAAAAGCTCAATATATTCTCTAAATATTCACTTTAATCCTCAAAGCTCACCTGCCTTGGTGCCAGAAACCCACGTTTTACTTTGATCAACCAATCACAGTGAAGCTCCTGGAGTCGCAGTCATGGAATATCATGGGCAGGATAACATTTTTGCTGTTGATTTATAAAAATGCCTCTGACACAAGTTTTTAAAAAAGGTCATTGTAGACATACATAGACTCAATAGAAACTGAATTATTCTGAATAAGAGGGCTGCTTCACATTCTCATGTTTTATTGTCACGTCCATCTTTATCCAATTACAATGATTTCCTTGTTTCACTCCATCATACTGTATTTATTCAAATCAAATAACTAAACATATAATATAACAAATCTCCACAACCTCTCATGTACTTCACTGCGTCACACTGTGCTCATGAGGGCCCTCATCTGGCTCATCCTGGTTACTAAACGTCAGGCAGAAGCATTTTTCCAACATCTAATAAAAATCCCACAGTCTCTAGGCGACTATGATGTAAAATAATTGCTCTGCTACTAAGCATAAAAATGGCACAATTTCATTGGGGGAGGGGAGGGGGGGGGGGGGTTCCTAAACTTCTGCTTCTATGATGACAACAACTTCTGTATTTAATTTCCTCTGAAATTACACAATCTGATTGTGAAGCTAAAACATGTGGACATGTTTCAACTTTTGACCAGGAAAAGCCACATCACAAGGTTCACAGCACATGGCACTGGCACAAATATGCACTTACATCACTCATCATTTATGAACTCATGACATCTGAGAGAAATCACACATAGAATGTGCCCCATGGCATGGAGATCAAAAACAGTCTACACACCATGAGTGAAATTTAGGCCGCAAAGCCACTTATTTTGAAGTAAATCTGGAGTTTAGTGGAAGATATTTCCACAGAGGGACATCATTACTCAATACTCCAGCATTGTGTGCAGCACTGCTTTTGTCTTTTAGGATTAAATATTAAGTAGTTGTCTAGCATTAAGTCATAGGTGAGAACGTGTATCTATATTCCTGTTCACATGCCCTTAAGATTATGTTAGTACTGAAAAAAAGCCAAATATTTAACAGGTCAATAGAGCAGGAACAACACACAAGGCCAGATATAGATTCGATCAGGGTGTTCCCAACTTGCCGTTGACACATCTGTCAAATGTCGATGCCTGTTGGGATTAGAAAGTTATCATTTCCCATTCAAACTGCGTGCGTGGTGATAGACGAAGCATGTCATGTATTAATCTATATTCAACATGGCCAGTTATAAAACTTGTAAAAACAGATGTGGACCACTGGCAGTCTGAGCATATATGGCTTAGATGGAAATGTACAAGCTGTGGACAGAGTGTTGGTTTCTTATTTCACTGGACGTTTAATGTACGCCCATGTATACAGGAAAAGTGCCTTTTCGACGTCGTTACCATTTCAGGCAATGCACATTTCCTTCATTTTTACAGCATCACAACTCTTTGAGATGGAAAAAACTAGAAAAAAAAAATACCAGCTTTATTAACTCCTCCGTCATTCCTGAGTCAGACACACGAAGCCGTAATGTGAATCCAGCTATTAAGTCGTTTTAGTTTTGGGGCTCCAGCTCGACGTGTTAACGGTGCAACAAACTTCACACTCAGTCGGCAGCCTGCGGTATACGGGCCTCCAGATGGACCGACTATTTCTGCTACACTGGGACATTTTTGGGTCACACTTAAAATGAATGAGAGCAACATTAAAAGTGAGGCAATGGCTTATTAACTAGGTATTATACAACTCGCCAACAATCACATACGCTCCGGCACGCCTCACTACATCTTTAATGAGGGCGTTTTTTTAGTTCGGTTGGTGAATTATTACTTGACAGAGATGCACTTGGTGAAGGCTAATTAATTAGGCAGTCGGGACACTCCGGCTGAGAGAGAAGGCGTGGATCCAGCAGTGAGGCCTGCTGGGCGCGTCCTCATAGTTGTTGATGAAACGGTTCCCTCTGCTGGTGAGTGTGTGTAACGCACAGTGCTGCAAATCACAAGCCTTGATTTCAGAATCTCAACACACGTGTGCATCCTTTCCTTTAAAATCAAAATACAATCATTCATCACAAGTAACAGATTTAGATAATGAGCAAAATTAGAAAAAAAAAACACTTGTTTAGATCTTTCTTTGTTTTGTTTTTTATTGGAATGCTTTACCTCAATAACGTGACAACGAGCCAAAAACAGTGCAAATGCTGTATCGCACCAAACACAGACTCCCAAAATCTGACCCCCCCCACCCCTTCAAACATCATTCCCCTCAAGCTTCACACGTCTTATATATATACAGCCGGGGGTCACTTCTCCACACTCATACGTCCAACTGACACCATCCAGTACCAGACACACTGTATACAGACAACCGTCCCCGTAGACACTTAAGGCACACATACATACATACAACCATTTATATACAGCACGCAAACGTGCAGAGCTTAAGACAGCAGCAACGTCGGAGAAGAGAGACTCTCGGCCACGGTTTGAACAGAAGAGACGACGACGCTACAGTAGAAGCTCACAGACCAACGCTTTGCTTTGCACCACCTGCGTTTGCCTTTTTAGCATTTAGCGTGACAGTGTTCAGTTTAGCCGTCTTTCGGTAGCTTAACCGTGTGGCTACTTTTTATTCCAGAAAAGTATTCAGTAACTACACCACATAAGAGACGTCGGGGGGCCCAGGCAGGGCGGGGTGAGAGAGTCGACAACAAATACAACAGGGAGAGAAAACAAAGAGGTGAGACACGGAATAAAGATGTGAGAAAATACTGTATATCCATGTATTTAGAAGGGAGAGGGAGAGACAGCCTACGCTGTCAACGTGTGAGTATTAGTGTGAGATACAGACGCAGAAAGAAATCAATCTGTATATTCATGAGGAAGGACTCGTGTTGTGATCAGCAGGGTGAGGTGAAAGCAGGAGTACTGGAGCTGAACAATCAACTAAAATCAAGTGCTTTAGTAAGTGCATTACTACTGAAAGACAGTGTACACACACACACAACGTCACTGGCATATATTTTTTCTTCTATTAAACAAAGACCTTCAACAGATAACCCAGATAACAGTCAAGAGGTTGTTCGGAGCAAAATGTAAAAAGCTGGCAGGTCTTAGTTTGGCAAAACAAAGGTTTGATATGCGTTAAAATGAATAGTCACAGTAAATTCATCTGGAGACACATAGTAAAATGTAAATACACTAGCTGGGATGAGCAGCAGGGTCTGGGAGTGTTTGGAAGACGTCTGTAGATTCAACATCACTAATGAATATGTGTGAATACGCGATTTTTTTTTTGACTTCTTGTTCACTCGTTTAATACAGCGAAGAGGAGGCTCGTCTTAAAACATGCATGCAGCCGACACCGACGCCAGGTTTCAGTTGAACATTTAGTTCGGTGATGATTTTAGGCGACACAAGGATAAAGTGGTGATCAGCAGTGTGTGTGTGTGTGTGTGTGTGTGGTTTGTGGAAAAGTAGTTAACTCTCCAGAGACACACTGATCTATTATATATTGATCAACGGTTTAAAAAGACACCTAATTAGTAACACGCGGAGTTCAAAGGTGAACATTTAGACTGAGTGCTCCTCGTTTTGCAGAGTATTTGAAGTAGCACGCATAAACAACTGGACAGACACAACTCGATCATAACACATTTCTGTAATTATATTACATGACATTTGCTTCACTGGATTATGCTTTGAGCAAAATCGTCTAAATACTGAGAGCTATTTTTAAATGCTGCTCATTACAATACATAGTGTGCATCTCAGCAGTGGTTCCCAACCTTTACAGGAAACAATGCCACCAAAGATTGATATATTTTGTTACTCCTCAGATTGTTTCAATTTGGCCTGAAGAGGAGGAAGTATTCGGTTTTATGAGCTAGAAAACAAAAAAGCAACACATTTCTTGTATTATAATTTTTTTTATCCCTTAAAAAAAATTAGAATTTTTCTTATGACTCACTAGCGGCCCCCGACTCCGGGTTGGGAACCACTGCTCAGTGTTGGATAACGTTCTGCCTGCTGTGAGTGTGCTGTGCTGGACTTCTCAAGTGTTAATAGTGAAGCCGCACAGCTAACGGTTTTACAAAACACGGAGGAAGAAATTACAATGTTTTTCTATTTGTATCATATCTCCGTGGCACCGATGACTGAGGCAAACAGTCATTTTATCCACAGGCCAAGATTAATGTGTGTGTGTGTGTGTGTGTCACTTCAGTTCCACGTGATCTCAGAATATCTGTCTGTGACTCAGAGAAGTCGGACTTTGTAAATCATTTTGCAATAGAAGTTACTACTGCAATCACAGTGTCTACATCTGTAGCGAGGTCTCTCCCCCTCCTCAGCACCTCTCCACACCCAACCCTGATCCTCCACCTCTCCCTGGGCCCACTCACATCAGGGTGCCTCTCCCCCCCCCCGCCCCTATGAGTGAGCCCTTCCACCTCCAGATACCAGGGACATGTCTCCCCCCCCCCCCCCAGTCTCCCATAGCGGCGGGTGAGACATGCCTCTGGAGTAGACGTGCTGCTCGGCCACGGCCCTTAAACCTGCGACGCCCGCCTCTCCTCCGGCGGCTTCTCCGTCAGCACCTGCAGCAGCAGGTCGCTGAGGGGCTTGGCCATGGTGCGGTAACCTGTCGGCGTCAGGTGGAGGAAGTCAAACATGTCCTGTGGGCTGATGGCTCCATCGTTGTGGACGAAGTGCCCGCTCACGTCCAGGAGCAGAGCCTGGCCCAGTCGGGGCAGCCAGGTGCGCAGGAAGTCGTTAACCGCCGCGTTCTTCTGCCTCAGGGGGTTGGGTCGCTCACCTCGAGGCAACAAGCCCTGAGGGACACAAAAAACATTTCGGACTCATTCATTTAAATGAATTTGCTTAGAGTTCAACCTTGATATTTTGTATTTTAGTAAGAGAGCATACATTTGACTCCCTACAACGGGCCTATTAACTGTTACTGGCCTATCGTGAGCATTCCCCATTGAAAGCCAGAGGCAAGGACAGTCTGCAAGGCCCGCTGAGCCACCTGATAAACAGACATTACCAGATGATCTACATACACTTATAGAACGTATGTAGTGCACGTCTTTGTATTTTTTACCTTTGAATTTTTACCAATTGTAATCACACATTAGCCTTTTGGCATAGCCTCAAAAGTATGCCACGCTGCATTTCACAGCACATTTTGAATAACCATGTGAGAAATAACACCTTGAACTAATTACACGGATAGAAAGACTGAGGTACCTGCATATTCCTTAACGGAGAGAAGAAATAACACAATTGAAAGCTGGCGACTTGTGAGGATCACCGACATCAACTGGGGGTTGTTACATCAAGTATGGTTATTTTTATCTATATCGTGCAATGTTTAAAAAAAAGACACCTGACCAATCCTAACACAGTGTTTCATGTCAACATACTTGTTAAAAACAAAGGCGAAGACATACAACTAACTACTTACCAGTACAATTATCTTTGCCTTGGGGAGGCGGGAGGTGAGCAGCTGCGCAATAGCAAGAATTCCTCCTGCAACTTGCTCTGCTGTGTGTTGCTGATTGTTGGTTCCCACCCACAACACCACCACCTGGACAAGAACACAGACAGACGCTCTGTTCACTTCCTCTGAACTCCTTTTAATCTCCAGAAGTGTGAGCAAAGCATGATATATATATATATATATTTATATTTGAGAGAATGAGTTCTCATGGATCATATCTGGGTAATGGGTGAGCAATGCGAGCTGTTCCCCATGTCAACATCATTAGCACAGCCAATAAGAACAGTGAGGGTGATACAACAGACTAGTGCTGGGCGGTATATACCGGTTCAACCGGTATACTGGTTTTAATTTCTCATATGATATGAATTTTTCACACACAGTCATACCGGTGCATAGCCGAAACAACTACTGTCACTCTTCAACAGGCAGCTAAATATATTGTTCGCGGCTAAGAGCGCTACGCTCGGCGCTAGTTATCTTATATGTATTGAGAGGGACCCTTAATCGTGGTTATAACTTCATAACAACAATTAATAACCCACAACTAACGCTCTTTAACAGGGCAAAACACCACAACACAACAGTTTATGACAAATAAACAATTTGTAACACTAATAACATTGTACATTTATAAAATGTCACCGCCAAACGGCATGCTGGGTACAGCTCACTGCTACAACGTTTTCCAAACGCACACCGCAACTTAACAACAAGGCGGCTGGGGTCATAAAAGCTGTTCTGCACAAACTCTCCTCTCGGACAACCATGGACATCAGGCCATCCAACAAGATGCAAACAAGCTACTGTTCAGTGTGTGTCAGAGAGGTAAAAAGTTGTATGCAGCTGGTGTTTTGTGGATAACAGAAGTAAAGTGGACATGCAGAGAGTTTGTTCTGCACCGAAGATCTTAGTAGGCTCAGCTCACCTTGGGACGGATGTTCTGCAGCTCTCCATTCTGTAGCCTCCACAGCACATTACAGGTGGTGTCCCCTCCGATGCCAAAGTTGAGCGCATGAAGAGGGGAGAACACCTCCCTCCAGACCTGTGGAAAGGAAACCAGACATTTGCATTTCATATGACAATTTCTGACTTTGGGGACTAATATCAAATAACTCATAGATGCTAAGCTCAGCATGCCGATCAGTAACAAGATGCATTACAACAATATGAATTGTATTGAGGCAACATAAACGTATGTACATTTACGCTGTGTATTTAGGATAAATAAATAAATTAAGATCCTAGTGCCATGAGAGAAGTCCAATGAACAGGTTTGGAGAGGTAAATATGTTGTCTCACCTCATACTGCTGCATTAGTTGTATCATAGAATCTCCTACAAAAAGCACGTCTGGTTCAGCATCCTTACACTCCTGCACAAATCTGATGTGCTGTAAAAAACAAAAACAAAAAACATGGCCTCGTCACAACAGAGCTTGTGATAGATAAATAAATGAAAGAAAAAAATGCATTTCGTTTATACAGAGCAATACAATACAAAGTTTTCTAAATCTTAGGATAATACTTGTTAGCTTTCAGAGTCAGACAAAATCCTGCAAGCTCATCACACAACAAGACTCGTCTGGTGCCCCATCTGACAGAGATCTTGGAGTAAAGCAGACGGTCTCAGTCCTATCAGCTTCGGGGGGATTAACCTCGCAGGCACCTAGCAGGAGGTTCCATTTAACAAGGAGCTAGATAAAGTGGGGCTCTGCAATAGATTAGTCAACCTTTACCTCACATGTGTAACTAATATCATTGAGAGTACCATCAAAACATCACCTCATGATATTGCACAGCCACAGCATCACAAGCATGAACATTAATGGTGGGAATCAAATGCAATATTTAATGCATTGTTGCTGCTGTATAAAATGTTTCATTATTAAGGGCAGCTGACCTTAAAACATACATTTTCCTGGAGCCAATGTTTTGTTTGTGTCTATTTAAAACGCCCAAGAATAAATAAAAACCCTTTGAGAAATAATGTAAATCTTCTAGCTGGTAAAAATTAATTTTAAATAAGGAATCAATGGGGTATTTTTTTAATGATACATGGGGATGAAGACTGAATGTTTCCTACACTTATAATAAAAAAAACACATACCTGTGACATCCACCGGTCATCTCCTTGTACATCCTCTACTGGCTGAGCCACTGCAGCTGGGTTCATACCATCACCACTCATCCTACAGGAGACACCGACTCGTATTCATGCATACATAAAAAATGCATGACTTTATTCAGCCATATAGACAAATTACACATGTCTTATGAAACGATGAAGGGTTCGTATTGTTGTTAGGAAAGCCTCAGAACCAGCTAGCAGAAACCATTGCTGTGATGCAGCAGCTTAACGTTTCAGCAGCAGACGGACTGACCCAATTAATACGGATAAAGGCTACTTTCGCTTTCAAAGCGGGCGCTTATGGATCACACAGCAGATCGCATTAATCCAGATAGGTTACAGTTTATCTGATGTTAGCTTGCTAGCTAGCTAGCTAGCCTGCTAAACACTGGAGGCTGTTATGGCTGCATCTAGCGTCAATACCTAACGTTATACACGCCCGTCGTTAATATGAAGATTTACAGGAATTATGTTGTTTTTGATTTACGAGGCAAACTACCTGGCAGGGTGTCGGCCGCGTCACTTCTCGGCTCCAGAGGTACTCTTTTGCCCCAACTTCACGTTACGTTGGTTGAGGGTGGTGATGCTCGCTAGCAACCGTTGGCCGACTCTAGCTAGACGAGACAACAAAAGGTGTGTCAAGAAGGCAAACTGCAGAGAGTCTTTTCGGGGGAGAGCGCCGATGTGACACCATTAGCCGTAACACCATTGGAGGGCACTGCAGTCAGTGAGCTACAGTGAGAGAGGGATTTTTACCCTGATATTTGCCTGTCGGGCAGCCATTCCTTTATGCCTGCGTACATACCAAACTATTATCGTAGTATAACGGCTATAACTGACCCCTGCTAATCATCTGTACCAAAACTCAAAATATGTCTACCTTCTGTAATACGTGTAGGTTGTTTAGGCTGATAACTTCTAGGTGCTCTTTTCTGAAAGACAACTCCCAGGGCAACAACAACACAGAAATAGCTGGTCCCGCAATGAATCATGGGTGGGTCGTTGGTTTGAAAGTCCGACAAATACAACTTTACAGTCTTAAACATTTTACTTCGGATTCCCAAACAACGTTTTTTCTCTGTTATTTAAGATACATGAAGTGGGTGTCAGACACCAGCGATGGAAGAAATACCTCTTAGTGGGAGGGCATCATTTGGTTTTGACAACGTACAGCACTGCGGACATCTTTGCTGTATGACACTGACCTCTCCAGTGTATGGGCCCATCTTAATTCACCCATAGACCTATCCGACCCGAGAGCCCGCCGTGCCAGTTCACCGCAATGCATCATGGTCATTTGAGGTCAAATGCTGCATTCCGGTGCTGTAGGAAACCAAAACTTGTGCATTCCTATGGTACATCCATGTAGGAAACACAGGAAATATCGATTGAAACTATTAGAAATATATATATATATATACATTGTACATCATTATTTAATATTATAATAATGATAATTTAATAATCATCATTTGTGCATTATCATGTTTAATTTCATCTATCAGATGGTTCTGCTTGGAGGATTCTTGATGCCTGGTGAGTTCCCTAAAAGAAGCACATAAGTTTTTAATATATTGGAATTTAATGATGTTTCTTTTTACCATTATACATATTGCACATTTATATCTTCTTCTTTGCTGCCTTTTAACTACTTAATTTTGCACTGGAGACTTTAACAAAAGACTGCACAATGTACTTGTACGATTGAGTATGTAACAAAGGTTTTGGCAATTTACAGCATGCATATGAAAGATCATGGTACCATAAAATCTAAGCATGCCTTCCCCATAAAGTGTCAGTCATGCTATGTTACACATGGGTGTGCAAATGTACCCAGGCTGACCAGTGTTATTTGTCCCTCTGAACTCTACACACCCATACAATCATTAACCAGGGCACAAAAGGAAGTCACTGACCAAATTTCAGGCAACAAAAAAAAAAAAATCGTCCCTGGTGCTTTATTCTAAAACGTATGCTGATTCATTTGGATGTAAAATTGCATTTTGCATAAGCAAAATGTCAAAGACAAATTAGAACATGTTCTAAAGATGTTTTTTTGTGTGTTTCAATGCTATTTATCTTTGAAATCTACAGTATATATTGTGCAAGTGGGACTGTGTGTGTTTCTTCTACCTTGAGAAGCCGTATCCTCCACCTCAAGAACGGTGGCTAAAAGCCTGACAGATGGTCACTTTTACTTCAAAATAAATACTCTGTTGGTATGAAAATCTGTGTTTTTTAACTCCACTGAGCCTGTATTGTGTCAGTGCTCTTCGTACCATCATGCTCATTGTTGTACATACTCTATGTTTATATGTTGTTGGTTACTGCTCTCTTTAGGAACACTCTGCGTGTGACCCGTGGGACAGGCAGGTGATCTGTCGCATGCTTGCCCGACCCAGAATCCTCCACTTGTTGGACTGTTTGTTTACCTGCACACTTTCATAATATCTCCGCTTTTTGCTCTCTTGCGCTGCCTTAAGGTCACCAAATGGAATTGACTCGTCAGGCCGCAATTGAAGCCAGATGGGAGAGTCTGCTTGAAATTGCCACTGTCATTAAGAAAAGGAAGTTATGTGACTTTGCTGAAACCTTGAGGACTGTGAAAAATCACTCGCATCTTATTGCCAGAGGAAGAATAAGGTGAATTTATCACAAAGGTCTTTACTGTGCAATACTCAGATAAGTCCACAATTGCTTAAATTAAAGTCCCACAAAAATGTGTTTTGCTTATTGTTCCCTCACGTGGATGTTGAAGCTTCCCTGTGCAGAATGTCTTTCACACTAGGAGGCAGTTTTCACATTTATCTGCTGGAGGAACGTTTCTCACCTCTGAGTTTAAGTCGTGTACAATTTGTGACATCACAACGACTTTCCAAACCAATCAATGTGCAACTTGTTCCCACATGGTGATGTTGAAACCTGAAGCCTTCAGTGCACATACACCGAGAAAGGACTTTTCAGTGAAGTAGGAGACATCTTGTGTCCAGCAGATAAACTTTTGAAATATTTTGTCATACTCATAGATTCTGGATTTTTCAACAAGGGAAAGGAACTTGTAATTAAATGTTGAAAATCCATATCAGACACAATTTGTTGTTCCAACATATTTGTATCTGTCTTGAACATATCTTGTGAGGATGTAAGTACATAATTGTGAATTTTGAAATGCATATTATATAAACAAAATGAAATGTCCAAGCTTTCAGACATCACTAATACATGTCAGTGACTCATGATGTTTCTTATCAAACCTTGAGTATTTGTTTTGTCTTTAGAGGGAAATCAATAGGCTACTTGTTTTGAGGTGGAACCCACAGTTTTACACAACAGCACTTGAATATATTGCTGTGTTTGGCTTGAATAAATAATTAAACTAATTTATTTAGTGATACGACACTGTGGCCGCCAGATGGCAGCATTCAAGCAGGAACATTACCATAACAATTACAGATTAACTGGACTCTCTGTTATCAGTTCTAAGTCATCAACCAACAAACCGAGTGAAAGAGTGCTCGTGTGTGTAAATCCACACCTTAAAGCGTCGCTAACTGCCCAAACCAAAAAGCCGTCACACAGTGTCGAATGGCAGGTTGCGCAGGTAGGCAGAGTAACAGGTTGTTTCAAGAGGTGAGGGAGTAAACACCGCCCATCAGGTGTGTGTGTACGTGTGTGTGTGTGTGTGTGTGTGTGTGTGTGTGTGTGTGTGTGTGTGTGTGTGTGTGTGTGTGTGTGTGTGTGTGTGTGTGTGCGCGCAGAGTGACTCACGTCTGAACCACCGAGGAGATAGTTTCACAGAAAAGGCTACTTTTACCTCGACGGCCTGCGGCGACATTCGCGTTCATGACTCCGCGCAACAAATAGTGCATGAAGGGATTTTAACGGAGGAATTAACCGGCCGGAGTTGAGGCAGTGTTTAATTAAATGTGTTGTCCTATGTATCGGATATGGCCTCTGCTTCTTCTGGGAGGATTGGTGGGGCCAGGTGAGTTTGAACAACTTCCTGGAGAGACTCTGTCACGTTTACCACGTCTACTCCAGCTGAAACAGTGTTTTTGTGGGAAGGCTATGCTACAGAGTGTCAGTGTTGTAGTATATGTTCTATGTAACGTTCAAGTATGTGTTCACATACACAACATATATGTGACACGTGTGTGTTAATATTGCTAAATGGTAGTTTTTAAGACCATGGATTATTTTCTCATACTGGATTCTTATACTATTATTATATCTTTATACCATTGTGTTACAAATCCTTGTAATATATGTATTTTTATTCACAATGTATCATCAATCCATAATAACTGGACATCACTGACGGTAAACACCTTTTTTAGCAATAGTATGTTTGAGTAAAGACTGCTGTGCTCTGTTGGGATCCAGAGGCAGAGCAAGACGTTTCAATAGTAGGATTTCTCTTTCTTTGAATAAAGAGGCTGATCATTTCAAGAAATATATTCTTCTATTTCTCAAATATACTGTCTCTATACATTCTATAATGTAACATCTAAGTATGTCTTAATCGTGGGCTAAAAGTCAAAGGAATGGGGGGGTCAGCATCACTATAACAATATTTGATTATCACCATTAAAAATAGCGTAAGGCAAGACTTGAATTGCTGCTGATTAAATCCCAGACACTGTAAAGTGGAAAAAAATGTGAAGGCATTGATATTTGGCAAAAGCTAGAAGACTAGTTTATCAAAGAGAAAGTGCTTGAAAATACTAAAAACTGGTCTACGTCCCGGTGAGTAATGAAACGATGCACCCTCCCTGTGCTGATCAGTGTCATTTTGTGAGAGAACAGATGATCAATCCCTTGTACTTCAGCACACTTCACTGAGTCAACAATATGTTTGTACTGTATATCGAGTGTCCTAATTAGTAGATGTAGTTATGTAAAATGCTGTGACTTGAGGGCATGAATTATAATTTAAGGAAAAAATCCATCACAACACGTCCTCTGTGTGCCATCAGATTCCACTGAATGGACTGGAGGTGCTTTAACAAGGGTGGAGATTCAGTGCCAATGTCAGTGTTATGTAGTGTAATTTCAATAGGTTTTTTCAAAATGTTAATACATTTAAGAGGAGACGCTAGGTGAATAGGCTAAAAAAAAATGTAACTAACAGATACCATTAAACTTCCCCAGTTGATTAATTACATTAAGACAATTTAATGTTTTATTTTTGTTTTCTGAAATGTCATCTTTAAATATAGATTTCACAAATGAGGTTATCTGATGCTAACTTTTGGTGAATTTAAGAGAAATCTACAACGCAAATAGAAGCAGTAGTAGAATAAACACCTATATGTGTATTTTGGACCACTAGTCTGAGAGAAGACATGTTATGAAAGCAAAACTGACCAAACTCTCAAAATTGACCAGTGCAGGAAAAAGCTATGTTTTTGCCTGCTTGGGGTGTCTCCTCTTTAAAACAAAAAAAAGGCTTAATCTTGCAGTTAAAGCCAGTCAGTCGTAGAACATCTACCATGAGAACGTTCCCTCTGGATATCTGAACGTAGCTCCATTCTGTCTGATAAGCACTCTTATAGCGTCACAACGGATAGATAACGTGGAGCAGGCTTTGTTACACGGCTAATCACAATGTTCCCAGGCACTTTCCAGTGAGGAAACTGCTGCTAGCAAGTAGCACAGACTTGTTTTTATTGGCAGCATTCACATGCAAAGCCTTGGAAAGGATTGCAAAGCTTTTCACAAGCCATTGCTGCTATAATTCTTATTTAATTATTGGACAATAACAACCGTTAATAATAAACCTTTTTTTGATGGGCACTGAATGCGTTTTCTAAATCCCACTTTTAGTTTTGATTCTGCTCATCCGTCTCATTCCTATGTCAGTTCCTTTCTGATGAGATTGTTGGCTGTTAAACAAGCGGTTACTTCAGTTTAACTGCTCAATCTGTGTGAGGCAGATACTGTACTGAACTGAACTGTCTTACTGAAAGGAACGCCCACAGTGTCCACTGTTCAGGAAAACACACTGACCTGATAATATAAGACAAATAATCACACAAAAAATACAGTTGAAAACTGCGTCATCAGCCTAAATCTAACAAATATGATTGAAAAGAAATCAACTGGGAGAATATTTGCATCGTGTTTGAAAAACGTGTTGATAATTTTTGTTTTTCATTTTCTGGGTTAAATGTCTTGTGTGAAGGCCGCCTGTATGGAATTTAACCAGAAGTTGTGGATGTGCTTGTACTTGCACTGGCTCCTAAAATATTTACAAAAACCACACCCCTCCTGATTTAACTACGGTTTCCAAACAAAGCTTGCCGGTCCGGGTTGAAATGAATCATTCAAATGTAGCATTTGATCTCTGTCGCCCAGTTTGGTGAAACGCACCCTTCTATGGCTCGAGATAGACATGAAAACAAAAGTCCTTTGATCTGGTATTTCCTGGTGTAAAGGCATCGTCAGCTCCATACGAGGAAGCGATATATGTGGGAGCTAAACAAGTTCTCAGGGATTAGACGAAGAACCCCATTCTAAAAGGAAACCAAAGAACTCAAAAGTAGAATAACGCATATGTCTACTAATTTAATTACATTCTTTACATTACAGTCTAGTCATTAAGTACCCTGTGGGTTCACCGTACAGACACACTGACCATGTCCCACTAAATACTGTCACCCTGTTAAGTTTAATGCTCTTCTACAGTCATGCTTATTTGATTTCATCCCTCCCTGACCAGGATTACAGAACATTATTGTCTTCTTCTTCCCTGTAATTCACTAGAAGGAATGCCTTAATCCCCAGAAGGGGTCTGCAGGTCTGCTCAACACTGTGGCTGACAGTGTGATGCAGATTTAGCTCAAATATTTAACTTCGCCAAACCCCTTGAAGGAGATGAACGGTTGCCAAATTGAACTTACTGTAGCATGCTTTGTTTCAAGTCAGCCATGAAGGAAAGTATTTGTTTTCATGTCACTAATAAGGTGTGTTATTGAACAGATGTTGAATAACAAACTTCCAGACCTGCTCTTTTCAGAAAACCCCCTGTGTTTTTAATGCATCTGTAAAGGCGGTGCCCATCTACATTTCTGTACTTGCACACACATGCAATCATTAACCCATAGTAGGCCTAGCCATTATATTATTTGCTCTCTTGTTTGCTGTGCTGAAGCACTGAAGTGTAGAGGAGTAGTGGCTTTTTGTCATCAGAAGAAACTGACTCACAGTTTATACTGTAGCCTTGAAGAGTGATCACCAGATATCAGAGTCTTTCCCTTTGCTCTCAACTGTCAAGGGCGTTTTTTGTTTTAAAGAAGCAGTGATAACTATGTTTGGTACAAACAGCCGTCTTCTTGTTTTTGTGGTTTTAATGAAATGCTCTGAAAACTGAGAAATGAAATAAGAAACTATCACCTGTGTTGTATGAATGAGTCAGGCAGTGGAGGTTTGTTAGGTTGCGGTAATGTCGATTGGGTGTTTTTTCACACTTGTTTGTCATTATCACAGGTGTGCGACATGTCAGTGGAATAGTTATTTACACGCCGACAGAGGTGGAAGCGGTCAACGGGACGAATGTGAAACTGAAGTGCACCTTCAGCTCCAGTCACCCGGTGTCGACTCAGTCCGTCATAGTGTCCTGGAACTTCAAGCCCTTACATTCAGGAGCGGATGAGTCGGTGTGTAGAATCTTTTTTTTTCTTCATGAAAATGCGTTGAATGTGTTTTTATTGTATTTTAATGTCATTATTAAATAAGTCCACTTGTGATTTTTATAGGGCCTTAAAAGTGTCACATTCGGTTCATTTTCTCATCTCCATTCTTGTAACAAAAGCCATTCAATATATTTGCCCTCTTTTAACAGCTCTCGGTGTACAATCTTAAAGTGCCAATGGCTAGCTCCACACTTAGAAATAGAGGGAGCGATCCACAGGAAATTATAAGAATATATTTATATTTATGTCAAATAGAGATAGAAGAGCCAGTGGCTGGTCTGCTGCTAATGGTGACCCATACATACAGTACATTACTTTATGTCTTGCTTTCATACAACATGAGATGCGTATATCTCCTGGTAGCCAATGCACAGAAAACAAGAGACGCCACAGCAGCTGCGTTTCTATACATTTTAAAAGCAGTTTTTTTATCATACTTGCTAAGTTGTTTGGACTTCTACACTCTTTGCAAGTTTGCTGTATTGTGTGTGTGTGTGTGTGTGTGTGTTTGTGTGTCAGGTGTTTTACTACCAGGAGGTACCATACCCTCCACAGGCCGGGCGTTTTAAAGGCCACGCGGTGTGGTCAGGAGATATTATGAGGCGGGATGTTTCCATCACGCTGCATGAGGTGCCTCCGACCTTCAATGGCACCTACATCTGCCAGGTGCGCAACCGTCCAGATGTGCACGGCAGCAATGGAGAGATCGTCCTCAAAGTTGTCAACAAAGGTTAGACTGGCAGCACTGCACGCTTGGAAGAAAAGTTTGTCACATTGCATCAGCATCACATTTACTACAGAAAAAGAAAATTCTAAATTGTTGAGCTTTTAACCTCATTTTTGCTATTCAGTCAGTACTATCAATGTTTTCAGGATGTTTTTAGAAGGTGGTACTTTAGTTGTTCTGCTGTAGTACTCGGGCCTTTCCACATGAAGGTCAAAGGTCAAGGTCTTCCCTGGAACAGGTATGGGTAGCAGTGTCTGGCTAAAGAGCAGCTTTGCATATGGAATGCCTGCAGCAGGAAGCATTGAGATTTCACCCACAGTTATCACTAATTTTGGTTCTCACTGCTTCCAGTTGTCCTCTCTGAGATCGTCATCCTGTCAGCGGCAGTCGGAGGCGCCTGTGGTGTAATCATGATCCTCCTCTGTATCTTCGTGGCGGTGAAGTTTTACAAGAGAAAGCACATGAGCACGGACATTGAGATGCAGCCGGAGGAACGCGTGTGGAAGGACCCGACCGTGTGGTGAGGGCCAGAGAGCCAGAGCTCTTCTTCTTCTCGGGACTGGTGTGTCTGATTGGCTGTTTGGGTCCGCTCTGTCGGACAAGACAGATTAAATTTGATGGTGGGGAGGAATCTTTTTCTTCCAACTTTGCTCCTCCAATGTGAACCTCTCAGATATTATTGTGTCCTTCAGTGTTAGATTAATGTACCACCCTTCCCATTTGTTGTAATGGCAAATCTTTATACACTTTTTATATGTTTTACCAAAAGTTGCCAGTGATTGTAATTGCTAACTGAATTTGATTGAGATTTTTTTTAAACTGTTATGTAAGAGATGTAAATATGGAGGGATTTACATGCTGTTCTTGGAGCCTGTTCATTGACCTCAATTCACAGCAGCAGTGCTGACTGCACCAATTTGCTTTTGATTTGTCCCTTTATCTTTTCACCATGGGATTTTAAAAGAAAACATTAGTTATTTTATGATGTGTTCTATAGAATTAAGCTTCAACTAAATCATCACATAAAACATATTATTATCATACATGATACTGCTGCGGTGAATTAGGACATATCCTCTCTATTACCTTCCCTTTTCTCTGTGAGCTTCAGCTGCAATAACAACTGCTGCTTCATAGCTTGTGCCACTTTAACTTGTGAATACAGGCGAACTGGTTTTGGTGGAGAAATATTCCTGAACTGATGTTTTGGTCCTCTTTGTCCACGGAAGGAAGCAGTACATCAATTTTCTGTGGTACTCTGGCTGGGTTCGTTTGAAAATAAGGATTCTGGGTATACACTAAACATAAATCCATGAGTAGCCTGCTTCATTGTTTGTGTGTGATTGAATTTGTTTTGTGGGGGATTGCGTCAGTTCACCTGAAGAGGCCGTTCATCTGATGGTGAAGAAGAAGAAAGATTCTGTAAGTTCAGATGATGAAGCATCTGAACCCAGCAGTGGAGATGATGAGGAAGAGGACGACCTTGAGGAGGATGATGACGACGACGACGACGACGATGACGACGATGATGACGATGACGATGATGTTGCTGATGATGATTGAATAGACACACTCGATTGATTACAATCGTCTTTCCCATTTTAACATCCGCCTTTTTGCTAGTCACTTACGTGATTCTGATGTTTAGATGACGTGTAATTTATAGTACTTTTACAGGACTCGTGCATTATGGTCACTGAATTACAGCGTGCCTTTCTGTAAATATTGTCTTTTTTCTTTGTTACAATCTGGAGCCTTCATTACCCACAATGCAACTCGCCTGCCAGCAGTACGGTCAGAGATTTGGGTGTGTTCTGCTAGTAGTAGCTAATGTAGCCTCAAGCAGAGATGAGCGTGCTAACGAGATCTCGTGGTCTTTCCTCTCTTAACACTTCGAGATTTTTCTTTGATTTTCAAACTTATAGTCTTCAGACCCAACCGACGCTGACTCAAGTGACATCATGTGAGGCAGTATCAGACTTAACACAGCTCCCTCTGGGGCCACAAAAGGCTTCATAGAACTTTTTAACTTGTTAATATATATGCAGTGGTTCTCCCCAACACCTGTAAACAGACTTGTCTTATTCGGTGGTGTTCCCCTTTAAATTCTTTGTTTGATGGATGTTGATTGATGGATGAGAGTTTGTTGTATGACTGCTCTAACTTTGTATCTTTGGCTCATTGCTAGAAACACCACATACTAGTGCAGATAGTGTTTGTTCAGCTATGGCGTTGCCAGATGTTTCTCCTGTTCATTTTTTTTTTTTAAAAGCATCAGCCAAGAGTACATAAATCAAAATGTTTTGAAAGAAGTGTTTTTGCAGAGGGGTTTGAATGCTACTAGAGTGAAACAGAAGAATGGGTGCCATCATTTATTTTTTTATACCAGAAAGTCCACAACAAGATTTGTGAGTGATCAACAAAGGACGGTGTTTACTACATTGGCAACGTTGCACAATTGATTTTATATTTAGTTTTTGTACATATTGTAAAGTAAGCAGAAATGTTCAACTTTTTGAAAATCCTGAAATGTTGTCATATATATATCTCTGTATAGCAACTCTGGAATAAAGAACTGTTTTTGAAATGATTAAATTGCATGAATTTTGAAAAATAAATGTTCAGTGTGTGGGAACAGATCAGCTCTAACGGAGAAGAGACTGGGTGGGTGAGTGTGAAATACCAACCAGCAGCCACTCCTGTTTGTGACAATGAGTTCCAGTCACACTTCCTGTTCTTTCACAGCTGAGTTAAGCTCACAGCTTGTTCAGTTGTTGGATCTAACAGTGCAAAAATGGAGCTGCCTGTCTTAAAATGCGTTGCTTTGTATTGTAAACAGGTTGAAATAATCTCACCAGGACATTGTTTTTTGGAGTTGTACATTTTTTTATGGATCAGTTAACACCTACTGAACAGTAATATAAATACCACAGGCATTACTGTTCTGTCATTCACATTACAACTCACTGGAAAATCTGAGCGTGCTCCTTCACTGCTGTGATTGAGCATAAATTCATCAACAGCAGAAGAGGCATGCAGGACACATCACCCCCTGGTGGTGTCATGAGCTCTCTTTTTACATTGTCCCTAAGTGGTATTTTTGAACACGGTCCATGCTTTTATATCCGTAACTCTTAAAAAAGACAAAACAAAACTCAAGTGTGCAGTTAACATAGAACAGTTATTGAAGTCAGGGTAGAGAGAGGACTCTAACCTCAGACATGTGGGAACCTGTTCGGGACTACACACGCTTCTCATAAACCACAAGCTTCTCCTCACTGACTCCTTTGCTCATAGTACATTGTGCTTCTTATGGAATGAAAACATGCCCCGTTGAACCGGTTCTTTCTCTGTGTCAATGGGTTAAGTGCTGTTAGTAAATACAGAGATATTTTCAAAATCTACAACCAATTAACTTGGCTTTCAAGGAAATGATCAGCAAGATAAAGGGACAGTTAATGAGTGGTAAGAAATACAACACTTTGGGTCACAGGAAATTGAAAGCTTTTATGAGCGTTCGTCCCCACTTTTTTCTTTGGCGCACTGTATGTAACAACCACTGAATAACATAAATGTGCCTGAGTTTAGTTTTGTGTGTGTTAGGGCACCGTGAAATGCACTGGAATCAATTAGCCTCTTATGTCTCATAAAAAAGACCCGTTGGTTATTTGTTATATTATTATATTATTATATTATATTAATATTATCTTATTTTGTCATTTCTGTCATGGTGGGACAAACATTTGCTCAATACTGTACTTATATTCGATTTCAAGGGTACTTGTATCATAATACTTTATTCTTTTCATTCCACTACATTTATCTGACACCAGCTAAGTTTTAGTAAGATTTTAGCTTTAAAAAAAAAATTAAAATAGGCCAACTTATAATGAATACGTATTATATAAGCTTAATAAGTTTAGATAGATTGTATTGTTACAAATTAAACCGGTATCCAATCTTTTTTGCATTTGATCCCTCGTTGAGGCCTCTTGTTTTATTTTGGATATAGACTTGCTGTTGTATATATTAAATCTAAAAGGAGAAGATGTTAATTGCGTGTTTACGTGCGCATGATGACGCTGCCTTGTGTATCCTGCGTCTCTCTGGAGCGTTGGTTGTGTACAAGTAATTAAAAACCAAGTATATCTCCGGCCTAAGTTGATATGTCGATGTTGTTAGTAAAGAGTTGCTTATTTATACATCGAGCAGCTACAGAGAAACATTTTCATGACTTTAGAGTTGTGTTTCTGGCCACAAGATGTCTACTCGTCTACTCTCCTTGAGCTCTGTTTTGGTCTCTACCACCTCCTGAGGGAAACATTTGTTTCTTTAGTAACTCCAGCTTGTGCCTCTCATGTATTTCATATTGTTTTTAAGCATCGCTGGTCAATTTTATTTCGTAGAAACCGATAGTTATGCTACCTGAATGTATTAAGCATAAATTGGGGCTAGCTCTTTAGCTGCTAAATGCTCTTATGTTCACCAGCTAGCCCCAACTGTACACGTGGGTTAGAGCTGAAAACAGCTAAGAAGGGAACAGTGGCACCATGATTGTGGTTCTTTTTCTGAAAAGCTGGGCGCAGACTGTAAACACCCATCACGTAAGTACCTTGGAAAATGCCAAACCAAAGAAATGAAAACGTTAGCCCTGACCCATTGGCTACCATTGAACTAAAGGACTAAACTAACTTACCTAAAAACTGTGCAGTAGTTACTGTAAAATGCTACCTAAGTATTGATACATCTGATAATGTATTTCATATAATATACAAGTCATAGTATAATTTTAATACTTTAAGCACATTTTTTCTGATAGAAGTGATTTTTTGCTTGATTTTGTACTGAGGTCTTGAATGCAGGGCTTTAACTTGTAATAGAGTATTTTACAGTATTGTAAATTACTGCTTGTTTAATAACAAAATACTTCTTCCACCACTGATTTTCATGTTTATATTGTGGATGTACTTGTTTTGCTCTAATTCACTACGGCGATAGCTGAGACGTGTGTCCTTGTCTCTTTCCTCTGGAGCAGCACACATTTTGCTGCAGTAAGAGCAAATGACACCTACGTGACTTTAAAAGCTGAGTCTGCACCTCTATGGCATCTATGAATAATAATATGGGACACGTAATTATTCACACAACACATACCATGCGGTTGTGTTTGTGTGACTGTCGATGAGCACTATCTGTAGTTACAGTTTGTCCTGCACAGGTCTGCAGCAGCATCCTGTCTTTCTGCAGCAAAATGCTGCAGTTCTGGAAGAGTTCCCACTGCTGCTGCATTGATACTCAGTGGAGGGGCCTGGAGAGGAGAGCGGCGAGCCTGCAGCCTGGCCACATGATCTCTCAGTTTAGAGCTCCACATCCGTCAAACCAACCCCCCACTCCACCTACTGTCACCTCCGCGCCACACTTCCCGTACTTGTATATGCTCATTATGAACCACATTGGTCATTGTTGGTGTATGTTTGTAATCCTCTGGCTATTTTTTTCAGGCACTGCCAGTTCTAATTGGATACAATCTCATACAGTTTAATTAAACACTGTGTGGATTCAATTTGTTCACGCATCATACTGTGACAAACATTATTAACAATGTGGATATTGCTGCTGCTGTGCTGGCAGAGTTTTGCTCAGCCAGTTGTGTCAGGACCATCCACTCCCCTCACTATTGAATCTTGCCTATACTATACATGCTATATATATTGAATGCAAAGAACAGCTGACATTTGACTTAGATACATTTCACATAATAAACACAAAAGAAGACATATGTATCGTAATCTTTTGTATGAGCTAGTAAAGAAAAAAGATGCCATCCTATAGAGTCTGCATTAGTGCATCATAACCTGCTCAATTAATAATAAATGGCAGATACCTGCATCTGTCTTCATAACTGAATCTGCTGATGTGAATTTCAGTTCTAGCCAGTCAGATTTGCATACTTTACCTTTTCCCCCTTGGATATTTCATGTGAAAGAAATATTTCAGTAAAGCAGATTGTACAACCAGGATGTTAAGTCCAAAAGGGATGTGTAGCAGTCCCCTTGTCCTCTGCCTGTGTAACTGTACCTTGGCTCAGATAGCACACTCTGTCACATGGTCTCAGTTGCATCCAGTTAACACTCTCAATTCTCCTCTGTTCCCAATATGAAAATCAGATTAACCTCTTACCAGAGCCTTTTTTTTCTAATGAACTCATAACAATACGCCATAATTACTGTGTAGTCACCTTCTATTTCCAGTAATGGATGGAGTTTGACAGGTAGGCATATAACCTTAAGTGTATGAATGCAATGTTGGCAGGGTCTAAAATTGACAAATCAAATCTGGAAACTCTGAGCTAAGCACTTCTTTAGTCAGCCACATGCTATTGGTCAGCTGTCGATGACTGATGTTTGTACATTTATGGGAAAGGAGCTGTCCTGTGGTGAAACATGACTGCACACACCGCCTCATATCATAATGCACTTGCAGCCGCATTGCACTGATCACAAGAGAGCGTTGGCTGCCTCATGATATACAAGGTAGTTTGACCTTCCAGGCATCCAATGGGACACGCATGCACACATCACCGGTGGCTGAGGAAGCTGATTATTCTGAGCCAGGGGAATATGAGTCCCGGAAGGAGCTTGCCTTTCAGGGCATAAGGAAAGCAGAATAATACAAAAAAAATGTTACCCTGTCCATCTGGGGAAGGATATAGAAACGAAAAAAGAAAAAGCTTTCCAGTTAAAAATCTGACTTTTTCAATTGTGTAAGTAGAATAGAGAGTAAATCTTGTACTGTTTCCCCTCCCACTTGTAATTCTGTGTTCATGTCTGTTCATGAATGGAGAGTTTTGATATGGGACTGTGTGTCTGGCCCGGCCCTGGGGCTGCATTACACAGCCTCCTCCCCAACCTGCACTGCAGAACTTTTCTCTGATCTTCACAAACACTCTGAGAAAAGTGCCTGAGTCTGCATACACGCCCCGAGTCAGGAGATGGGGAGGAGGGTGAGGCAGGGAGGGAAGCAGAGAGGGGAGGAGTGAATGGGGTTGATGGAGGAGAGAAAGAGAATAAGAGTGGAAACAGGGGCAGGTGAGGGAGGGGAGACAGAGAGACGGGGGAAGAGAGAGAGAGAGAGAGAGAGAGAAGTGGCATGCAGCCAACGGAGAGGACAGGGGAAAAGTTGTGAGGTAGCCGGAGGGACGGGCAGGGAGCAGAGTCAGCGTCATTGATGCTGAGCTGAGGGGGGGATGAGAACGGCAGCTTTTCCTCCTGTCCATCTGTCTCTCTACATTTCTGTCTGTCTTTCTGCTTTGTCTCTACCTCTCCTCTCTAATTTTCTGTCATCCTGGCTGGGGCTGTAATGTGGCGGGCTCTGCAGTGAAAGTGCCGGCTGGCGGATTCTCCTTGAGTGAACCCTGACTGTGCGCAGTGTTCGCCGCTGTCCTGTCCACACTGACTCAGCTGTGCAGGCAGCCTGCAGGAGCAGGTAGGCATGACATAACTTGAACTGTGCACGTTTTGATGTCTCTCTTCAGCTTTTCCCCTTTTTTCATTCAGTCGAAGGGATACTGTGTGCGTATGAAGACTCGTGAATGCAGGAAACATGTAAACACACACTGTATGAAAATAACTTTTGACTGTACTGTCTGTGCTTTTATAGAAACTTAATGTCCCATTGTAATATTTCTGTTGATTGACTTTGTCCTTCTTCCCTTCTCTCTCTCTGTATTTCTCTGTACCCCCCCCCCCCCCCCCCCCCCCCTCTCCTCCTCCTTTGCCCTCTGTCTAACCTACAGTCTCTTCCACAGGAGTGCTCTGGGGTTATAGGCGAGCAGGCTCCCTACCCCCGGACAACTGCAGGTGCACGACTGGGACGTGCCTCGTTTAGGGACCCAGACACCCAGACAGCATAGTCCAGATTCAATCCAGTATACCAGAGAGGCCAAGTTGTGCTAAAGGATATTGTGCGAGCTATCTAGGGACCGCTGGATCCTGCAGCAGTATCTGTTCTGGAACAGGTCTGGCTGCCATGGAGGTCCAGTGGTTTGGGGTTGAACTCCCGAGGCTGGGCCCTCCACACACAGCCGTCGGCCTGATCTTCTCCATGCTGCTTGGTAATGTCTTTACGTCACCTCTCTTTATTCTCTCCATAATCATTTATGCTACAGCTGATTTGCACGGTGCCTCCTCATCTCTCTTTTTTTTTAAACTTCACATTTGTTTTTTTTACCCCTCACCCGTTATTGAATACCGACAGCTAGTCGCCAATATCAATGTGTGTTTGTGTTGGAATGAAGAACGGCGATGCTGTGGCTTTTCCAAATTTGATATTGACCTTCATCAGCTTCTGACCTACGTCAGTGTTGACTGCAGTTGTATTTAGGTCAGTACACTAGGTTTCGCAGAAGGGTTTTACTTTGGAGACAGGACTTGTTTTCTCGTGATGAGTAAGTTTCTTTTCTGAAGGTTGCATGTTTCATTTCATTAGCAAAATGTGCTGCTGGTTCTGCCTTGAAACGCAGAACGAGGACTGGATGTTTCATTAAAATGCGCTTGTCCGGAATAAAGCCATTGTTCAATAGTTTGGTGTTATCTGCGATCCATATTGATTGGGATTGTATGTCCCCAAGGAGTAAACATCGGCAGAATAGCGTCTCTTGTGATGGGAAAGCTGTGTCAGACTTCAGGCACTCTAGACAAGAGGTTTGATTGCCTACAGTGGAGGTGTATCTGCAGTAATAGTGCAGCAGAGTCACTCGGAGCAGTGTCCAGTAAAATATCAGTTTATTGATCCATTTATTGATAAAGAGTACTTTTGCAGTGATCGTACAGTTACAGCACAGTAGCTATCCAGATATGATATTGTTGTCTCAAGTAAATTCATGCAGCAGTTTGAGACTGACAGTGGCGATAGCCTCTCACCATGTTGCTTTTATGGTGTTTTGGATATAGAGGATTCAGCTGTGAATATTGGATTCTGTTTGCCTGAAGTGACACCCAACCACCCAACTCCAAATAAAGTGTTGCCTTATTGGACGCTTTCCTGTTCCTCTTTGAAGAAAAAAAACATCCCATTAGAATCCAATTTCAGTCATAGTTGACACATAATGTATAAATGTCCCCCGTACACTGACATACAGCTGCCATCCTGCATGTATTCTGCATTAGCCATTATCTGACAATTAACTATTTTGAGTAAAATACTTCTGTCAGAATATGTATGTCTAATACCCTTTTCTGACATTGTTCATACATTCAGTACTTACAGTAGATCATTCTTGGATTTTTTTCTCAACCACATACTGGGTGTGTGCAGCATCAGTGCAGCAATAGTGCAGCAAACAGGCATTAAAAAGATGATCTACATGAGACCATGGTCTGTGACATTATGTGTATGAACTGTCGGCTCTAGAACTACCTCACAGCATTCCTGGCCTTGTCAATTTGATCACATTAATAATTCTCAATAAGTTTAAAATATTCATCTCCCATTCCATCCCATCTCCACACATGGACTGACAGTGGAATTGTGTTGCCAGGTAAACATTTAGATGGTGTTTTTTTAGAACAAGAATGGCTATTTCTTGCTCACAGGTGTTAGAATGAACAGCAAACATGTTGGCCATTACAGAAACTGCATGGTAGACTTCATCAGCAGATGCAGGTGGACAAGTAGCAGAGAGAGAGGGATGCTACAGCAGTTACATCTAAGCATCAGCATTATAAGATGGATTAACCATCATATGTGTTTTCTCTATAGTATAATACACTACGAGGTGCTTAAAAAGGTATATTACACTTGTTAAGCAGAAGAAACAGTGCTGTTTTATGTCTCTGCATTTTGGCTTTCAGCATAGGCTGTTCAAACCAGTATATGTTTCCTTTTACACCTTTGATATGAACATGAATAAGATCGATTCTTCTTTACCTAAAATCTCTTGTGAATTGTCAAAGAAATGCTATCAAGTGCAATTCATGTTTGGTCGACCATTGTATTTCATAATAGCTGGTGGTTTATTGTACAGCTAGACTGATAAAGCGACCAATATTACCTCACTGCAGATACATCTGTATTGGTGTAAATACCAAAGTAGGTTAGAGGTAATTTAGAAACAGTGTCAGCACTTCATAGTTTATCCACTGCACAGCGTTTTGGGTTGAAAAATCAAAACATCTTGGTCATCACAATTTAGCAAATAAAGTGGAAAAAAGGGATGTTATCAGTATTATCAGCTGATGCGTCATTATCAGATTTTTTTCTAAGCTCCTAAATATCAAGTTTAGTATCAGCCTCTACAATTTAGTACTGGCCGGGCTATACTATTCTGTTATTTTGATGTACTATGTATTTTCAGAAATTATGTGGCAAGAATATGTTGTGAGATATTCTAAAGTTGACATATATAGGCTAGAAACTGGAGCATCACTGTTCTAGTTGTATCTGAAACACTTTACCTTGCAAAACAACTTGAATTAGAAACCTCAATAAACAAAAAGAGACAATGAGCAGTAAGCTACTGATTTAAGTGGGAGTAATATTTTAATGTTGTCAGAGCAATCAGAAGAACAGATCATTACATTTTGTATTTCCATGTCATTGTACTTGTTTTGTTCTGGGTCTCTTGTCAGCAGCTGCAGCAACTACAAATATATTACAATATATATTACAAAAATATTGTAAAAGGTTGATAAAAAAGTGACACAATAAATGTGAACGAGGAAAAAGACGGGAGGGGGGGGATGCTGTTGCTCTCTCGTCACTGCTTCTATTGCTGTTTTTGCAAGCTCACTGTGCTGCATTGGACCAGCTGAGGGAAAAGATTGGAGAGAGTGAGTTTTGCAAGATAGCAAGGGTGAGATGAGAATGAATCAATAACATTTCCATAGACGGTATGCCACAGCCTCGCTGTGTGAAGACATGTCTGCAGTTTGTAGCAATGTTATTCTCTATTTGCTGCAATGTTGCTTGTCATACGTTGACCTTGACCGTGTTTTGAGCGAAGCGTAACACACAAAACATAACCCAGGGAATGTGAGAAGCAGTGCAGGAAATACAGCTGCTCCTGAAACCATCATCTTATCAGGTGTTGTGTGTTTTCTCTCCATAACCTCATCATATGTGTACTAGTTCTGCACAGCACCTTGGGAGTTTGTAGTTTACATCTCACACACTAGATGGAAGCATTAAGCAAGGGGAGCTTTAACGGTGCAGAAGAGGGAGAGAACAGACCTTCGGTCCGTCCTTGACCTGCTAAAATGATATATACTGTGACTCTTGCCTACCTGTGATCTCGACACATAAACAGAAGGTGGGATACTAATTAGGAAAAAAGAAAAGACAAACTATAAGAAAGACACGGACGTTTTCCTGCTCCATCCGTCGTAATTGGTGGAGGTAGGATTTGATTACTTGGGCTCCCTGTGGTCCCCGGTGTTCAGTTACAGTTCGTTCAAGGGGCCCAGCAGATTTCAGCCTCTCTTATTTACAGTAATGCCACAGCAAGGACTTTGTGGTGTCATGTTACTGAGGGTGTGACTAGTCAAGTGCCAATAATAGTTTAATGTATGTTATAATGTGTTCTTGAAATCATGCAAATCTAACTCAGAATTAAGTTGTCCTATTACATACTGTATTAGTGAGCACTTAAAATATTATCAAAATGGATTTACTGTCGCTGTCCATGAACCTACTGTCATTGTTCAGGTGTAACTGGATGAGCAGGACTCATTTTGTGATGTGACCATAAAATGAGTCCAAGGAGCACACAGCTCAGTAACTGTGATCTTTTACTTTGGACTATTGTCAAATCCGTGAAAATACGGTTACAGACAGCAGCTGATTAGCATAGCTTAGCATAAAGACTGGAGGTTCTGACCCAAGGTCACCAAATCAAGACTGTTTCTTGACACCGGGAGCAGTAACTTCCTGAAATATTTGCTGGTTTTCTCACAAATATGACAAGACTTTAGGAAATTACTGCTCTCCAGCCAAGATACATTTTGGACCATAATGCCCTGTAAAAAGTTACTTATTCAATTTGTGGTACGTATTATTCAAGCAAGATAGACTGTGTTAATTAGTGAGCTTGTGCTGGTAGATGGACTCTGTTCCCCTCGGACTGAACCAGATGAGCTGTTTCTAGTTTTTATGCAAAGCTAACTGGCTGCTAGCTGTAGTTGCATATTTAACGGTCAAATATGGGAGTGGTATCGATCTTCTCATCGAACTCTCATCAAGAAAGCAAACAAGCGTATTCCCCAAAATGTTTAACTATTGCCGTAAAGCAGACTGACTTTGTGTTCACACAACATTGCTGCACTGTACAGTTGATGTGTGCCCTGTGTAGTCTTATCTTGTTGTGGTTTCTATTCCCCTTTCCTCCTCAGGTGTGTGGTCTGTTCAGGCCCTTGAGATGTCTGTTGGGAAGATTCCCTTCCTGCAGGCAGTGAATGGCAGCACAGTCATGTTGCCTTGCACATACGCCAGCTGTATCGGCATCCATGACCTCTACTTCAACTGGCAATTCAATGACAACGGCACCATGCAGAAGGTAAGAACCCTCTGTCAGAGAGAAAGCTTCATGTTCAGGTCACTTGTTTGGTAGATTTGGATGATCGATGACTTGGTCCCATCAGGTGTGTGATTCAATCATCGTGGCAGAGGGGGTGGAGCCAAATGTGGCTATATATCGAGATCGGGTGGAGTTTATTGGGAAGAACCGTAACAACAACATCTCCATCTTGCTGTGGAACATCACCTTCGAGGACGGAGGCGAGTACACTTGTTTTGGACGCAATCCCAAAGAGAAGGGCAGGAACGACAGTACCATCTTCACCCTCATTGTGGTGGACGAGTGTGAGTGGTCAAGATCTATGCTTTATTTTCCTTTCATTATGTATAAATGTGGTCTTTTTAAAAACATGCCCAAATGATCTTAAACCAGCCTATTATTTATCTACAAAACAAAAATGTCCCCTCTTTCAGCAACAAAAAATTAGCCAAATTACGTGGGAACTGCCCAATATGACATAACATCCCTATAGATATTCCTAGTATAACTATATGCCCTGACATACCGTATATATTGGCCAATCACAAATGTGGGACAGCTCACTGGGGTTTGCTTCATGGCCCAATAATGTGCACACTGAAGTAATAATAAACTGGAACATGCTTTCATTTGTATGTTGATGATAAGATAAATCAGGCCACATAAACAAGGACAGTGTTGCTGGAGAAATGTTTAGTCTGCTTAGGGAAAATTAAAAAATTTAAATGATCCCACAGAAGGAAAATAAATCCTGAGGTGAAAATAAATTAATTTATGACGATGAATATTCTCTTTGTGCATTTCTTCAGTTATTTTCTCAAATGGTTTGGTCCTCCACACACGAAGACAAACTGTCAAAGAGAGCTGACTATCCTTCTCTCCTACTAAAATAAGCATTTTTAGGCATACGGTAGGTTTAATCATGCAGTTCATCACTTTAAATGCTCTTTGGTGCTGTTTTGACAAGAGGGAATTAAACAAACAAAATAAAAATACATTTATTAGTCTCTCCCCAAAATTGGAACACCATCACGTCATTTCTGAAAGTAGAAACTTGAGGACAAATAAGCCACCGCTCACCAAGATTTTTCTCAGCGCACCTGACGGGTTGTAAGGAAAATTCACCAAATATTATAGAAAATGGTTCTGGTAAAGTGTTAGCAGTCTAAAGGGACCAAAGGTCACAAGAGATGAACTCCCCATCAGTCTGGATATAGTTTGAATCTTAAATCCTTTGGTTTGTCGGGCTTAGGAGACGGCTGCAGCCTGGAGCCACACTACAACTCCAATCTTTTGTGGAGGCACCAACTTATTCGAATTAGAAGGCTTTGTAACGACACAAAAGTTGTAGAAAATGTTACTTTTCTGGACCATAAACAGTTTTTATGTATATTTTCTTCCATCATGGTGCTTTGTTAATGTCTGCAGTGAGGGTGGTGGACAACAGGCTGACCATCCTAATAGCCTCAGCTGTGGGCGGAGGCATTGCAGCATTAATGGGCTTCATGTTGCTCAAGAACTTCACTATCTTTGTTCTTTCCAAGATTGAGGAGAAAAAGTGAGTTTTCGCAACCACCTGGATATTTACCAGCAATGCAACAATTTCATACTGTTTCATCAGAGTATGGAGTGAGCTTGAGATGTTTCTTTGAGCTGCCCTGCGTGTACAGTCCTAACTTTGTCTTTTCCTTTTTTCCTCCAACGCCATGGCAGTAAGGAGTGCCTTGTAACTTCATCAGGGATCGACAACACAGAAAATGGCCTCTCAGGATCCAAAGCTGATTCAAAACCATCACCAAAAAAGAAATGAGAAAGTGCATGTATATAAAACCATATGATTACTCATATTTATTTACCTTCTTTGCATATATTTGTATATGCACATGTGTTTGCATAAAAGCAAATTCATTAATGTCAAGTTTGGATACTAAAAACTGCCTGGCTGTGGCCTACAAAGGGGAATATACACATGTGCACACAACTGTGTCAGATGATATACAACTAAAAGTGCAAATCAGTGTACACATAATTATTTAAAATGTACACATAATTGAATAAGTGCACATACCAGAGACGCTCCAGCTTGATTTATTAAGGATAATTTATTAATCATATAATATTTATATTCCATCTCCCACCTGGTCTCCCATAGATCTACCTCCTTTGGTCAACATATTACCAGAAAAAGAAAAAAAACATTAAAGGTGTTATCTTTGTTGTTTTTTTTGGTGTGGCCAGTAACTGATTCTGATAACAGTTAAACATTTGACAAATAAAGCTTGTGTGCCCTTTTGCTTAATGAAGTGTGCATTATTGGTCTTGATATTCATGCAACAAAGCATAAATATCAAGTCCAAAGTCCAAAAAGTCTCGAAGGAAAACATTGTTGCCAAGTTTTCTCAGGTTAGACGGTGGCACAGACAATTCCTCATAGACAGTGAAGACAACACACTGCTCTGACATCAGCAGGGAAGGAAGTGCAACCTTACAGAAGAAAGAAAGCATAACTAATGAATCCCACTGTAGTCGTGTGTGTTCACAGGTATTATGCAGTGACTTAAAGCATTCTTGTTAAAGAGCAGTAAGCTAAGTGTCTCTGGTAGATGGTTTATTTTTTAACTCCTTACCGTAAAAGCAACTATGTGCACATTTATTAAATTGTGGGTATGCTTGTGTGAATTTGTGTGTACACCTTATTAAATTATGTGTGTGTGGGGTTATTCACGAAAAAAAAAAAACTGTTGTATATCATTTTTGCACAGTCGTGCTCTGTTAAAAGTACTTGGTAGCCTTGATATAACAAGAATCGTCTTTGGCCACAGCCAGGATACATTAAATACATGTAAACTTTGACTGCTTTTCATCTGAAGTCAAAACAAAAAACGCTTGTCTTGTAGTGCTTGAGACAGGAAATAATGTAATGTAGTTAAAGCTGTGCTGAATCCTTACACCAAATTCACAGTATAGCCCGTCGATAAAATGGTCAACTACATCAAAATCGAATGATCTATCTCGCAGACACACTGGTCAATTTGTGGCTACTTTTCCACAATACACCCAAATTATGCTGCATGATTTATTCAAGCAACTGTCGTAAAACAAAGGGTGCTAACAGAATATTGTAGGATTCAGCCCAGCTCTTCATCCTGTAACGTCTCTTTGCTTGATATAAAACACAGGTGCCTGTTAGCGCTTCTATGCTCCTCTTGCCAGCGAGGACGACTACATATTGCAAAACACTTTATAAAGCTCAGCAAACACAAATAATACAACAAGCTCCTGAACTGACATGATAGACAATCCCCTGAAGCAAACCCACGTAGAAAACGAATGACCCTCTGATGCTGCTGCTTTTAAGACAAATAATCAATGCATTTAAGCATGTGCAACACGGGCCAGATTTTAGACACAATGCTTGAAAACAGAAATTCATACTTTTTGGGGGACAAAAAACATGTTCCAATGTACTAACACTGGTAGAGTCTGCTCTGAGGTTAACTGTAAACCCCATTTTATGCCATACGAATGCACTGTTTGGTGATGTGGCCATGGATACTGTATGCCTGGATCAGACTCAATATACTTGCTTGTGCGTCTTGGTACAAAAAGGCTTGTTTTTCCTAAACACTTTTTCCATTCAGTCAGTGTTTTACTCTTTTCAATAAATAATGTTTATTGCTGCACTGCAGTGAAAGAGATAAACCTGGTTGCCCTGCCCATGCATACAGTAAATGACCCATAAATTCATACTCTAAATGATCATGGGGTCGGGTCTCAGATAGCAGGTTGAGAAAGGGGGACTGCAGTTCAAGTATTAACCCTGTTCAAGCAAGAGTGATGCGCTGACTGCTAAACAGGGTTTCTACCGAGCATCGTATTAAGGAGATGAATGTACTGTATATCTGCATCGCACTCAAACAGTGAAATACTATTTCACCATGCATTTACAATATACACGTGTTTTGCACATTCAAGACACTGAATGTGTGGCTTTAAAAAGAAATACCTCTGGAGAGTGGGACAGATGTGTGGCTAAGTGCTGGGTCAGGTCAGATATCGATGTACCTCCACCAGCCTCAGCAGGTGTTAGCTTAGCCAACTGTACAGTGAAGAGTGAGTTTCTGGTGGTTTCAGAAGCTCACTGTTATGTTTATCATAATGTGCCTCCACGTTAAAGTGACTCCAGTCTAGTCACTAGCTTGAAGCAATATTATAAAATGGATATGAATATGGATGTGTTGGGCACTTTGAAAACATGTATATGTTTGTGTCTGTATAGGATCTAATGCAAATCAGTGTCTGTTTGTCACATTGATCAGCCAAGAAACCACACAGCACACATGAGATAACATTCCCATGAGTCCCATGAAATGATGTCGTTCGTTTCTCAATGTAATGTATTTCCTGTTGAAACGGCAAGAGATGTAGAGGGATCCGTCTTAAAGGAATATTTTGGACGTTTTGGGAAGTTTGGCTAATTTGCTTTCTTGCCGAGATTATGATGGATACCACTCTTGTGTCTGGCTTGTTATCTTAGCTTAGCTTAGTAACTGGAAAGGGGGAAACAGCTAGCGTGGCTTTTTCCTATGTTAACAAAATCCGCCTACCAACACCTCTAAAGCTCACTTATTAACATGTTATATTTCGTCTGTTTAATCTGAAGTGTAAAAACGAACGGAAGGGTTGTGTGGAGGACTGTTTCTTGGCAGGGAGTGTTTCTTCTCCATTGGTTGTTAACTGGTTAAATGTACAATATAACGTGTTAGTTAGTGAGCTTTATTGGTAGGCAGATGTTTTGTTTGTTTTTTGGACAGAGCCATTCTGGCTGTTTCCACCTGCTGTTACCTGTCTTTTTGCTGAGCTAAGCTAAACAACCAAAATGTCAAACAATTCCTTTAAGTGGACTGTAAAACAATGGGCTATTATTGATGGAAAATGATATTTGATTCGACTAAATTGCGGAAAAAGCTGCAATAACTGCATCGTCCCATTTCATGGGATCTTTGTGAAAGATATTGCAGAAGGTGCAAGAAATATTATGGGTAATATACATTCGTCATATCCACTCCGGTGTAAGAATAAAAAAAAAATCAGTTCCTAACCTTCAGGCTGTTGCTGTGACTTTGGAGACATAAAGACACTGTTTTGCATCAAATCATTCAATCGCAATAATTTGATTTAACTGTTGAAGAGTGTTTTTTCTCTGAGTGGCTGATCTTTGTCAATTGTTGTCTGACTAGACTCGGCTAAAAAGAAAAGCGATTTCCTTCTCACTGATCAATAAACTGAGAAAACAAAGCTTTTGGGTAACGTTGAGATTGTGACAGTGAGGGCCTTATGATGACAAGCAACTCTATGCAAATGACAACAGAAGTGACAGTTTGTCACATCGCACCTTCGAGTTACTGTGACAGTTCTGTGAGCAATACGACAGTAGGAGATGTGGATCAGGGAGTTGTGTTGATGGGATGCAGGTGAATGGGGATCATCAAGAGAGGAGCGTGGTGTGGACCGGAGCTCCTGTACTTGATCAGACCCTGCAGAGCGTATAGACTCACCAAGTCATGCTCCACCGCTGCTCTCTGCGCACAAATATAGCCTGCTGTACAACTTTAATGCTCTGGCTCGCCCTCAAATGATGTCTCCAGTTTCATCCTCACCCCCATGCACATCAAGCTCTTAATGTCTTTATTATAGAAACATGAAATCTAATAAATTTTTGAACAAAATATGGCCTGTCATGTTGTTTGTATATAAGTGCTAGTTCTTTGATAGGACTGCCTCCTGTTGGGCTGAGGGAGAAAGAACAACGATAACAGACGGCTACAGAGGTAAACCTACAACAGTGTGTATGCCTCTACGATAGTCCTGCTGAATGCTCACTTTAAAGGGACAGTTTTTTTCAAGTTTGAGAAAATCCCCCTTGATAATGTCATCAGGGTCATCTCAATGTATAGACAATACAAACCTCTGCGTTCAGGGAAGCTCTGATGAAAGGCACTATCAAGTTGCATCATGGGAAGTGTAGTATCCTGTTTTTGGAGCGTGTGCTAAGGGCTAAAGGTCAGTATATCACTGCCGTCTGCTGCGTCAATCTTTAGCATTCTTTTTATTTAATGTGCAAAATTGTAATGCTGGAATATCCCTGTAATCCCTCCGGAAGGGCAGGGAGATTAACCCGTCATCATGTCAATAAATTTACATTAACAACAACATCCATGCTCAGCTTCCAAGCTAATTAATATTTCAAAGTTATCTTATCTCCATGTACTGTCCATTGACTGCAAGGGGCAGAGTGAGGAATTGCTCAGAAGTCTGTGATCATATTATTGGTTGGAATTGTTATGTTCACGTTCAACCATTAGCAATACATGAATTATTGAATAAAACATGTTGAGTCCTGGCATGCAGAAGTGAAGGGATTTTGCACAAAAGGAAAATGCAAAAATACAATTTTGTACATGGGAGCTTGGTTTCGTCCTGTATCGATGTTGCATGTTCACCATATGCTCCTTCCTCCCTTTATGCTTGATGAAACAAAGTAATGAAATTAATATAAAAGAAAATCTTCACATACAAATTTGAGTATTTCTATTATTGGTGCGTTATAGGAGATCTTCAAGTGTTATTTTCACACTAATACAAAGTGCCACAAACACAATTACACTTCACATACGCGGTCATAAAAAAGTAAATCCATGTGCAGAAATGTGCCCTGCATGAGTGAGTCTAACCAGCAGATGTCAGCAGTGACCCGCGTGTGGAGAGTCAGAGGCTTGAACCTCCGGTCACAGCAGATTGCAGCGTGAGGAGAGGCAAGAAGGCGATGCTGACCTTTTCTTGAAGATGTTTAAGTTTAAAGACAACCAAGTTTTCAAAGAGTGACATCCGACACACGGACGTCAAACAGACCTACACATCTAGGTGTCTTTAGTCGTTGCTATGAGGTTATGTGTTCTTAAATGTAGACTGGAAACGTTTAATCACATAACATATCTCAGCTTAATTTGGCTTGTGAGCAAAGCAATGATTATGTTCATTTAAAATGTTGAACCGTTTCACAGCCTTAGGGTGTAATGAATCACATACCAATAAGAATATGTTGTTCATTTGATCATTTATGTTAGTGAATCACATGGTTTTAAAAACCAACCTCAGGGCCTGCTGTGTTCATATACATGTGTAAAGGTGTGTGTGAATACTTGGGCTACAACATAACGCCAAAATCAATACTTATATTTAAGACAGCAGTGGTAGAAAAAGTCAACTCACTATACAGTCAAGTGTATAGTGAGTTTATCAATCAGACCAAAATTACACCAAATTAACATAAATGTACAATTAAAACATTGTATATGGTTTCTTTCTGTGCCTGTAGGTTGTGCGGCTGCTGCAGCAGACGATCACTTCTCAGATCCACCACTGGCATCCACAGTGACTTTAAATATTCTATGAACTGGGAGTGTCCTGACTCTTGCCGTCCTAATTTATGCTTATGCAGGGGAGCGCAACAGAGAGCAGGGTGCAATGGGAAAATAGCAATGTAGAAAGTTGCTCACAATGCTTTAAGGATTCACTGAAACCTTTGATAATTGCTTTGATTTACCTGCTGTGTTATTCACCTGCTGTGTGAAAGTGTCATGCCCCACACCCCGCTATACTATCTTTCTCTCGCCTCCTCTCTATCTGCAGTGCATATCTGTGCGCAAATGTCTGCGCACGTTCCATGGCTCCGAAAGACAAAGAAAAGCATTCATTAATCTGTGGTGCAGCTCCGCGTCCCTGATTGAGGCCCAAACTCAAAGGAAATGACATTAGGCTACTACATTTTTAGAGTCTTCGCAGCAACCTGGGCGGTTTTTGTAGATCCATATTGCGCAAAGAAAACGCGGTCATCAGGGGCGCACAGGTGGGTGCGCTCTCTCCAAGGTGCCAACAGATCTGTCTGCGCAGCTCCACCCGCTCACACAAACTGGCCATTTGGACCCGTTTAGACCGAAATCCACTGTTCAGCTCACATCAACTCTCGGCTTTGCTGTGACCCATCGTTCCGCGGTGTTTGATTAGTGCAGTGAGGATGGATTTGTATGCACAGTAGTCTTGGGAAGAGAGGAGGGACATGGGCGGGGCTGAAGCGCCTCTCATTTCCCCTCCATGCTTAGCGGGGCAGCAGGGCTGGAGAGACCTCCGGGGAGCACAGTCGCCAGTCCAGCACGGAGACCCGCCTGGCCAAAAAACCGCGCCTCACACTTGCCAGGATTGCCAAATATTCCTGAAAAATATACCTGCTATTTATGGCATGTGGCTTGTAACTTTACTCCTGCTGTACTCTCTCCAAGAAGGTAAGAGAAAAAAGAAACGCTTGACATATTCCAAATGCTGCTTAGCGAGTGCTGGAGTCTTGCTGTGTTTAAGTTGAATGAAAAGTGATAATTAATCGAATCCTCAATCGATTTGTGGCGGCGAATGATGTGTGTGGCTTGTGCTTTGATGTATCATCGGATGCTCTGTGATGAGGAATTGATATATTTAAAAAAAAATCGTTTAATCAAAATGTATAAACCTGCTTGAGACTTACTGGTAGACATATTTTGAAAGTAAAGGTGTAAAGTGATTTTTCTTTTTTACCTGACTGTTTTGGGGTTTTATGCGGCGGCCTCAGATGGTGCTGATAGCACGGATTGTTTTCGCATTACCAACTCCGGTTATGAATATGTAAAATGGCTGAATAGGGAGAATGAGGTGCAAATACTGAGGGAGGGTGAGAGAAAAATGAAAACATGTATCGGCCTGCAATCATATCAATTGATTACGAATTTTAGAGCAAGTTCACTCAAAAATGTTGCAGTTCTGTAAAGTTTTGATGGGAATTCTTGTGGTTTTTCTGATATCTTGATGCTCTCATTGTGTAGCATTTGCTAATTGCAGCTGTTTTCATGGACTATATTTGGCACAAGCGCTTCATCCCAAAGCGATGCTCTTTTTTATTTAGGATGAGATTTTTAGGGTTTTAATTCGTTGTCTATGTGATGACAAATTGTTTCCATTTTAAATTGGATTGCGAAAAAACGGCCCCTTTTTTTTCTCCACAACGGCCTTAATAGTTTAATAGATCTACTCCCACATGAAGGCCTTAATTGGCGCATTCAGATTCGTCCTCCTTATTTAAATCATTTGGTCTCCGCAATTTCTCCTTTGTTTAATTGTGTTTATAAATAAAGAAGGCGGGTTGTTGGTTTAAATGGATTCCTTCTTGTTCAGTACATGCAGTAAATCTCCGACCTTACTGCAAAGTTGATCTTCTGCTATTACAGTGCATTATAATAATCCTGAATACATCTGCGTCGAAAATAACAGGAATTCAACACTATCTCCACGTGAGAGCATTTCCCAGGCCTTTGTGTAGCCTGCTTGTTTGGAGTCATGTTTACATATTGTTTGTCCTTATAGCACAGGGCCTGAGAGGGTGTGCATTTACTTAGCAAAAAAGTCTGGGGCATGGTGGATTGGCTGGAAGGAGGAATATGGCTGTTCTCGATGCAAACGAGATGATTAAAATAGGCCATTTTAAGTTCTGGCATTTTCGCACACATTGAATAAACCTTTTTTTTTTTATATTTGCGAATATCAATTAGCAGTTAGTCACATATGTGCTGCCTGTGTTTGTTGTCCTTATAGTTTTCCTCAACTCTCTTAAATTCACTGAGGTTCCAAATATTTGCTATTGATTTAAAGCAATTATTCAACTGGAGAGCTGTGATTTCAGAGCTTCTCTGGGTTTTTGCAGAATCTTATTAAAATAAGCAAATTTATTTCACCAAATGAGAAAGTCCAGGGGCGTGGGTGCAAATTATAGACTTGCCCGGTCATGTTCCTCACTAATAGCGCACCTGGACCCCGCCGCCGTGCTCGCGCGTGTGCCAGCGCGTGCATCATGGCTTGTGTTTGTGTGTGTGTGTGTGTGTGTGTGTGTGTGTGTGTGTGTGTGTGTGTGTGTGTGTGTGTGTGTTGGCAAGCGCGCGGAGGAGAAGTGACGGGGACACCCCTCTTGGTTTTGTTGTTAAATGTTGGACACTTTTTGGATGTTATTTCTGCAGGAGCTAAATTGGAAGATCAATCATTGATTTACTTACAAGATTCTTAAAATATATTTAAATTTCCACACAAGACTTTTGATTAAATAAATGTTGCTATTATGTCAGAGACACTCAGGTTTAGGAGGGTTATTAACGGATCTTTGAAAAAAAAAAGCTTGAAGGGTAATACCAGTTAATAACCAATAACCAATTAGAGCACAATGCTTATAATTTTTCTGCAGCAATTTAAAATATAATACCTGATTAAAGGATTTTAACATGATTTTTAATTGGTCATGTCCAAACAAAAACCTGTGTTTTCTTCTTTCATTTTAAATCAAATTCACATATTGAATTTACAGTAATTGTGGATTAATTATCAGAGAATAAACGTTAATCCACGTTAACATACAGGCCTGCTGTAGGCCCATTCTGAGCATGAATTTGAAATAAAATATTTTAAACAAAAGTAAATGAACAAATAGATTTGTGTAATATTCAAACAATATAACTTGAAATTTAATTTAAAGCAATAAGGTGATCCCTCCCCCTGGCACACTCTTGTCCCTCTCCACTGCTCACCCTCCACAAATAGAAATATGCAAAAATAACCCCCTCCTTTCCTCCCCAGTCCAATTCCCTGTGCTGTCTTTGCAAGACTGCACAATTAAAGCTGCAATCTGAGCTATAGGCACCACTCAATGACAGAGCTGTGTGGTCCACAGGGGTGCCAATCATTACTCAGGCGGGGCACAGGCCTACATCTTTTTACCAGCTCAAACCCGACATTATTTCATTTGACGAAAACACCCATCTTTAAGGGGGTTAACGGAGAAATACCAAGCACTCAGTGTGACTTTTGATGTAATTTGGTCCTTTCAGGTCTTATGATACATTATTCTGATTATTTTCATTCACAATGAGGGTACTGTGCTTCAACAGTAATATGAAATAAAGAAATCTCTTATGAACTAATGCTGGCCAATTTTTGATGATTGATCAAACAACTTGACTTACATTTTCTACACTTTTCACTCGAAGGACCAGCAGTTAAATGTAATAAACAAGACAAATGTTAATTATTCTTCACAAATCAACAAACACAAAATCAATCAATGTTGTTGCCTAATGGTGGGCAAAGTGCGCTGGTGTAAGACTGTCAGCAGAGAAACGGAGCTCATCGCACTTCCCAGCTCACCAATAGGATGTCACAGCTCTGTCACCGGCATCCCTGCTCTCCCATTCGTCCTGAAACGAGATTATGAATAAGTACTAATCATTTAAAATAACAACCAAAAAAAAAGATGCAAATGAACGCCGTCGACAGTAAGAAATGTTTTTCTCCCCCTGCTAGAACTGCTAAATTGAGCCAGACCTCCTCCAAATTTTATTGGATGCTGGGGCTGCACATTTTCAGAAGGAGGGTGCGTTCAGCAAATGTCAAATCTATGAAGCAAGTAGTTGTTTTTGTTGGATCTCTCTCTCTCTCTCTCTATCTCCATCTCTCTCTCCATCTCTCCCTCCCTCCATCGCTTCCTCTCGCAGTAACTCCCCTCCCTCTCTCTCCCTCATCACTAGGCAGAATTAAAGGTTGGGGGAGGGGCAGTTTATGCAGACTGTGCTGGGACTTGTGATCCACAGATTTGATATTCACATTAAGAGAGAAACTGGCTGCTTTGATGTGAGGGGGAGCAGGTCCCAGGAGACTGCTGAAGTAGCACACTTTTTTTTTTTTTACTGACACAGCACAGGCCGGGGGGGGGGGGGGGGGGTGTTAGGGGTGGTGTTGGTGGGTGGGTGGGGTTGGTGAGCAGATTGTTGGGGACAGGGTGTACAGAAAGACAGTAGGTGGGGAGCACTGAGACCCCTTCCTTGATTAGATGTAACCCCAGCAACCTCCCACCCCCCCCTACTTTTTCACCCATCAACCACCTACTTATGCCAGACCCCCTGAGGATTATCCATAAACTTACACCTTCATCCCCCTGCATCCCACCAATATTCAATTCACACCCCTTCTTACAGTGTGTCTCCTCCCACTTCCTAATCTGCTGCTGTATGTCTCCACGCACAGTTTCAATCGCCTCAATCGTCACACCACTTGCAACTTTCTGTCCCAAAAACACCTGAAGGCTGAGTGAAGGAGAGGCGGCAGGACAGACAGGAGGAGACTGAACACAGGAGACACGGTGGAAATGAAGATATTTCTAAAATAGCAAGCGCATCGAGGAGAGAAGGCGGAGGTTTTTTTGACAGTTCACATGGCTGATGTGCACGTCTTTAGTTGAATCCTATACTCTTGACCTTTACCACGATCCATTCACAAAATCCGATAAAGAAATGCTGGGAAAGTGTTTTTACCACAAGAAAGGATTGGAAAGATGGAGATGGGTGAGCCAAGAATAGGAAGAACATGTGGAGGTATTATGCCTCAGGTTGGGCTCAGGGAGCTCTGGGTGTGAGAATGTGTGTATGTGAAACATTGGGGGTTCTGGGGTTTGTTTACCTCCTCATCACAATACAGTTGTGTGTGTGTGTGTGTGTGTGTGTGTGTACACTTCTATGCACACTCACATCCTGGAGAGGCGTAGATCAGCTGCATTATGCATGATGAAACCTTGCATAGGTTATGACTTCTGCCTCTGTGACATACATATTCATGCATGGCTCTCTGGCAGGATGTATAAAATAGTGGCTGCAACTCTGACAGCCATAAGCTTTAGCTCCAGCAGTGCCGTCAGTGCTCCAGCACTTCCCGGTGAGAGCTGGCTTTCTCTCTGGTGCTGTGTCTGAACGAGGCTGATGAAGCCTCCTGGATGCAGGTGATCTGCAGCAGTAACATCAACAACACAGGAACCCCTAGAGCTTTGGTCAATGCTGCTATCAGGGCACATGTGCGTGGGATACAGTTGTCTCAAATTGTTAAAGTCCACTTGCAGGTTTCATTGTATTTCTATTAGGTCAGTCATCAGAAAATTCATCGCAAACTATTTTGACAATCGATTAAGCGTTTCAGCTCTACACTCTAGTTCAAGCTTCTTTTCATAGGAGGATTTGCAAATGTTCTCTGTTTTCTATCAGTGAAGCATTTTTTGGGGGTTTTGAATTCTTGGTTAGATCAAACAAGACACATGAAGACCTCACCTGGGATTCTGGGAACTTACGATTGCCCTTATTTGACTATTTTGTGATGTTTTAAAGTCTAAATGACTAATCACGTCATTGAAATGAAATTGACAAATTAATCAATAATGAAAATAAATTGTGATTTGCAGCCCTGTAGATGGCTTTATCAGCTGTAACCACCATATGAGTGAGCTAAGTGCAGAGCGGCGGCAAGCTCACATGCACTAACATGCACTAAAAGGCTTGCGCGGCCGGCCCGGCTGTGTCATCAAAACAGGGAGAAGCTAACAACACGCACAGAGACAGAACGACTTCATTCTCTGCTCAGGTATACGTTTCTCCACTGTATCTTTACATAGAAAATAGTTGGTTGCTGCACCTTTAATCTGGGAAAGCAACCCGATGAAACTTGAAACATGGATAACAATGCAGAGACTGTTTTTAGGTTTAAATTCTAACAACCAGGCACTACAGTGGATACACAGCAGGTACCTGCTGTGTATCCACTGTAGTGCCTGGTTGTGAGTTAGTGTGGGAGCATGCTGGTTGGACAAGATGTTAAATATACTGCTTTTTGTGGTGTTTCACTGTCAAGACTGTAATCAACATATACCCATTTCCCTTAAGATCCTATCAAGACACTTTTATTTTTTTAATTGACTGGTGGTAATCAAACTTCAATAAGCTGAAAAACAAAACAAAAACAAAAGATGGCATGACCATGACCAAAGGTTTTAACATGAACTCCTATATATATATATATATATATATATATATATATATATATATATATACTATTTATATATAACTATTTGTATTATAAAGATATCGGCCTAGTGGAGTAATAGCTACCTGGGCAAATAATGAAGTTGTCCTCCCTCTCTGTGTGTTGTAGTCTGAGTTTCTCTGTGCTATGTATAAATAGCCTGGACGGGATATTAGCGAAGGTATGACCCACCCTATTTTGCCACTGATTGGTTTACCTTGTTCTAACCAATCTCACTCTTCATGTCTAAACCTAATCAATCCAACTAACAAAGTCAATGCGTACTAGCCAATCAGAGACACAACAGCAGGATTCGTAGTCGGCCGGTCGCGCGTGCATTTCAGTGTCTGTGTTGTAATTCACTGGCTAGCTAAACGCCGTACACATGGCGATTACCGCTGATAACGCCGTTCAACACCCACGGCGTCTTTGCTGAAGTGTAGCGCGCACCCTCCGGTACCTCCTCATGTAAAGTTGTTAGCTCTGTCAGCAATGTTGCCCTTGTTTTTGTCATAAGGGCTGTTAGCACTTTCTCCATGTTGAGAGCCGTGTGGAGGCAATATGTATGCTCTGAATTTCGTTTTGAGCACCTAACATCTAAAGTATCGGTTCATTGGTTAAAACGTATCCGAGCTTTTACTCCAGGGGAATAGTTCTCTATGCTCTTGTGGTGACAATGGCTCAATTTGAAAAGCTGGGCGTTGTTATGGTGAGTGGCAGCAGTGCCACTGGCCCAACTTGAATCTCATCTTTGACACTGACATTTCAGTACTTGCATGCGATATCTCCGTCGTTAACCTCACTGTTGCTACATGTGGCATTTTTGTTTTCTTGCCACTCAAGCCGTCTGTACAGGTTGGCACAGGTGGTATGTAATGTCTGTTGGTTTTAAATGAACTGGAAAGTCCGCCAGTCTGGCACAAACCAGAACTGTGCCAGTGTGATATGCCTGACCACACCACCTAATCAGACAGCAGTTTTTGATCCTATAGTGGACCAGCCTGCCCAGTTCTGGGAGATCAGGCATTTACACAATTGTTTTACACACCTTCTGTAAATAATTACTTGCTCATCTTTAGCAGCTGTTTTTGCGACCTGCAAATATTTGATACACTGTGACAGAATTTGGGTTTTGGTGACTTTAAGTTTCTAAATTTAGATTGTTCAGAGGGTTGTTCAGTTAAATTGTTGCATTGTTTTTTTTTATTCAGTCACAGCTTTCAAGTGCCAGTGCCACCATGGCAACCCGCTCTGTCTCCTCCCAGTGTGACTGAGCGCTCAGAGCTGCTTTTGGAGTGTGTGTGTGTGTGTGTGTGTGTGTGTGTAAAGTTCATGTGTGGATTGCCTGGTTTTGACTGACTCTGAGTGGTGGGAGTTGCTCTGATCCCCTTTCTATTCCACTTCCCGCTCCATCAGTCCATTGCTCCCCAGCCCCCCAGTGCCCGCGCCCCCCAGGCCATATAATCTACTGTATGAGAGGTTCTCCTGCTGCCCAGCCCCCCCCAGCTCTCAGGGTGACCCCCTCACTCCTCCACTTTAGTCCTGTCCCCCCATTGGGAGATTATAGATATTGCAATCTTTAATATGGGCTTTATGCTCAGGGGCCATTATCAGTAATCTGCAGAGGGGAGGGAGTCTGACCTGGTTTTTGCAGCCCACCACTGGACTACCAGACACATTTTCATATACCATCTGTAACATTCTGTCCAGCTTTATCAATCTGTAGTCCACTAGGGATTGTAGCACTTCTTTGAAAGGAAGCTGGAGTTATTAAGGAACCCTCCTGGATGGATGCGACCGCTGAGTCTTTCTTTGATCTGTTGCACTGAGCTTAGTGCCACTCAGCAGTGACACTGTTGATGGTGGTGATTTATTCTGTTAATGTTTTTCTGTGTACATCACACATAGCTTAAAGCCACGCTTCATCAAAGACAAGGCTTGAACTAAGTCTTAATATTTCGATGATCAGATATGTTATTTGCTCTCACTCCTTATTGCTTGTGTTTGATTTTATTGTTCCAGAAGGTCATGTCTGATGGACTTTGTGATTCTCTGCATCAATATCACAAACCTAACAGTCACTGTTCACACAGATGGTTTTGACTGTCACAACTAGGCCTATTTTGGGTATTGTGCTTCGTGTACCTGTGAAAACCTAAGAACAGTGTGAACAACAGGAATATTTCTCTCATAATACTGTTCCCTCAACCTTACAGCATGATTTAATGAGTATTAAAAAATGATGTGACAAAGCCCCTAGTGCAAAACCATCATTCAGCTGATGCAGCATAATAACCAGATTAAAGAGGTAGCTGATAATGAGAAATAATGTGATTATCAATCCAAGTATTGAAACTTCTGTCCGCAGACATTGAAGATATCTGTACCTCTGTCACAGACCATAATCATGTTCTTGTACCCCGAGGGCAGGGAGCAGCTGTGGGTGTTATTACGAAGGTGGAAAATAGCAGGATCACAGGATACTCAAAACCTTTTAGATAAAATAAAAATAAAATGTAATAACGGCCAAATATTTTGCTAATCAAGAAAAAAATTCTGTAGTTGTGGTCTCTGTCATGAGCATTTGCTGCTTTTCTTTATATTACATGATGATAAATTGAATATCTTTGCGAGTGTTGGTCAGACAAAACAAGCAATTTGATGACATCAGCTTGAGCTGTAGGGTATTTTTCACTATTTTAGACATTTTCTTGTCTAAAATGATTAATCGATTGATAAAAAAAGCAATGATAACAATAAGTGTCAGTTTATATCATAAATACATATTGTGTGTTAATAATTTTGTAGTCACATCTCTAGTTTTATTTTTCATGATATTTCTGTCACATTTTGTGCTGAACTGTGAAATAATTGACATATTCTTTTATATATTTGAGTCCCAGACCTTCAACTGTTCTCTTCACAAAGTTTTTACAAGATGTTTCCAGTAAAGAAGAAAACATCTGATCTGTTTTGTCATCACACCGCAAACAGTTCATGCAATTAACTAATGATCATTAAGGATTAAGTATAAAAGCACAAAGATCGTTGTGACCACTGAAAGACCTTATTATTAAATGTCAGTGATAACTAATCAATCATTTTAAATGAATCATTCAGTTAAATCAATCAAAATTTCATATCAATAGATTCAAAATTGTAGATTTTACTACTGAGAATTTGAATATTTTTCTTGTAATAATTATTGACATTGTTTTAAAAATTCCACAATTTCAATGAACATAATTTAATAGGCGAGAAATAGAGGAAAAATACATTAGTTCAATTTTGTAAAAAAAAACAGTCATGGTTTAAACAATAACAACTTGTATGCTGACTGGTCATTTCATCCAATTTGGATCAAAATCTTTTTGTATCTTCCAGGATGTTTAACAGACTTCCTGTGCTGACCTGAACTAACAGGGTGAACATGTAGTGGGGTGATGTGTATTAGATGATATCATTTAGCAGCAGCGGTGGTTAAAGTCCACATCTGTCCGTCAGCAGTGTCCCCCACTTTATCTTCTAATCTTTCCCATTATGACCCCAAATTTAAGAGACTTCCCCCCCCCACTTACTTTCCTCTTCTCACTCTCCTTCTGCTGGAGCTGTATGTGTTTAATCTGAGTGCCAATGAAGAACATTCCTGTATATGTGTATGTGTGTGCATGTGTGTGCATGTGTGTATGTGTGTGTTAAATATGTAAGGAGATTAAATAGACTTAAATCTCTGCGTCTGGCATAGAAATTCCAATCACATAACCTATCATCGAGTTCCCTTTCTCTCCGTCTTTGTTTGTGTACGTGTCCACTGTACGGAGGTAACAGGCTCCTCCTCCTTCCGATCCATCTAAATCATCACAGGCTTTAGCCCAAATCCCTGGCTTTCTGAATCACATGACTGATGTTTGCAGCTGGACATTTGACATATATTTGTTATGATTACTTTGCAACACATTTGAAGGACATTCCCTCTCTGTCCATTTTATTGTCCATTAAAGTGATGCCGATTGCTTTAAATCAGTTGCGGCGGAAATCCTGTTAGCGCTTATTTGAGTGTTTACACACTGTATACAGCGCATACAGCTCATTGTTGACCTCTCACCTCCACCCCGGTCTGATAAGTGATGTTGTGTTGTCTGTTTGCCCCTTGCAGTACACAGTGAGGATGTGGGCTCCACCAGGCTGTACTTTGTGAATGCCTCCCTGCAGAGGGTAACCTACTCCAGCTCGGTGGGGGTGTCCCTGCCCTGTCCAGCAGGGGGCACCCCCAGTGCCATACTGCGCTGGTACCTGGCAACCGGCGACGACATCTACGACGTGCCCCACATCCGGCACGTGCACGCCAATGGCACCCTGCAACTGTACCCCTTCTCGCCCTCAGCCTACAACAGCTACATCCACGACAACGACTACTTCTGCACTGCCGAAAACCAAGCTGGCAAGATCCGCAGCCCCAACATCCGCATCAAAGCTGGTGAGTTGGAACTGGCCTGAGAGTAAAGCAAGACACACGGATTTGAAAGATTGAGATGAAACAAGTGGGGGGTTACGGATCAAAAGGCCAAAGTTAGACACAACATGATGAGGAATGGAGCAAAAAGGGACAGTTGTGAAGGCATAAAGTAGAGCAGATGTGATTGGCAGCTGCAAAAAGCCCTACCCACACACAGAATCACCTGCCCTAAAATAGCCCATCTCGACCTGAACACAGATTGACCTAGAACACAGTCTACAGAGAGAACATCTGCATCACATCCTACGCGAGGCCTCGGCCTTCGCTCACACCTATTTGACTGAGCTGGTGATGAACCACTGCACTTTATACCGACATAACCCCTTCAGCTGCATCTACAGCATGGCACCATCTGGAAAGATGAAATCCAAAACACAACCCCTGCAGTCCTTTAGAGTTAAGTAGCAACTCCAACGTGATTTTTAGATGAACCAGACCAGATGAGGAGGACAAAGTGTGACTATAGGTTATATGACATGACCAAGTCATCCTAATTGACTTCTTAAAAGGTCAGTACAATTAAAGCCACCAGGAACTTCACAGGAATGCTTTTTAAAGCTTAGCAAAGGTGAAAAAAGTAATTCATCACCTAGTGATAAGCAGATACAGTTCAGTGTCAGTGATGTTATCACCATCTTATACAGCTATGTATGCTATCCTAAAACAGGGGGATTTTAATTTATAAACTTTTTTTAATATATATATATAATTTGATTGTACATACAAAAATATCTCTGGCATTTTTTCATTAAGGAAAGGAAATAATTATTTCAAGCCTCGGGTAGAATAAAGAATACATTGATAAATAACTAGTAGATATTATAGGCAGTCTATTTTTGGACATTTTGACCAAAAGCTGCCTCTGTTGCCATCATATTCTCTTTTCTGTCCTCCTTCTCCTCCCCGCTTCCTCGTTCTTCAAACTGTCCTCTTGTGCCAGACTAAATATAGCCACAGCACACTTCTTTAATTATCTCTCATTAACAAACCTAATTGATGCTTTCCATTGATTGGACCGCGGGAGGCTGCTTTAATAAGCGAGACCTCGTCTAAAGTAAAATAGTGCATCTGGGGGTTGAACTAGCAGAAATACTTCACCAAACAGTTACATCAAACCTCAGCTGGAACAAAGCTACAGCTGGATGTTAGTTACACTGCATCTATTGTCGTCCCCCCCCCCCCCCCCCCTCCTTCCCATCATTCATTCAGGCCAGTCGGTCCCTCCCCCTTCCCTCCTGCCGTCAACATCTGTTTTCATATTCTGCCTCCCAACACCGATCTGAACTAATACTCATATTCATTCTAATACTAATACTAGCGCCAAGTTGAGGATTTGAGCCAGGGCCCTGAGCTGCATGCCAGCCGGTTGCTGCCTTCATTCCCACATGACCCAAAAGCCTGGCCTCAGGAGACGAGGGATTAGCATGAACCAAACATCCTGCAGCCAGCGGCCTCTGTCGGGCCAGCTCTGGTGCACAGGTTACGGTCAGACAGGATGCGGGCGCTTTGTCTTGAGGTTCAGCCTCGTGACCATTGTGTCTAATTCAGTGGTGGTTTATATTATATTATTTCAGAGGAACTTAACTGATGTGTTTTTTTTCTACTCATCTGTTCAAAGAAGATGCAAATTTCCGCGCACTTGCATGTGTTTCGCTCCTGCAGCAGGAATGTATGCACGCTGTCATCGTGTCTGTTACCAGGGAAGGGATTCCGAACCAGTTTCTTAGCAACCTTAGGATACGTCCTAGCTTTCGTGTGATTTTGCTAATGAGTCCCTGCTCATTCACCAGAGTGTTTCATTCCATGAACCTGCATAAACCGAAGCAATAACCCTTCAGTTTACTTGAAATGTGCAGCTAACTCTTCGGCGTCCTTATGAAGTTCTGTGCAAAAGCAGAAAACAATTTCCACGATTATCCTGCTTAATGGCGGCTCGCAGCAGTTACGGTGAAAGGGGGAGGCAGAATTAGAAGAGTTCCAACAACACAAGAGTAGGCTAGTCATTTCCAATGAGTAAATGTGGCGTTCTGTGGTAATTGATGAAAGGTCGTTTTGCTCTGGAGTGTTAATGTGTTGTTTTTGATGATGTACACGCAAGTAGATTATTGTTGCTGTCTCGGCACAAAGAGGCTCACACTGTGATGTTATCGCCATCATGTTCGTCCATTGTCGGCACATCTTCTGGGTAGATGATAGAAGATATTAAGTGGTGATAATATATGTATTATGTATGTATATGTATGTATATTGTGTTTAAAAAAACAAATCCTGAAAACAACATTTACACCACCATGGGTCACCACACCTCAACTATTCAATGGTAGGTTATAATTTTGCCTTTTTAAATCTTGAGATATCGGCTGTCTCAATATGATTTGTGCGTTTTTTTTTATAGTTTTCAGGGAGCCCTACACTGTGCGGGTGGCGGACCAGCGCTCAATGCGGAGCAACGTAGCTGTGTTCAAGTGCCTCATCCCCGCTGCCGTGCAGGAGTACGTCAGCGTCGTGTCCTGGGAGAGAGACACGGTTTCCATCGTACCAGGTAGGACATCACATGAGTGAATCTGAATTATCCTGGGGTGGGCAGGTTTGTTCATTTCATAGGATTGAACTATGTCTTTGTCTTGTGTGTGTGTGTGTGTGTGTGTGTGTGTGTGTGTGTGTGTGTGTGTGTGTGTGTGTGTGTGTGTGTGTGTGTGTGTGTGTGTGTGTTGTGTGTGAGGACGGCTGATGCACAACTGTGCTATATGTTTGACCGAACTCTTAACTCGTGTCTTCTGTCTGCTCACTGTTCTGGATCACTGATCTGGTCCTCCTCCTCCTCCTCCTCCCTGCCTGCTCAGTATCTCCTCCCTCCCTCTCCTTCGTCTTCCTCCTCTTTTCACAGACGTACTCCTCTCTGCTATCGCTGCTTTTACATCTCATCACATACAAATTTCACCCTAATGTCAGATCCGGCCTTTAATTGTGATTGACACGGCATTAGACGGACTCTCTTCCAAGTCACATGACTTTTCCAGAGTTTCTCCTCATCAGATCTATTCCTGTCCTCTCCCTGCTTGTCTTCCCACCACGTCCTTGAAGAACAGGGCCACAATTAGAGACATAGGATGTCAATAGGACTGTGCCCCCACATTCATCTTCATTAACCTCATTTGTGCATGTGTGTGTGTGTGTGTGTGTGTGTGTGTGTGTGTGTGTGTGTGTGTGTGTGTGTGTGTGTGTGTGTGTGTGTGTGTGTGTGTGTGTGCAAGTGAGAGAGAAATGTAGTGTTCAGTCTTTTTGTCTGTCTGTGAATACATTATGAGTGTTTTATTGTGTGATTATATATTGTGTGCAATGTATGTTCTAGATGTATGTATGATTATTTAGTTCTCCATTTAAAATGCTTGCAATAACAATGTAGGAGAGAGGGAGGAGAGGTAGAGGAGATAAATGAACCAAAGGAAGAGAAGCAAGGAGGGTAGTAGGGCAAGAACGGCCTCAGGTCCTGGCAGATGGTGTTTTATATTATATGTATGCAAAACACACAGACACTGTGTCACACATACACATGCACCCAGGTTTCAGTAGTTTATTTTCAGAAATTTCAGTGTATTTTTTTTTACTTCCTTTTAGTTTTGTGGTGTTTTACTGTACTTTGTATTACATTTTTGTCTTCAGTAACCATCCTGGCAGAAAACAGCAATATTAAGGACAAAAACACATTTTGTCAGAACTACCAAAAATGGCTGTTATGCCTTTAATGTTAAAATGTATTACATCATTGTTTAGTGTCTTTCGGCTCCGGCATTATTCCATGCTACAGCTTTGATTTTCCTTTTGGGTGCAAACACTCACACTCATAAAATTGATTTATCTTTTCCACACACTACTTCTCATTTTATTTTATTTAAATGCATACAAATTGCACATATTGTACACACACAACCAGCCATTCTCTTGTATAAAAGTTTCTGTTAGATTATTGAATGAGATTTTAAAATAAAATTTTCAATCTACAATAATTTCATTGTTATTCTATTCTAATATGCTGTTTAACTTTAAACTCACCTCCATTCAGTCGCTCTTTAAACTAAGAGTTCCCATCATGTTTAGTTCACAATGACAACATGACTTCCTATATTTCCTGAACATGAATACAGCTGATGTGGTTTGGATGTGCCAGTACTCTGCGTGTGTATTTATGTTTTTCTTACATAGTTGCTGTGTGTACCGTCATGAGGCTGCTGTGTGTAATTAGGGGTATATAGGTCAGCTGATGAGCAGTGAGTGTGACGCTCAGATGTTGAACATGATGAGCTGCTCACTGAACTTTCATTTCCCTACGACAGCGGGCGCACACAAACACAACAAGCGCTCGCAATGCGGCCGTGTTCAACCTTGACCCCGTCCTCCTCGCTAATCAACACAGTGACCTCACCATCCTTACAGCCAACCAGAGGCGTCACTTATCCGCAGCGTAACCTCTAAAACACGACACGTCTGCAGAACAGTTCACAATCTGAATATTGTAAGTGCACTCTCACGTGGATGCACAACAACTATGCAAACATGCACACATAGGGTGAATATCAATACGCAGTAGACACATGTGGTTATATAAACAGTCCAATGAGAAACATTATTGATGCTGATAACCAACACTACAGTTAACCATCTTTTTGAGTTACTTTAACACCGTCGGTAAAACTCTTTCTCTTGGCCAGCAAAGGACTCTTTGGATAGGCCTAATGAAGATGTGAAAATTAAAATTGATTTTGTGACTGAGAGCTCTCAGCATGCGAGTGTGTGGGTGGTTGCCTGTCTGGCCCGTCACTATTTCTCTGCTTCAGAAACAGCGGGAGCAGTTGCAGTTGATTTAGAGTGAGTAAATCCATACATGTTATGGTCACGTACACATGCACCTGTCGTTCTTTTAATCAAAAGCTTTCATTCCATCATTTTCCATGCATGCTTGTTCCTGTCCCTGGGCCTATCCCAGCATGCACTGTGCAGAAGGCAGGGAAACACGACCACAGAGCAAAGAGAGATAGACAAACAATCACATTCACGCAACTGACTTGCGTGTCTTTTATTTTGTTCAAATCCCCATTAGCTGTCTCTGTGGTAACACATACTCTGCCTGGGATGTTGCCTGGTATTGTGTGGATAAAGAGGGACATTGTCTGCTGAAATCCACTGCAAACAGCAAGTCAAAGCATTCAACCGTCACCAAACTTTTCTTTTGAATTTCTAAAGCAATACTCCGGTGGGCTGTGATTGGCTGGTCGCATTGTTGCAACACATAAGAAAAAAAAATAGGATGGGTTCCATTTTCCAGCTGCGAGTGTCTGCACGAAGGGTTAGTGCTGGAGATTTTTGAAAATACATAAGTGTTGATTTCTTCTACGTTTTAATTGACTTCTATTAGAGGTATTGATGCAAGTCATCTACCTTCCGAGCCACAGACCTGATGCTAAATCTCACTGCAGTTCCTTCCTGTGTGTCTCCTCTCTGATTCCCCACCATCTGAATACAAAGTAACATTACAAAAGTGACTAGACCCCCCTCTGTCAAAAGTTAATTTGAATGAATCTACTTCATCTTTACTTACCAGTGCCTTTGCACTGAGTAATCACAATGCGCAGACCCTGATCAGTAGTGCGATCACATACCGGTCTGAAGGTTGAGTTGATGACATAACACAATGCAGCCGTGCCCTCTGAACCCCAACAGGTTCCATTTTGTCAAACACACATGTTACCCATCTGGAGCCATGCGAGAGCGTATGTGTTTATGTGTGTGTTTATGTGTGTGTGTGTGTGTGTGTGTGTGTGTGTGTGTGTGTGTGTGTGTGTGTGTGTGTCCTCTCCTGCCCCACTTTCCTGTCCAGCCAGGACAGTGACGGGGTTTAAGAGGGGAGGGGTGTAGGCAGACTGACCTATTTCCCTCTCACTTCCCTGTCCCATGCCATCCCTGTAGTTAAGCTTTGTGTGTGTGTGTGTGTGTGTTTGTGTGTGTGTGTGTGTGTGTGTGTGTGTGTGGGTGCGCGTGTGTGTGACCCTCTGAGACAATGGAGGCCTGCTAGTCTGAGCAGTGATCTGAAGGAGGAGAGCTGGAACGGGGACAGAGAGATGGAGGGTTTATGGACGGGAATAAAAACAACAGTGGGACACAGAGAGGGTTCAGCTTGCAGATCGAGGACGTCGGTCTAACCAGCAGAAAGCTAATGAGTGGCTTCGATGAATAGAGACTGGACCAGCAGATGGCTGTGGCCACATGGTGGTCCACAGAAGATGCCCAACCATGCTCCATCTAATCCACCTGCCACACAGTTTGGCCTTGTTTATGTGTTTGCACAGTAATTTGATACACATGCCGGAAAAAACCTAGAGCTGAAAAGCAATGACAGAGGGGAAACAATTTCAATTTATGGATGAGATTAGATAAAAACTCCACCATGTTCTACTCCATCAAGGTTGAATTGTACAAGATATAGGTGTGTTTTGCATGCATTGACGGACTTCATCAGTTTAGTTAAACCCCTGTTGTGTTGAAAGTAAAGTGGATTTAACCTGTGTTTAACCTGTCGGTGTGTAAATGCTGAGTTATCAGGCCTTTAATTTGAACTTGGATCCTAATGGGTGTCAACGGTGGTGAGGTCACTTACAGGCTACATTACCGATCAATCCTCTGCCCCTGGGGCCCCTGCTGGAAGTCAAGCGGCTCAACAGAGACACACACACACACACACACACACACACACACACACACACACACACACACACACACACACACACACACACACACACACACACACACACATACACATACACACACACATAGGGGTTAATTGGCAACACCTGGAAACATACAGTAGAGTTTAACAATTTGTTGGATAAGAAAGTTACAACTAAGCTTAACTGATTTGCAGTGACTCTAGTTTGGAGATAATAAATTGATTGGTGCTCCATCTTTTCACTTTTGCTTAGACCACTATATTTAGGGTTGCAACCAGCGATTATTTTCATTATCGATTAATCTGCTGATTATGCCCGATTAATCGGGGCAGCGAAAGGGACGTCATCAAATTCTAGTTTTTAACCAACCGACACTCCCAAAACCCAAAGATATTCAGTTTACAGAGATGTAAACATAGACATCAAACACAGAAAGAGACAGACTTATAAATTAAAATGTTGGTTTAAAATTGCAGCCATGAATAGTTCACAGCACATCATGGTTTAGTCAAAAGTCGTCTATTACATGGGTTATAAGGGGGTTTGGACCATATGAACCAAATGTTCATCAACTGCTGATTGGGCCTTTACATATACAATATATACAGCATATGTGCCTATTTGTATATTGAAATATGAATTATATTATATATTGAGGTGACCTTGATGCGTGCAAAATGGTTATAATATATATACGTATATATATATATAAACTATATATATATTTACAGCTTTTCCTCTCAGTAATTAAAAAGTTAGTGTCATAAGGCTTTGCACAGGTGCAGCGAGGAGAGAGGTGACAAAGGCAGAGGGACCTCATGGAGAGCAGTGGTGTGTTAGGACACGATGTCTGTTTGTAAATCTGTGCTTTTGCACTCAGAGCAGGAATACATTAATAGATACACTTGTCTGGGACACAGCCGACTCTTGTAAACACCGGTCTGACACACACACACACACACACACACACACACACACACACACACACACACACACACACACACTCACTCGCTTCTGCAAAGTACAAATGTGCAAGCCTGCCCCCTACACACACACCCCTTCAAAAGTAACACAATAAAGCCATTTTCAGATTTTGCATGAAGCTGCCTGAATATGGAGCGCTCATTAAACATTAACTCGGGGTACATTAAGGCTGTGCTCCGCTCCGCTCTGCTGTGTGACGGCTGTCCTGTTGTTGTGCTCGGGCTGCCTGGGTGCAGCAGGACGTGGTGTGACAGAGGAGGACAGGGAGCACGTGGCGTCCCCAGGGCTCATTGAACATAACCACATCGACTGTTGCCCTCTGTCACCCCCACCCTCACGTCTCACACCATCCCTCCCTCACCCCTCCCTCCTCCTCCTCTCCTGCCTCTGTCCCACATGGCACACAGCATGGCCATGGGGGTTAGTGGGGGACATTAAAGACTAAATCATGCAGCCAATGGTGCCGCTATTATGTACACACACACACACACACACGCAAACATATGGTGGTAACACCTAAACCTAACGATGAACAACTTCTCGCGAAATCATCTAAGAAATGACAAAAACAACATGGAAATGTGTTCATTTTTTACCTTTCAAATTCAGTTTCCAATGCTACTAAATAGCACTTGTTCTGCAGATTGTTCACCTCTGTTTCTTCTTCTTCTCTGACTTGCTCCGGATCATTTTTGCCCCACTCACATTTGCCCCAGTGTGCTGAGAGAGCGACTGAGAGCTGGGCAGGAACAGATGGGGTGCTGGCAGCCATCTTTTACTCAGTTAGGTTGAGTAGGCACGTGGGTGGGTGTGTGTGAATGAGCACAAACAAGTGTGTGTGTGTGTGTGTGTGTGTGTGTGTGTGCGCGTGCGTGCGTGCGTTTTGTCTGTGTGTGAAAGGGGTACAATAGGCATAATTATCTCTGCTTGAGAGGCCCGGTTTGTGGGGGTGAGGGAGGTGGTGTGGGAGGGGGGGGGGGGTGGCTGGCGTGGAGAGGCGGAGTTCAACAATGGCTCAACCACAGGCTTTGTGTGTACAGAGCAGAGGGCTGACAAGTGTCGGCTATTATTGACTATTTACACACTACTACACACGCCTGCTCCCGTGCACAAAACACGGAAACGTACGCACTCTAACGCTGCTGCCGTCGCTCTCCCATGCCTTTTTTCTCTTTGTGTCTTCATCAAACACACCGAGGCTCGCACACACACACACATACACACACACACACACACACACACACACACACACACACACACACACACACACATGCAGCATGAGCATGTTTACAGTGCATCAGTGTATCAGTGTCAATCAGTGTAAGAGGGAGAGATGGGGAAGCCCCTGCAAGCACATCACTCTGACAGAAATCTGGCCACTATCTCACCCTTCAAGCCAGGCTGTGTGAGTGAATATATCGAGTGAGAGAGAGGGAGAGTGTGTGTTCGGGAAGTCTTGTCTGGATTCACACTTTTCTAATCATGTGGTTTAAAAGATAATTACAGTTTGTTAAAAAAACTGGGGTCTTATTTTCTGCTTTTTTTTCTATTCTATCTGCTTTTTCTGCCATTGTTTCTATTGGTCATTATAACATGGCACTTGCTGAGATATGAGATCGCCACAACAAATTCCGATGGGACAAACCTGCTCAAATATTGTTGGGGGTTTGTTGGATTAGCTTTAACTTGTATGGAACTTTTGCCTTGTTTTTTCTTTTCTTAGGTGGCACTTTGATATTTTACAATAAATAGTTGATCATTATTATTATATTATCACAAGTTGTTGAATATGACAGTAATTTAAAGACAATATCAACAACTTAGAATGTGCGTAAATAGTTCTAACATGGGATAGAGAGCACATGCACTGATGCTTATCAATGATAATTTATCTTTTTTATAGATTTCAGGTCTTGCTCCTGAGTGATCACCACATTCCCCATCACTGGGATTTACATTTTTTTTATATCTCAGCAGATTATTTAACCAAATAATTTCTATTTACTGTCTCTGTGAATGATAGTTGTTAATCTGCACTGCTACCCACATCCAGAGGAAAGCACGAAGGCTTGTGTCGAGGCTTAGAGCAGGGTTTATGTGGCCTGGATTGGGCTAAGAAATAGGATTTCAGTAAAGAGGTTTTACCACTTTCCTCGCGCTTTCTTGTACTCTTTTGTTTAGGCTAGCGAAAGAGGGATTAGTGTGAGGAGATTACAGCAGGCTCTACTAAGAAATTGTATTTAAGGAAATGCTTCTTTACTCAGCAGCGGAAAGAAGTTTTGTTCTGATTTTCCTCCCATTTCAGTCTTTCTCTCAGTATGAAAGGCTGACATTGTCTCTCAAATCATGTCATTACATTTATTAGCTTGTTGGTTTTAGGTGTGGTTCCACAAATTTCCATCCAGGGAATATTAAAAATAGTCTAAAGTATAAAGTTTATAAAAGTATAATTTAGATGAAAAAAGAAAAGATAAGGTCTAAGGGAAGTAAAACTGTAAGAGTATGCCAGAATCAGATATTCTTAATTCAGCCCAATATAGATTAAAAAAATATATATTGTTTTACCGTGTTTCTGTGAATGCAGCTGTTTGTCTGGGGACCGCGAGGAGACATGATCAGGGATCAAATGGGATCCCTGGTGGTCATCCAAGTGCCATGTTCCAACATGACCTCTCAATCAGACCTATTGATCCGCCCCACCATTAGCTGTCCAAGCACACATGAAGTCCAGATCAACACAGCGGGCCGTGATTGACGGCAGAGGGCGGGAAGGTGAAGGAGGTGAAGGAGGTGAAGGAGGTGAAGGAGGTGAAGGAGGTGCGCAGATCTGGAATGCTGCTCCGGGTTAATGTGATAGAAAAGTCTGAGGAAAAGGTTGGGATGTTCCTCTGCTGTTGTTAGTATGTACAAAGTAAATATCGTGTGTAAGCAAGTCAATAATTCAACATGGTTACAGCATGGGAGTTGTTTGCGCTCTATGTTTCTCTCTACAGTGGAACTCTGTTAAGACTTCAGTCAACAATTCAGCATGTTGTATATACAACAGTGAAGATACAGCAAACAGTAACTATTTTATTTGGGGATCAATAGCATAAAAAACAGGAGGGTCAGTCTGATTGTGAAATGGGAGCTTTTCTCTCACCAGAAGGAAGAACCAAACACTGGCTCTAGATCGGGTCATTTGTGTTTTTTCACACGCTTGGCACACGGGAGAAGTTTCAATTGGTTGCAATCTGCAACCTGACCGCTAGATACTAAGTCCTACTCACCGGACCTTTTAATGTGCAGTAACATCTGATATCTACCGCCATTTACAGTATACACACTTTGCCAGGTTTATTGTGCCTACTATATGTTTTGGGGAGCTGATTAATCTGCCAATTATAATTTTTTTTTAATTAATTGTATGATCTGAACAGGACTCCTTCCTGTTCGGCAGATTCAAACTGGAAGCACATTTCCTAAAGGATTTTGAGGAACTTTACTTTAGTACTTTCTTTTTCTGCATCTTTATACTTATATATTGTAATTTCCACTCTGCTACTTTTATTTGACAGCTGTCGTTACTAGTTTCTAAAAAAAACCTCTGCTACCTTTTACGTCTTTATGCATGGCCGTTGGGTTTGAACCCAGGTAAGCCATTGCATTACAACGGCGATGGGATGGGGAAACGGTGACAACAAAACTGTCAAACTTTCGGTCATTATTTACTTATAGTGTACTTTACTTTGTGTTATTGTGTAATGAGGATTTTCCTTGGTATTGAAACTATAACCGCTACAAAATGTGCAATAATCACATCACATGCATTGCAGAGATACCCATGAAAAAGAATATGCTCATATGTAGGTCTATAAACAAATTAAAAATAAATAGACTGTATCCTATGCCAACATATAAATAATAGGCCTGGCATTGATGGGCCTACCTCTCTATGGATCTCCTCCATCCCGTTTTAGTGCCCGGGACAGTGCTGAAACCACACACACATCAAACAGCGCTATCCGTCGGACTCATAATTAACTCCTTATATCATGGGCTATTTGGGATTTTTGGGCTTGTGCGTATAAACAACTAACACGTTGCATTTGAAAACTTATTTAGACTTCGATTACCATGGCAACGGTCAAAGCTTCGAAAGCATTTGGCTCAGATATTTGATCCTTTGATTCAGAGTTTATTTATGCTCATTTGGCGCGGATTTCAACTGTGCTTTCTGGTAAACAATGTATGTGTGTGTGTGTGTGTGTGTGTGTGTGTGTGTGTGTGTGTGTGTGTGTGTGTGTGTGTGTGTGTGTAAAAGCAGTAGAGCTCTCTCTCTCTCTCTCTCTCTCTCTCTCTCTCTCTCTCTCTCTCTCTCTCTCTCTCTCTCTCTCTCTCTCTCTCTCTCTCTCTCTCTTCTCTCTGGGCAGTGACACTCCTCTGCCACCAGCACTCTAATAGGGAGGGACCAGGCCGCTCACTCAGTCCCGCTAATGCAGCTCACTGCCCCAGGCCATGGGCTAAGCTGGAGTACATCGCACACACACACACACACACACACACACACAAACACAGACACACACATGATGGCAGACGCACACCATATACCCAACTCTGTCTCTTATCTACTGCTAAATCAAAACAAGGTGGAGGAGCCGGGTGTTTGCCTTGAGTAAGTGCCATTTTTTAATATAGTTACTTCAGTGTTAAAGCCTCAGTGCACCTGCGATTAACAGTTCGATAAGAGTTAATGGGATATCCAGTTTAAGGGTGGGTGTTTTGACCACTGTAGCACACTCCTGTATGTGCGGTGCATCGGGATGTGTGTGTGTGTGTGTGTGTATATGTGGTTTCCCTCTCCCGGGACTCTCATTATCACTGCTGTCCCAGATGTCACCAAGCACATGAAACACACGTCATGAATAATGGAGTCCTATTTCTACATCTCTCCCCATTTCTCTCCTATCCGCCCACCCTCTTCCCCTACATCCTTCGTTTCCTCTGATGCTCCTACTGATGCTTAATCTCCCCGGCGCTTCGTCTCTCTGAGATGGTCCATTTAGCTTTATGCAGCATCGTCGGCCTGTCTGGTTACGATGGGTTTATGGGGGGGAACGCGGCATCTCCGCAGTGTTGCGTTGAGTTATATCCACGCAAACGACGTCTTTTGCATACGATCAGTTTTATGTCTGCCCTCGACTGGCCATTCAGCCGCTCGATAGGCCGCCCCCCCCCCACCCCCCCCCACCCCTCCGCATCATCCCATCCCCCAGTGTTTACTGTTTAAAGTCACACAGGGCAAATTGGGACAGAGCAGTCAAGTGAAGCAGAAGAGACGTGGTCCCATCGCAGTGGAAACTGGACTCAGCGCTGTCTGTCTGCTCTTTCTCATCCCCCCCCCCCCCCCCCCGTTTCTCTCCTCAACCTCCACCTTTGTCCGTGGCTCACCTCTGTCCCCTCAACTTTCTAACCTCCTCTGCACTCAGGGTGAGTCGGTGCACAGCACGACACAGTGGCGAGGGGCAGGGCAGGGAGGGCATGATTGAAAGATGAGGTAAGCAGTCAGAATTGGTTAGGAAAGAGGACAGCAGTTAGGATTAGACACTGAAGCGTGGCTTTTTAATGAAAACATGACAGAGCTGCGGCTCCTTCCACGTCTTGCATCTCGTCCCCCCTTCCATAAAAATGAACAAGCGACTGAGAAGAAGCGGGAAGGGGGAAAAAGAGAATCGAATGCTGAGATTCAGATATTGCTCATGCAGTGTTGGTCTTAACTGGCAGCGTGACTCGTGCTCCATCCGAACAGTTTGGTCGTGTTAACAAAGTCTCTTTTATGGAGGAGATGCAGCGGGGTGGGCTCCCGTTGCACAATTATTTGTTACACATCAGTTGTGCCAATAAAACCTGCTTTGAATGTGAATTGAAAGGAGTTAAGAGGGCGCCATTCATAGATGTTAAGTAAGTGTGCAGCAGAATAAAAGCCAGGAAAGTGTATATATTTAATTGGCTGACACCTGCTTCTACTTGGGCTTTTTAATGTACACAGCGGAGAGAGAGGAGAGAGCAAAGGGAGGGTGGAGTGGGCTCTCGCTTTGAATACAGATGCAACACCCCTTTTTTGCATAAAGGTTTGAAAGGAAGGGAGAACACAGACATGGACTGTTATCTCCTCCACAGTTTACCCTCCATCTTTCCCTTTGCTTTTCTCCCCTACTGTCTTTTTTTCCCCCCTTTCTCTACTCATTGCTCTCTAAATCAAGTCATTCAGCCCAACAGGGCCGATTTTCTGCTTTAACACATTCCTCCGCTGCAAAACTGGACCGCTGCCATTCACTGACTCCACCGTGCTAATTTTATAACGTAGTTTATTATTTTTCATTCCAGCCGGGAAATATTTGTTGTCCTATTTTAAGCCCGTTAGGTGTTTCTGTGTGTGTTTGTGCCTGGATATGTCTGCATTTGTGAGCACCAAGCACGTTCCAGCACCGCAGAGAATATCTCCGGAATACACTGCGTTTTTTTGTTCTTTCTTCTTCTTTCTGTGACAGTCACAAGTCTTTGATCCGTTCCTCCTCCCCTCTCTCGTCTCACCTTCTTTCAAATTCTTCTCTGCAACTTGCCGCTGAGAGCAAGGGTATAAGGTAGAGAAACAGAATGAGATTTCTTTTTTTTTTTATAACGTCGAAATCAGATTATGGGCCACTTTTTCTATCATGACGCTCAACTAACTTAACTTTGACGTCCATGTGCCGTATGTGTTCATTTGTGTTTGTGTGTATCAGAGTTTTGGGGATATTTGGAGCTCAAACCAGACAGTTACCTTTGGCATTACACAGGAGGACTCGGGTCTGCTGGAGCAAAAATGTTTACAGTTCGCTGCGCTCATCAAATACGTAGATAAAATATATATCTTTTTTTATCATTTAAGTTATATCTCCAAAGCATATTTTACCCAACATGTCTCCTCTTCCAATGGTTTATGGTATTTGGTGAAAATATATTAGTTTATAGGGTTAAATTTCATCACAACAATGGATTTTTAGTTAAATGTTTTAAGCAACTGTACATGGTAAATGGTCTAGTCTTCTGACCACTCAAATCACTTTAACACTGTCATCATTCACCCATTCATATGATGGCAGGGGCTACCACGTAAGGTGCCACCTGCCCATCAGGACTCTAACTAATCATTCATACGCACTCATACATACACCAGGCACCGCATCAATTTAAAGGAAGAAAATGACTAAATCTTTATTATATAATAATTCACGTTTCATATCAGGGATTTCTGCTAAATATGTCTATGTGTAATATAATATGTGATGCGTATTGTCTCTTATCATAGCCACATTTCAGCATACCTTCCATCTTTCCCTGTGAAGCGTAATTGTAAAGGTAACCGTGTGAATGAGTTTTTTTGAGTCAATTTCCTTCTGATCTTCTAACTTTAGACCACATCTCTTTAATGGATAAACACGTTGCGCTGCAGGCATCTATCTGAGGATTTACACTGTTGTTGTTGTGGAGGAGTGAAGCCTCTGACCCTCCGCTGCTTTGGCACATTTTTCTCCTTGTGCTGGCTCATAGTCATCATAATGAGCAGTGAAAATACGCTAACCTTCATTTAACTGGGAGAGCCCTTCAAGGCAAAGGAACCACTGCCTTTGACCGTCAACAGTGTTGAGTAAGACGGAGACTCCAGGGATCAGATTGTAGTGCTCCGCCAGAAGGAAAACAGGGATGTGAGTTCGATAGCTCATTAGCCTTTTCCGAACTGATTAGATACGGGGTCCATACTGGGAACTCCCACAGGAACAGCAGTGGTTTTAACCAGAGCTGCAAGTGCTGCACGATCATTCGTTCAACTATATTCTAATTTAGTTGTTTTTTTATGCTTTGTGCACAGGAAAAGCTGTATATTCCGGACAGGTTAGTGAGATAATTCCTGCTAAGAGAAGAAAAGAGGTTGTCTCCTAATAGTCTAGATAGTGTGGAAATGTACCCCTCTAAAGCATGTAGGTCAGTATCACTTCCAAGAGCTAAATTAGTTTCCTGTTGAGGGTAGAGAAGTCCAACTTAGTTTCCGAACTGCACATAGAACTGCCAATGAACAGGCCCAAAGTAATATTGTAACTACTTTCTGTGAGTAGGTAAGTCCTGAGGGTTTAAAAGCTAAATAAGTTCCTGTTTTTATCCTTATTTCAAGGCAGAAAATTGGACTTAACTGCCTTTCTAAATCCAGATTGACACTCAGGAAATGGGAATACTAAAAAGAAAGTGTATTCTGTTGAATGGTTTAGGGAAATATTTCTGATTGGATACAAAACCCTACCTTGCATCTGAAAATGCTATATTTAGCAACTACCTACTGATACTATTCTTTCCCCATTAGTTTCACTGACAATTCACCATTATGATTTTCACAGTCACACGACACGACAGGGTTTCACTGCTTCGTCCGTGTTGATTGCAAACTGGTAGTGCTTTAATAATTGCTGAAAGTACACGGAAATCGTAACAGGATGGCAGTGAGAAGACCCTAGCAACAGGGAGAGGATGAAGAAAGCGTGAGAGTGGGAGGGAGGGGGAAAGATGCAGAACATCAATAAATAATGGCCCCACTGAGGAGGTGGAAATATGGGCCTCGTTATCTTTGCGCCGACGCCTTCATTTGCATGTGAGAAAATGAGGCTGCTACTAACTCTCACACACAAACACTCGGTGCACTCGCACACAACTCTTGGACCCACACAGGCTACAGCATGTATCCTATTTATAGACTCTCTCATGCTTTTATTTTGCCTATTCTCTCTCGTACATTTTACACTTCCATTATTTCCCCTTTTCTTTCCTCCTCTTTGGTATTTGTCACAGCAGCAGGTCTGTTGTGGGACTGCGAGGCCACGGGCATTTTGTTGGATAAAATAAAAGAAAAGAGAGGTTTACTAAGGACATACAGTATGATTAATTTGTTACATTACATGCAAACATAGCATACAGTTGCTGCCCCTATACCGCCCATTTTTTGCCTTTTATTATAAAAATGAAAAATATGGGAGGGGTGAAGGTGAAATAATCTTGCTTCTGTTGAAAAATGAGAAAACATAAAATTTCCTAAAATGTATAATTAAAATATTGTATTTACTGATTTTTAACTGGATGTTTAACATTTTTGTAAAAATTGAAAAGATGATATTCATTTAACACTTATTTTCCTGTCAAAAACAGATCCAGCACTTATGAGTTAAGAGTACAATAGTTCCCCTCTGGACCCCATCTGCATCAGGACTTCACAAACAATTGTGCACAATTTATTCCATGAATGCGTCTCATTGAGACTCTGACCGTACTCATACAAAATCCAACAATGTTGACATCCCCGAGGCCATACAGCTTCTTTTAAAAAAGCTTCTTTATGGGTGAAAGAACTCTTTAAAGAGCCATTTATTTTTGAAGAATACTTACCCTTCTACATGGTTCCTTTAGAGTTTTTTTGAGGATCCTTGAGTACTTCTATTTACTAACCTAATGGTCATTGTAATTTATTAATTCTTTGTGCTTTGCAAAACAAAAAGCTCTTTGATGGTTTTACAGCTATTTTAAAACATGGTCAAAAACAGCTTAAAGTCGATACAGTTTTGTCGATGGTCTGTCATAAAGAAACATAAAGTACCACGTGTGATGGCACAGTCATCAGCAGTTTCCTCTGTTGCTAACTGTAACAGGAAGAAGGCGTCCCAACTAAGACCTTAGTTTCTGTGTGAACATGTCTTTCTTCCACGTGTGAGTCATATTCCTAAATGCTTAGTCTATATGCACGAGTTGAAGTGGGGGACAAACTACAGATTTGTGTAAAAATGCACAATACTTGTGAGAGAGAGAGAGAGCGAGAGAGAGAGAGAGAAAGAGACTGAATGAAGATATCATATGAATGTGGCTCAATTGGAAAAAATTAAAAATGCAACACCAACAACTGTGGCCATTTTCTACTAAGAAGGCCTGCATGCATGCACGTGTCCATGTCTATATGTGTGTGCCTGTGTGTGCATAATGCACATTGGCTCAGTTTCTCGTTATCTAGTCAAGTCAGCATGAATAAAAGCTGAGGGAGCACAGTGATTTACTAATTAATATTTTACTCTGTCTGCCACTCTGCTTAGAGACTGAGAAAGAGAGAGAGAGAGAGAGAGAGAGAGAGAGACAAGAAAAGGGGTGAGTGAGACGATGAGAGGGTTCACACAAAGAGATGGAGAGAGTCGACTAAAGATAGACTGATGCTATACAAGCAACTTAGATAATAAGGGGAATAATGTGATGTGCTGTTTAATCAGTGTTGTTTCAAAGGGATGAAATCCGTCCCCTACTGAAGACAGAAAGTCTGGCTTTGACAGATCCAGCTGACTCTCTTTCTCTCTCTCTCTCTCTCTCTCTCTCTCTCTCTCTCTCTCTCTCTCTCTCTCTCTCCCTCCCTCCCTCTCCCCTTGCCTATGTCAGAGTGTTGTGACAGGCGAGTCGTCGGTGTTGTGGGAGTAGCAGTCTTAAAGTGCTCATTATCCTGTAAGGCTTCATTCTGGGGGGCAAACAAAGGCTGCTGTGAAATTGCAGCCTGTGCCTCCCTCTCGGGTCATGCGGTATATTCCATGCAAACACATGCACAGTCCATAACTGCTACCTTCAGTATTTCTGCTCAACCCCTCCGCAAGACCCCGACAAACACAGAGCTTGTAGATAAAATATTGATGCTGATAAACACACAGGTGCACCTGAACGCAGCCAATCCAGCTGCGGGCCCTGTAGCTTAGATGCAAAAAGACAAAATTATGTCGGCAAACCTCAACTAACCTTATTGTATCGCGGCAACCATTTTGAAACATGTCAGACTCACGGCAAGCTGTGAGACAATTGCTCTTGCAAGATGTGTTATGTTGAAGCACGGATAATTCATGTGCCTCTGGTTTCCCACTCTTCCTCCAATCAGTGGGCACAGCATGGACACTTTGGGTTATGTACCACGGTTCTTTGAGTAGCACAACATGCTATGGAAGAGAACATGCAGCTCTCATCACATAGTTGCACACTTGATCTTTGGCCTTCCACTTTCGTCACAACACTTTAAACATTTAGATAGTTTGGAGATGATGGTGCAGTTCTACATGACGTATAGAGGGGCAGTAAATCTGTCTCTTCTCTGTCTATGGGTGGTGTAAGTGACCGCTGCGTGTCCTCCAGGCCTTGAAAGAGTGCCAGGTTTTTGGGAAGCTACATTATCAGGCAGGTAGTGCCAACTGTTCAGGCAGCTGTTTGCTCTTTGCACAATATGGTCTTGCAATGAGCACAATGCATTTGTACCAGAGCGATCATCTTGGTGCAGGCTTTTTTACTGTCTGTCAGCAGTTTTTCTTTGTATAAATGAATGCAAGTCTTTACTGGATGTGTCTCCCCCAGGTAACAGGTTCTCGCTGACCTCCTTCGGGGCTCTTTACATCTCTGATGTTCAGAAGGAGGATGCCCTCTCCACATACCGGTGCATCACCAAACACAAGTACAGCGGCGAGACGCGGCAAAGCAATGGAGCCAGGCTCTCTGTAATGGGTGAGCAGCTTGGTGTTGTCAGTTCACTTATGTTTACTTATGTTAGTCTGATAATTCTCTTTGTCTTGACCAAAGAATTAACCAATCTCTGCCCCTCCAGACCCCAACGAGTCCTCGCCCACCATCCTGGACAGTTTCCAAGCAGGGGAGGTGCACGCAGGCCAGAGTATCGAGCTCCCCTGCACAGCGGGAGGGTACCCCAGCCCCACCGTGCGCTGGCTGAAAGATGGTCGCCCGCTGCCCTCGGATGCCCGCTGGACACGGCGTTTAACGGGGCTGACCATCAGCGACCTGAGGCAGGAGGACAGTGGCAGCTACGCGTGCGAGGTCACCAACAGTTTTGGCTCAAAGGAGGTGTCTGGACAGCTTCACGTTATAGGTGCAACTACACACACACACACACACACACACACACAACTCACTTAACAACCTGACAGACTCCCGCACTTCTCAGTGAATCAGCCTGGCAGATGGACACATTCAGAATCTCCTCTTCTTTTGGTTTGAGGCACACATATAAGTCACACCTAGAGTGTGTCTGTGACAAACACATGTGTGAGCTGTATGATGCCCCGTCATATCAGGTCTCAAAAAGAGAGACAGGGCGGTAATTCACAGAGACCGAATCCGTAACTGAGCTGCCAGCACCATTCACCATCAGGGAGGAGGGCGAGGAAGACGGAGATTATTACGAGGGGGTCACAGAAGGGACGATCAGACATCCAGACAGTGCTGGAATGACATTATCTACAATGTGATAAGATAATTAGAGAGGCGGAGATAAATGTACATTGTGTAAACTATACAAAGAAACAAAGAGAAGGCGCGACAGAGGGAGAGAATAGAGAGGAGGTAGGCTTTGCCAGTGGGCACATCATGGCAGCACACTCTGTGACTCTGACAGGGTATGGGGTGTGTGTGGGGGGGGGGGAGGGGGGGGTGAGGCACAGCGATGCCCCCCAGCACACACCACCAGCTGCCTTATTGCTCACTGACATTTGCACACACACACACACACGCAAAAGTGGACAGAGATGTGAAGAGATATCTCCAGCTGCTTTTTTAATGAGTGCGTCGAAGTGATTGAGTCACCGCCGCTGATTGTGCTGTCTCTCTTTTTCTCACTGTCTCTATGAACGTAAACGCCTTTTGTATGTATATATGAATATAAATAAATATAGAGTAATTGGTATCACTTGACAATACAACATACTTATAAAGGATTTAAAATGTGTTTATAAATCAAATGATGAATCGTTAATGCTTGGCAAATGAGTAATAGTCTAATATTATCTGTAAATGCAAGAGTATAATTCAAATCATGACAAATCTGGCAGCACAAAATGTATTTTTATCTAATGGATGATTACTGGTTGTGAAACCTTTTTACTGTTGTGTTATTTAGCACCAATCAATTAACAAAAAACTAATGCACGCTTTATGATTACAATTCATTGCACAGTGGCACCACCCCACTTGGTAATCCTTTCATTTTTGACCAAAACATCAGAATTTTTTGGATATCAAGATATGGTAAAACAATATGTGAAATAAAAAAGAGTCAAGCTGTACAGCATAAATACTTCAAATATATATTTTATTTATATGGCAGCCTAACAAATTGTTTTTCAGTGAAGCAGAAAATGCATAAACCAAAAGAAAGTATTTTTTTTTTTAGTATTCTGACGAACAACATGTGTCCTTCTCTCAGATCCACTACGAGTGACCTTGTCCCCTAAGAATCTGAAAACTGGCATCAGCAGCACACTGTTCTTCACATGCACTGTGGAGGGCTCTCCAGAATACACCATCAACTGGTACCGCAACACAGAGTCCATCGTCCCCGACCAGCACATCTCCATCCAGGGACAACACAACGACACCTTGCAGATCACTGCAGCGCAGAAGTTCCACTCTGGGGCCTACCAGTGCTTCGCCTCCCGAAAGGGCCACACTGCTCAGGACTTTTCCATTATTCTGCTCGAGGGTATGTGGACAGAGACTGTCGGGGAACTAAACAAGCGCACATTCTGTATAAACACAGATGCAGCAGGCATTTTAATACAGCGTCGTAACAGCAGGAAACCATGCTCTTTATGTTTACAGCTTCTACTTTAACTGTTTGACTTTTATTCTTCATCTGACTAGCCGTGCATAAATTGTTTGCTGTTGCAAATGTCATTGATAGATACATAAATAGAGATGGGCATGAACAGATCTGAAGTTGTTGAACATGTTGCTTTTTTGTCAGAACTTCTCACCACTCTGTCTTTATTTTTCATCTTTCTCTCTCTGGCTTTTCTCTGTCTCCTCTTAGACGGTACTCCTCGTATTGTGTCTTCCTTCAGCGAGCGGGTGGTGAACCCCGGCGAGCCTTTCTCCCTCATGTGTGGGTCCAAAGGAGCCCCGCCCCCCTCCATTACCTGGACGCTGGACGACGAGCCCGTGGTGCGAGACTCCACCTACAAGACCAGCCAGTACACCCTGTCCGACGGCCTGACCGTGTCACACGTCAACGTCAGCAGCCCGCTCATTCGAGATGGGGGAGTGTATCGTTGCGTCGCACGCAACTCGGCCGGTAGCGCCGAGTACCAAGCGCGCATAAACGTAAGAGGTGCCTGTCTGCTTTTCAATATAAATGCACTCTACACCTGATACAAACACAAGGGCTAGTGAGAGGCATAGATCACTTTGAGTTACTATCTTCTGCTCTCCTCTCCTCTCCTCTCCTCTCCTCTTCTCTTATCTAGTCTTATCTTATCTATCTATCTATCTATCTATCTATCTATCTATCTATCTATCTATCTATCTATCTATCTATCTATCTATCTATCTGTCTGTCTATCTATCTATCTATCTATCTATCTGTCTATCTATCTATCTATCTATCTATCTCTCTATCTATCTATCTATCTATCTATCTATCTATCTATCTATCTATCTATCTATCTCTCTATCTATCTATCTATCTATCTATCTATCTATCTATCTATCTATCTATCTATCTATCTATCTCTCTATCTGAGGGTACTTTAGAAAAAACACACAATCACTTAAGTATGAATATACACATATTTGATTAGATTAAAATCCACAAATATTCTCAATCAGATTTTAGTAAAGGGAGCATAACTAACCTCCCTCTCCACCTGTCAACTTGCCCCAATCACTCTATCCCTCAACCTGTATCTCTTCACCTCCTCCCGTCTCCGTGGCTGCTCCCTTACTCTGCCATGACCTCCCTCACCTCATCTGCCCCTCTCTCCGGCCTCTTTGTCTTTTCTTTCTGTCCGTCTCCTCCCTCCATCCCCTCCCTCTCTTCCCTGTGTCTCCAGGTCCACCCCGAATCAGACCCATGCGGGACATCACCGCAGTGGCGGGCAGGAACACCTACATAACGTGCCGCGTGATTGGCTACCCGTATTACTCCATCAAGTGGCTGAAGGACGGCATGCAGCTGCCTGATAATCATCGTCAAGTGGTCTTTGAGAACGGCACCCTGAGGCTGACGGACGTGCAGAAGGGCGCAGACGAGGGCACCTACTTGTGTAGCGTTCTGATCCAGCCCCAGGTGTCAATCAACCAGACTGTTCATGTCACTGTCAAAGGTAAGCGTGAAGAGAAGAATGGATTCAAGGGGATAAAACTGCACTGGGCAATGTTTTAAGGTCAAATACATCCAGATAGAGTGACCCACCAGTGACTACGTGATTGGAATGTACTGTGGCTTCACCCTATTTTCCAAAAGACATATTCACTTGAACACATCACTGTATCTAAAATTCAAAATGTCTCTTAAAACAGTAGTGAGAAAGCAATCTGTCCCCAAAAAATACCTGAAATAGCCGTTATTAGTTCTTTGCCTTTCTTTTTCATTTAGGAAAAAGCAACAACAGAATTGTCTGTTTGGTATTAAAAAATAAATAAATAAACACGTATGCAGTTTACAGATGTTAGATGAAGAGATTACTGGGTATCAGAGTATCTAACCACTACCAATTGGAGACACCAATGTTCAAAGTTGTGCAGTGCTGCTCTACAGTAATGCTTGACAGACTTAGATGGTGGTTTAGGATAGATTTATGTTTCGGTGTGCGTTTGTACATTTTGTTTAGTCTGTGAGAGGGGTAACGATGGTAGCAGGGCAGCTGCAGAGGTGTTTAAGTGTGTGTGCATGTGCCTGCGTGCGAGTGTGTCTCTGATTTAATTAGATGAATAATAATGAAGCCTAGATTAAATCCCCCAGATGTCTCAGCTGTAGTACCCCCACCCCAACCTCTATTACTATGGCAACGGAATGACTTCCTCCTGCCAATTGGACTCTAACCAGAGCAGCTATTATGGGCTGCAGGAGATGGGGGGTGCAGGGGGGTGCGGGGGGAGAGAAGAGGGGCCCACTGGCCAATGACCTTCTCTCTCTCTCTCTCTCTCAGCATTACTCCAGATGGCCACACTGCCACTCATCCACGTCTATCGCTACCTTTATTCCACGTCTATCGCTACCTTTATTCCACGTCTATCGCTACCTTTATTCCACGTCTATCGCTACCTTTACTCCACGTCTATTGTTACCCTTATTCCACTGACTTCTCCTCTCTCCCCCAGTGCCGCCCCTCATCCAGCCCTTCGATATCCCCTCTACCTCAGTGGGGAAGCTCATGTACATCGCCTGTGTGGTGTCATCTGGGGACATGCCCATACGCATCACCTGGCACAAAGACGGCCAGCTCATCGTGCCAGGCTCCGCCTCTGGAGTCGCAATAGAGACCAAAGAGTTCATGAGCTCCCTGCAAATATCCAAGGTGACACTGAAGCACAATGGAAACTACACCTGCATCGCCAGCAACGCCGCCGCCACCGTCAGCTGGGAACGACAGTTGATTGTTACTGGTGAGAGATTGAGCGAAGGGAGAATGGCATGATGGTGAATTAGGTCAGATCAGATGTGCAGAGGGAGCTTAGAATTGTACGTGTTATTTTAGGAACACTACACACTCTAGCTTTTACTGTGAGACCTTTTTTTTAGTACTTCCACTAGGTTAATCACATCTTTTTGTTTCTCAGTGCCACCACGTTTTGTTGTGCAGCCCAACAATCAAGATTGTATCTACGGCAAAGCTGGAGTTCTCAACTGCTCTGTGGAGGGTTACCCACCTCCAAAAGTCATGTGGAAACATGCTAAAGGTAACATCTCCCTACAACATCATATAAACGAAATCATGTGAACAAGGAGAAATTAAGCGCTAACGTGCATTTACTTTGTGTGGTGCAGGTGTAGGAAACCCTCAGCAGTACCACCCAGTCCCTCTGACTGGCCGAATCCAGATCATGTCAAACGGCTCTCTGCTCATCCGACACGTGCTTGAGGATGACCGTGGGTACTACCTCTGTCAGGCCTCCAACGGAGTGGGCTCAGACATCAGTAAGAGCATGATCCTCACTGTCAAGAGTAAGTGTCAATCATACTCTCTTTGGCTTGAACACTTTCATAACCACATCTTCTGGATTGCACATACACTGTACACAGAGACAAGCCTTAGCTTTTTTTTTAGGGGAGTCAGCTCTACTGAGATGCACTTTTGCCCCAGGCTAGTGAAGCCTGTACTGAACCTAACAAAACCTTGTCTCCGTCCTGCACATCACTAACTGGAGGTATCTTTGCTATTGATTGATGTGTTCCGGCTGCCGGTCTGTGGGCTCCTGAATGTTTGGTGGGGAAAAGGACTGATGAATTAGTGATGAAAACAAAACCGCAGGAACCCGTTCAATCAATAATCTATGTCTGAGGAAAGGAGGTGGAAAAAGAATTGGGAGTGTAAGAAGAAGGCGGACAGGGAGGAGGTAGAGTAAGAGGGCCAGCGGGGCTTGAAGCGTGAAATGAAAATGGAAAACGAAGTGCAGAAATAGAGATGTCTATACATCTGTAATATATCCTCGGTTTCCAATACCACATCCCTGTTCCCTCGTCTCATTACTCCATATAATGCCATTCGTCACACTGACATATGTCTGCTATTCTGCTCAGTTCCCGCCATGATCACCAGCCACCCCAACACCACCATGGCGAGGAAGGGCCAGACCAAGGACCTGAACTGCACAGCGCGTGGCGAGCAGCCCATCATCATCCGATGGGAGAGAGGAGACACCGTCATTGACGCTGAGAGAAACCCCCGTTACTCCATAACCATCAATAAGAAGGGCGACGAAGTCATCTCTACGCTTAAGGTTAGATACCGAATACCGCACCCAGGAGACCCTGAACTCAGCATAATGCCCTCACACCATAACTGAGAGGGATTGTTAGATGCTGTGTGGAGAATAAACAGCAACTTCAATTTTCTTTCTGTAAAATATATTCTGTGAAATAAGCCACTAATGCTACATAATGCCTCTCAGCTCTTAACTGTAGGAAAGTACCCGGAATTTTTTGTTATTGCCGGGAGTTAGAGAGGATCAGTGTGACACATTGTAACCATTTTCTGTTTGTGTTGATGCTCACAGCTGAACCCAGCCGAGCGAGGAGATTCTGTCTTTTTCTCCTGCCATGCCATCAACTCCTATGGAGAGGGTCGAGGGCTCATCCAACTCACTGTGCAAGGTATCACTAGCACAAACTGTACACGTCTCACAACCTTATTTAATTGACTGAAACATTAGGCCTCATAACACAGTCTATGTGGATATGTAAACAGTCCAGTGTGAAAATGTCATCGAATCAGATCTCCCAACACTTTAGTTAAATACTGCAGGTGAAAAGCTCTTACCTTCCCTCTCTCTCTCTCTCACACAATCATACAGAACCACCAGATCCCCCTGAACTGGAAGTGAGGGAGGTGAAGGACAGGAGCATGAACCTTCGCTGGATCCAAAGGTTCGATGGAAACAGCATCATCACCAGCTACGACATCGAGTACAAGAACAAGTCAGGTGGGTATCCTAAATTTCGACGTGTATGTCCGATTGTTTTTCAGATACACGTCTTAAAAAATTCTCAAATCTTTTTTGTATTTGACAGATTCCTGGGATCACATGTACACAACCAGGAACATCTCACCCACCAACAACCAGGCCAACATTGTCGAGTTGCACCCGGCTTGTGTTTACAGCATCCGCATGTACTCCTACAACAAGATCGGCCGAAGCCTTCCCAGCAAAGAGCTCACAATCAGTACTGAGGAAGCACGTAAGTGATTGTTTTCTCCTCTAGAAAGCACATTTGTCTGTTTTTTCTTTACGTCTGCTTTACTTTTTCTAAAAATAGTCATTTCTAACACTCTCTTAACACTTGATTTGTGTTCTTATCTTCCATCAACAGCGCCTGATGGGCCACCGATGGAAGTAATCCTCACACCAATGACATCGCAGAGCATACGGGTTACTTGGAGGGTAAAATCACTACTATGATTATTATTATTATACCCAGAGAACGAATACCTCTGTCTACACAACAGTTCAGTTAAATGTTGATGCTGTCCTGAAAACTGAATATATGCCCTGTATGTCTTAACCTACAATTGTCTTCAAGTTTAAGCATGCCTAAACGTTAAATTGATTAATACACTGCATTGTGACAGGCTTAATAATTATTATATATTGTTTTCTTAAGCAAGAATTAATGCAAATATGCAAATATTTAAGCTTTTGCTGTTAGTAGTTCCATATGAGGGATAAGCACTTACACAAACTGTTTGGTTAGTTAAAAGATGACAAAGGAGGCCAAAGAATTATGAGCTATACAACTAGACATTAGTGAAAGTATCAGTTACAGTAATGCAAACATAAATACACTCACTCATACTCTTAACCGCCCCCCCCGGACTGAAGGGGCCACTAGTGATAACACAACTGAGTGCATCGCCACACAGTGGAACTTCATGTCTATGGGGAACAGTTAGCTCACTTTTATTGTTTTGGATGGTGTATTTCAGGCTAAAATGCTATCAGCTAACTGAAATACACACACACAGCTGACTGCATCGCTGCCACTCTGCGACAGAAACACATTTATTCTGTGCCTTTTTGTTGGGCATCAACCGTTTACCTGCATATTGTTGAAAAAAATAGAAATTAAACCTAAATGAAAGCTTCAAATCACGGTCACACCCGTGAGACAAAGCTGAGATGCTATTCTACGTTTTACTGTTATTATTGTACATATTACTGCTAAATAAAAAAAATATCTCACCGGTGATTTTATTGCAGCTAAACAAAGTTTAAGTTTAATGCCATGCACTTTAATATTAATAGCTATCATCACATTTCTTTCAGGCTCCTAAGAAGGAGCTGCAGAACGGGCTGATCAGAGGCTACCAGATCGGTTACAGAGAGAACGGTCCGGGCAGCAACGGCCAGTACAGCATAGTGGAGATGAAAGCTACAGGAGACAGCGAAGTGTACACCTTGGACAACCTCAAGAAGTTTGCCCAGTACGGGGTTGTGGTCCAGGCCTTCAACAGAGCCGGGACGGGACCATCCAGTACTGAGATCAACGCTACCACGTTGGAAGATGGTAGGAGAGCCAGGAGAGAGAAGGATGGATGGAAACGAACGTAGATGGCGAGAGGAAGTGTAGACACAACTGAGAGAGAGTGGACTGCTAGACTGTGTGTAGGAGTGTGGGAGGACATGAGGGAGAGCGGAGAGAGACAGAAATTAAAAGAACCCTAAAGCACATCTCTTTGATTTGTCAAAAAGAATAGAAAATATAGTCAACAGCATGGTTGGTGGTATAGTAATAACGCGGTATATATATACATAGAAATATATATGTTAGACACACTAGACACACTCACAGACAAATGCGTAGAAAATAATTTGCAGCACATCCCCCATTCTTCTTACCACTTTAATTAGCGCCCTCATTAGGCTGGTAGAGAGCGAGAGAGGAACAAGAAACCCTATTACTCTCTAAATGTCTGCCCACTCTGCCTCTCCTTTTCTTTATCTTCCTCTTCCTCCCAGTGGTCCCTTTCTCCTTCCCCTCATCCTCTCTATTTTACGTATTTTTTATTTCTTATAGATTCTTAAAGAAATATACCCCGATCGTGGTAACAGTAATAGTGATGGTAATTGTCCAGATAGTCGGACGCTGCTCCAACAGCAGCAATTACCTGAAAGACGAACATTGTCTTCCTTCAGATTTTATCCTCCACCTCTCAGCTCACCCCGCCCTCTTCATCTGCATTTTAACCCCTTAAGGTGTAGCTGTTTTACTATTCATGTTGCTTTCACTCAAGGCTCTTCCTCCCCTCCACCGACCCCCTTTACACCTCCTCTCCTTCTCCTCTCCGTGCTCTTAAAGCTAGCAATGAACAAGGAGCTATTAAGAGCTAATTTGAGCTTATTTGACTGATTTGTTTCAGCAGAGATTGCCTCTGTGTTGTTGATGTTGAGTAGTCGTTCATTTTCTGTGCTTCAGCCGCCATGCCAGATCAGTCAGGTCTTCTTAGCAACAGCAATAACCAAGGATTTTTGACAAGTAGAAATCGTTAGAACAGCCTCAATACGCATGTATTTGAACCATGTAGCACTAACACCCGCCCCAATGCTCTCTCCAGTTCCCAGTGAGCCTCCGCAGAACGTGCGCGCCATCTCTGTGACGTCGGACGAGGCGGTGATCACATGGGCAGAGCCTCCACGGCTGACGCTGCACGGTGTGCTGAAAGGCTACCGGGTTGTGTTTTGGTCCCTCTTCCCTGACGGAGGTGGGTGCTGTGGGGGCCAGGCCCAGTGGCCAATGCAGAGTAATTATCACCTATCTCATTCTAAAGTTCACCAACACCCCCCTCCCACCCACCTTCCTCCCTGTCAGTGTTGTGAGTCAGAATGTGTTAATATGTGTCTGCACTTTTCTCATAAAGCACTTCCTGTTGCTGTGTGTCTTTGGATTTGTCCATGTTTGCCCTTGTTTCTTTGTGTCTTAGATTCTTAACACCATCAATATTGATGGGATGAGATTACATTTACAGTACTTGAGTGTGTTTGTGCTCCTATGTCTGTTCAATCCTGTGTCCCAAAAATGTATTTCATTTACAACAAATTTGCATTTGTGAATGTGTTTTGTGGGAAATGACGTCCATATGATGGTAAGAAAAGTACAATTTATGGTTATGTTTAGGCTACTAAAGCACTCTGTTATGGTTAGCGAAAGACTGTGGAGCGAGACAGGACATGTTGACTTTTTCAATATTTAACCAAAACCACAGTCTTTTCTAAAAGGTGCTAAATTTGAAATTCAGAGTATATCTATATCTGAGCCGGCAGCGTGCAGCTAACAGCGCTAACAGTGCAAACAATGACAGCAGTGCTGACAGAGCTAACAGTGTTTACCTGAGGAGCAGCGGAGGTTGGGCGCTACGCTTATGCAACGATGCAGTCTGTTGGAACGACGTTATCAGCTGTAACCGCCGTATGAGAGCAGTGCAGAGTGCGGCCATTAGCTATCCACTGGGGTACTCTTATATGCACTAACATGCACACGCGTCCAGTAAACAAAGCACAGAGAAGCTCAGATAACAACACACACAGAGGGAAGGTAAACATTACTCCACTATATCTTTAAATAGTAAGTAGTAATATTAATGCTCTGAATGTCATATAGAGAACCTTTAACCTTAACAAAGTGTTTTGCCTATAAACTGTGTGGGACACAACTCACAAATCCATGCATCTGCTTTAAAGTTTGGTGCTTCCAATAACCAACCATCCACCTTGACTTTCTCCCTACAACTGCTGCCTTGTAATCCAGGCAGTCATCACATTTCCTCCAAAACATATTTAGCAAAGCAAGTTAGTAGTAGATAACTTTTTTTTTTGTAGAAATCAGAGTTGGTTGTGTGTACTCTCAAACAGTTTTTCCTGTCCTCAGAATGGGGAGAGATGCAGAATATCACCACCCAACGTGAACAGGTTGAGCTGCGAGGGCTCGAGAAGTTCACCAACTACAGTGTTCAGGTGCTGGCCTACACACAAGCTGGAGACGGGGTCCGCAGCAACGTCCTGTATATCCAAACCCGCGAGGACCGTGAGTATACACACACAGACTCACACTCTGACTCACTCTCTGAAGAAAAAGATGTCAGCCTTTAACTTTTTTTGTCATTTTTAGTGCGGGAATAAATCCAAATAGAGCAGAGCTTGAACTATGCTTGCACAGTGTATGGGGTGAGGGTAAAGGGGGAAGGGAGATGGGAGGGGGATATATATAAAAAAAGACGCTGTATCTCAAACCCATGTCAAAAGCTCATTTATGCTGGGAAGCTCCATTAGCAGTGCTAATGAGAATTAAGAGGCTTTGGGTCGGCGGCTCAGGGCGGAGGGAGGGCTGGCGGGAGACACTAGGGGGAGGGGAGGGGTGCTCCCTTGGAGCATATACCATCCGGGAGTCAGCCATCAGCCCGGCCCGCATCCCTTCCACCAGCCCTCTTGCCATAGGCATAGGGATTAACTTCTCTTGGATTAGAGAGAATTAATTTTCTGCTTACACCATTGGAGGCGGGATTACAGCCGGATCCATGTCTCTTTATAGAGGAGGGAGAGGAGGATGGGCCTGGGGGTTGAAGATGGAAAGATAGAAAGGTGTTCACACAGCCTGTTCTTAGCCGACAAAACAAATGAACCGTCCAAAAAAACAGACGTAGTAGTAATGTCATTGCCAAGAATTTATTTTTCTCAGCCGATTTAAATTGGACTGCTAGGACTGCATTGTCTTTGTATTTAGTTGAACCCTTTACTGTGACACATCCTCCGCTGATTGGCACTGTAGTGCATAATATATTAATGTAGGTGGGGATGTTGGCTCAGCACCATTGTGCCTCTCTTCCTTGTCATCACACGGGCCGTGCTGGCTGTGCAGCAGACTGTCTGTGTGTCTGTCTGGAGTCCTGGGCAGATTTTGGGCACCAGATGGGACTTAACTCTCCCCCCCCCCCCCCCCCCCCTCCTACTGCCACTCCTACTTTGACATGGAGGTCCAGTTATGATAATGATGACTGCCTCCTCTGCCCCTCCCCAACACCACCACCACCATCATCACTCCCCCAGGAACTGCACCTATCATTCTCCCCATTCTTTCATCCCCCGCCTCCCTCTTTTAGAACCTCCCTTGCTACATCTATCCTTTTGGAGTTTTTTTATCCCTGCTCATGTAATGTGCAAAATGAAGGAGTCCCGACAGCATGGGCTGGTTGAATGACTGGATCAGGGGGCCTCACATAAAAGAAAAAGAGGAATTGGGGGTTGGATTTAGAGAGCCGGGTCTTACAATGCGGTAGCCACCTTCTGTAGACCCCAGATGAGGCCCACTGTCAAGTGCTAGTCCTATTTATGGTGGGGATTGAATAGGCTTGACACTGTGAACCCCATACTGTAAGGCCAATGCGACAAAAGCCTTTCTGAGTATCCTGTGTCCTGATGTGTTTTGGTTTAAGTGTGCATCCATTTTAAACCCTTCTAACGCCTTTAGATGGCGATGAGAGCATTATGTGGTGTCCAGTGTCCGGCTTAAGTGGCTAGCAGAGGATCAGACACTATTGTCTAATCTGTTTGTGGGTTTGAGAGTTAAGAGAACGCTGGGTGTCACAGAGTCAGAACTGCTGACCAATGTCTGACTGAACATATGTCGCCACCGTCCACCCAAAGGGAGTTCTTCCAAGTCCTCCCAGAGCGGCTTAGTGCAGGATAAGACTAGCAATCTGCAAACAAGCCTGCTCACTTTAATAGGCATCCAACACCCAGCATGTGCATGCACACACACACACACACACACACACACACACACACACACAAACACACATGCACATTTCTGCTTTGCTGATGTTCCCATGTGTTTTCTATAGTTCCCGGTCCACCTGCTGGCATCAAGGCAGTTCCCTCCTCTCCAAGTAGTGTGGTTGTGTCTTGGTTGCCTCCACACAAACCAAACGGTGTTATCCGCAAGTACACAATCTACTGCTCCAGTCCAGGGTCTGGGCAGCCGGTAAGTCCTTCCTCTGTGTGTGTGTGTGTGTGTGTGTGTGTGTGTGTGTGTGTGTGTGTGTGTGTGTGTGTGTGTGTGTGTGTGTGTGTGTGTGTGTGTGTGTGTGTGTGTGTGTGTGTGTGTGTGTGTGTGTGTGTGTGTGTGTGTGTGTGTGTGTGTGTGTGTGTGTGTGTGTGTGTGTGTGTGTGTGTGTGTGTGTGTGTGTGTGTGTGTGTGTGTGTGTGTGTGTGTGTGACTCATACAGTATAAGGGGCCAGTAGAAAATGTTCCAGGTGAATGAGAAGCAAGGAATTTGTGAACTTGATAGAAATCTACCAATGGAAATAATTAATTTTGATCTACTATTATTAATTGAACGTGTGCGTGTTTGAGTATCCTTGCGAGTGTCTCTCTTTCACCGTGTTTGCACCATTGCTTTATTTCCTGCCCTCCCAGATGAACAGATGAGGTTGTCTTGGCAACCTGATGAGACGTAGATATGCAAATGAAGCAGAGAACAAGCTCACACATGCACACTGCCGCATCAGAAACACACACATACACACATTTACAGACATCACATTTCAACATTTTCTATTTATACACGTGTGTGCGGCATTTCGGTTTTGGTTAGATCGTGTGCACACAAACACCAGCACACAGTGAAATCTGATATCAGGATAGAATCTCACTTTCTTATTATTCACAAATACTCCTCCCTCTCTGTGCATGAGTGCCATGTAAATGAGCATGGGCAGGGAGGAGAGAGAGGGAGGAAGGGAGGGGGGAAAGGAGGTTGAGAGGGAGAAAGAGACACACCATTAGAGGTAGGGAGAGACTGAGGGGGAAATGAGAGGAAAAGAGAAAGATGAGGGGAGAGGGAGAGAGTGAGAGACGGGCTGGGAAGAAGGGAGGAGCAGAGGAGGGTATCAGTCACATCGAGATGAGAGTGCTTTTGTCCGTCTTTTCATTATCTCCCCGTATCACTCCCTGGATCACCACAACACCGCCGCTCTGCTGAAGGAATGTTTCGAACGCACCCCCTACACACACACTTCCCCCCCCTCCTCCCTCCCTCGGTCCCTCCATCCTCTCCTCTTCGCTGAGCTAGACGGAGGGGGATAGAAGGAAAGAGGGGAAAGCAAATGGTGAAGGAACAGAAGATGAACACTGAGAGATGAACAGATTAAAGAGATAGAACAGAGGATCGACTTGAGAGAGAACAGTGTTTTTGTGTGCGCGTTGGCATGTGTGTGTGTGTGTGTGTGTGTGTGTGTGTGTGTGTGTGTGTGTGTGTGTGTGTGTGTGTGTGTGTGTGTGTTTTTGTGCCTGCAGGTATATGTGTGAATATTTTCTCAAAGATGTGTTTGTTGGAAAAATATCCACGGGAACACAGTTTAATCATCAGCACCGAGGCCTGAAATACAAATTTTCTTAACCCAGTTAATAAATCTGCCTATGTGAGGTGATATAATTGAATATGTGTCAAATTTATTTGGAGTGATCTGTTCTATTCTAGTCTTGTCCAAAAAAAACAGAGGAAATCCATGCACTTAATCTTGATGCATGTTTTTATTTCATTTATTTATCTTACACTTTTTCGTAGTAATTACTACTTAATTGTAACGGTCCTGAAACACTGTTTCTCAAAACATTAAATGCAATCACCACATCAGCACAGCACTTGTGTCCTTCAAAAGGATGTCACTTACTCAAAACATTAAACTTGTGTGTCAAAGGTAAATAAATTCATCAACGAGCAAATCGCTGCCATCACAATGACACTCCCATTCATCATCGTTTCACTCAAGACTGTCAAAAGTCTACTGATTAAGGTTTCTTGCCTGCTTCAGGATGTTTGCCAGTAATCTTCAGAGTTTTTCAAAGCACTGAGTTCACAGGGCAATCTACATTAGTCCGTAGAGAGGTCGTTCATATTTGACAAAGACAGGTCCCTATTCCAACAACCAGCAAATACAAACAAGAGAAATAACTAATTGGAAAACATCTGGATGCCTAAAGTCATTTAAGCAATAACACAATTCATAAGAAATATGAATACATATCAGAGTTACACATACAATATTTGAGGTCAACCAAAGACAGCGAAATTCATCCTAAAATGAACACAGTTTACAATTTAGAAACAGAAGAGCATTTGGGAAGATATAGTATATAGAAATAGAAAAAGAACCGACATGAAATGACACAGTAATGGATCCCTGTCAATATACAGGCATTTCCCATGCGATCGTTTTAAAATCTCTATTTACTCTATGTCTGTGTTAGTGTTAAATGCCCTGTAAACTCTGTCAATTGAAACACCTGTCCCCACACACACTAGATCAGCCTCATCATTGTATCTTTAAGAAGGCAAGCTGTGCTGATATCTGATCTATTTAAAATGACGGCTGAGGAAAAAGTTCACTTCTTTTGTTCCCAAGAAAATTAAGACTTGAAATGACAAAGAGTGTTGTCTTTCAATACCCATTTGGGAGCTATAAGCCGTCAACACTTCTTTAGTCAGAGAGCGGGCCATGAAGTCTGTCGTGTCACTGTCTCATCACACTTTGCTAACATGACATCGCATGCCCTCTGTCCCAGGCGCCCAGTGAGTACGAGGCCAACCCAGAGATGCTCTTCTACCGTATCACACACCTTACCCGTGGTAAACAATACCACATCTGGTCTGCAGCCGTGACAACTGCCGGCCGTGGCAACATCAGCTCAAAGGTCATAGTGGAGCCTGCTGGGAAAGGTGGGTCCTTCGGGCGAGCCTGTAGTGGAGGAGAAGGGTAAAGGGATTTCTGTAAAGGTTATGAGGGAGAGCGCTCTAGAGATGGCTATGAAACGGCAACATGATCTCCTGTACACAAATCTCTCTCATCATCCTCTCTCCTCCTCTCTCCGTCCTGCTCTCTCTGTTATGGATTGACAGCCGTAGTATTGATTAAGTAGTGGCTATGTTGCAAGAAACGCTGTTGTTAATTATGTGGTGATGAACAGGGCCTATCCAGTAAAATGACCCTTGGGGAGAGAGGTAGCAGGCAAGAATCAATAGAGAGGAGGATCTATGGAGAAAAGATAGACTGTAACTGAGAGGTTAGAGGAGGGGCTACACTAAAACACTACGCTACAGCTTTTTATTCCCTTAGAAGTGAGTAAAGGCCTTTCCCCCCAGGACAACTGGGCCACTCATTCAGCAGAGACATGCAGTTAGACATCTGAAAATACGAAGAAAGACATATTTGTCTTGGTGTAGTCAAAAGATTCATGACTTTTTTGTGTGTGCAGTCCCGGGTAAGATCCTTTCCTTTGGGGGAACGGTGACCACACCCTGGAAGAAGGAAGTGCGTCTGCCCTGCAGCTCAGTGGGAGAACCCGCCCCCACAATTAAATGGACCAAAGACAGGTCAGAGCTCATCTAACGCCACTTATATGTCAGCATCATGACTCACACAGACAGACACTGCTGCATGTGAGAGAAAAACTAAATCATTTACTTCTGGAACGAGATTAACATCTGTAACCTGTCTTTACTTCGTCAGTGAGGACTCTGCCAGTCCGGTGACAGCTGACAGTCAACGGCAGATCTTATCCAACGGCACACTGGTGCTACGTTCAGTGAAAGCGGAGGATTCTGGGTACTACACCTGCACTGCCACCAACACGCTGGGCTTTGACACCATCATAGTCAATCTGGTGGTGCAAGGTAAGAAGAAACAGAAGATGTCTCTGAGTGGAACTCCAGCGGAGGACGTGTTTCCTTTGTGATGTTTCTGCTCTGCTGTTGAGTCACTGTCTCTGTGTGTACATCCAGTTCCTCCTGATCAGCCTCGTCTGACCGTCTCCACTACCTCCACCTCCTCCATCACCCTGGCTTGGATCCCTGGGGACAACGGGGGGAGCTCCATCAGGGGTAAGACTTTCTGTGAACAGAGAAACACCTGCCCACCTTGCAGCTGACTCATGACAACACATCCTTTCAATGCGCTTCACCCTCTTGCTATCAGTTGTTCTAAATCTGCAAATAACAGGGTAAACAATGTTTCTGTGCAAGTAGTAGTCAAACTACAACTGATTGTAGCTTATTGTTGCCCCCTGGTGTCCAACAGAGGTAGCAGCAGCAGCAAGGACTCTCCACAGTCTTTCATTTCTTGGATTTACATCAGTTGCTCTAAATGACTTGACGTGTTGTGTGATTCTGCAGGATTTGTGCTGCAGTATTCTGTGGACAACACAGAGGAGTGGAGGGATGTGTTCATCAGCTCCAGTGAACGTTCCTTCAGGCTGGACAATCTGCGCTGTGGAACCTGGTACAAGGTCAAGTTGGCGGCCAAGAACAGCGTGGGCTCAGGGCGCATCAGCGAGATCATTGAGGCAAAGACACATGGAAGAGGTGAGGGGTGGAAGCAAAAGTGTTGTAGACAAGTGAACAGACTATAACTCTGGCCTCAAAACAGAATAAAGTTGTCTTCGCTTTTCGTTTTTTTTGGCTTTTGCTGTTCTATCCTAATGTTGTTTTATGGCAATATGAATTTCTGCCCCTGGACATTGAAAACATGTATAATTGTCACATAGTTTGTGCAAAAGAAATGCTTTATGTGGAGAGAATTTGTTGCCTGTTTTCTTAATACTGCTTGTATTGCCTTGTTGGCATTACCACCATCTTTCTAACCTGCCGTTGTTCTGTGTCTGCCACTCTTCTCTACAGAACCAGTGTTCAATAAGGACCAGCCGCTGCTCACCCACATCAACTCCACTCATGCAGGTCTCAACCTGCAGGGCTGGACCAGCGGCGGCTGCCCCATCACTGACATGATGCTGGACTTTAGGCCCAAAGGTACCTGGGCCTGGCAGAGCCTCAAGGCCAACTCCACCACTCAGCTCTTCCTCAGTGAGCTGCGTGAGGCCACCTGGTATGAGCTCAAAATGAAGGCGTGCAACAGTGCTGGGTGTGGCAACCAGAGCTCCCAGTTTGCCACCACTGACTATGATGGCAGTAAGTGTATCCTACATCTTTTCCTATTTGAGTGCCACGTGCACTGAATTTTCTTTCCTAGATATTTTTCTCATTGCCCTTCTCTCCACAGGTACAATCCCTCCCATCAAATCAGCGCGTGGAGAAGGGGATGATGTGAAGAAGCTGTTCTCCATCGGCTCTCCGGTCATCCTCGTCACTCTGGGTGTTGCTTTGCTCTTCATTATCCGCAAGAAACGCAAAGAGAAGAGGCTGAAGCGTCTTAGGGGTGAGAGAGAGAAAGAAAGCGAGAGTTCAGAGAGAGATCATTATTATTGTGTGTAATTAATTAATGTAACAAAGAGTGACGAGTTGAAACGATTATCTTCATAGCCAGCTATAATCTAATTAAGATATTGTCTACTTATAGATGCTAAGAGCCTCGCTGAGATGCTTATCAGGTAAGAGCCAGCGTTTTACGGGCATAGTTTTTATGCCTACTGTGTAAAGGATGTAATATTTCACATAGGTCAACCTTTGGAAAACTATATGTGTTATTTCCACGTGTGTGTGTGTGTGCAGCAAGAACAATCGCAGCATAGACACTCCGGTGAAGGGCCCTCCTCAAGGACCGAGGCTCCACATTGACATCCCACGTGTTCAGCTGCTCATTGAGGACAAGGAAGGCATCAAACAGATAGGCATGTGGCTGCGCTTAACAACAGCATGAACTAATTAATCACTGTATCACGCATGTTCTACTATCTTCTATGAGATAATTAACATTTAGTTGTGCGTCCTCATCCTTTGCTTGCAACAGGGGAGGACAAGGCAGCGGTGCCAGTGACAGACACGGAGTTCAACCAATCAGTGAATCCGCAGAACTTCTGTACCGGCGTGTCTCTACACCACCAAGCCCTTATCCAGAACTCAGGGCCTTTGATTGACATGTCAGACATCCGCCCAGGCACAAGTGAGTTTATTTTTTTTTGGCAAATCAAGCGTATTGCATTTATTACATTTCACAGCTCTTACAGTGACAGAACATGAAATAGGTTGAGCAGCTAAATCCAGGTGAAAGCTTCGATCTCGTATTGAATAGCACTTCAGACAGTAAAGACAGTATGTGGTTGTCTTGACAATCAATATATGGATACACAGTCTTTGTACTGCCAAGCTGTTCTTTGATCACCGTGACCTCTCTCAGACCCCGTGTCCAGGAAGAGTATCAAATCGGCCCACAGCTCCAGGAACAGATACTCCAGCCAGTGGACCCTAAGCCGACCGAGTCAGAGCCAGTCGACGGCCTCGGCGCGAACTCTGACGTCCGACTGGCGGACGATGGGCTCTCACGGCATCACCGCCACCGAGAGTGACAGCTACAGCGCGAGTCTGTCGCAAGACACAGGTGGGTCAATCCCAGCCAGCACCCCTGATACAATGACACTGCAACCCGTATGTACTGCTATTGCTTTTATGTTATTACCGTTTTTACATCAAGTAGCAGAACTTTTATGAAAATATATTTTTTTATTTTAAGGTTTAACATCAAAGTCTAATCCAATCCAGCAGCATATGAACAGTATAATACACCATAACATGCATTCTCAAATTACCAAATCAAAGAATGGAGAAAATCTATTCTATTCTGCCTCACACTGCCTAGTACTACCAGTAACGCTATTATAAAGAAACAAGGTACTCTAAAACAGAAAAGAGAGTGAAACGAATGATAATAATTAAAATTACGAAACCATATATAGTTTGCCCCACTCCCCAAAACTCATAAACCATGAGCTCCCAACCAACAGTTTTCTCTAAAACAGACTAAAATGTTCAGGTCAACCAGCTCAGTAAGAATTGTTGCCACAGTTATTATATTAAATGTACGTGTTTTTATGTATGTTTTTCCAGATAAGGGTCGCAACAGTATGGTGTCGACAGAGAGCGCCTCCTCCACTTATGAGGAGCTGGCGAGGGCCTACGAGCACGCCAAGCTGGAGGAGCACCTGCAGCATGCCAAGTTCACCATCACAGAGTGCTTCATCTCCGATAGCTCATCCGACCAGATGACCACAGGCACCAACGACCCGGCAGACAGCATGACCTCCCTCAGCACGCCGTCCGAACCAGGCATCTGCCGCTTCACTGCCTCACCGCCCAAACCGCAGGACTATGACCGCGGTAAAAATGTGGCTGTGCCCATTCCCCACCGCGCTAACAAAAGTAAGTACAAAGAGATGCATGAATACCTGCTTTCTCTCCAAAACCAACACAAGGAATTTTATTTACAGTGACTTAAAATTATGGGAAAAGGTCTTCCGTTGACAAAAGAGCAACAAAAAGTCACAACAACAATGCTGTAATAGAATCCAAAGAGATTTCACTAAACAAATACAAAATGACTAAAACTATATATAAATACATAGTGGGAATGGACTGCTCTCTCTGGGAGTTGGTGTGGGGACGCTGACACACCAAAGAAAAGTTTATCTCCCACAATAATGTGGATAATAAACGGGTAAATCCCACACTGTTACTAGGAATGATCCAAGTTGAATCAAAAAACCAAGTGGTCATCTTGAAGTTTCCTGGCCCGATATGCCAAATCAAAACCACCAAGTCATGAGTTAAATTGTAGGAGGAAAAGCGCCAGGGCCATATTTATTCATATGCATTTGGAAATAATGAATTTCAGCAATGGAAAAGACACAATGGCATACAATTCAAAATCACCTCACTGTATGCTCTTGTCCTGTCTCTTCTCTCGCCTCTCTCAGGTGAATTCTGCAACCTACCCCTATACATGAAGACGGACCCATTCTTCCGCAAGCAAGGGGAGCTGCATGACCCGTGCCCAGCTGTGCCACCGCGGGAAGCCTCAATCCGCAGCCTGACCCAGCGGGCGTATCACACCCAGGGCCGTCACAAGACTCTAGACCCTGCCAAGCAGCAGGTCCTGACGCTGGGCCATTCTGGGCTGGCCAGCTTGGGCGCGAGCTCGGGCACCGCCACCTTGCCCCAAAGGACTCTCACCATGCCCAGCTCCAACACTGCAGCAACTGCTTCCACTTCCAGCACGGGCAGCAACCCCACCAACAGTAACAAGGTGGGGGGCTCCAGAGACTCGCTGCTAGAGAGCAGCTCTTCTGCGCTGGGGAGACTGCAGAAACAGAGTGTGGGGGCCTACTCCAAGTCGTACACACTGGTGTAGTCCGTCCTCCTGCACAGACTTGCATTGCTATCACACTCCTCAGCCAGCCCCCCCTCTGGTGCTCTTCGGTCTGGGCCTAGAAAGGGCATGCAACCATCTTTCTTTAAACCCAACTAATGGTGAACTGCCCAGCATTCTAATTTTCCTCGGGATAGGTGTTCTCCCAGACAGAGACCCAGCTAACCCTGCTTTTCATGTTCACCTGGGACTCTATAAAAGAATTACTAACTCCAACTAACAGTTCCAGCCGGCTGGTGCTCTGCTCCGCTCGGTCCTCGCGGAGTCGCACAGCAACAAAAAAAAAAACAGGAAGTGATTCTGTGGTCATTTGAAAATATTGACTATAATTGAGGAGCTAAAAGCTCTGTGTTTATGATGATGAAGACTACGATGAAGCTGTGTGGCCATCCTGTCTCTCATATGCACACACATACTGTCCTCCATAGTTTGAGTATTATTGTCAACTTGCAGGACTTCCAGTTAAGTTCCCTATTCTTACTGTATCTTTCACCCTCTATGTGTCTCTTAAAAGTCCCAAATAGCTATTGGCAGATTTTCTCTTAATGGTGATTCCAAAACAAATGATTCAGGTTCACTTCCGAGAAGAATAAAAAATGTCTATCACAATAATATTCTCCACACATCTCTCTCCAGCTGAACAGTGTCTAACTTTTTAAACAAATCACGACAACCCAAATGAACCAGCTATAAGTTCTCACATTACAAATAGAGAATATTTGGTATTATAAAGAATTTACATATATATTTCTATGTAGGTATATTATTGACATTTAAGTGAAATTATGACAAAGTATAAATTGTATGTACTACAATAGTTTAGTAGTATATACAGCAATTTAATGTTAATGTCAAATTTAAGAATGAGACAATCGCTCAACCCAAATTAAAAAAAAAGAAGGTTGGACTAAAGAAAGAAAAAAGTTTAGTATATATACGGGATGTTCTGTATGTTGCTGTATGTAGACCGACTAACAGAAGAGTGTTTCGCTCCTGTGTGGACAGAGAGTGGCCCTTTCCAAGATGGGGAAAAGCAAGATATACTTAGTTGTAGTTTCAGTTCCTGAAAAGGCAGGCTGACTGGGTGAACAAATAAAAACCTACTTTGCTGTGTACGTGTGTTCGGCGGAAACAATCATGGCAGAAAGCCTTCCGTCATGTTATTTAAGTCTGCTTTTGAGAATTATAGGCTCGTTGACTCTATTGAGCTTCTCGAAAAGCCTGAGCGGTTGGTTAAAAAAAGAAGAAGAAATGAGTGTCACAGAAGATCCACAAATAAGTTTTATGTTGGGAGAGTGGTTGCAGACATGAGTCATGATGTCGAATCACGGCTTCAGTAACACATCCTACCAACTTCCCAGCCTGCCTTGGTGTCACCCAGCCGAGCTTCGCTCTTCAAAGAAACGTACAAGTAGCTGAAAGAATCCCAGTCATGATGTGAATGAAGTAAAATAATATAATGTTGAGCGATGTTATATGTCAGGGAGTTCAGTTTTGAAAATTATATAATGTTCACTCAATTGATATCTTTGTTGTTGCCCTGTCTGAATTACTGTATATGCCCTGCTTTCTTTATCTCCATACCCCTCCATTATGCTCTGATGTACATTCACACAAGAACCTTTTGGAATGTCTCCATGATAGCGTTTTGTGGTTTATATTTATTTATCCATGTACTTTATTTGTTTGTTCGTTTAGGGGAGGGGGTGTCTGTTGGTCCGTTGATTTTGATTCATAATATTCACTATAATTTGTTTGGGGTTTTGTCAAAATTTTGGTAGTGAGGTATGTGGCCTGTGGCTAAAACCAGTTCAGCCAAGTGAAATCAGGGACTCGTAGCTCTTTTGGTCACACAAACTTACTGTTGTGTATATACTGGACTGGAGTCGGTCTGTAAACCTGAATCATTCCGGCTCCCGTCCTTTTCCCCCCGTTCAGATAAATTAAAGTTAAAATTCACCACCCGGAACATGCTAGATCCATCATCTCTACCGTTGTCAGTGTTGTTTATAGATTAAGTCTTGTACATAAAAACACAGTTTTGTATGAAGAGCTATTTTCGTCAGAATAAATCAGGGGACACATCAGGGTTGAATGCCCCAATTTCAAAATTGAAATAGTATCAAAAATAAAATATTTTACTTCTGAAATGGGCAAAAAACATTTTTTCTTTCCCTTTATGTTTTTGATACTAATTTGTTGAATTTTTATTCTTTTTTTAAAGGTCTTTTGCTGTTGTCATTTGTCCTATTTACTTTTTTTATTATCATTATTTTGTATTTTGTTCATCCTCAAAAAATCATTGCATGCTTGCTAAAAGGGAAAAACTGAAGGAAAAAATGTATGAAAATCAAAAACAAAACAAAACAAAACAAAAAAAAAAAAATGTTGAGGGTATCCCAAACATTTGTTTGAGTTGCTTGTTATAGCAATTGCTTGTGTTCAAAAGTACATTTTCTATGAAAAGAAAACAAAAACTAAAAAGATCATTCTAACACCTTGTGCAATAAAGCTATCTTTCATAAGTCACGGCCTCTGTCATTCTCAACAGGTTTGTTTGCATATCGTCTGAATATGAAAGCAGTTCTCATGCTGGCAGGACCATGAGACGAGGTGAGAGGAGACGAGAGGAGACGAAAGGAGACGGGGGAAAAGTGCTTGGAGTATCACTGGACGACCTGTAGCAGGTTGATAATAATAAAACCAAAACTAAATCCCAAAACAGAGTAAAGTTTTTGGTGTTGATACTCAGCTGATGTTGAAAAGATATATATCTGAAAATGTAAATATTTATCCGGTATGAAAATGGCCAAACCATTATGAAAATGATGTAATGAGAGCATACGCTAGTCTGGATAGATGTGTAAACGTGTCCATCATACTGACGTAAAGTGTACGAGACTTTGTATGTTTGTTAAGGAGGCCTCGTTCTGGGCTACAACATTGTGCTCTCAGAGGACTTCAGGGGAAGACAAGAACCGCATAGAATAATCAAGTTCTAATTTGAACACTATTGTCAATAACAATACTGATAACTCACAGAAGATAGCAAATTCAGGTCAAATACTCACAATATCAATGAAAAGGGTATAAGCTACAATTACACTTAAATCAAGGGATACGCGTCAGTCAGTCCAATGTGTCGCATATTGTTGGGAAACGTCCCACTTCTCTTTCTCATAAACTGCGTAGTTTATAAACTCAGGCTGGAGAGTTCCTCAATTCATAGTCGTATATATATTAACCATAAGAAGAAAATAAACACTATGAACACTGTACTGACTTTAGATCAGTCATCTAAATAAATAAAAAAAACTAATGCCAAAACCACGTTCCTCTGAATGACACAAGAGATTAGTCAGATGAATTTATGATGTTTGAAAATATGTCTGGCACAGCATGAGTCAACATTCTATGAGTAGTCATAGAGGAGTAAGGCGGCCCAGATCACCTGTGAGACTTTGTGAGCCAAGAGACACTTTCTTTAGATTTGTGGCACCAGACATGATCTCAGCAATGCAACTGAACAAACCCAGAGACGAATCTGAAAAAGGAAAAGGCGGAAATACATAACTAGCAGAGTCATGTCACTTGTTTAATCACAGGCAAATCCACAGTGAGTAGTGAGACGCCCACCTCCTGGAACAGTAGCTGTTCAGCCACAAGATGGCGTCATACCATTATAATGTCTCACCTCTCCACACAGGTCAACAGATACTGTGTTCTACCAAAAGAGTGCAGTCAATCATGACTAACATGCTGTGAATAATTGATGTTTCTCGGGAATCACCTGCACCACTGCCTAAATACTACAGCAGAGGTTATATATGTTGTGTAGGATGAAGCTTCTGTGTGAGACGAATGCTTCATTGAGAGCAGAGTTCAAGAGTTTTTGCTTTAATTTAGCTTGGGCCTCTGATTATCTTTGATGAGCAGCAGCCACACAGCCTGACAATCAGGAAAATAGTTAAAAACGTGGATAATAATAGTAGCCTGTCTAATATTTTGTCAGATGACAGCAGGGTGTAGCCTGTGTACTCAACATTTTAACCACCAACACGATATGCTTGATATTCTCGAATCGCATGGCCCCTTTGTTGTGACCATATTAATCCAACTGATATTGTGAGGTCTCATGAATTAGAATGAAATTAAAATGAAGTTTTAAAAATGAACTTCCAATTTCATTTCAACCTTGTGGGATTACTCTAATGAATGGAGGTACCGCTCACCTTGTAAGACACAAACACATGCACCACCAGAAAGCCGAGGACAATTTTACAATTTAATTTATTAACTATTATACAGTTCACATAAGGCCTTCATCTTCAAACACTTTTCTCAGTCAGATAAATTCCATGGTTTGCTCTTGGTGCACAGTACATAAACTTTCACGTTTCAGCTATTTCACTTTAGTATTCGTTTTGTTCACGTACTAATTTCATGTTTTAAAACAGGGAGAGGCTTTCATCCTTCTCCCTTGGTGTGTTTTTTTTTTTATTTTACTTTAATCATGCACTAAACTTAAGTGGCCTTGAACCATTCACAAAAATTGTAAAAATGGACCTTTAATCATTGAAATACACACTAGAAATGTTTTCTACCATTGACTAACGGGTGGTGTTCCCCAACATACAAATAAACAACCATTATAGAGTAGTATGCACTCACTTTTTTCCTCATTGAACGGTAAATTTCCCACGGTTGTGTCAGAAGTTAAGTGATGTGGTAAGATTATATACTCCCGGGAGTTGTGTTATAGTGGGACAGTTGCTTGGTAGGTTCCGGTCTTTATGTTACAGCTTGCAGCTATGAGCAGTTTGAAAGAGCCCTCAGTTTAGTCGGACGAACACATAAAACGACTGACTTCCAACAGCATTGCGATTCCAAAAAGTACCAGAAGGTGATGATCCCAAATACTACGACAACCAAAAGGTCTAACTTGTCTGGTCGTCGTTGCAACAAGAACAGAGCTTCAATCATCCTGAACTTCAATCTCTAGTGGTCCATTTCTACTTGTTCCCACTGAAAAGACAGCGCTCCCTGTCACAAGCTTAATGGGTAAAATCACCAGGTCTTCATCAACACTGCTACCACTGACAATCAGCCGACTGTTATCCATGAAAAGGGAGGACCAGCACTAAACTACTTCACTAGAGCAGGTAAACGGCCAGTGGTGCTTCCTGAATGTGTCCTACCCACAAAATATTTAACTTCTACTGGTCATTGTATTGTATAGCAGGACTAGCAGTGACAGTGCGTCGAAAATACTAAACCTTCTGAGTTAAAGGTCCTTAATATTAGATGAAGACAAAGAGCCTGGGCTGATGGACAGCCACGGCAAACACATCCAGCAACCTATCACGTTCCAAGCGTTTGGTTTCAATAGACAGCAGGTGGCAATGCAGAGTTGTGTTATGGTACGATTACGTTACACATTCAAATATTTCTCCTTCACTTGACTGATGGGCAGGCAACGTTTTCTCTGATATTACATTGGTCAAATTAAACCAATCTTCCCCTAAACATCCACTCTGATCAACCAACAGCTAGAAAGAGGACGAACTCTTAAAGAAACCTATTTTCCACATGGCTGGAAGAATGAGGAATATGGGTAGATTCAGACTCCCCATCAACCTAAAATGGTACGTCTTGATCAACTTAAAGAACGCAAGTTTTTACAAAATGATCTGTTTTTTTTCACAAGCCTGCACTGATGCCACATTCAGCCACTGAACAAACAATATGAACAATAAATCAATGTGGCATTTCTTCAAATTTAACACTACACTATCAAAAAGTGCTTCAGATAAGTTTGTGGATACAAAAACAAGTTTGATGTAAACAAAGTTTGATCTGCCAGAGCTCTGTAAAGGCAATGGGTATGGCTGTTTGAGCTGTGAAATTAAAAACACAAGAAAAACAGTATGTCAACAAAAAAAGAACCCTTTTGAGGGAAAAACAACAGTGATCATTAAAGTGCATCCCTGGATGTGTAACCCCCCCCTCCCTCCCTTCCCCATGCTGACCGCTCAAGCAGAGCCGATGAGAGAAACCCCAAAGGCAGACAGAGGAACCTCTGCTATATGGAGCAAACTGCTGCCCAAAGGACCTACAGAGGAACAGTCTCAAAAAAATCCAGTGGCAGTACTTTCATGAGAAAAAAAGAAAAAAAAACTGAAACAGTTTAAAAACACGGTGGCCACAAATCTTCCAGCTTGGCATAGAGGTTTCTATTTGTTGGTAGTGTAGGATAAATGGTGGCTGTTGACAGAAGAGATGCTCGCTGTGACCGCAACCTCTGTCCTCCTCTTCGGACCTGAAACCCTTAAATTCCAGGCGATGAGGGGCTCAGAGGGCAGAGGAAGAGTCACTGATAACGGTACGCTGATGCACATAAGTGTGGATAAAAATGGCAGGTTAGGGAAGCCTCTCATACACTTCCTATCTCCTCTCTTCATAACCTAGGTTGTCAATGATCAAAGACATAGTGTGCACAGGTTTTTTTTTTGTGTGCGTGTGTGTGTGCGTGGGTATGTGTGTGTGTTGGTGATAAGGTCCAGCATCATCATGGGCACACGTGGTTTCACCATCTCTCACAGTGTCTCTTGTTCGGCAGGGGAATGGTGGGAGTGGGGGTGCTGGTGGAGGGGAGGGAGCAGGGACTGAAGCGGAGACTGGGGGGTGGTGGGCGGGGACTGCTGCAGGGGGCTGAAGTGTGCGGTGGTGTGGGGGGGGGAGGAGCGGTAACAAGAGTAGGCAGAGCTCCCGCTGAGGGTGGTGGTGGGTGAGGCGGGGAGGCCTGCTAGGCCGGTGGGGGAGTCGAGGAGGGGCTGGTTGTAGAAGAAGAACGCACACTGGTGGATGAAGCTCTCGATGATTGTCTGGTAGGTGCGCGTGGCGGTCAGGGCATCCATAGTGGTGAAGTCTGGCCTCATGAGGGTGGGCCAGAAGCAGATGGACAAGTTTTCACTGGTCATCAAGTTCAACCTGTTCAGCTGGCTCACCCTGGGAAAAACACAAACAGACAGACAACAAATGATCAACTCTCATCATACAGTGCAGAAAAACAAAACAGATGGGTGTCTACCACAGAGGAGCAACAAATTCACAACATGATTCAAGCAGTGGAGAGGGAACTTACTTGTATAAGTGGCTCACGACATATTTGAAGACCTCATAATTCTCCCTGGGGAACCTCCTTAGGACGTCCTTCATGGTATATAGCCTCTGTTCCCGGTCATTCATTTCTGCACATAGAGAAGAGAGAAGTTAAGTTAGTCAAAATCAAGACCTCATCACCGAACACAGTAATTTGAAACTTAAATGTCTTCATACACTACCATGAAAATGATTATTGTCAACACTAAAACAGAGCAAAACAGGTCAGCCAAAACCCTCCCTACCCTCTTCCCTGCTAAAGAAATAATCTTTGTATGTGCTTGTGAAGACCCTCCCAGCCCAGCAGTGTTTGCTTACTGAAAGCATCCAATAGGTCCACCTGCAGAGCACAAGGCACCAGGGGCTCAGGCAGCTCAGAGAAGAAGCTTTTGAGGGCTCCAGCCACAGTGTTTATGGAGAAGTCTTTCTCTACCAGGTCTAATCCGTGGTCTACACAAGGAGAGAATGAGAGAGTTATAGGGATCAGAGGAAATGAGCCCATCAGCAGTAGCTGTCAGCAGGACTGAACAATCACTTGCATGTCACTTTCCTTTGGTAACTGTTTATGTTTTGATTAGGCAGCCACATAATTACATGTCAAACAGCTGGTTCAAACAAGTCTGACGATCAGCTCACCCTGTTCAAACTGCCTCTGCATGCTTTCCATCTCCGACTTGTTGCCGCTTACGCGGTACAACCCCTCTGTATTCAGGCCTGGGGGAAAAAAAGAGCGCAGCAGAGAAAAAGGGGAAGACGTGGGGGGGCACAGTGGGAAATGAGGAAAGCACAAACACTTCATTAGCCCCATTGCAAACAGACATGGCAATACAGATGCTGGCAGTTTGTGGGGGAGTACTCAACTGAATAAACCCTTGAATTACTTTCAAATCACAATGTGGTCATGAACAGGTGCACTGGTTTCGGAGTTCCAACAATAAACATTTTTCTTTAGGTGACTATTCAATAACGTTTATTTAATGAAAGATATTTACCTGTAGTGAAGAATAAAAACTGATAAATGACCATTGTTAGTATTTCAGATTTTGCATATATCACATGCAGAACAGCACAACATGGGTAAAAGATAAAACAACGTACCTGTGGTCTCAATAAAGCGGACACACTTGTCGATGAAGAGTGGGATGGGTCTGTCTGGGGATACCACATTCACCAGGGGGGCCCCAAAGTAAATGCTCTCCGGGGGCTTGGGAATGGCTGGACGGGGCTTTGGTCTTGTTTTCTGTGGAGAAATAAAGACAGAGGAATGTGAGTGTCTCAAACAGGGATACTTATGTTGATACTAAGTTGCACTGGTAGATTTCTAACAAAATGTAATGTTCTCCATCCAGCAAATCAGGAGTTCCTCACATTCTAGATCCTCCCCAAGACATTACCACAGTTTAAACATACTCACTCGACAGTGAGTGGTGCTCTTTTTATTTTTCATAAAAGCCAAAAACAATCTCTGTATTATGAACAAGTTAATATAAAAGAGAAAAAGGTGATATAATACACACCTTGGCTGTTCGTCGCAGGCTCTTCAGAATGTTCCTCTTTTTTGGATCCTCACTCTCTTCAACAAGACTTTCGCCTTTCAGGGTCCCAAAGTCATCCTCCTTGGACTTCTGAAGCGCTCCCATCTCATCGTCGCTGCCTATGAAGCTTGTGCGGAAGCTGCTGAACTTGCCAAGCCGCTTGGAGCGGTCGCGGTAAAGACGAGGCTTCACCCCCGCCGCCGAGAACTTCCTCCTTCGCTCCAGAGAGCTGCTGTCCGCTTCGCTGTCCGAGCCATTTCCATTGGAGTGCATCCTGTTGGAGTTGCGGATGGTGATGATTTTGCCTTGTGTGCTGTCGTGTGGCACCGAGTAGATGATCTCCTCGTTGCTGGGACGAGGTTTTGAAACTGCGTCAATGGGTTCGGCATAGTCTGAGGGATCGTAGCCCACATCCCCACCGGGAACCCAGGTAACAGCAGAGGGTAGGGAGCGACGATGACCCATTGTATCGATATATGGGTTACGGCTCACCTTCCGGAAGTCAAAAGTGACACCCGGTTTGACTCTCACCTGGGGGGGCACTTTGTTGTTGAGTTTGTTCTCAAAGTCTCTGATGTCAGAGATGACAGAGATGTCACTGGAATCCAAGTCGGGCAGGTTGAAGCCCCCACTGTGAGAAGTGAGTGTGCCATCACAGTACGGGGGTGATGGCTCTACGTCATCCTCTGAATCCAGGTACATGGTGACAGGACTGGGAGAATTGCAGCGTGGGGAGTACACGTTTTCACTGGTGCATGCTTCGGCAACATTATCGTACATGTGCGTGGCCTCCACAATGTTGCGTTTCTCAATCACCTCCATCAGAAAAGAATGGAACATTTCTATCCTGTGCAGGCCTCCCACCACCCCCCCGGATCCACAAACCACACTGTTGAAACGACCCTCAATCTCACGGGCCAGCTCCTCCCCTTGAATCAGCTGTTCACAGGCATAGTCGCCGTCAGTGAGCTCTGCCTGGCTATCTCCCACTGCCAACAGCTGAACTGGGATGATGTCCTGAACCTCACACAAGAATGCACACAGGGTCTCCAGGGAGGCTTTCCGGGAGGCTGAGTACACAGCAATGTAGCCGTGTACTAACCTGCTCTTCCGCAAAGTAAAGGAGGCGTGGTATGAGAGCAGAGAGAGCTCAATAGCTATCTTGTGTCCTCCAACCGTCTGCTCCAGTAATACTGAAGTGCCACTATTAGACATGGGCCTGCAGTGCTGATGCATTAGGAAAGGGGACAGGAGCTGTTCAATGTCGTAGGAATCTCCACACATTAAGCACATGACAATGCGAAGGTCGGCCTCTGGGGCCGGCTGATGAGGAGAGTCTCGGAGACCTGGAGGCTCAGGGAGGAGGGGAGGGGAGCTGCTACTAAAAGATACGCTCCTCCTAATATCCAGAAGGCCCCTCAGCACCTGGTTGATTTGAGTCTCGTTGACATTATGGCCATAGCCCACACCAGGGGAGGCAGGGTCTAAAAAGCTACACTGCAGCCTCCTTGCAACCTGCTGTCCCTGTGTTATTAGGTTTACGGCAGTTTCTCCACCTATATCCACATATGATCCTACGCCTCTTTTAGTGACTAAAAGCAGGGACGTTGGCAGCTGTGCTAGCTGGGTGTCCCTTCGGCCAAGAGTTGACTCCCTAAGTCGCTCAAGACTTTCAATCACATAGGAGAGGGACTCTTTTGAGTTGTACAGACACAGACATCCGTGAGGGGTAAAAGTGGGGGTGTGGAAGGAATTCACTGGAAGACGCACGTTTCCCTCGATAGGCCGCAGCGTCAATTCATACATCTTCCCGTCCAACACATACCAGTCGTCATTTGTGCAGAGAGCCCTAATCTCATTGGAAAATTCTCTGGCCAATCCATCCCTCCCTAGTATGACAAGGTTAATTCTGTCAGCCTTGGTGTCCCCAAAATGAGCTTTCACATCAAAAAATGGGTAACACGTGGGGAAACGTGAGACTAAGATTTGTTCAATCTTAGAGTCTCCACAGTTAGGACTGCTCGGGCAGGTCTCCTTGGTAGGGTGATAGACGAAGTGGATATGCTTCAGTACCAGAGCATCTCTTTCAGCTGGTAGCTTCTGTAGCGCCTTGAACCGCTGTTCCTCCCCCAAAACCTCCTGAATAGCCCCCATCTTCTCCTTGCTTGGCTTGGCATCCACCTCAAGCTCATAAAAAAGCTCGGAGTACTCCAGTAAGAGCTCCTGAAAGTCTTCTTTAGCGCGGTTAATGGTCTCCTTCTGATGGCGGTTGTACAGGTCCAAGTACTCAGTCTCTTCAAGCCACTGGTAGAACTCTTCATTCATGATAAAGCTGCGGGCCTCCTCCCAGGGTCTACCGGGTGTGACAAAGGGAGAGGAGGCTAACTTGTGTTTAAACTCCAGCCTCATTTCTGCCCGTCTGCACTCATTACGCAGATGTTCCAGGTGGGCATTAAATAAGTCCTCCGCTTCAGCAGTCTCCAGCAGGTCTGAAGGGATTCGCTCATCTTCCATGTTATCAATGTGAGACGTATCCTCCCATGGCGAGTCCTCCAGAACGACAAACCAGTGGGCAAAGTGCTGCTTGGACTCGAGGACCTTCTGTACCCCAGACCAGCTCAGCTGATCTATCTCATCCAGGTCAGGCACCAAAGAACTAAGTGCTAAAGGCAGAGTGCTTAAGTATATTCTACGACGCCTCTCAATGTGCTCCTGCTTCAGGCGGTAGACATGCTGTTGAAAGAGCTTCTTGCATTTAGCCGTTCCCTCCAAGAACACATATTCTTTGTACTCTGGGGAGGTGTTCATGCGTCGACTGGTGTTTAACCAGGTTTCATTATGGTTCTTTACAATGCGGTTGATTAGCCATTCATAGCGATCCTTGGCAGAAGCTATCTGCTGACTCTGGAGCTTTAGGGCTTCAAAGTAAAGAATGATCTTGGGCTTGCCCCTGCTCTTATCAATAAGTTGAACCAAAGTGAGGAAGGCAAGGTCCACATTTATATTTGAGCGTGCAGATGTCTCCACCACTGGTAGACTCTTTTTTGTGATGGCGAAGGTATGTGCATCTTTGATGTAGCGTTCAACTCCTTCATCACATTTGGTGAGGGCCATCACAATGGGCTTCTTAGTCTTGCTAAGCTGTACATATAGGTTTGTGACAAATTTCAGCTGGTCATCAAAGTTGCGGTTCATGCCCCGGCTGACATCAACACAAAGCAGGAAGCCATCGACCTGCAGCTTGCCCTCAGGCATTTGCTTTTGCTCAAAGTCTTGCTCCAAGCCCAGCTGATCGGTACAGAAGTACATGAGCTTCTCCGCTGAAGCCAGCTTGGTTCCCGCGGCCCGTTTGATGTAGGGCTGCATAGCAGTGCTACGGTGTGGCTGAAATGTCTGGTCATCAATGAACTCAGTTTGCTCCACAACATGCATCCTGCACTCAGGCCCCTCCTCCAGAAGCCGGGACACCTCCCCCCAAAACAGAAAGTGATCATTGTTGACCACTCGACCCCCAAAGTCACTGGTGCTCAACACTGATGTGTGGTCCAGGTAGAAGTCATCAGCACTAGGCCGCACATACCGATTACAGAAGCAGGACTTGCCAACCCCACATTGGCCCTTCTCCTTCTCTGTTCCTGACAAACCCACTACAATGAGGTTGTAAATGGGCGACCGGACATCTTGCTTTTTCGCCATCATGGCCTGCTAATGCTCATCCTGCCACAAACAGGCACTGTATAAAGGAGTTCACTTGAATGTTTGTCCATAAAGTTGCTGATCCACAGAGGAGATCAGATTTCACTTTCTTCTGCTGGGCTTTGGTTTTAATAAGTGCAGTGATATGAGCAGAGGGTTCTTTCATTCACTCCTTGTATGAATCAGATCCTGTCAAAAAAACAACAACAAAGAAATCAGACAAACTGAGCAATCAACAAATAAAAAATACATTTTGAATTAAAAACGGGGAAAAAACATCAGACTCCTAACCTTAGGACATACTAGGCAACTTACATTAAATAAAAACATATTGTTAAAACATGCTACTTCACGTGATAATGGACTTGTGTTAGACAATATTTCAGCTGACAAAATGTTCCACATAGACGTTGCAAATGTCTGTCAACTTGCATAAAGCTATTTTTCCTTTCCTTGTTAATAATTGAGTGATCTCTAATAATAACTCAATATGACAATTACAGAGGAATGAAAGAGGCACATCTCATTCCAGCTAGTGCCCATTTCCTTTTTATACCAAATGATATTAAAGTAATTGACCCTAAATGTTGAACGTCTGGTATAATGTTTAAGACCAACTAACATTGGCTCTTTGATTCTGAATTCAATTGGTTACTGGGCTCCAATTACTGTCCCCGACTGTGGCCTTGGTCGTATATCAAGTCTGATCATTTATGAAACACAATTAGTTGTAATATGTGTGAAATCACTGCATCCATTTTATCACTGTACACACACTGCTGTAGTTTTTGGCATTATATCTAACCACCAGCAAAAGCTTAATGAAGACGGTGTTACAGGACCAGTCACAATATCTCCTGACTTTTAGATATTACAAGTAATGGCCGGAGTAAAGTAAATACAATTGTAAAGCAGACAGCGCACTGACTTCTGCAAATTACATTAAATTGTCAAACAGATGTATTGTATATGCTCGGGCTGCAGCTATTACTCTCTTTTGTGTTAAATAATAACAATGCCCATAAGGTCTTCCCAGAGCCAAAGGTGATATCTCCTGTTATGTCTGACCAACAGTCCATAAGTATTACAATTACTATCATAGAAACTTAAGAAAACCAGAAAATGTTCACATGTGAGAAGCTGGACCAGTTGGTGGTATTTTTGCTTAAATATTACTTATTGAATACTATTATCATTAGAGTAATCAAACCTGTTTCCTATCAATCTTACATCGATCAACTACTTCATTAATCAACTCATTTCAGCCCTGGTCCACTCATCTCAAGGCAAACTCAATATCAGACCAGGGTCAAAGTCGTTACATTGATCCTTGAAGAAAACCTGTTGGGAGTGGTGCTCTTTAAATGACAATGTCAGCTGACATCAGTGAGTGGGGTGACAAGCATAAAAATTACTATGTCGTAGGCACCTCAGTCTTTTAACCTAAATGAAACAGCAGCCATCAGCCCAATCTCCACAGACAAAACTGTGAATGAATAAAGAACGTATTACCGGAGAGCCAGACACAAGCACAATCTCTGCCAAACGACACTGACCTTGCTCAATCCTTTAGGACACTTAATAGGCCTACTTCCACTATTATAGCATTGATTAACACCTCCATTATAATAGCACTGGTGCAATTCCGATATAGCCTATATGTAGTCGGCTCATAATTTCTAAGGGAGGGACAAAAAAAAAAAAAAAAAAAAGGACCGATTGCAGAATTTCACTTATGCGTAATGGGATTCACTGGAGTCAAACATCATGACAAGTGGAATTATGGGCTTACATTGAAATGAATATCATGTCACATGAAGTGACCGCACATTAGAAACAAAACAGCTCCGCCGGCAGGGTCAAAAGCAACCACGGGCAGTCCACACCGCTCAGCTGAGCTAGGCCTGATATATAACCAAAACGGAACGGACAAGTTCTCTGCGATTAAAAACCACCAAACTGCTCCGTCCATCGGCATCAAATCACAGCTCATTAAAGTGCACCTTCGAGCAATTCCGTTTACATAACGCGCTTACTTAGTTAAGATTTGGTAAAAGGTTACAGCCTGTGTTTGGCAAAGGATTAACAGTTAACATGAGCTTTAGGGTGCGCACACACACACACAGACACACACAGAGAGGGGCTGACCACGCCAGGCCTGCTGTCTACAGAATGAAATAGTAGAGCCAAAATCTATAGCCTACCTTCTCCACACCGACCATGTTGAAAGAGAATGTATTTACCCAGCTGTCTAGGGTGTAGCACTCGACAGCTTCCATAGGAAATAGCCCACGAGAGAATAGGGCATATGTAGCATGCGTACGTACCATCGCGTTTCTCCCTTTCTCCTCTCGCATCTGTCAGGCCAGCGCTTGCCGCAGCCCTCGCCGCCTGATGTGCACAAGCGTAGAGCCGCAGAATTGCACTATGGGGTCGTCTCAACTCACGGATAACACTGATAATACCACAACTTTGTGCTATGGGGTTATTTCATTCAAATATCCATTACCCATGCCTGGATTCTCTGGTTTAGGATCACTGTTTTCGTTGCAATTAAACACGGGGAGAGGAAGAAATAAATATCCCAAAATGACAGAACAATCCGATTTTGTTCTTGCAAAAGGGTGGCTGTTGTTTTTTGTCCTCGTGAGAATTTCAGGCGTACAAAGAAAAATCTGCTTAGCCGTCTTCTTCTCGGTTCACCACGTTGCTTTTTCAATAATTATTCTGTCCATTGTTGTGCTCACATAATGCTGGGCCGGTCGCGCACACGAGACAACGTTTGAGTTTCGTGCAATCGCCCTGGTGTGTCGTCTGAAAATATGTTTCTACTGCAACAGAAATTGTTCATGTCCGGATGCAATTCGTGAGCAGATTGCGTGCGTGAAAGTGGTATTTCTGCAAAGCTTTCCGATAATGGCGGCGGCCCTCCTCCCCGGACCTAGTTCTCCTCTTCTTTTCTTTTGGAAAAGGGAGCTGTGGAGACAGAAGCGGCGCAGAGAGGGACTCACCCAGCGGCGCCCTCACACAACTGCAGCAGCTCGGTGCTCTGCTAACGTTAGCTCACCAGTAACGTTACACTGCCCATGCGGGGCTCGTTACCTACAAGTAATCGATTTCTCAGCATTCAGTCCCTAATTAAAGGCATTACCGCACTCTATGTTTCATGCAGCCGTTTGTTCCTGAAAGGTTCACCCAGAGAAAGTAACGTACAGGTTTGAGGTTTTTATTATAAAACCAATTTACAGTGAGGGGTTTTATGTGACTTGTAACGTTAGCGTTTTCCATCTAATACACAGGTTAACGTTACTGGCTATTTTTGCAGTAACGTAAACTACAAGCTGACGTTCGTGGGTGATTTTATTTTAATACTTAACGTATACTGTAACGTTAAGTATGTTTAAAGTAAACCGACTAACGTCCAGTTAACACTATTGCTTATTCCCGTAAAGTTATGTTAGAAAATATCAAGCTTTAATTTGTAAAGATAAAAATGCATATCATTTAACAGTGGGATATTTAATTTCATGATATCATGTGAAAAAACATAAACTGCTAAAGTCTTTTGTAAACTCACTTTTAAGTAAACAGACAAACAGTTGGAGGTAAATGAGACTGGACCTGACAGACCTTAGTGTTTCCCAAGGTACAAAGAAAAACAAGGGAATATGACTTTAATATAAATTATACTCCAATACACCTAGACAGCCAGATGTAGTGAAGGCCACCGCGTATAGTCCAACACCGCCTACTCATACATTTGTGCTGGAAAAGGTCCCAATATGGTGCCGTTCAGTTCCTCCACCTTTAACAGAGGCTACCTGGCATCAGTCATCATCATCCGCATGATATCTGATTACTTTGATGATTCACTTCAGCGTTACCGCCTCCTAGCGGATTTATGGGCTAAAAACTACCTGAAATTCACCTTTGCAGTGAGGGCTTCATGCGTTCGCAGTTTTTACTTTCTGGATACATTCCACGCATTTTCTACTAAGTACGTTTGCTGTCTCGTAATTTCATTGCGTCTGGATCCAGCGGTTCCGAGTGGGAGTGCATCTTAATGTAACTTGTGGCCACCACCAGACTGCACCTGGAGACCAAGAAGAAGACTGTTCATGCCCTCTGAATATTAAGGAAGACCAGGTAGGCTTATTTCTATGTGTTTATTACAGATGTGCATGTACATTATTTTTGTATGTGTGCATGTATTTGTCTAGTTTTGTGATGTGCAAGATGCATACAATTTTCCCAGTTATACTTGATGAATTGATAAATTGATAAAAGCTGTTGTGCTTGGTGTTGGTAGAAGAGATGTTGAGATTATTTGCTTGAATACAAGTAGAATTGTCACAGTGTAGAAATACTATTACAAGAAAAAAAATCCTGTATGCAAATTAAGGCTCTGTTATTGGTTTTAAGAAAAGACGGTGGGAATTTACATCTGTTTGTGGCACCAGACCCAAAGTCAAGCAGTCATCAAGCTCATTCGGATTCATCTTCTAGGAACCAAATGTAATGGCAAGCCATCCCATCCCTTATCACACAAAAAAAGAGGCACTGGAGCCAGCTTTGTGTAATTGATATTGCTACCACTAGGCAGAGCCCTAAGCCATCCTATGATTCATATCATCAAGAGGAGTTGATCTAGTTATAAGCTTGTGCTTATTATTGTTCCAGTGATCATGCTAGGTAAGTTAAACTATTGACTTAAAACCCAGTGGCGGCTGGTGGAAAATTTTCTTGGTAGGGCTGTGCCACATCCAATCAATTTCAGCAAACATCCCAGAATGATTTAATGCAAACAAATTAAGGTATCAAACACGCATTACTACTTTGCAGTTAAATATTTAACATTCATTCCAACACGAAAAAAAGTAGTAAATAACACTTTGACAAACACGTCAGGACATCTTATTTTAGTCACCCTCACAGGGAATTCAGTATAATATAATATATATATATATCATATAATAATATTCACTATAATATAAAAAACACACATATATATATATATATATATATACACACACATACATACATACATACATAACTATATATCCATTTCTCAGACAGGTGCTTCATATCATTCACTCCCTAACTGTCCATGCTGGTTCTGTCCCCGTTGTTTTAAAAAGCTAAATAAGTTATTATCATGACATCATCCAGCGAGCCAAACCTGTCTGGTGTACAGCTACTAGAGAAGCTTCATGTACTGCTTCTCTTTCCTGCTAGTCTGCTGTCTGATTGTGAGGTCAGGCTGATCTGGGATCAGCTCTTTCAGCTGTAGTTTCTCCTCTCAGTTCTCCTCTCAAACGGGTCTTGGAGGAGCAGTGCTCGCGCTGGCGCTCGCCTGTAGAGACTAGTCCTGACGAGAACGCGCAGCTTGGGGCAGAACGAAATCTGCCCCAAGCTGAATCTATTTGAGGACGTTGATTGGCTAAATTGTATGTCACTCATTTATATCTTTAGTCAGCATTAAAGCATTGGGGCAGTTTCTCCAGCGCCCCAGCCAGCTGAGACGTGCACACGCAGAGGACCTGCAGACAGGCGGAGAGGACGTGCAGGAAAAGCATATATTTACCGCAGATATCAGATTTTACACATATTACTGGGTGATTCCATGTTTCAAAAACACAAATATTGTCAATTTGTATAGTTTATTATTATTTATTTTATTTTTTATTATTTGTAGCTCAAGGGGGGGCGGCGCCCTAGCGCCCTCTATGGACCAGCCGCCACTGTTAAAACCTCTTCCTCATCCTCATGTTGACTGTGTTTAATTTTATAAAGAGAGAAGACACTTAAGATGACTACATATACATATGTGTTACTGTGTCTTTGCTTTTAAATTCCTACGCCATATATAAATGTGTTCCCACAGCTTGTAGATTCATGGGGTTTTGTTTTACACCTTGATCAATTTAGTAGCTCTCGTGGTGTAACAAGTATCTGGGGGATGAGAGGCAGTTGAGGTGAGAACGGGGTGAAAGGGAAAGCAGATGGGTGCTGAGGGAGCTCAGCGCAGATGGACGATAGGCGACAAAAATACTTCTCAACCAAGGACATTACAAACAGGAAACTTAGGTTAGGAAACCCCACACAGCGTTCGCATATTTTCGTCATGTTGTAGTTGACTCCAAAATAGCTTTACATTCAAGCATGCATAATGCAACACAACAGGTCCAGAGATAGGAAGGAAAGAAGAAAGAGAGACATTTCATTCTGGAAAAGATAGCATGGGGAGATTTAGATGAGCTAGATAGGGGTTAAAGATTATATCTGATACCCACACTATCTCATTTATTCACACAAGTTGACCGTGTGTGTGTGTGTGTGTGTGAGAGAGAGAGAGAGAAGGAGAGAGAAAGAGAGAGAATTGGAAGAAACCAATTTTCCACCCCGCCCAAATAAGTCATCATTCCTCTGTGATTCATTATGACATTGAATCGTAAAACCGTAGCAATTTAAATACAAAATGAGGCAAAGCGATTACTATACCTCAGATTCAAACACTGCACAAACATGCAGGCAGTTAGTTTATGAGAGGAGGGAGGAGGGTTGGGCAAGGATTCTTTGGATTTATTCCATAATATGTCAGATGTTCAGAGTTATTTTTATATTATTGTGATTATCTGAAATTGAAGTCAGGCTCATGGTTGCATTGTAAAAAGAAGGATATTTATTTCAGTGTTTTGGTACTGAGTTTGACAGAAATGGAAGTGGTGACAGTTGAGGTGAGTAGTAAGAGCATGTACTCCTGAGAGGAAGTTGGTTTAAATCAATCAGCTCAGTGCTACCGTCCATATTTTGATCGCAGATACACTTTTTGCAAGTGTTACATTCCAGTTTATGGCGCATAACACCTTGGGTTCTCTGCGTTTTAAACTAATCGAGGAAGGAATCAACAGTGATGTACAACGCAGGAAATAGAACTAAGAACTATTAACTAATTAACAAATTTCCCCCTGGGGATAAATAAAGTTTATATCTATCTATCTATCTATCTAGAAAGGTATGGTTCACATCAGAGCTGAGCTCAAACATATGGTCATGAAGGAAGACCCCCAACATCAGGAAACGGCTAGGAAGGAAATCCTTCTTACAGGAACTGCTAAACAAAGATAGGAACACTTATTTAAAAAAAAACTCAGCAGGAAATAATACAGAAGGAGACGTCAGAATGATGTTGAAGATGCATGCTGCTGTGGAACTGTAGTTTCTTTCTGGTTGACTTTAGTGTCTTATGGATTTCATTGGCAGTGAGGTTGTGCCAGATGCTGCAATGCGTGCAGAGTAGACGAACCAGATGTGTTCGGAGAGTACCCTTATGTTTTCCACATGCATGTGGTTACATATGCTATGTCTTGGATGCCCTTCAAAAGTAAGTCAAAAAAACGCTGCCAGCAATCTGTCTGCAGTATATTCTGTCTGAGGCGTCTGTGCACAGTTTTGACTTTTCAAGTTGACTTTTCTGATGACCCGAAGAAAACCCAAACAGGCCCAACGTTGAATTTGTGAAAAGAAACTGAGGTTTCCACAACACCTATCAGCGGAATAAATGTGTAGCATATTTAAAAAACATATATGTTTTATTATTTATTAATTCATAATTACATCTTAGCCAATTGCTATGTTCAGAAGAAATGATGGCCTCTTCCAGTGATCAGTGATGCAGGGGTGGAGAAGCTGTTTGTCCATGTGATCCTGGGAGCTGAGTTGTTGTAGGCAGGAGCTGCTGGGGAAGTCTTCCAAATTAAATTTGTTCTCAGAGAGGGTGCAGACTAAAGGCAAGGCCTGTGTGACATTTGACACCTAGTCACACTAGGGCCTGCGCCTGCAGCTTTGCCTGAAAGTGGAGCTCACATGTGAGCGCCTGGTAGCCTGGCATGGACCCATGGTGCTCCTGTGAGCACATTAACTCTTATTCAACATACTGTACTCATCTTTCATAAAACATAGCTCCCAACAACAGGCACAAGTGTTCAGCATGCATTCATTTTCATAATATCTCCTGAGAGCACTGTTTGGCTCTGACAGGAGAACCCAACAATACCTACCATTCTGCTGTAGTCAACGTTTCTGTGCCCACTAAATGATCAACTATCATCTCATTGTATGAGTTTCTTTTGATTTTTGCGCTCCGTACAAAATTGACCTCATCATTTGAGGTGACGCTGGTGTGAATAGAGCACATTGTGGAGGAATGCGATGCGGTAACCAAGTAAACTAAGCGGACATGAAGGCAAACCTTTCATAAAGAAAAGGTATGCGAGAACATTTGACTGAAAAAGTTCAAGTGAGGAAATATTGGGTGAAAGCCCCTTGAGGCAAATCTTTGATTTGTGAGAGAAATAAGATATATAAACTTGACTTCACTTGACTAGTGCAGACCTGGGACACGACTTACCATATATAGTAAAGGAGGCATATATCCCTATATACCCCTATCCCACCACTCCCTATCCATATATAGGGAGTGGTGGGGAGGGAGCAGCATAAAGAGTTGTTAGTTAGTTAGTTAGAAAGCTTTATTAATCCCTTATTTGCCTCCAAATCAACTCGTACAGACACCAAACAACACACAACTTTCACAGCACATGAACAGAAAACACAGTACAACAAATAAATAACACCATAAAAAGTAATTTCCTTCTTGCTCTAAGAAGAATTGAGACAGCCAGGGATCGAGAAAAAGAGCGAGAGGCTCTCCCCATCTGGGCAACATTATTCAGATTCCTCAGCGTTGGATATTTGGTGATGCTGGCAAAGGAAAGAGAGTGGGGCGTGGAGACAGAGTGAGGGGAAATGGGGTGAGGGCACACACAAGGGGAGAAACCAAAGGAGGGCGCTGTTCTCTCACAGAGACGATGTGGCCTGAGCAGCACTCCCCAGATATGCCTTCAACGAGAGGCAACGTAAGAAGTCAGGAATCCGATGATGGCCAATGCAGACAGCACATTTTTATATATAATTACTATTATGTTAACTTGTGAGTGTTGCCTGGGAAACCAACCGGGGCAATATGACAGCTCAGACTAATATAATAACAGACAAATCGGCAGAGCGACATTGTGATGATGGTGAAAGGTATTTCATCAACAGTGGAAGACGGCCAGGCGGTCTTGCTGGTGAAACACTTTCATAAGTCACATCTCATGTGAATCTGTCTCAGCTTGTGGGAGAAAAGGGAGGGAGCAAACTAAATAGGGAGGGAAGGAAAGAAAGAATGTACTGAGATCTCATCATGTGATTTCTGTTTTTTCTCTCTCTCTTTTTATATAGCTGCACAGTGATTACATGTTTGTAGTTTGGGGCTCTTAGCAAAGTTTTCCAAACCCTCTCGGCTCGCTGGCTCTTTTTCAACAGCCTACTTTCCCCTGACTTTTTTATTTTTTTTTGGTCCAGTTGTGTGACGTGTGAGTGGAGTCCCTGCCCTTGTTTCATGCAGTTTGGTTTAGAAGGAAGGAGAGGGACTCACGGAGAGGCGGACATTTACTTGACCTGTCAAAGGGAAGATGAATTGAAGGTATAAACAAGAGGGGCTGTTTGTGTTTTGGCCCGAGTGCGTATGCTTTTTTCCTCACAGGGGAGTCGGATGAAGAGGAGGAAAGGCGTGGAGAAAGAGACTAAAGCTGAGAGGAAGTGAGAAAGTACCTGACCCAGGGGGGAGAGAGAAGAAGAAAAGTTACCTAATTGTGTCACCCCATGAAAAGTTGAGGAGTCTGTCTGACACGAGAGGAGGAGCGCCAGCCGGAGGGGGGGACCACCAATACAGCCTTTTTCCAACAACAACAGGACAGGATGAGGTACCAAGGCAGGGTAAGATCCTGACTACCATAATGCTCCTTGTTGTGTTTTCATGTTTAGTGCTGCACACTGACTGGATTGTGTGTGCCTTATCTGGGCTTACAAAGTGAAGCACAAGATCCGATCCACTAATTCACTGTCTCTGTTATGGAAGGGGAAGCAAAACAGAACAATGAGTCACTTTGAGGTTTTTTTCTTTTTCCTTTTTGGCCATGGATGAGTCAGTAAATATTTGGGTTTTTTGTATAAGCTTTAACCCAATGCGGCCCAGAAAGAATAAACGTGGTATTTTTCCACTATATCCATTACTGGCACATGAGCGGTAGAGAGCCAGCTGCGGTACCAGAGCAGCTCGCCCTGGGACAGAGTGGAGGGGCATTCCTTATAAGGAAGACAATTCGAATGTAGTCGGCCCAGCAGAGCTTAGTCACGGGGCCCGGAGCCAAGTCCCACTGTTTGGTTAGCCTCCTCACTGGTTGTCATTGCTGCTCCACCTACAAACCTGCAGATTTCACTGAAGCTTCCTGATTATCAGTCAAATCCCCCCCCCCCCCCCCATAAAGCCTCAGGTCAGTTCACTGACAACAAAGCTGCAACAGTTACATTGTGTTTTGGTTTCATCTCCACCCCAGACCTGTAACTCTGAGGGTATCTCAGCCACAGTATCTCCATCAGAAGGATTTTCACATCCTTTAAGACTTCCTCTACCCCAGCTATAGAGGCAGAAATGCTTTCTGTGAGGCTTCTCATCCCTAAAATTAGTTCCACGTGTTACTGTAATATAATCCATGGGATGAAAGTCAAAAGCAGAAAAAATAAGAACTCATGACTGCTGAGAGATAGATCTTTGAAAACAACACTTGCTGTGTTTTTGTGTCAATACAAAAAAAGAAGAAGTGGGGATAACAAGAATATAACAAATTTGGATGTGTCGGACATTGGAAAAGTGGACACTGCACAGGCACTGCCAGCACAGCGGCTACTGTACATCTTAATTTTTGGTCTGCACTCTTAGTTATTCTACTTTTGCCTTAACGGTGTCACGAATGCAAGTTTCGTGTTGACCATGCATGCAAAAGCAAATCCTCAGTGTATAAAAGCATGCACAGCTGTTGACGCTCAACATAGAAACATTTAGTGGCATCCACTCAAACGCCTGCCCCAAACTTGACCCTAACATTCCTTAGTTTTTATCCTCTGGAAAATCTGTGAACTGTAATTACTATCTGTAGGAAGCCCACCTGCAGGAGTGGGAGAACAATACTCCAAGGTGAAGCAGAGAGGAGTGGCTGCAGTGGGAATGTCCAGTGACTTTCCTTTGCTCTCGCTTCTTGGCAATCTTCCACTGTTGTCCTCTTGTTTTTTTAAGGATTTTCCTGCTTCCAGTGCCCAGAGATAATGACCTTTTACCGGCATTAAATGAGACCCTTGAGAGGCTCTTGCATTCAAGAAAAACAGAAGTCCTGTGGAAGGCTAGCCCCTTTGTTCCACTTTCTGCTTGTTTTTTTTTATTTTTTATGAACGTGTAAAGAAAAACAGCAGGGCTTCTCTCATAAATGTATCTTTGATACTGAAGATGGAGTGCAGCTGGTTTGGCTGGGGTGTAGTGCATTGATTACACACGTTGAATTGTGCGCCTGGATATTTATTATCAGTAAGTATTTGACTGCTGACAGTTTTATCTCTCTGCATGTGCGAATGAGCGTGCATGCGATTGTGTTTTTAATATCTTACCTTAGGGCATATCTTAGAACTTCACTCTGCCGTCTGGTAATTACTTCCTGTCTGCACTATAATGTTTGCCGTCACAGTGGGGTTGACATGTACACACGCTTTTACGTGTGGCATCGGTTAAATCTGGTCTGGTGATATGGAGCCGTGTGTACTGTACATACATCATAAGACACTATCTCACTATCGCATGATAAAAGAGTCGATCCTGTCTGCTTATTATTTGGATTCCTTTGAATGTCTTCATTGTTTAACCCTGGCACGGTTTGGTGGAACTGTTCTTACTTTGTGTTTTTACAGAGTTGTTTTGGTGTCAGTAAGTCTGGAGACATTTGTCCTGATATTTTGAAGATATGTTGGAAATATGTCTTTCTTCATAGATTCTATGTGATAAAATGATGTGGCAAATATTGTAATATTGAGCGCCAGATGTACATTTTTTCATAACTGGGTGACATGTATCATGCATTGTGCCCCCTGTTGGTCAAAAGAGTGTAATCTATTGGAAGATTATCAGCAAAAACAGAGATCTTCTTCTCTCTGCGGTTCTGCTGAACTGTCTGCTTCATTTCTGTTCCTCTCCGTAATGCTCCTCCTTCTCTCTCTCTCTTCCTGTAGGAGGTGGCTGTTGAAGGACGAGTGCGCCTGGTGATGGAGAGTGCCCTGACGGCCCGGGACAGGGTCGGGGTGCAGGACTTTGTCTTGCTGGAAAACTACAACAGTGAGGTTGCCTTCATAGAGAACCTACGGAGACGCTTCGGGGAAAACCTCATCTATGTAATGGAGCCAATTTCCTTCATGTGTTCCAAAACATTTCAGTTGCTGTGGTGAAACATAATTAAATGTGTTCTAATGTTTTGCCTCAGACGTATATTGGCTCCGTGTTGGTGTCGGTGAACCCTTACAAAGAGCTGGAGATGTACTCCAAGCAGCAGATGGAACGCTACAGAGGGGTCAGCTTCTATGAGATATCGCCTCACATGTGAGTCACTTCAGGGTCCCCAGACATTTATTTATCAAACTCCTCCACTGTCCTCTGCTGCCAACAGCTAATGCTGAGTAATACATGCCTTAATACTGAGAGGCGTTCTATAGCTCGATACATGTACTGTATTACGGTGCATAACTTTAGGCTGCACTTTACTTTTTTTTTTAATTATCAAATAATAGGGGGGGGGGGGGGGGGGGTTCTTTTTGTCACTCAATTAATCAAATTGTTTCAGTTCTACCTTAATATAATCATAATTAAACTGTCACTAGAATTATGAACCTCTTTTGATTTTGCCTCATATATATTTATAAATTTATAAATAGATCATGAAATAAAAATATTGAATCACAAAAATTGGTTTTACCAGGTTTATGCATTCTTATCATTTGTAGATAAATGTCATTTTGTAATGATTACAAATACATTTTATATTGGGGAAGCAACAAGTAGCTACTTTGGTGCATATGCTACATAATTGTGACAAAGCTAAAGGTATTTGGGAAAAGATTGTTGACTTTCAAAGTACAACTGTTGAATACGCCATCCTTTTGTTTTTGTTGTTTACAGTTTGTTGGTCTCTGTTTTTTTGTTTTTTTTGCTGTTTTCTTTCGTTGTGTTGATGTGACATTAAGTGTTCCCTCTATTTCGTCTTTAATGTGTATACATGACACGTTTCTTTCAGATATTTGTATTTTTGACAGCAGGGTCATGTGTCACGTGTGAGTTGGGGTTAAAGGGAAATTAAAAAAAAGAAAACTATACAAATTGTGATATACAATGGATAGCATGTGATTATGTGCGCCTACGTATTTCTATAAGTAAAACATCAAATAAATAAATACATTTGATAATAACAAGCATGTACACCACAGATTTGACTCATAACAGTCACACCAGACTGCTTGCATTGCTTCCATTGGACTGAAACGTTTGTGTGACTTTTCCACCACCATGATTCAAATATATGTTGATCGGTAGTTGAAGCTGCTTTTGTTTTTCCCCTCAGCTACGCCTTGTCCGACAACACTTACCGAGCCATGCGGACCGAGAGGAAGGACCAGTGTATTATGATATCGGGTGAGAGTGGAGCAGGTAAAACAGAAGCGTCCAAGAAGATCCTCCTCTACTACGCTGTCACCTGCCCCGTTAATGAACATATGGCGACCCTTGGTGACCGCCTACTGCAGTCTAACTCTGTTCTGGAGGTATTTCAACTATTCAAACAGCCACAATCAGTTAAAAGCACAGTACATTTAGACTTATTTGACTTTCACAATAAATTACATTATCTGGTTGACCTTTGCATATTTGTTATTTGTAAATGCTTCTTAATATTTATTCCTGATTGTTTGATTTTGTCATTGTATTGTTGCTCTTATGTTCCCTTCCTCCCTCTAATTTCCTTGCTTTTTTTTGCTTTGCACAGGCATTTGGCAACGCCAAAACATTTAGGAATGACAACTCCAGCCGCTTTGGAAAATACATGGATATCCAGTTTGACTTTAGGGTAAACACTCCCTTCTTTGCTTTCACACTCTATAGAAATCATATGTGCTCATACCATACTGAAAACAGCAGTTAGTTTAGTTATATTATTGACAGAAGCTCAAACATTTAAAAGTCTAGGGTGCTCAACCTGCTGTGTCCCGTAACTCCTCATAGGGGGCGCCAGCGGGCGGTCACATCCTGAAGTACCTGCTGGAGAAATCACGTGTAGTGCACCAGAACCAAGGTGAGAGGAACTTCCACATCTTCTATCAGCTTCTGGGTGGAGGGGACGACGACTTGCTGACCGCACTGGCCCTGGAAAGGAACCCTCAGACCTACAACTATCTGGTGAAGGTGTGTGTGTGGTGCAGAAGAATGATGACTTATTTTTTTTTCAAACTAATATATCTTACTGAGATCTTGATATTTCATTTTCTTGTTTAGGGCAACTGTCCCAGACTCAGCTCCGTCAGTGACAAGAATAATTGGAAAGTTGTGATGAAGGCCCTGCCTGTTATTGGCTTTACAGAGGAAGAAGTGCAGGTCAGTAGCAATCAGCCGTGACATTGTTTTTCACTCATGTTCTCTGGTTTACCACATTGATGTGGAACTTTAAAAGGTAAAGTCGTAGGAATGGATCCGATATGAGCAATGATCTGGGAATGTTAATTTTTTGCACTGACCAAACATCCCTTTTCTTATCATCATAAAAACATTCAGGACAACTCTACATGAATCCAAAAGTAGTGACACAAGTTTAAACCACAGGACTCTGTGCAGTTTTAATAGTGAAAAATCTGTATTTTTTACATTACATTGTTTTCCAACCAAAACCATTTTTGGATCCTTAAGGCTTAGAATGTTTTCGTCATGAAACATTTGCAAAGGGTTTTTTGAAAGTTTTTTTTAATCCTGCACTGTTTACATCAACTTTGCATCAAGCATTTGTTGTGACCATTTAATTAAAAAGGTTATTGAAAAACACTTTTACACTTAAAGTGTCTCTGGTTCTGATTGTGTATGGATGATCATATTCTTAGTGACTGTCCAGACATTCATTGAGTTAAAAAAACTAAAACTTTAAAACATCTGTGAGGTTGTTGACTGTCTTTCCTGTGTCTGACCTCAGAACTTGCTGAATATCATCGCCAGTGTTCTCCATCTGGGAAACACTCAGTTTGGGGAAGGGGAGGAAGGAGAAGCTTATATCACCACCGAGACTCAGATAACAAATCTTGCAAAGGTCAGAACAGTCCCACTAGTATTATTGGACGTTGAAATATGCAAAAACACTGTCAAAAAGTCATAGCCAACAGCAGATGTGTTGTTGTTTTCCAGCTGCTGGGTATCGATGTTTCGGTGCTCAGGGAGGCACTCACTCACAAGAAACTCACTGCCAAAGGAGAGGAGGTAACAGTCCTTGTGTCCGTGCTCCCCACATGTTTACTTGTTTAGTGTGTATCTTGTGATTTTATAATTTTTGTGTCGCGCTGGCGTTTGTGCATTACAGATGATCAGCCCGCTAAATTTTGAGCAGGCAATGTCTGCCCGCGATGCCTTAGCCAAGGCCGTGTACGGTCGGACCTTCACTTGGTTGGTGGAGAAGATCAATCAGTCGGTGGCTCTGAAGGTTGAGTAACAGTTCTGATAACAACTCAAATGCAACATGCAATTGTTGTGTTTTACCATTGATTGCATGCTGTTTACTTTACACGTTATGCAGGAGGAAATCTACCACAGCGGTAAGGGCTGCTCAGTTATTGGGCTTCTGGATATCTATGGCTTTGAGGTCCTACAGCACAATAGGTATGAGTTATATTCAGTTCCATTTATTTACAGCGCATCTCAATCTGCCTCTGTTTTTCAGTGAACCAAAGGCTTTGTCAGAAATTGTCTCTAATGCGCATAGCTTTTGCACATCACTCCAGCATGGATTTGGCCTAACTTGCCTTATATTTCTCCGACAGTTTTGAGCAGTTCTGCATTAACTATTGCAATGAGAAGCTCCAGCAGCTGTTTATTGAGCTCACCCTGAGATCTGAGCAGGAGGAGTACGAGACAGAGGGAATTGCAGTGAGTCGATTGTTGGTTGGGTCGTCAAAACAACAAAGTTGGATATACTTATTGATATTTATATTTCCATGCTAACACAACATTGTTCTCTCTCCCTCTAATGTCAGTGGGAGACGGTGCAATACTTTGACAACAAGATCATTTGTGACCTGATTGAGGAGAAGCACAAAGGCATCATCTCCATTCTGGTGCGCACAAGAACTAGTTTATATGTTTGTCATGCATGTGATGCTGTCTTACCCTCTGTCACTGTAGATGAAGTTAAATAGCGTGACTGTTTATTCAGGATGAGGAGTGCCTGAGACCTGGAGAGACCTGTGATGTCTCCTTTTTAGAGAAGTTGGAAGACACACTGGGCGGCCATCCCCATTTTGTCACGTAAGCATTGTCTTATATCAAATAGTATCTCTCACCACGGCTTCTTACATCTGCAAGCCTATGTGTGTTTGAACCTCTCTGTGCGTGTTTATGTCTTTCAGTCACAAGTTGGCAAATGGAAAAACCCGCAGGGTAATGAGTAGGGAGGAGTTCAGGCTGCTGCATTATGCTGGGGAGGTCAACTACAATGTCAATGGTAAAGCTGTAATTCATCACTTGATCAACCAGTGGACTGTTTTTATTCATGCATTCATTCCACAATTATTTTAGAGCATGACCCACAACCCACTGTTTTTCTTAATGACAAGTTGTTGTTGTTTATCTCATTCAGGTTTCCTAGAGAAGAACAATAAATATCTGAACAGGAACCTGAAAGAGGTAAGAATAATGAAAATGGACACGGTTAAAAACCGTGAGTGAAGAGAAAGAGCGGGGGTGCGTGGTGTTGACATGTGGTTGTGTTGTCTGGTCTCTGTTCAGGTCATGTGCCAGTCAGACAACCAGATCGTAAGTCACTGCTTCCGCAGAGAGGGAGTGATAGACCAGAAACGCCCTGAGATGGTGAGAATTTCTTTCTCTTTCTCTTTCTCTCTCTCTCTCTCTCTCTCTCTCTCTCTCTCTCTCTCTTAGCTGTTTCTGATCATTTTTAGGTGTAGTTTGAATCAAACGTTTCCCTGTCGTTTATAGATAGTGATAACAATAAACCTTATGAATCTTTTCTCTCTTTTTTTCAATTCACACAGGAATATACAGAGAATTTCCCGTAGTTTCATGTTGTTTTTTTAATTTGTTCCTTAGGCTGCCACTCAGTTTAAAAACAGCCTGATGAAACTTATGGAGATCCTCATGTCTAAAGAGCCATCCTACGTGCGCTGTATCAAACCTAATGATGCCAAGCAGCCAGGTACACTTTCACATCTTGTAATATGAATTTCTTGTATATTACAGTACTGTTCTCAAATAAAAGCAGTTAAAACCTTTTTTAAATAATGTCACCTGTGCTATCGTGTGCCCTCTGAAGTGCCCTGTGAAGTATTTTAATGTGAAAGAAATTGAATACAATCAAAAAACAAGGTTTATCACCAAAATATAATAAGGCACTAATAAAGCAAGGGAAATTAGAAATAAAGGCAGGTGTCTTTGATAAATATAAAATAAATGGACGCCCAGTTGTTTCGTCATTTGAGTATTTATATATATATATATATAGAGAGAGAGAGAGAGAGAATATAGTATAGTATGTGTGCTGTGAGATTTGCCAAAAGTGTATTATTGTAAATAAGTAGTAAATAAGTAAATAGGTTGTAGTAAATAAGATCTCTCCCTACAGGAAGGTTTGATGAAGTTCTGGTCAGACACCAGGTGAAGTACCTGGGCCTGATGGAAAACCTGAGGGTCAGGAGAGCTGGCTTTGCCTATCGACGTCGCTTTGAAGCCTTCCTGCAGAGGTGACTGACTTTCTTTCTGAATGGCTTACAGCCCCAGTGATTGTTCATTATGTTGACTCCACCAACTGTCATTGTTTTTTATGTACAAACGGCCACAGATATAAACCCCTGTGTCCTGAGACTTGGCCCAATTGGCACGGCAGACTTGCGGATGGTGTCTCGATACTGGTCAACCACCTAGGCTACCAAGCAGAGGAGTACAAACTGGGCAGGTAATGTATTGTTGGAGGGAGAGTATTGAGTGGGAGCAGAGTTTGGCAATGGGGGTCCATGAGTCGCTTCGTGGGCACAACAGATTATGGGACCATCCAGACTAAATGCATGCATCCATGCATACAATTTTGATTGCAGTGATTGTCAAATGGCATTGTAGTGTCATGTTGATCACACATTTCTTTGTCCACTTTCTGCAGGTCAAAAATCTTCATCCGTTTCCCAAAAACTCTCTTCGCCACTGAAGATGCACTAGAAGCAAAAAAGCCAGAGATAGGTGAGTAACAGTGGCCAGGTTTGTAACATTGGGTTATCAGAAAGGAAGACTATTATTAAGAATATTACCTTTGTTATGTTTATGGTGTCAGAGGGGTTATGATTCAACTGTTTCTGAGGTCATAATTTGAGGTATTGTTGTATTAGATGGCGACATATTGTGAGATATTTATATTATTGTGTTCACACCTATTAAACAGCAAACAATGCCCTCGCTGCAATCATTGCACTCTGTCACAGTGAATCTAATCAGTGGTATAACTCCTACGCTGAACTATGAATCAGCAGTAAAGGCATGAATCCACCTTTACTCTCTTTTATTTGTTGTGTTCTAGCTTTGACCCTGCAGACGTCATGGAGAGGCTACAGGGAGAGAGCCAAGTACCAACGCATCAGAAGCGCAGGTCAGAGCACCTCCCTCTGTTGACTCCCCCCTCAGTTTCCTGTCTCCCTTACAGTCTCACTGTGTCCCTAATTTGTTTTTTTTGTTGAATTTAGCCTTCCAAACAAACTTTCGTTTCAGTCTCTTTCCAGACTTTCAGACTTTGTGCTTCGTTAAGTGTATGAACAAGCACATAAATATACTTTTGGGTGGCCATCAAAGTTTGGTCCACGTTTCAGCTCATGTATTTGGGTGTATATGCTTGTGAAGATTTCACTTTATCTCACTTAACAACAAATTCATTTAGCTGACTTTCTATGCTTTACTAACCTTGGAATGGTCTCTTTGACTGAGTGTAAAGGTTGTTGCGGTGATGATCTTTGCATGTATGTGTATGTTCAGTGATTACGATCCAGTCTGGGTGGCGAGGGATGAAAGCACGCAGGAGGGCTAAGAGGCGTCGACAGGCTGCTGACTTGATACGCAGGTGCTTCACTGATACTTTGTTACTGTTGGTTTTTGGATGTATTTGTGCAACTGCATTTTGCATTTACAGTTGATTTCCTTCTTTGTGTCTATCTTTTTTTTTCAGGCTCATAAAAGGCTTCATCTACCGCCATGAGGAATACTGCCCTGAGAATGAGTATTTCCTGGATCATGTGCGCTGTTCCTTCCTCAAGAATCTACGTAAAAACCTGCCCAAGAGCGTTTTGGACAAAAGCTGGCCGACACCCCCTGCATTACTCGTGGAGGTACACAGAGGCTCATTCTGCTACATCACATCGTTACATACAGATTAAAGAATGAATACGTAGCAGAAGTAAGTCGGTATTTGCAGAGTTATTAATGCAAATTCTGCATTGTCTATTCCATGGTGCCCTACAGACCTCTGAGCACCTGCGGACACTGCACATGAGAAACATGGTCATGAAGTATTGCAGGAGGGTCCAGCCTGAATGGAAGAAGCAGGTACACTTACTCCAGAAAACATGGCCTTACTAGTTGTAATTCTTTTAAATGTGCAATTTCAAAAAAAATCTTGCCTGATTTTTCTTTGCTCTAGATGGTGCAGAAGGTTGTAGCCAGTGAGCTCTTCAAGGATCAGAAAGACAGCTATCCTCTGGGTGTTGGAAGGCTGTTTTTGGACTCCAGGCTGGGTACGTGTTGATACATGAACTAATTACCTCTGTACTAATTAACACCACACAGAGGATGTAATAACATTTACAGAGACTTCCCCATTGCTTTATATAGAACGTGAACAAATCAATCTCAAAGTCGTCCAGACCCTCGGCAATGACAAAGTGCAGGTGGGATGGACCTTTTTTTATCCTATGCAATGTAATAAAAGTGCTACATAACTTTACAGCTGCCTCACAGTCACGTGTCTCCTTGTGCTTTTTCAGTATGGCGTATCAGTCGTAAAGTATGACAGGAGGGGTTTCAAGCCTCGCCCTCGCCAGCTGCTGCTCACTAACGCCTTTGCTGTGCTAGTGGACAGGACCAAGATCAAACAGAGGATTGACTACACAGCTGTGAGAGGTGAAAGGCAATTTGAGAAATGTATTATGTTAAGATATTGATCAATGTCCTTGAATCCATGTTCACTGCTGAGCTCATTTTCATTCCTCTAGCTAAAGAGGAGTTATTAAGTTGTATACAGTTTTCAGCAGTCATGACACTTCAATTACTGTACGTTATCTGTGCACTTGTGCAGAAATATTCATGGCAACAAGTAAGGTTTGCTCTTTTTATCCTGTGACAGAAAAAAAAGTGTTTCTCTCAGAAAGATACATTTAAGTGAGAGGATGACCATATCAGGAGATGGGGACATACATTAATTGTGATTTTATTCATTAGTTTAATGAATCCAAGCCCGGTTTTCTCTTTTAACAGGCATCTCTGTGAGCTCTCTCAACGATGGGATGTTTGTTCTGCACATGCCCAATGAGGACAATAAGCAGAAGGTACAGTAAGACACAGCAGTCATGGCTGTTTACTAGTGCACGCCCCATGCAACCACTCTAAATCCGGCTGTGTCCCTCTCAGGGTGACGTGGTACTGCACTGCAACCATGTGATTGAGCTGGTGACAAAACTAGCCATGATGGCCAGCAAAGTCAACTCTGTCAACATCAGCCCGGGCAGGTGAGGCTTCTCTGACTGCTTCTCTATGGTAGTCATTTTCAACCCAACAGTACTCATGTCCTATCCTGTCTTTTATTTGTTACCTCCTGTCTGGCATACAGTATTAGGTTCGCTATCGCTCGAGGCAAAGAAGGGATCATTGATTTCGTCAGGGGTCCGGAGCTAAAGGTGACCAAAGGCAAGCGAGGACATCTGCTAGTGGTGAGTCAGTGGCTGTTCTTATGTCATGTCTGGAGCCTACAGGGAGGAAGTTGGTTTTTTAATATTAAAAACATTTCAACCAGCTGACTGTATTCAATCTGCTTTCACTCTGCAGATTGCCCCTCGGAGCAACAGCACATGAAGAAACAGAAAACAGCAACCAGACAAACTTAATCCTTTTATCTAACTGGAGGACTGACCCTCAGAAGTTTTCATTGTCATGTGTTAGTTTGTAGCCGACAGGACGATACCACAAGCACACACAACATAGTCAACAGAAGGAAGATTCCTTTCATATGCATCATCATAATTACTAGAATGTCTCTAATAATGCAATAATGACTGATCTTTTTTTTTTTTTTTTTTAAGATTAGAAAATCATAACATGAAGTTCTCACTGTTTCAATTGCTTCATCTCTTTATTGTCAGTCATACATAAATATATTTCCACGTCATCAAATATAAAATATAATAATGTAAAACACTGTATCTCAATATTGTAAGAGACATAAAATAAACCACTTTGAAATAAATAGCATGTTAATAAATATGTCAATAAATAGCAAATATATATTTGGAAAGTCCAGCAGACTGAAGGCTTGGGGGAAAAACATCATGTTGGGAAGTCTTCTCTGTGAGCTTATTGCTAACTTACAGTTAGAGGTGAGACAGAAACTGTTGGAAATACCCAAGAAAACCCTTAAATAGACAGTAGAACATGAGCTAAAAAAAACCAAGTAAAGTGTTGACAACACACTGATTAAAGTGATCACAACTATTATTCCAAGTAGGTGCTGATCACTGTTTCTTCCCTTTGTGTGCGCGTGTGTGTGTGTGTTGTCAGGGTGCCGGGGTTTTCAGTCAAAAGTGTGTTTTTGAAGCCAGAAGGAGGAAGTCTCTTGCCAGCTTGGTGAGGTAAAGGTCTAGATCCCTCAGAATGATGTAACCCTCCACTCTGCTGTCCCATACTGTTTTGGATCTGGTTTGTGGGTTCAAGGGTGCGCTAGAGGTTGGCTTTGTCCAAGAGCTATTCATGTAACTCATCTGGAGAAGAAAGCAAAACAATTTTTCATCAGACATCAGTGTCACTTCCTCCGAAGGGTTTGTGTGGGCTAAAAAAAAGGGTAAATCGTGAGTGGATTTGAGGAAGAAGACTGGATACCTGACTGCTGACTTGGCTCATCAGGTCCCTCAGGTCAAGCTGAATGTGCCTGATGCTCTGAGGTAAAGTGGTGCCGAACACCCGATTCATCATCTGCTCTTTCTCCTCCTTCTCTAGCTGTCTTCTCTTCCGCTCCAGCGTTTTCCAATAGGCTTGCATGTCCCAGAAAGCAGCATGCAGTCGTTCCCATTCCTGAATGCGCAACAAGAGACAGCCACATGATTACATCATCAAAATGTTGCGCAAGACCCTCGTTTTGCTTGAAGTTGTAAAAGGGGAATTCCACTCAAATTTTACATTCTGCAAGATCAGACTCTCAGACGATGTCATCAAGTTTCGTGTTTTTTCCTCTCAAAACAGTGGAAGAAACTCTCAAAAAACGTTGAGAATGTGTTTTGCAGTGAAACAACCAGTGGCGTAAGGTAGTTACGAAAGGCCCCGGTGCGCGCTATTATGACAGGCCCTAGTGCGCGCTAGTTACTAGCTATGAAGCACACACAATTAGGAATATATATATATATATCTATATATTTACCAGCAAATGAGTTACTTAGCTATTGTATTGGGAGTAGCTCTCTCTACGGCCTCCCCACCGCTCAGGCCCCAGTTCAACCACACTGCCTGCACTCTAACAACCGGACTGATTTCTTTATTGCAATGTTTTGAAGAGGATACTAACCGTCAGATTTATCCAGCTGTAGAAATCTGTAGAAAGCAATGGCAGGTCCTTTAACTGCCGACTTCTGTCCTCAAAATGCTTATTTCCCAACTGCTGCTCCTTCTGTTAAAGTAAACATGGTAATCATTAAATATTTGTATTTATAGGGAAAGCTAATGATGGCTGTGTGCAGAGCGCACAGTGATAAGCTGACCATTCAGGAGAGCAGGGAGACATGTTTTTACTACTCACATATTTCTTCTGCAGCTGCTGGACACGGGTTCGGGTGGACCTCGTGAGACGAAAGGAGTTGTTGTAGTTATTCCTCTGGAGGACCGGAGATGGAGAAGTGGACTCCACATAGTCCAGTACACAGCAAAGGAGGATGAGTGCTCGAAACCAAACAGTCATCTGAAACAGTCACATGACCAGAGATGCGGGTTAATATCATCAATTGTTTACAGTTCAAGATGTAACACTTTTGTCTACAACACTGTATTTAAAAAAAAAAGGGAAAAAAGGGTGACCTACAGTATCACTTCCAGTATAAACTACAGCGTTCCGGTTAACTACACTCATTCTCTTTATGGGAACTTAACTGTCAATTGCCATACTTAGTGTCCAAAAGGAAGTCCATTGATATTTCTTAAAGAAAATCCAACCCCACATCCTCCCAACTCCACCCCACGGCATGCTTTCTCTCTTATGTAATTCTGTAACACAACATTTTGTCTACTTGCACATGCATGGAAACAGAAGTGTCTTGATTCCTCTAAACAGTTTAAGTGTGGAAGGAACGTGGCGGTTGTCTGTGCAAAGTCCTGAATCCAAAGACTCAGATTACAGACATTACTGCCGGCTGCTGTTATAACAAAGATGCAAATTACCGATAAGGTAGACGTTATTGATGCTTACAGAAACACTGCAGCTTTCTGTCAAGCTTTTTTACTGTTTGAAATAGACAGTTTAAATAAAGTGTGTTCAAGAAATACAAACTGAATGTTCCCAAACCAATGAGTCCATTTACTTGTATATGCACTGCCATAAACACACTCTGCATCTGTTTCTACAATTGTCTGCTGTGTAATTTCTAACATGTGCATACATGGTGATTCAGTAAATAATTAAAAGAAACGTAATCTAAACTTATATACATGTATATTCACAAATACACAACCCATCAAACTATGGTCTTAAGTATCTATATCTTTAAGATAGGCTTACCTTGGATCAGCAGTGAACAAGATACCTTCATGCTATGATAAGGCTCGTGAACTGTTTATATATTTGTCAAGTTCTTGCTTTTGGTTTCTGACTGGAGTTTTTTTCTTTCTTTCCATTCTGTCGTTCTCTCTCGCTTACTCTCTCTCTGTTTCAGCATCTTGTGGTCATTAATATGATTCAGACGTGGAAGGTAGGTAAGTTGAGGAAGTGAGCTACAAAGGAAATGCATCGTGCATTTTTTTTTACTCTAACAGGCATTTGGGAAATGAGGAGCTCTGATTAAATGTTTGGGTTAGCTCTAGTCTAAAAACCCTATTATCTAAAAAAGTTAAGAGTGTGGTTGCGTATTTAAGGGGCATCACCTTTTTTACCAGAATATTTCAAGTTAAACTACTGACAGACAAACTGACAGACAGACAAGAAGGGAAAGCAAATAGGATTATATAGGATTATATAGGAGTATAAGATTTTAACTGTGAACTATATGTCACTTTTATTATTGATATCCTGCCTTAATAACTGCTATTTATAATCAATTCAAAACAACTAAAATCACTAAACTTTTTTCAAGAGGCAGTGAAGTTCAGTCTTGACTGTGCAACTGAAGGGAATGTTTGAGGGGTCTCATGATGGAGATGAGTAATGACTGCCAGTTTCACTGAATCTCACTAAACAAGAAAAAAAAAAACACATCAACTATCCTTATGACTCATTATCACTGAATGTCATTTTTGGAAAAAGGTGCTTTATTATTAATTTGCATTGTCACTGAGAATAAAAACTGAAGCACTTTGTTGCTTGTTTGTTAAAAAAAGTTATCTTCGAAATTAAGATGATAATGATCATCATTGTGTCATTATGTAATACATGTGATTCTCTGGGTCTGACGTCGACTCTGAGGCTTCACTGCTGCCGTGCAAAGTCCTCGTTACGAGGGAACTAATGAAGAATAAAGCTCGTCAGTGTCAAGAGCCCTGACAACTCTGAGTTTATTTCTTCATCTGTTCTGTTTTCATGCCATGTCACTAACTGCCACTCCTCCTGCCCTGCGAGCATCTCATTCCCATCCTCTGATCCTGCATGCTCTTTCAAAATGTTCTTGGTGTTATAATTGCAAGTGTTATTGAAAATGTATATATTCAGTTTTCCTCGTGGCCAAAGGAACTGCTCCCTCTTCCAGAAAATTGCACACACTCATGAAGAACTTGATACTTCTTCGGAGGTAAATTCCCAACCAGAGATAAATCTAATGTGTAAAATGTGGGAAGTCCCCCAACATTCAAATGAAAGACAACTGGGGGGATATTCTGTCAACACACTGCAAATTGAATAAAATACTGAGTTGATTAAAGCTTTTGTTTTATGACCAGTGAGCTTGAAAGAAATAAAGTTGGAAATGTGTACAGTACGTGTGTTTATTTATCAGGTTTGAGTTGGGGTAGTGGACAAAATGCAGTACTGCTGATCCTCTTTAACACTGCTGCATTAAATGATTATACGTTTTGAATGCTGGTCTTTTACGTCATTTAATTTCCAGTTATGTTGTGTACATTCCAGCAGTTAAATGTAATAAAAGTTATCTATCATTAAAATGTAAGGCCTGATTGTCTGATTGTTTGCTGCACTTGTGCAGACTTGATTGATTCTGCCCTGATTAGATGCTAAATAAAATCACAATCCTTGAGTCTAATTCATTCTGAGCAGTCTCTTCTTACAACCACACCTACCAAAACCACCTGTCCACAGAGTAAGGGCATGTTTATTCTCTGAGGATGCGATTATTTATGGTAGAGTGTTAGCGGCCACACCTGATGGGACCGGATCGGCCAGTTCACACTGCCAGAATAAAGGCCTAAATGAAACTTAAACAACAAAACCCAAGTGTTAAAGATAACGTATATAAAAGTATATGGATTTTGATTTTATGACCACAGTAGCTGTTAAATGCTCCTCTACCTTTCCTTTATTTTAATTAATGGTACCATTCAATGGTAACAGTTACATTTAATGACAAATTTCTCATTGTCAAGTTGAAAAAATCAAGCTCATTCTAAGAGCGTATATTAGGATCAGTTGGGGTTATTTCTCTGGATTTAACAGGTATGACAAAATATACACAGTGCCAAGAAAAGTTACAGTGTGACGACGACAAACGCAGAGGGCGTTTGAGATCTTTTGTGAAATTTCCTCTGAGATATTCTATGCAACATCGAAAAATCTGAATAAAATCCTTGAAAATTCCTCTTCACTAGAAACACTGGTGAAACAACTGTGGTTTAAGCCTACCTCTTTGTGGTGTGGCAGTTTCACATTGGCATATCAGTGGGCCGCATGAAAGTCTAGATGGTTTCCTTGTTATGCTCAGCTGAGGCCAGAGGTTGTCAGTGTTCAGCATGGGTTTAAAGTTCACGCTGTCACGTAATAGTTCTGTCTCTGATTTACAGTTTAGTACTCTCTGATAGAAGTTAACCTAACCCAAAGCATTTGTGACCTAATTCATTAAATCAGCCTACATCACAAGACCTTTTTCCATATAGTGTTGTCATTGATGTAGTATTATAGTGAATATAGTATGAAAAAGCAACTGCCGGCCAGGAATGTGTATAGGGATTTTTTGTACAGTATGTTATTCATTTTAATCTAATCTAATCACATAAATCATTATAAATCACTTTACATATTTCATTCATACAGTTGACATATACAGTTCCAGCTTTTAACAAAAACTTTGTCGGCAAAAATGATAGCAAAGTAATAGTATTGAGTTCAGACTCAATACTCAACATTGCAGTGTCAGTTTTATGCTGACAATATACCATATTGTATGCCACAGAAAACCAAGCCTTCTCCAGGTTACAGTTTGCTTTGTGTGACTTCCAGACCTCTTGCATTAATTAAAAGCTTCTTCCAAACTGGTGTGCACTTTGCAGGAGACCACAGACCTTGGATGATCCATGCCTCCTAATGAAATTCTGTCCACATGGATTAGTAACTGAGCTTGTCTCTCCTTAATAACAGAAAAAGAAAAATACATTATATTATCCACTTTACTATCTACACTGGATTATGGCAATATTGTATATGCTGATTATTTTTCATTAAAAAAAAGACACTACAAAAAAATGCATACTGTAAGGCCACCACTACACTTTACATGAGGAAATTAACTTAAAGAAACTATGAGAACTGTGGGTCAGTGGGTGAGTCACGGTTCATAAGCATGCTGACTTCCTCTCAGAAAGAGAGAATGCTGAGTTCTTCTTGAAGTGTCATGATATGGTCAGCAAAAGGGGAATGTGTGCATGAGCAGAAGGGCTTCCCTCATTTTAGCAACCCCCTCTCATATTCCCCTCGTACAGTAATGTCAAATTTCCCTTATGATGCGTACAATTTACTCTAAGTCTATTTTCAGTATCATTCATTTGTGGTTTCAGGCATCCCTTTTAGTTTTGTTATGTATTTATTTCCCATTTTTAGACTTCCTCAACAAACAGTATCTAATGATGCACTGACATCCAGTTCTCTTATTCAGCACATGGGAATTTAAGTATTAATATATTTTATTTATTTACTATTTATTTATCTACTGTGATAAAAAAAAGAAGAAGCTATTGAGCAATATTAGTCTTTCAAAAGCTTAAGAAAATCCTAATGCTGATTAATAATGCATAAACAAATCTAGTTAAACATTTAGGAAATAATCCTATGAATTATATAAAGAAATAAGTTACTGCTGTTTCTCATCTGTCTGACAGAGTTCACCAAGTTGTTTGCTTGAAAGCCCGGACACAACAGGGACATTGTGCAAAAGAACAAAAGACAGCTGCACAAAGTGTAGTTGGACAACAACACATCTTTGATCTGGCTCATGCATTTGACCTGGTATCAACTCCCCAGGCTTTCTATTTAGTTTGGATCACTTTAATAAAAGAAAGGGTGAGTGAGGGTGTTTTAGGACACCGGCCTAATTCATTGCTGGCAAAGACTCTTCAGGATATTGTACAGTTCGAATGTTCACTATGACATTGTGATACATCCTGCATACACCTGACTGTTCTTCATTATCTATATCTATTGCATTTTTGAATATCAAGGGCTACAATGGGTTACATTGTTTGTGTTCTCTAAATACAGGAAGCAGATTTTTTTTTCACAAAAATCCAAAATATAAAGTTTTAATCTTTGGATACAATTTTTCACAGATGCTGATGATAATATTCAGTCCACATGAAACAATGATTTCACCTTTGGTGTCAGGGGTTATACAGGAATGAATATTCCAATATCATTAATCTCAGGGCAGGCTGTAAGTAGTAGTAGTTTGAGTAGTAAATAAAAACATACAGTTGGCAGATGGTAAAACCCTTTTCTTGTGGTTTTCACATAAGCTCTAACCAGCCATAAGGATTATTAAAGTAGTCTTAAGGCCCTGGATTGTACTTATCCTGTAGCTGTGTATTATCTATAACATACAGTTCATTCAGGAAGGTTTCAGCAGCTGAGAGAAAATATCAAATCAAGGTTGATGGGATGATTCCACTCCTGAAAAGATTTGACTGTTTCTGACAAAAAGGAGATTACAGGTAATGAAATAAATCAAATTTAAAGTCCCCTTGACTCAGATATGTATTTAGTTTTTTGTTAGTTTACTTACTACAAAGTGATGTATGTGCAGCGTTTAAATAAAAAAGCCATGTTTACTTGTTTGTGTAAAAAAAAAAAACAGTCTCAAAGTATTTTTGAATGTCTTTAAACGTGTCTGGGGGTGATCTTCAAGAATTTCAGGGACCTGCAGCCATCTCGCATCCATACCAGCTAACTTTGAGTGAGGAGGAAGTTTGTTGAGCCTAAGGTGAAATAAAATGTGGGTCCATTGTCATTATGGGACAGAAAGTCACCGTTCAAAGGAAAGATTCTGTTTCTGACAGACACAGGCTGAATCCAATCTAGGCTTCTCTGAATCTTAGCTGACGGAGGTGGCTGTGACTCAGAGGTAGAGCGGGTCATTCTTTAATCAGAAGATCAGCGTTTCGATTCCCCGGCTCCTCAAATCGCTGTATGTAATAATGTTACTTCAGATCCTGATGGGTAGGTGGTGGCGTCCGCCATCAGTGTGTGAATGTGTGTACGAATGATGGACTGCTGACATATAGTGTACAGCATACCGGTCTACAGTATTTTTAATCATATCATCATTGTAAAGTGGACGCTGTTATCACTAATCATAGAATGAAATAAGACTACCTAACATTATCTAGAGATTTACTGCTTCGCTCCAAGAGCCTATAACCTCCACGATTGTCCCCGCTTGACCGAAAGAGGCAGAGGTAAACAATGCACGAAAACATCTGAGGACAGCTGCACAATCACAAAAGAAAAGATAGTCTAAGGAAGTTGTTATATTGGGTCACCACCAGCTGGGTCTAATCTGTTTAGACAGCTTGACGTTTGAAGTCCTGGGTCCTTTTATGTAATACTTATTGACTACATCGGATTTGATCCCTATAAAAGCAGCAGTCATTTCTCTGAAAGGTAGATGCGCTTATAGGGTTGGTTTTGCCGTCTCGACTTGTATTTTGTGACTCCCTCTGTACCAGGAAACATGTATGCAGCTATCACGCTCTTCGTCTTCATGTGCTTGACTGCCAGCACCTATGCAGGTCACCATCATCCTTGTCGTAAGAATTTGTAGTTCCATCATTTTGGTTCTTCCTGTTATTTGACTTTGAGTAGTCCGCATGTTAGGTATTTAGGTAGCATGTTATATTAATTTGAAATGTGTCCAATGTTTAATATGCTGTTGCCTGCATGTGTAAGACTCATCTAACTGACACTGTTGTATTTCAGATGCACCCAATATGACAGGATTCATGAGTGTGGTGAGTTTTTAAAATGTGTCTTTCAGGAAAATTTGTATTTCTGGTACTTTTAAAAAAAATGTTTATAACATTTTAAAATCTAGCATTGAACTCTCGGAATGTTTGTTCAATGAAACTGCAGAGATCCCTGAAGGGTGACGTGAAAGCATTTGGTGCATTCACCTATGATTCGATGGGCAAGAAACTGCGGTTCAGATCCAACGAGAGCTACCCCACCAACACATCACTGGGTTTGGATCTGCTGATGTTTTTCGATGAGGTGGGTGATTTCTTTCTTCAAAAAAATGTCACAGATCACTTAAATGCTGTTTTGCGCCTGGACATCTGAATCTGTATCTACATCCTGCTAGGGGGTATTCTATGAGATTGACAGCAAAAACCAGACCTGTGAGAAAAAAACGTTGCAATGCACCCAGCACCCTCTGGATATCCCCGATGATGCAACGTTTGGGGGTACAATAAACGTCGGGAGTCCATCAATTGAAGGGGAGGGCCTGAAAACCAACGTATGGACAGGACCAATGGCAGACATGAAAGGTGAGAGAAATGCTACAAAATAATATGTAAAATAATAATATGTGCCTTGTTATGTGACAGAGGGAATTATGACTTGAATATTTTCCGTCTTTCTCTTTTTCAGGCCACTACTCCATGTCTGTCACCATGGGATGTTTGCCTGTGTGCTCCATGTACTTCCACCAGACCTCAGCATTCATAGTCAGGTTGGTGAATTGTTTTTAAATCCTTGGAGAAAATACCACTCCATGTATATTTAAGCGACTTTCTTAGCATCTGTTAGGTGCACAAGGCTAAAATTAATGTTTTTTATCACTTTCTCACAGCATCACGGAGGTTGAAAGCGAGATCAAGGATCCTGATCTTCTCGTGGTGCCCTCCTGTTGTCTGGCCCAGCCTTTGGAGGAGACACCTGAAGGGACAGTCCATAGCTTCCTCAACGAGTTCATGTAGATGAAACCTCGCCGGCAGAAAATCCAAACCCCTATACAATTGTGGCCTGCCAGAACTTTAGACTTTTCTCTGCTTTTCATGTGTGATTTGAGCTTTTTGTGTGACACTGCACTACATCACAGTTGTTTCCATCACATCTTTCACTCCCTTATGAAGATATGGCTTTGAATGAATCATCCTGTATGCATACACTTGATGTAAAGGAAAGAGATATGACATGGATTATAGAAGTAGTCATAATTACTAACTGTTTGGTGGCTTTTCAAGTTGGTCCTGCTTACAAAACCTGCAAGATATGATTAATGGAACATTAAAATGTCAAAGCTGTCAATGGTGTAAAGAGTCTTTTTTTAAATCCAAGATTATTTCCTTTGTACGACTTTTGAACAAGCAGGTTTTGAATCAAGAAACAGCAAACCATTTCAGAGCTGTAGGGCCGGATTAATCCACTAGGGGGCCCCAGGGCAAAGTTAAAATACAAATACAAAGTTGTATTAATAAGGGTGTTCTGGTCTGGAGGACAGTCTACGGTGTTCAATCCAGTGTCAAGGCAGTCATGATAGAACTAGAACCAAGCAACCAAAATATAAGGTTATAAAATGGAATTATCATGTTCATTGCCTTCAGGAGGATTTGGGGTTAAAAAAACAAAACATTTGTGTTGTACAAAACAAAAATATGATTGGGAGTTTTCGTTGATATGTTTGCATCACTTGGTTTACTCAATCATTGCACTCTGCAGTCACAACACGCAGGTTTTTGTTGTTGAGGGGCCATTTGTTCATCTTGCTCAAACATTTACCCAAATGATCAAACTGCCTCAGGTTTTCATAATGTTGATAACATATATTAATATTAGTCACCAGTACAGGCCACTTTTGTTTGCTCCGTGGTATTTTTTATACTTATCACATTAGCCTACTTCACAGTAGCAGCCTACACAGAACGGATGAAACATGAGGGCAGCTTGCTCTTTAACCGACATGAAATAAGTTGTTTTAAAGATTAATTTGGGTCATGAAGGGGTTATGGTGTGGAAATGTCTTGAGCATATACAGTATATTCCTCCTGTCACACAACTCAAGGTTAACCACCACATTATTTAATTTCCTGAGAATTTTAACATGTTTATACATTTTTAATGCAATACACAAATACATTCGCGATACATTTGTAATCTTGGAGACATGCAGATTAATTTCAGACTTGTATGTTGCTGCTTGAAGTGGATCTTTTGAGTCAATGAGCTCGTGGAGCTGTGATCACAGGGTAGAGAAGTCAGAAGCTGAAGTCAGAGCCCTGCCACGATGTGGCCCCTCGTACTTGCAGTTCATGGAGCCACCGACAGGTGGTGCGTGTGCTACATGCACAACTAGGGAAATACAAACTGTACCTTGCTATGTTAGCCACCAAGGAGCTTCCTAACGTAAGATAGCAAATAAAACTTTTATTTACGAGTTTTGAAAAATGACAGTTTGTGCAGGAGAATAACGATAGCGCCTTCTTTGCAAAGTCCGCAACGTTTGGATTATTTGGGTTCAGTCCGTCTTTGATTTAAAACGAGGTAAGTAACGTGAAGTTGTAAAATGGCGGATAGCTAACGTTGACATCCAGGGAGTTTGTCATTGGTGCTGTTGTGGTGGCTAGCTGACCAGGCACTTGACATTCGTTTTATCGGGAGTTATTAACATAGAAATACAACTTCATCAGAATCAATTACAAATAGCGTGGTTAATAATGATGAGGTAGCATTCCGACTGGTGTTAAGTAGTGGTCCCGTTAGCATGCTACAGCTAACGGCAATGCTAGCAAAGCTAACGCTAATCTGATGCTGTAAATGTATCAAATATCTTAAAGTGAATTATAATCCTACAATGAGTTGTTCGATACGAATGAAGTGGCCAATGAGCGGGTCTAAATGAAGCTAACTAGATAACGTATCGGCTAACATCAGACGTCAGTAAGGTTAGCTAGCTGCGTTAGCCAGAGAGCTGCTTTTGCCGTCGTAGCAAAGACAGGGCACGTCAGGAAGCGATGAGTGGATAGGAATCACCAGCTTAGGAAACGTCTGTAGTTGCGTTTGTATTTCGGAAGTAAAACAACTGCGCGTGTCAGAATTGTTTTGGGGTCAACTTGCTTAATAACGTATTTAAAGTCACATTAGAGTCAACTATCACAACGATCGGTATTAACACTTATGAGACTGTTACATTACTTGTCCAAGAAAGTAACGAAGGTTAAATTTAGGGGCTCAAGACAAGTACGCATTTCCATTCGTGGAGTCCTAAATCAGGCCCCTCATGTTTTCAGATCAAGTACAACCATGTCATGTTTACATTCATTACACTTGAATGGAAGTGTAGACACGCCCCCACAGATCTCCCTTCTCTGACAACATCTGCTGTAATGTTAAGTTAACGAGCTGAGAAGCACCGGAAACTGCGTACCTCGTGTTATTTGTCCTGATGAATGACATCAACTTACAGAAAATATTTATATCTGCTTCACAAACGAACTAACTTATTTCCCCCTGGCCCCTACAAAAGTGTGTGCTGGGGTTTCTCCTTAAATAAAGACAATCATGGACATTTTCAGTCAGCGCAGAACATTTGTTAAACCAAACGGCAAGAGGTTGCACATGTTTTCCAGGCCCATGCCTGCATTGCAAGTGCAGGGTACAACTTGGAACACCTATCACATTCTCCCAATTTGGAAGACCACAATGCATCCGTGCTTGTGTTGTGGTTGTAAATAACACTGTGGTGGGCCCAGTAGGTTCTTTATCTTGTCTGCAGCTTGCATACTGTCATTTGCTCATTTGAGTCAGCAGGAACTCGGTTGTACATTTGCCGTTGGTTCTTGGCAAATGGTAAATTACCAATTTGGCCTTTTAGAATACCGGCTACCTTTCTAGCTCAGGTCAATAAAGGGTCTAACAGCAGGGGAGGAATAAGACTCATTACCTGCCTGTCAGTGTGGCTACCAAGTTAAACACTACACACTATCACCATTTGAATATCCCCTGTCCCCTACGTAGCATTTCACTTATCAAGACAAGGAAAGAAAAAGGCATGATTTTGATAGTCATTAAATACAATTTCACTGCTCGGCTGCAAATACTCCCACACATTGTACTCAGTCCTCATATATAATTGTGCTTCATTAAAATATGCTGTGCCGCTGTACAGAATCAGAGCAGTCAATAGACCCAGACAGTAATTAACAATTATATGAAACTGAGTAAAACATGCATGAAATATTGAACATACATACAATCCTCATGTATGTAATGTATTAACTGCCACACATTGGATGAATGGCTGGAAAGAGTTACACCAATCATCATAAAGTTCATTAACTAATTGATTTCATTTACTCAGCACCAGGTAATAATGCAACATAGAATGAATGAATAGGAATAAATAACTGATATTCAAGCTCCGAATTTATTTTTTAGAAATAAAAGCAGGATTTAGGAGTTCTCAGTGAGCACAATTATAGAACACAGAGTGAAATTGAGTCGGTGCAACGATTGAGGGAAGCACATCCATTAAGGATTAAACAAAAGCTCTGTTGTTGAGGAGCGCTCTGAACAAGGTGTTTGATTGAAGCGGGGCTGCATCTAATGATTGTTTTCTGTCGTCAGTTAATATTGAAAAAGGTTTTTTCTCAGACCACAGGGTGAAGTCTCCAGATTGCTTTTTTGTTTGGAAAAAAGCAGCGAGTAGATGAGCACAATCTCACAATCTACTGTATGAATGGAGTAAAACCAGTCGCTTAGATTACATTTTTTACTGCTGTTTCGTGTCACCGAGGTGTTTGAGTGGTGCGCTGCCAGGCTGGAGCATCTTAGCGCTATAATGTCTTTCTGACAATAGAAACAAACATGTTCTCTTCATCCCCGGCCTTTAGTATTACATGTGGTCTTTGTAAAATATACTGTGATTTGTTAGTGAGTGTCAATGTCCTCATTCATCATCAAACTCTTCTCATTTGTCTTTACTTTCCAGGTGCAGATACCTTGTTGCTTGGGGTCCAGAGCAGTAGACGCACCCACTCCAGAAAATGTTAATGAAATGATAGCAGCGCAGGATTTGCACACAGAGTTTCAATTTGCTCAGTAAGCGCAGCATCACTGACGTGTATTGTCAAATCTCACGTGTCTTTGAATGTTTCTTTTGTCTTTGTGTTTATTGCACGCATGCATGTACACTGTCATGTTACCCCTAGGAACTTAAATGTTATCGTTGAAGTGTGTTTCGTGTTCCTAACGACTTCATCTGTTGTCCACAGAGAGGCAGAATCTCAGGTGTCTTCTGATACTGACCTTGAGGATCCTGATGGCAAAAATGCAAAGACAGGAAAGGGCATGGTATGTTTTGCAAACCTTTGACATTTATTGATTTTCCATATCTGTCCATGTGTAATTAGGGTCACAGGGGAGGCTTGAGCCGATCACAACAGGCATTGGGTGGAAGGCAATGAAACACTCCGGACTGGTTCCCTGTGGTACATCACAGGACTAGAACAGAGTAGAAACAGCGTGATGTTACGCAGCAGCTGTGTTTGATCAGAAATTAAGTTAATGCCACATCACTGTATATGAAATGCCTGTTTAATGCGTGCGCTCTGTTTCCAGAGTTCTGATACTCAAACACAATAACACACTTTCATTTTCCATTCAACATCTTTCTCCCCTACAGGCAGCCAAGAGAGGGAAGAAGGCGCTTGGAGACAAGGCCAAAGGTGGGGGAGCAGGAAGGGCCCCCGGTGTTGGCAGGGTGAACGGCCATCATCAGGAGAACGGGATGGAGAACGTGACCCTGTTCGAGGTGGTTAAAATGGGGAAGAGTGCCACACAGGTGGGTGCACACTGCTGTGGTGAAGAGATTAGGTCTTGTGTTATGGTTTCTTCTCATCTTCTTCTCTTTGTTTTGTTGTGAAAATGTTTTGGCCGGCGTTGTAGCTGTGGTTTCCATTTCATTTTGATTACATACTGTTGGGGCAATTGTATTCGTCATCCTGAACATGCAGCGCTGAAAGTTGTATGTTGTTTCTTCTTCTAGTCTGTTGTCGATGACTGGATCGAGGCATACAAACAGGACCGGGACCACGCTCTCCTGGACTTGATCAACTTCTTCATTCAGTGCTCTGGCTGTAAAGGTGAGTATCTGACATGATCTGTGTGCTCAGGTGCCTGAAAGCAAATGAAAATGTTGAACTTGACAGCCATTGTGTGATTCTTCACACAGGTGCTGTGAGTGGAGAGATGTTCAGACATTTGCAGAACTCCGAAATCATCCGAAAAATGACAGAGGAGTTTGATGAGGTGATGCCGGCTTTACATTCAGTTACTTAACTTAATTTTTAAAACGAGAGACTAATCAAACCATGAATCTGTGCAGTTGTCAGATAACAGCACGTGGCTCTTACCCTCTTCTCTGATGTCATCTAACAGGACAGTGGTGACTATCCCTTTACTATGTCAGGACCACAGTGGAAGAAATTCAGGATAAGCTTCGCCGACTTCATCGCGGTTCTGGTTCGTCAGTGTCAGTACAGCATCATCTACGACGAGTATATGATGGACACGGTCATCTCACTGCTCACCGGCCTGTCTGACTCCCAGGTCCGGGCGTTCAGACACACAAGCACACTAGCAGGTCAGCTTTAATTAATGCGCACGTTTCGGCACTTCTGCTCCACCGCATGCTCACGCTGTTATTGTGCGGAAGCTGTCGTTCCTTCAGGCGTGTTTTCTTGAATTTTGTTGTTTTCTGAAGCCATGAAGTTGATGACGGCCTTGGTGAACGTCGCTCTCAACCTGAGCATCAATATGGACAACACGCAGAGACAGTACGAGGCGGAGAGGAACAAGGTTGCTGCAAAAAGGGCCAACGATCGGCTGGAGCTCCTGTTACAGAAGCGCAAAGAGGTGAGAAGAAAGAAAAGTTGTCTTAACACTAAATATACCGTGAAGAAGCAAGAAGACGACGAGTGTTACCGGCTATACGCTATAAACCAACCTCTATGCACAGGAGGAATTGTAATTAACTGTAAACTTATATTGATTAGTTAAATAAATGACATCATAGCTGCATTCATTCACAGTGTACATTTTCTACATGCGTTTATTGTTAATTCTCTAACTTCATTTACCGTTAAACCTATTTATATGCACTTTGCAATATCTGGTTAGATGCTACATGACAATAAGTCAAGAGTGGAATCTACATTTATTGTGGGCCTCATGCAAGAACCACTTGTACAAACGGATTCATTTCTTATGTGGAATGTACGAATGATTTAAGAGAAATTGTGGCGTTTGCCAATTTTCACGTATTTAGAATTTTCTCTTCAGTTTGAACAAAAATGTCCAAGTGGTCTGGAGCCGTCATGTGGAGTCTGCTTTACTCCAGAGGGCAAAAATAATGTCACATTCAACCTGAAATCATAATGCTTTGATCTGAATCAATTTGGACTTTCAATAGTACACTTAAACCTACAGTACCAAACCTTTGTCACCAAGGGAGGCAGAGGCTTGAATCTAGAGAAAGTTCATTTATATTTAAAGGTCCTGCACTCCAGCTTTAGCTGAAATATAATATATATATATATATATATATATATTTATTTTCTTTAAACCTATATCTTTCAGTAGTTGTTGCCGTGATATCGTCCCGTCTGAATATCTCTGTGATTATCGATATTTAATGTAATGTTAAAGCAGCTATGCTTTTAATCTTTTCTAATTGTTTAGGTTCCTTTAATACGATATTACTGACGCTGCCAAAGTTGCTGATTTCTGACAGCAGAACTAATTTGTTGAAAATAGGAGAAATATATTGTAATGCCAAGCGTGCCCTTTATCGTAGCTAAAGTGACCTCTTGAATGTCATACTTATTCGTTTTTGTGTTGAGTGTTTGAACAAGGGTCTTTTGTTTTTGCTGTCTTCATGCAAATAATTGAATAAGCATCACTTTCTGTCTGTCTTTCAGCTTCAGGAAAATCAAGATGAAATTGAAAACATGATGAATGCAATTTTCAAAGGCGTGTTTGTTCACAGATATCGGTGAGTGAATCCTTGATGCTGACTGAGATTTCCAGCAGAAACCTTTCAATGCTCATTGCTGGCTTTCTGGCGCCCTCTAGTGTGAAGATAATGTCGACACCTATTTGAGTCCATATGATTTTTCCATGTTGTATTATGTTAATGACTAAATTGAATCAATTATTTTTGTTGTTTTTTGCCAGTGATGCCATTGCTGAAATCCGAGCTATTTGTATTGAGGAGATTGGAGTGTGGATGAAGTTGTACAGTGACGCCTTCCTCAACGACAGTTACCTGAAGTATGTTGGCTGGACAATGCACGACAAGGTGAGCTAACAGACGGACACTGTTTTTTTTTTTTAACAAACTACAATTTAACCGTAACTTAAAAAAAGCCGATGAAGTGAAATACATTGTCCAAATTTAGACCAACTTCTAACCTCAGTGTAAATCAAACTAACCAATTAATCAAGCGTTTCTGCAGTTATTTCACAACACAAGCCATATGTAGTCATCTTTCCTGGAAGACTTTTGCTGTGAAAAGCAGCGACTTGTAGTGTTGTTTTTCCATTTAACAGGACAGTGACGTCACAAAAGGTTCCTGCTTTTTTCTTTCATTTTCATTATTCGGTGCTCAGTTGTTGTTTTAGGGTACGATTATGACATATGATGTTTTAACGATCTAAGTCACGAAGAAGTGCATCCACATCAGCATAAGACCTGCAGAACCCACGACAGTTGGAGGACTAAACGTCATGGAGTCCATATCATCTTTGTATCAAAATCTGATCAATTGATTTGTCTGTGGCAAAGGAATGGAGAAAAAAAAGAACTCTTATTGACGTAGATCATTATATTTTGACTCCAGCAAGGTGAGGTGCGACTGAAGTGTCTGGGCGCCCTGCAGGGCCTGTTCCACAGCAGAGAGCTCGGCGCACGACTGGAGCTCTTCACGAGTCGCTTCAAGGTGAGAGCAGTTCCATAACTTCAGCGTCATTGAAATGTGTTGGAGATTTACAGATGTCTTCATATGCCGATAACTAAAGAGTAATAACATCATCATGCATGACATTGACGGCTAATGTTATGGAACATAAACCTGCTCTCGTTGACAGGACCGCATTGTGTCCATGACTCTGGACAAGGAACATGACGTTGCAGTTCAAGCCATTAAACTTCTGACGCTTGTCTTGCAGTGAGTAACCTTCCCTCCTCTTGAATGGGATTGTTCTGCATTTGTTCTCGTTTTATGAAGTCATATAATGAGACTCTAAAGACGTAATACTCATTAAAGCCAACTTGATAAATAAACAGATCTCGCTACAGATTGGGATTTTTTTTCATACAGTGTTTTTGCCCAAATTAGAGACATTACCCTCATCCATTACTGCTCAGTCATCATTTCTGTTTATAGCTGAGGTTAATCAGTCTTAAATGGGGAGAATATGACCATATTTTGTTAGATTCAATATTCATATGTGCTCACTTATCCTAAAAGCTTCTGTGAGAATGTTTAAACTAACTATTTCACACATTTGCCTTTAAGTAAATATCTAAATGTTCATCTTTAACGATGAATGTATGCATTTGGTCGAACAGGAGTAGCGATGAGATCCTGACAGCAGAGGACTGTGAGAGTGTGTATCACCTGGTTTACTCGGCACATCGACCCATCGCGGTTTCAGCAGGAGAATTTCTGTTTAAGAAGTAAGTGTTGTGTCTTTTGAAACATTAGATATATTATAGTAGAAACAATAATGTGTTATACTAATGTTATGTTGAATCCATCAAACAACCAGAGCATATAAACAATACATCCTTACAGAAATAATATAGAAAAATGTACACATACAACTGAAAACAGCTACTTTAATGGGGAAATCCTGTGAAATCACAAAGTCTGTTAATGTGTGACACGCCATGTTAGCCCCACCATGTAGCTTCTCCAAAGGGACTGCAGGCGGAGCAGTTGCTTCTTCCACCTGCCTTTACCAGACATTTTGAACAGCCTTTGATATTGTGCTGATTGAAGGCTCTTCAGCCATCGGGGTACCGAGGAGGAGGGGCTACCCAGGAGGGGCAGGCAGAGCCTCAATGGCAGTCTCATCAAGACGACTGTCTTCTTCTTCTTGGAGAGCGAGGTAACCGGGCCTTTGTCTCTTACTTCTGGATGTTACACCTCATTGTAATAACAATGTCCATCTCAACAAATCTGTTGATCTAGTTTTGCAAGAAATCTACCTTGTTTCAGTAGGTTTGAATCTGTTCCAATAAACATTTGACCATTTGATGTTTTACAGCTCCATGAACACGGGGCGTACTTGGTGGACAGCTTGTGGGAGTGTGGGTCAGAGCTGCTGAAGGACTGGGAGACCATGATCAGCCTGCTGCTGGATGAGCCCATGCCAGGAGAGGAGGGTAAAGATCCGCCCTTTAAGACAATTACTGGCTCACGTTCTCAGCTCCAGTATGAGGAAAGGGAGACTTTCTGAAAAGACATTGTTTTATTTCTTTCTACTCTTTTCTTTGTCTTTTCTTTTCTTGGTACTTTTTTTTTTTTTCATTACATTGTCAGTAAATGTCTGCGTCTGCAATCTTTAGCTCTGACTGATCGCCAGGAGACGGCTCTGGTTGAGATAATGCTCTGTGCCATCCGGCAGGCTTGTGAATGCCACCCTCCAGTGGGCCGAGGCACAGGAAGAAGGGTGAGTGTCTGGTCCTCATGCTCGCATGGATCAGCCTTGTTTCTTGAATGATTTTGTGTTAATGTTGGGTTTTTGTGCATGGGGAAAAAAGGTCCTGAATGCAAAGGAGAAGAAGACACAGCTGGATGATCGGACACGGGTCACAGAGATGTTTGCCGTTGCATTGCCTCTGTTATTGGCAAAGGTGATTACCCGTGTTCTGCACTACAGTCAACAGCGCTCCGTTGTCAACTGGTTTGATTCGTGACCATTCAACCTAAAAGGCGTTCTCCTTTTTTCATCACAGTACTGCGTTGATATTGATAAGGTGACCAATTTGCTACAAATACCAAAGTACTTTGATCTTGACATCTACACAACTGGCCGGTTAGAAAAGGTTTGTCAATTTTTTTTTTTTTTATTTGTTCTTGACTATGCAACTTGTAAATGGCCATGCAGCGTCAGTTAAACAATGTTTTGTGCTTTCATGTTCTCATGAAGCATTTGGATGCCTTGTTGCGGCAAATGTGGGAGGTCCAGGACAAGCACACGGACACCGAGGTCCTGGAGGCCTGCTCCACCACCTACCACTCTCTCTGCAACGAAGAGTTCACCATATTCAACCGCGTGGACATCGCTCGTTCTCAGTTTCTCGATGAGCTTGTAGACAAGTTCAACATACTCCTGGAGGACTTCCTGCAAGAGGTGGGTGCCCGCAGGATTTTTCTTTTGAGTGGAATGTTTGAAAACAGTTGGAGAGGTCGAGGGTGAATATCCAGGGTTTCACAGGTTTGACCTCTTGTTCGTCAGGGTGAAGAACCAGATGAAGACGATGCCTACCAGGTTCTATCTACACTCAAGAAGATCAGCGCTTTCCACAAGTAAAGCTGTTCACATTTTGTCTTGTTATTTGTTCAGAGAGAGCATTTCTAGCATTAAAGTTGAATTTTGAATAAATGAATGTTGTTCTGTATTATTTATCATTTGCATTCTTTTTGCGTTCCAGTGCACATGACCTCTCTAAGTGGGATCTCTTCACCAGCAACTACAGGCTACTTAACACAGGTCTGCAGAACGGGGACATGCCCGAACAGGTAACAGCAGAGTCTTCTCTAACTTTGGAAGTAACTTCCCCAAAATGCTAAAGCAACAGTAACCAGTATTGTGGCGGAAGCGTAGCAACCCCACCCTTCGGTTGCCCTTCAGGTAAACGCTGTTGGCTTTGTCAGCACGTTTGCGGTAGTTTGTGCTGTTAGTGCTGTTAGCACCGTTGGCTACGACCCACCGGCTCAGGCGTCGCAATGTTGAGAGCTGCTGAGAGTTAACAAAAATGCTCCGGATGTCGTATTCACCTTTAAGTATCCAGGTTACAGTCGCCTTTCTCAAGTACGCTGGTTTTCTTAAACTTGGCCATGTGTTTGGGTAACATGTATTCGAATCAACTTTTTACATGACAAAGGGTGCAGACATGGAAACTAATAGAGTAGAAAGGAGAGGTAATTAATGGAGCAATGCATTGTTGTATTTAGAATCATTCCATCAAAAGTCCGACTCAAGTCTAAATAAGTTCATCTCTCTCTCTCCACCATGGAACATCGACTATTATACGTACGGCTCATCTGATCTGCTTGTCTCCTTTCCCACAGATTGTGATTCACGCATTGCAGTGCACACATTACATCATCCTGTGGCATCTAGCGAAGGTTTCAGATGGCAGTTCATTAAAGGTATTTACATATCGGTCTATGACACATTTATTGGTTTTCTTGGCAAAATAAGTGTCCAAGGAAAGGTGTAAAAAGGATATCGGTTAGAGAAACAACACATTTCTATGCATACATTTGTCAAATGACAGCTGATAAGCCATTAGCCGGGTACATTGAGTTTAAAAGTACCTTTACACGTCTTCACGTCATTCTTACAAAATGTATAAAGAAAGCTATTATTATTCTCAAAGACTAATTGACAGCTAAATGTTTCAGTAAGTCTATGATACTGATTTAATGTTTGTTTGTTTTTTTGACAACTGACCTATTATTGTTTAAATTCCTATAGATCTATCAATACTTGGCTTGTATTTTGTTCACTTGTGGGAATGTCTAACTGAACATGTGCTCCTTTTAGGGTGACATGGTGACCGTTAGAAAGCAAATGAGAGCTTTCTGCTTGATGTGTCAGCGTTACTTAAACAGCATCAACAACGCCGTTAAAGAACAGGTGGGGTTATGCTGATGGGACTCTTCTTTTCATTGCTGATGTTTTTACATGGCCATTCTTCAGTGCCACTGAACATGTTCATAAATGCTGAAGTGTTGTGTTTATTCCAGGCCTTCACCATACTATGTGATCTGCTATTGATCTTCAGTCACCAAATTATGTCTTCAGGCCGGGAACAACTGGAGCCTCTGGTCTATACACCAGACTCTTCTTTGCAGGCAGAGCTGCTCAGCTTCATTCTGGATCATGTGTTCATTGATCAGGATGACGATAACAACAGCACAGGTCAGAGTCAGTCAACCGCACTAACATTTGAAAAGTAAGGGGGCCATGGACTTCTAATGATTTTTTTATTTGTATTCTTTTGTATTTTCTAGACGGACAGCAAGATGATGAAGCCAGTAAAATTGAGGCTCTGCACAAGCGAAGAAACCTTTTAGCTGCCTATTGCAAATTAATCATTTACAATGTGGTGGAAATAAACACCGGAGCAGATATATTTAAACAGTATATGAGGGTATGTTTACACCCCTTTATTTTTAAATCACTTCAAATGACTTCCTCCTACCCTGCTCTTCTTAATGCCAGTATTCCCTCTCTTTCTTCTTAGTTTTACAACGACTATGGAGATATCATCAAGGAAACGTTGAGCAAAACAAGACAAATCAACAAAGTTCAGTGTGCAAAGACGCTCGTCTTGAGCCTGCAAATGGTAAGATTCTTTGCCCGGTTGGAGACTAGAATGTGGTCTTGTGGCCTTGTTTCATTTTTAATATATATATAAGTAGATGCCAGCAAATCTCCCATAATATTGTAAACAAAATCTAAAACATTTACTGACTTTCATGTTAACATATGAGGCATCACTTTTGCACAAGCTTGCTCCAGTTGTGCTCCGGAAACAGTAAAATGGTGGTCTTCATTAAACTTGTTTATAATAAAAATTCAAAAAAAGGAATTGGGATACATCTGGCTTAAGTTATAGCAGATCACAAATGCATTTAGTCCAGGATTCAGACATCTCAGTCTGTGAAACCACATGTGGAAAAAGTCTATTTCTGTTTTTGTCTTTTGTAGTTATTCAATGAGATGTTGTCTGAACTTGGCTTTAATGTCGACCACTCAACGTCAGCCTTCTGTGGCATAAAAGAGCTCGCCCGACGCTTCTCATTGACTTTTGGCTTGGATCAGTTGAAGAACAGGGAGGCTATTGCCATGTTGCATAAGTAAGTGGTTTGTTTACAGCTTTGCATGCAACTCCGCTCTTACAGTGGCATCTGTGTTTTAATGAGCATGGCAAATCATTATCTCCCTCTGTATTTTAGGGATGGGATTGAGTTTGCTTTTAAGGAGCCTAGTCCCCAAGGACAGGGGAGTCCACCTCTCAATCTCGCCTTTTTGGATGTCCTGAGCGAGTTCTCCAGCAAACTAATTCGTCAGGACAAGAGAACGGTGTAAGTTTGAGCTGCAAGACTTGTGCCATGATGTGTGTCTCTGTTGAGCATGCAGCTGAAGAGGAACTCTGAAGATCCTAACTCTGACAGTTGTATTCTGACACTTCGACAGTCACACGTACCTGGAGCGATTCATGACGGTTCAGATGGCCCTGCAGCGAGAGGACTGCTGGCTGCCCCTCATCTCATACAGGAACTCCTTGCAGGTGGGCGGGGACGATGACACCATGTCTGTCATTAGTGGGATCAGCAGTCGAGGGTCCACCCGGAGTAAGAAATCCAAGCCAGCCACTGCTAACAAAAGGAAATTGCCCGAAGGTGAGCAAATTTTACTTTGGTAGATCAAGATTTATTTTGTGTTTTTTGTGAATTGACATGCAGCATGAGATAATCTGCACTAAACGTACTTGTTTGTTGATTGTTGTTCTGCGCCTCCTTTTAATAATAGTACCCGTTTGTTGTTAAAGTTTTCAAATGACAAGTTCACAGTCAAAAAGCTGGAAATACAGATTTTTTGGTAACAATGTGTGTCAGTCAGTAGGCAACATTGATCCACATAGGAACCTCCTCTAAAAAAAATACAAATTCTGTCATTTTATAATTTCTTTAATCATTCCTTAATTTCTCTTCCATAGCCGAAGAGAACAGCTGCAGCAGCAGTGATGCAGTTTGGATGAACCGTGAGCAGAACGTGCAGACGCCAGTAATGATGCATTCGCCCCACCTCACCTCTACTGTACTGAGGGATCCAAAGAAGACGAGGCCAGAGGACAGCTACACTGCCGCGTTCACCATGCCGGCAGAGCAGCATCCCCATCAGCCGGTGCCTCTCCAGCAGCAGCAGCAGCAGCAGCCGCAGCAGCAGCCGCAGCAGCACCACCAGGCTGCCCTTGATTACAAGTACGGACACCTTTCCCCCAAACCCTTACCTTACCTTGAAATGAATATTTGATGTTGCTGATGTTCTTGTGCTACGGGAATAATGAAGTCTTGTTGAATACTGAACCCTGTAACCCACAGTACCCAGGTTACTTGGATGTTGACACAGAGACAACAAGCAGAGGCCCATCAGCAGCAAGAGCGAGTTAGCATGCACTACGCCAAGATGAGGAACCACATGCAGCAAGCAATGTAAGGGGCCACTCCTCTTCAGAGTACAGTCAATAGGTTTGAATTGTGAAGGAAACCTGGTAAATGTACCTGGTTTTTTTTAGAATAACAACTAGACAATAGACAGTATGTGAAACAGCACAGCCTCATAACAAGTGTCTATGTGTGTACTCCTCAGTCGTCGAGGCTCAGGACTCATGGAGGATGACGAGGAGCCGATAGTGGAGGACGTGATGATGTCATCAGAGGACCGCTTGGAGGACATCAATGAGGGCATGGATTTTGACACAATGGACATCGATTTGGTAATTTAACACTGCAATATTTTTGATGCTAATTAGGGCCAGAAGAAACATGACGTGAACACATCACTGACATATCATCAGCTTTTAAGTTTTAACCTTTTGATATAGCGAACTCGGCAAACAGCTGCTTATTTACACATACAGCAGTCACGGAGCAACATTATCATTCATTTGGAGTCGTGTATGTGTCCACATGGTGAATGTCCAATATTCACTGTGATTTTAGCACCGTTTGTGGTTTCTACCGACTCCTGAGTGAAACATCTGACTGTTCAGCTGCTAAATGCTCCACTTTTTTCAGCAGCTAGTCACTAACTGGGTATGGTGGTGAACAGCTAGTGTACGGTTTGTTTTTAGAAAATGTTCTCTTAAAACAGCTGCTTGCTGCGGCTGAAAACAATGTTATGAGAGCCGTGAAAGTGAAACAAAACAGTAAGCTTGTGGGCCGGACAGCTAAACAGAGTGCCGAAACTCGCTGTAAAGCTGCGTTAAGCCGAGAGGAGCTGCAGATTCAGGTGATGATTGTCTGTCGTTAATCACTACTTTCCTACATGTATTTTTCAGACTATAAAGATCAAAAAGCCTTTTGGTGTCTTATTTACATTTCATTTTGTGCAGCATTGTTCTGACTGAGTTGTTATTTTTCAGCCAGCATCAAAGAATCGCAGAGAAAGAACTGAACTAAAGCCGGACTACTTCGATCCATCTTCCATCATGGATGATTCGGTAAGGATTATTAACTTCTTACAGTGTCTTTTACTCATCTGCTTCTTTTTTTTAATGCAACAGGTGAATGTGAGTGGTCATGGTTGCTCATGATTTGTAGGCCTGTTTTCTTGAGGTAACTTTTTATGATCATGAATCATTATTTAAAGATAATAATGAATACAATGTGTTACCCATACAATCGGGTATTACAAATTGGAGTATCAAATACTCACCTGCTGTTTGCTTTTATCTGGCTATGAAACATTTGTAGCTTTCTCCAACATGGAGGACGTCAGCAGTAGATCATATTTACAGCATTTACAATGGATTCAAACTTCCATCAAAATGTCTATAAAACTGTATAAACTGTGCTAGTTCTTTCTCAATCCTATATAATCCCATATTTACAAAATGACAACACAGTTGATATTAATTTATGATTGTCCTAACAATATTTCTAGGCTATAAATTGTGCCAGAACATTGTTTTCCTATTTATAAGATTGTGGATTTCTGAACAATGTTTTTGTGTGTCTTCAGGTTCTCAATGTTTCAATGTTCTAAAAGAAATCGCATCAAGGAAAATATGTTATCAAAATCCTTGGAAGATAAGATGGATGACTGTGAAAATCCGAATGGAGCGAAGTGGACTGCTATAAATGATTTGTGAGACACCAATGTTTGCCTCTTTAACACTTTGTTAAAACTTAGAGCGAGAGCTTGAATTTGAATTTCATTCTGATATTTTCACACACAGGACTTTTGTTACACTGCAGCAGAAATGTTTATGTTTTTGATGTTAGCTTATCTCACTAAGGTGAAGCAGTACAGACATTATGTGGCAGGTGCATGGTGTCTGTAATAACAGACTCAAATTCAACATATACACCTTTAATCTTTTTCATTCAGTCGACAAAAATTGTCTGATGTAAATACATAATGGCCAATATACAGGAGTGGTGAACACGATTTCATGAGCACCAGCTGATAGAAATGTAATAACCCTGCAAAATAATACTACCTTTGTGATGCTTGTAGCGTTCAGTCGTTGTTGAATATTATAATGATACTGCACTTTGTTGCAGAGGTATTAATTCAAGTCTATTGTCATTTTACAGCCATATTTTTAGAAATGATCACAGGCTCCAATCAATGCCTCTCTGACGCAATCTAAACATAAATTGAACATCATAAGCTTTATAAATGCAGCATTTATTGCAGGGCTATTGAATTGGACTGCGATACATTGTAACGGTGTCAGTGATTTTGTGTTCCGCCTGTACTTTTAAACTAGACTTTGGCATGGCATGTAGCCATATATCAAAACATGTACACAGTAAAGTATAATGTGAACTGGCGTCTCATACTGTTCAAAGGCCTTGCCAGAAATGATATACGTCATTCTCAGATTTCTTTGTGATGGTATTTTTTAGAAATGTATGTGTCCTGCTTTTATACCTTATAGATTACTTTGATTTATAGATATTTTGTAATGACAATCAAATGTAAATGAATGGTTTCTAATCCTGTTATTTCACATAGACGCTGAAATAATCCTTTTTAATGAAAATGATTATGTTAGTATATGGCCAGCTGTTTGTATTTTTCTTTTGATCTCTCTTTAACAAATGGGTGCAAAAGTAATGCATTGCTCAAATGTAGTAGTTTGACAAATTGATGGCTGCATCTAAAATTATTTTTTAATATTGGGAGCATTCACAGTGTCATAGATACATTTTGACTCGATCTTAAACATGTAATCTCTCCTATATCTTGACTATTTTTCTCCGCTGTATAGTATCTAAGAATATCTAATAACAAAGACATGCCATTGTTGCAATATTTAAAAGAACGGATTTTTAAAATGGTTGTGAAAGGTGTGCATTGTTTCTTTTTCTCCATTTGGCAAGATTGCAGAGGATTTTTTCAAAAAGCCAATTTGATGAGCCACTGGTGCGTGTATAGGAGTTATAGAGATATTCTAAATTACAAAGTTATAGAGTTCTTTTGTCAACTATCATAGTATCAGAATTGTATATTATACAATTACAGATGTGTAATATATTGTGAATCTGTGATCATTTTACATTTGCAGTTTCTGTTTGCTTGAAATTTTAGGGAAAGGTTAAGTAGAATGTAACTTGTTTCAAATTAACCTACTAATTTGCAAGTATACACATATAGTACATTGTTTTGTTTGTCTTTCAATGGATTGCTGTGATATGTCTTTACCTCTGTGTGTTGGCCTGGTTGGCAGATTCAGATTTTATGGGAAATGGTATAGTCATATTGTAGTTAAATACAAATCCCTTATTTCTTCAAAATCTCACTATAATGTGGAGAAACAGATCATGTGGTATCGAACATAACCATATACATACTGACTATTCATATTAGGTAAAATTAGGTAGATGAGAAAAATGCATCTTAGAATTGCCAGTAAATGTATCCTATAATTTTCCAATCTTTTCTGTTTTGCATTGAACTGCTGAAAACGTGCATACATCTGTATGTTTAGACATATTTAAATATTTGTGTATATTAAATTTGTGTTTTTACTCTATCTGTGTCCCATTGCATCTTTTGATATTTGTATTAATGTCTAAGATACAACACGAACCGATAAATCCTCTGCGTTTGAGTGATGATTTTAATCCATACTTCCAAATTGTGTGTACAAATGAATGAAGATGACACATTAGTGCAGTGCGGATTTTGGAAATCATTGCTTGAGCTCTAACGCAAGTATTTTGGTTAGCAATCTGTTTTCTAAGGATAGTCAAATGTATTTTAACTCGTTCAAATTACAATTTTAAAATAGTTGTTTTAAATTGAGCCTTGATGTGCATCTTGATAGTACCATTTCCACTTACGGAACACAAAGTTCCGTATTAACAAAGCCCTCGGAGATAGCCCTCGATGTCCCACCATGCAACAGTGAGCTAGCAGCGAAGCTAACCACCACATTTGACCCTGTGTGTGCCATGATGATGATTTAGACATCCGGGCTGTGTGTATGGAAGATGGCGACACTTATCCTCCCTTGTGAATGGATCAAAAACTGGGAAAAATCAGGAAAACACGAGTTGTGAGTAGATCTGAACCTTAGTACAGTGTCGGGTGTTATGGTGGGTTAACAGTTGTTGGCTGATATAAGCAACCAAGGGAACAACGTAGCTAGCATTGCGATTTAAGGCCAATATTTTAAGTGTGTCCGCTAGGGCTAAGGGGTAACGTTAGCACGCAAAAAATAATTTCAAGTGGCCTACGAACGTTAATTCCTCTATTTGGGAAAATAAACGCATATTCTAAGTAGTTTGAATAAGACAGTGAATACAATCGGTTTAATGGAGTGCAGCCGTTACCTAAATGTAACTAGCTAACGTTACCTGCATGCCAGCAATTGTGCTAGCATGCTCACCCTCTAAGCTAGTTTGTAAACACGGTGGCTAGCGGAGCTAAGCTATTTAGCGTCAATGTAGCATCGATACAGTCCCAGCTTCTTTATTGAAGTGAATTTAATGCCAAAATGCAGGCAGTCAGTCACTTAGTTTGCCAACGTTATCTACCAACCGACAATTGGCGAGCAGTTGACGACAATAGCGTTGTGTCACGTTAATGGTAAATAAGTGGAGGGAAACGACCGATCTTGACATAACGTTATAGCAAGTAAGCTAGCTCTAATTGTAACGTTAGCTACGCCATTTGTGATGTCGACTGCCTTGTTGGACTTTTTATTGTCCAGGTATGGCAGCATGAATACATTTGATATTTCATGAGTTTGTTCTACAAACGTCCTCTTTTGAAAAATAACAACCTAGTGGGCAAGGAAAGTGTAGTAACGTTAACGTACAGCTCATGCTTTAACTAGCTAACGTTGAGCTAACTAGCTAGATATTTGTGTAACCCATCAGTTGGTTAGCTAACTACTGTTAATTGACAGTTACATAGCTAACGTTACATTTTGATACCCAATTTAGCGCCCGGTGCTAACAGACGACTGGACAGCGAGCATCAACGGCCCAACGTCAAATCCACTAATGTTAACATAACCGTAGCAGCTGCAGCACCGTAGAAGCTGGGCCTAACTATTAATTTATTATAGGAAAAAAACGTGTCGTGAAGATTTAGTCTGTTTCTTAAGCGCAGCCATCACGTACAGGCAGAGACACAATAGGCTCATCCTCAGTAAGTTAGGCCTTGCATATATAAGTAAGGCCTGTCGTGAGATGCACCAACTCGAACTAATCCATTCTAGTGGTGTACATAAAACTTTAACTTAAATTAGCAACATGTAAAACGTTCCTATGGCGAAAACAATCGTACATGTATTTAAAAGATTCATAATATTACTTTTCTGCATGTCTCTGGTACAGATCCCCTCATGTGCACTGATAAGAGAGGAAGCTGCAAAGCCTCAGCCAATCCAGTCATCACATAAAGTGCCAAATAAATGTTCTGTTGAAGAAATACTTATTTACCATAACACAGAATAGCTTGATACTTGATCATATTGTGTCTCTTTGGGACGCACAGTCGTAATTCCTCAAGTTGGAGGGTCTTAGTTAAAAGCCCAATGTCGACAAGCCTTACAGGCTCCCTGTGCAGTAACATCACTGAAAGGGCAATTTCCATGTGCTGATAATCAAACGATCTTCAGTATAAATAATGTCTTATCTTCACAAGTCGTCTAATGTTATTGGGACATTTAGATCTGTATGTGTCTGATATATCCAGCAGGTGTGCTAGTGAAACAACCAGATTAACCTGATTCAGGGAAGCCAGGGTGTTAAATTGATTCAGTGCTGCACCTTTCTGCTTGAAGAAGTGAACATAGCCTATCAACCTCACAAAGATATCAACCACGCTATGTTTGACCTCAGGTCCTGACACACTGCTGTCAGTTTGAGCATCTCTGACTGACCATTGCATGTACAGTAGTGCATCTAGAATTGTCTGTTTTTAAAAGAAGACATTGAGATGGCACAAAGTATCTTATCAGTCTGCCTTGGCCAGCGCCAGTTCTTTGAGCCCAGTTGAGCTGTCAACTAGATAGCCTTGATGTTACAAGAATATTGGTGTGCGGATAATTATGACCAATTTTCGGGAATGTAATAAGCTGTATATAGCAATGTTAGTGACAGTATCCATGTTAAATATCAAGCCGTTTTAAAGGCTATGGATTGTCATGTTTGAGTACTCTAACTTATTATAATTTTGTCTCTTTATTTTACAGCGTACAACTCTGCAAAGAACTCACCGAGAAAACAGACCATGGAAGTGAGATTAGAGGTAAGTTGAGAATGACCTCCATTTGTTTAGACTGTTACTGTTAGTTTTTCGTTTGCACCTCAACGTACAACCTCCCTGTTGTACACACAGACACGCATCTATTATGGGAATTGCAGTAGTTCGAACCAATCGCCCGCGAGAGAAAAACAAATTGAAAGATACCCTTCGCTGTCAGTTTGCAGCGGAAATGTTTGTGATGGATGTAGTGATATGAATATATCAGCAAGCCTAAAATTGGCACACAGTAAATTAAATGTTTATATGCCAGTTAAATTTGTTGATCATTTTTTGTGTTAATTATAAAATGTATTCATTAAACAGATTAACGTTTGTATTCATCCACATCATGCTGTTTTTGTTTGTGCCAGAGGGCAACGAGAAAGCAATTATCACCATAACTACACACATCTGATTCCTACTGCCTGCCTGATCTAAATCTAATGTGCACTCTACAAATATTAAACAAACGTCGAACATTAATATGATCATTCGTACAGCTGGATGTCATTTTTATGGTTCTAAACTTTCTGTTTTACCGATATTCTATTTATATCCTTCAGGGGTAATAAAATCATTATTTCCTCTAAAGGCAGGATCTTTGGCTAGACTTGCACAGAGGGATGGAGACAAATGGAAGTGTCTAGTCTTTTAAAGCTAACACAGATTAGCCAATTCTGCGGGGGGTTTTCCACATTTAAAATCAAAGAGTCTTTTCCTGTCTGTTCTGTCAACTCAGTTAAAGTTGACCTGTGTCTTGTCCGTTTACCTCTTCAGATATACAGGCAGCCTTATATGAGCTCAGCTGGCAGGTTGTACAGGGGAACCTGAAGTTGGATCTGGTCGTCAGCGTCCTTGGGGACATGATGGTACGAGTGCTTTTTGTTTAAAACTATAACAAACGTATAGAAGTGTACATTTAAAGAAAGCTTTTACTCCTTGTTCGTTACTTGTACTTATTACTTTATTACATCATTCTTGATGTCTGCCCAGAAATTGCAGTACTTGTAATTTCTACTTTGTTATGTTTGTAAAATGTCAGTTAACTTCTGTTTTTCTTTCAGGAGCTCCGAGATGACATGCCATCAATTTTAGCAGATGTGTTCAGTACACTAGGTAAGTTTGGGTTTTTATGTTCAACTTTGAGTTATTGTTTCTGAAGTGCTGCATTACAAGTCACTCAAACATAGTAACAGTTTTTAGTCTAAAGCAAACGTGGCATATTTGTACTGTCATAATGTTTTTTTATTATATTTATTACAGATTTAGAGACTGCTGCACTGGAAGAGAAAGTCAAACGTGACCATTACACACAACTGGTGGGAGCTTGTGTGGTGAGAATACTATTTTTGTAGTAACATCAAATTATGTTATACAACAGACATTTCTTGCACCTATAATAGAATACAAAGGCTGGCTGAAGAGAGCTATTTATATCATTAAAATACGAGAGCTTGTATGACCTCGCATTTCACTTAATTGTCACTGTTGCAGCAGAGTTAAATATTTTAAAGGTGTCCCTGTCCTTAGTGTAACTGATGTATAAGAATTTTAGAACTTTGCATGAGGTTTACACCCCCATTGGCGTCACAGATGAATTACTGATTTTGATACCCAAGTCTGTAATCAATAACTAATTAATAAACTAGTTACATTTTTTTTTTTTCAGTTTTTTGTTCCGGACGCCATCCTGAAAGAGAGGCTGGATCCAGAAACCCTTGAATCTCTTGGACTTATAAAACAAGCTCATCAGTTCAATCAGAAGATTGTGAAAATCAAGACTAAACTGTTGTAAGTAGAGTGGAGATGTAGATATACTGTACATGAATAGAAAATGTGAATTTCATTCTTGTGATCTTGTATTTCTTCTCAGTTACAAGCAGCAGAAGTTCAACTTGCTAAGGGAGGAGAATGAGGGCTATGCCAAACTCATCACCGAGCTCGGCCAAGACCTCTCGGGCAACATCACCAGCCACCTTGTCCTGGAGAGCATCAAGTCCCTCATAGGTAATGAACAAGTCTTTTTCTGGTGGACTGCATCAGATGTGGTGCTACTATGTCTTTAGCTACAGTCTGGCAAATCCTACATCTACAGTCAATGTTTTTTTGTAAATTGACAATACTGGATTAGATGAGTCTGAAAATATACAAAGCGGATTGTATCACCGTCGCACCTGAAATGATCTCCTCCAACCGCGATTGGTTACTTGTTAGATTCAGCATTGACTCTCTGCTATTTACACAGGGCGTTGCAATGCCAGGTACCTGTACTTCACAGGAAGTCTGTCCCTGTATACTACCTACCAGTCACTCGACACCAAGGAGTGCAAGTAGTCTCACCCATACTCAGAGCTAGAGCTGGCAGCACTTTAACCTCAGTAGCACAAAGGAATGGCCTGTTCCCATGAACCGAAGACTGACTTGTGTGGACACGTTTTTCTATTTAACTATGTATTCATCTTTATCCACGTTTGTATAAATACTGTTTACTGACTGATTGATTCTTTTCCCCCAATTTCTTTTGCCTGCAGGATGTTTCAACTTGGACCCTAATCGTGTTTTGGACATAATCCTGGAGGTGTATGAGAGTCGATCTGACCAAGATGAGTTCTTCCTGGCTCTCATCAAATCCTACATGTGTGAGCCACTCACCCTTTGCCACATCCTGGGATTTAAGTTCAAATTCTACCAGGTGAGAATTACAAAAATGGGTCATCAAAGGTACTGAAAGCGAGCATAAGATGCTTATTTATATTTGTATATTTTAAAAAGCCTCCTAGTCATTTGTTTGTTTGTATGGGCCTTTTACCAAAACCATTGCCACACATCTGAAATGGTCCAAACAACCTTTAAACTACAAGAGGCCAATGGTCGTCCCCCCCACTTTGAGCCTTTGGTCTGATTTGGCGTGTCGTCTGGTGTGGCCCAATCGCAAGAGGCTGTCTAGTTTTTGACAATTATTTATTTGATTGTGTCTTTATTCAGGAGCCCAATGAGGAAACCCCCAAGTCACTTTACCACATTGCTGCTGCTCTGCTTCACCATAACCTGATTGAGCTGGAAGATCTCTACGTACATGTAAGGAAAATATATAAGAGTTTTGCAAACCTAAAGCTGTGATGTCTTCAGGATGATACATGTGACAAATATATTCACTTCATTATAATATCCGACCTTTTTGTGTAAAATCCATCATCCTAGACTGAGAACCCTCTTCTTGTTGCCTCTGTGATTCCAGCTTATGCCAGTAGATGCCACCATCGTAGAGGAACACAAACGAGATATCTCAGACGCCAAGCAGATCGCCCGCAAGCTGGTCATGGTTGTGTTGCCCTCCGAGAAAAGTGAAGACAAAGACAAGGAGAAGGAGAAGGAGGAGGAGAAGAATGATAAGGTATCGAAGCATTTGTGAATATTAAGTTTTGGAGGAACGCTGTCCGTCTGGATGAATGTTGAGAGGATTGAGAGTGACATATGAGCTCTGAATTGTTGCATTGTTTCCCTTATATAACAGTTCATGTTGTCAGCCTTCAAAACATGACTTGTAGAAAGGAATGATTTCATAAATCCATCACTTTGGATGGTGACAGCAGCTGTGCTGACTGCCTTATTGAGTGAACTTTGACATAGTTGATAATACAAAGACGATCCGTTGATGCTCTTTTCTGTGCCCACAGCCACCTGATAACCAGAAGCTTGGTCTGTTGGAAGCGCTGCTTAGAATTGGAGACTGGCACCACGCCCAGAGTATTATGGACCAGATGCCGTCCTTCTACGCTACTTCTCACAAGGCCATTGCGCTGGCTCTCTGCCAGCTCGTGCATCTGACTGTGGAGCCTCTTTACAGAAGGTGCGTTTCACTTACTGTGTAGTCAGACCAGAAAGCATGCACAAGTAACTCTTATTACACAGCTTAAACTGACTATGCCAATATTTCATGAATACAAGTTCAGTAAACAAATGAAGTAAATAATAACTAAGCTCTGACACACTGGTCTGTTCCTCACAGGGCTGGCCTCCCAAAAGGGGCAAGAGGATGCGTCTTGCATCCACTGAGGAACAAGCGGGCCCCTCGCCCTGCGGAGAGCTTCGATGACCTACGCAGGGACACCTTCAGCATGATCTGCTACCTGGGCCCTCATCTCTCCCACGACGCTATTCTTTTTGCCAAGATTGTGCGTCTGGGGAAGGCCTTCATGAAAGAGGTACAGCACTTTCCCCACTACGTGACTGCATCTGCACTACAGCCTAAATCTGTTTTTTTTTGGACTCATATTTGGTGTCCTTTGCTTCTCAGTACCAAAGTGATGGCAGATCTGATGTCAGAGACAAAATGGTAGGTATAAACCTAATAACAAGGAGATCGCTGTAGATAGATGTTTAGATGAGTTAAAACACTGTTCTGTTACTGTGAGGACCTTATTAACGTCGTTTGTTGATTGCAGGAAACACTTTTGAGTTGCTTCCTGAGCATTGCCGACCAGGTGCTCCTCCCTTCCCTCTCTCTGATGGAGTGTAATGCTTGCATGTCTGAGGAACTGTGGGGTCTCTTCAAACTCTTTCCCTACCGGCACAGGTGAGATACACCCAGACACAGACGCTACATGTGGCTCTGTTAAATGAAGCTGTTGGATAGTAAACCCCCTCAGTAAACCCCCTCAGTGCTCCAGAATGCTGTTTACTAGCTGGCAAGGAAAGAGTAGCACGCACAGTCACACTGAGCTCATCAAATCATGCATGCTTGCAGTTTTTTTTTGCCCCTGAACAACGCCAGAATTTTATTTTTAGAGCCTTTGCATATCAGCAGTGTGCCAAAGTATTTAAACGTTGACGCTCCACACTCCAGGAGCTTTTATTTGACTCTAGTTTGTCGCAGCTAATCATGCAGCATCTTAAGTTACAGAATATCGTAGCACTAGCTAGATTACTTCACTGTCTTTGTCAACGCGGTCAAAGGAAGGAAAGTAGTGCAGTTCATTTATGATCTGAATATGTTGATGCATATTATTGATGCTTTTATTTTTTAACGGTGCTTGTTCCAAATATGACAGACAGCAAATTACTTAATTTGATTTTCAAGAATAAGTAATCCGTTGAAGAACAGCCCCTGTCATGCCGACAGCATGGTTGCGGGTTGAGTCATATCTCAGGGACGCCTGAGGGGGATTTCATTACATCTGACACAAGCGTCCATTTGGACTCAAGCTTGAACAGATTAGAATTCGCTGTGACCTCACGAATCACGTTTTTGGCCATAACTCAAGAATTAAGATTCGAAATATGACAATTTCACACAAATGTCTAATAGGATCAAATGACGACGTAATGACATTTTGGACAGACATGGACGTAAACTGCAACTTGATTGGTTTGGCAGCGGCATACAACCGTCAGGCGGTAATTGTAGTTGAATGCAAATGAGGCAGAAATGAGCCTCTCTGTTATCTGGAGTTAGTCTCACACACAGCAGCAGTTTAACGTAATGCTGGACAGGAGTTGGCTACTTTACTATTCAGGGACTGTTTTAAATTGCAAGCTCTGCAAGACAACTTGTTTGGTTTATGTTATCTGTTTCCTGTGACAAAGTGTGGATTTTTACAACTGCTGAGTCTATTCTTCCTGCCCATGTTTCTTAATGCTGCGTAGCTAAACCTTCTGTTTAACTGTGCTTCCTCTATCTATGTTCCCTCAGGTACCGATTATATGGACAGTGGAAGAATGAGACGTATACCACCCATCCACTGTTGGTCAAAGTCAAAGCTCAAACTGTGGAGCGGGCCAAATACATTATGAAGTAAGTATCAGCTTTGAACACACCGCATTATCAGCAGAAATTCACCTTCAGGACATGAAGGCCATCTCTCTTTTTTCGTGCTTTCCGCTACACAGAAGCTTCCACGTAACTGCTGGTTCACGCTGCTCACAGTCCTCTTCAGCATCTTGAGCAATTTGATAAAATGTCCAAAATGCTAATATCTTGTATGACTGTTCTTTATTTGTTCCCATGTTCATGACTGACTTTTAAAGCCAAATAAAATAACTTGTTGTAAGACAAATGGTAATCTGCATGTGAAGTTTCAACTCTTACAATATTTTGCTAATTTAATGAAAACGCAGACAATATGTTGATGTTTTGCCCTCTCAAGCTAAGCTGTATTGAATGGACAGTGTAACACGGACGGCACAAGAAGAATCTGACCTAGAATAATAACTTGGCCAGCACAAAAGTATTAAAGTATCCCAACAATGTTCTGCTACAAATCAATGCTTCATCTTAAATTGCTGTGAAGCTTACAGAAGTGTTTGTTTACAGCACTCTTTGCATCATCTTGTGTTTTTAATCTGTTTTTAATTCCCCATCTTTGTTTTTTCCTTCTCTAGGCGGTTGACCAAAGAGAATGTGAAACAATCTGGAAGGCAGATTGGCAAACTGAGCCATAGCAATCCCACTATCCTCTTTGACTATGTAAGTGTATATTTCTCTCATTTTTTTTATTCTTTCTACTTTTAAGTCCCATTTTGAACAATGTCAACAAACTACAAAGACTCGTTAATTCCAGATTTTGCTAGAGAAAATATCTCATTAAATATGTAAAAAACAACTTCAGCATGAGCTCCCTGCTCTCTCCGTATACCAATTATATTTTTCTGGCCCTTGTTCCCAATATCGCGTCCATTTTGGAAACTGTATTCGCTGTATTCTTGCTGCACTGACAAAACGATCACTTGGTACATAATACAGAGGTCATGGTCTTTTGCATTTGCAATCATTTTGGCATAAAAATGAACTCATTCTGCCTCATTTAACATAATATGTGAATAAATAGTTTAGTTTAGCAAAGTGCCGTGCTGTGATATATCCTCACACACTTGCTCTTAAAGGGATCATTTGCCACTTGTTATGTGGACATCCAGTCAGTGTTATTGGTGAATGTAGTCCACTCACATAATAGATTCCCCAGTGCGTGCTGTATTGACTGAGGAAGCTGATTTTTACTGCTTACATGCCTTGCGTGTGATTTGCGAGTTCGCTACACAAGCTCTCTTTCAGTCTGATAAATACAAAAACAAATAAATGTTCTTACACCTGAACAATAAAAATCAAGAACCATACATCTTTAGGAATACACAGAAGTAAGAATAGCTTAATTGAAAGTACAGCTACCAAAGCAGATGTAAAGTTCTGTAGTTCTTCCTTGCCTCCAACAACGTCACTTTTTTTGTAAGATGGGCAAATGAACATTGTTTAATGTAAAGAATCTTTGCACAGGCGGTAAACGGGAGATTGTACTATTTTGAGTGGTCAGCTTTATTACACTTCTCTGCAACCTACCGAGTCAGTCATTTCAAACTTTCTTTTGTAATAGTGTTCAGTCCCCTGACCTGTGGATTATTAATGCGCCGGGTCAGGATTTGTTTAATACCTGCACCCACCCAACCAGTTAATCCCTTTTGACAGTTGCTCAGCGGTGCATTTAGCCCAAATACATTGACTGCTGGCTATGAAGGTAACTGGATCTTCCTCATCCGTGGGCCCTTAGAGCAAGCGCATTAGCGTTTCCTTTAACCACCCCTCCATCTGCTCGGCTTCAGCTTGATCACATGAATGGCAGTTTATTATGCCGGTGGGGGAAAAACTATTTTAATGTTCGTACTGGGAAGTTGATTTACCTAAAAAAAAAAGACGTCTCTTTGCCAATGCAAGTCTATGGGGAAAAGTCTTTTTGGGCCCAATGGCACCCGACCCACAATCTGCCAACTATATGCATTCTAGTAGCACATTTGTTAGGGCCACAGTGGAGATGCAGTGGTAGTATCAGGTCAGGTATAATGTATATCCTGTTAAGTTGGTGATGTCTTATCCCCTCCTCTGTCCTGTCGTTTGTCAGATGCTTTCTCAGATCCAATGGTACGACAACCTTATCGTTCCAGTGGTGGACTCCTTGAAATACCTCACATCCCTCAACTATGATGTCTTGGCCTGTATCCTACACTTTTCAGTCCGTTAACAACACACGTGTTGAAGTTGGAAGCAGTGGGGGGGGGGGGCGTTCGTGTAAAGGGCTTCTTTTCGGGTTCTATGTTTTTTCCACTTAACTCTGTCTTCAGATTGCATCATTGAGGCTCTGGCCAATCCCGAGAAGGAGAAGATGAAGCATGACGACACCACCATCTCCTCGTGGCTTCAAAGTATGTGGCTTCAGAGTAACCGTACCGCAATCACTCATTTGCATGCAAAAGGAGAGAAAGCGTTTGATGTTTTAATGAGAATCTGACTTACACCTGTTCGTCTTGTCAACCAAGGCCTGGCGAGTCTGTGTGGAGCCGTGTTCAGAAAATACCCAATTGAGTTGGCTGGCCTTCTTCAATACGTCACCAATCAGCTAAAAGCAGGGAAGAGGTGAGTAGCTCCAAACGACAAATAGCAGGATGGTTCGAATGTGTCTGTGTTGGGAAGAATGCGAGGTGTTTTTTTGACACCCCATGCCAGACTATTGCTTCACTCCTTATGCATCTTTTAATGTGTCAGGAAATGCGCGTTGCTTTATACAGTATGTCCCTTCTCTCCCGGCAGTTTTGACCTGTTGATCCTAAAGGAGGTGGTGCAGAAAATGGCTGGCATCGAGATCACAGATGAGATGACCTCGGAGCAGTTAGAGGCCATGACCGGAGGAGAGCAACTCAAAGCTGAGGTAAATGGACTCAAATACGGTTACCGCTTGCTGATGTAATCTCTGCGTGATTGTCTGGACCAGTGCTGCACCTGAGCTCCGGTCATTGTCATCGTGGGTGTGCCTTTTGTCAACAGGGTGGCTACTTCGGTCAGATCAGGAACACCAAGAAGTCGTCACAGCGTCTGAAGGATGCACTGCTGGACCACGAATTGGCCCTGCCTCTGTGTTTACTCATGGCCCAGCAACGAAATGGTGTCGTTTTCTTAGAGAGTGGAGAGAAACACCTCAAACTTGTTGGCCACCTGTATGACCAGGTATGCACCCTCTCCTAATATGTTGATCTGATCCATCTCTTTTTATTTAGTTCTCCAAACTACTGTTATTATATCGGCCTTTAAAAATCCTAAAAAGATGAATCTCTTTCTTTCTTTTCTTATATAATTATTTGTATTCCTGCAGTGTCATGACACCTTGGTGCAGTTTGGTGGCTTTCTGGCCTCCAACCTTAGCACAGAGGACTACATCAAGCGGGTTCCCTCCATTGACATCCTTTGTAACCAGTTCCACACTCCACATGATGCTGCCTTCTTTCTGTCCAGGCCGATGTACGCCCATCAGATTTTGGTGAGTGGAATACTTCGTCAGAGCCACAGCGTGCATCATGTCACATTTCTGTTACTGACAGAGGTTCTAGTTGTTCAAATAATGGCATTGATCTTTCTGCTTCCATTTTGATTGTAGATTTTTGAGTTCATATTGTTTGACTTTTTTAAACTTTTGACACCTAAAATAGAGCAATGTGCTGCCGTTTTTTCTCAACTGACTGCCTTAACACTTCATGGGGATTTGGATAAAATGCAGCCTTTACTTTGTGCTCTCTACACACAGTCGAAGTACGATGAGTTGAAGAAAGCCGAGAAAGGCAACCGGCAGCAGCAGAAGGTCCACAAGTATGTGGCAGCCTGTGAACAGGTGATGACACCCGTGCATGAGGCAGTAGTGTCACTCCATCCGGCCAGGGTCTGGGACGACCTCCGCCCCCAGTTCTACGCGACCTTCTGGTCCCTCACCATGTACGACCTGGCCGTTCCACATTCTGCCTACGAGCGCGAGGTCAACAAGCTCAAGGTCCAGATCAAGGCCATCGAGGAGAATCCAGAGATAGTGAGTAGTTGGTCCAAAGCTGTTGCTAAACGAGCTACAATCTTTTTTTTACAATCGTCTCTCTCTCCCGTTGACTGTTCTTCACTTTCCTGTCGTGACCAATCAGATTTGACTCTGTAAGTTCTTAGTCGGGGACGCACATAGTAAACATTCTTTCCTTCCAATGTAGCCCATGAATAAGAAAAAGAAGGAGAAGGAGCGCTGCACTGTCCTGCAAGAGAAACTGCAGGAGGAGGAGAAGAAACAGCTGGAGCACGTCCAAAGGGTTCTACACCGCCTCAAACTGGAGAAAGACAACTGGTTGTTGGCCAGTAAGTACCCGCATTGTCACGCCAGTGACACTATTGCTGCATCTTACGTCTTCCACAATGCTGCGCCTTGTCTGTCGAGAGAAGAAAACAGTGCGTCTCTTTGAGAACGATTGATCTTTGAAGTGCATTTATAGACCAAACCAGACGGAGACAATACCGCTCAAAGGTTTAGGGTCACCTGCCACACAAGCTTGATCCGTTACAGTCAGGTGTCTGAGAGGACTTCTCTATATTTTTAATAGAAAGTCTTTAAAAATATAGTTGTTTATTTAGTATGTAAGGATTGTTGCTCTATTGTGGTTCATAGTGATCTATGGTCACTGCTTCTCTGGGCTTAAAAACTAATTAAAAATCAAGGTATTTGGGGGATCATGGTTACATTATTCTCTCCTGGCATGTAACGCTGTGGGGACATCGACTTAACGGAAGTTTTAATCATTTTAATTATTGTTCTTTTGGGGCCAATATTATTTTTAAAATGTAAATTATACATTTGGTGTCTGAAAACCGTGGTTATATTAACACTAACATCTGGTTGGGACACAGCGTTCATGCATTTTGCAAGCAAAGAGAAATTGAGTTTCAGTCCCGACACAATAGGACCGTTAATGTAGTCAAAGGGGAAATCAAGACAAAGCGGATCAAGTCATTGCCCGCTCCACAGCATCAATATTTGAGGTAAATCTAATGTCTAAATGTTTATCTATCCGTCTCTGTTACTAATACGACTCCTAATGCTCACTGGCAGAATCTACAAAGAACGAGACCATAACAAAGTTTCTGCAGCTCTGTCTGTTCCCCCGCTGCATCTTCTCGTCCATCGACGCCGTGTACTGCGCACGCTTCGTGGAGCTGGTCCACCAGCAGAAGACGCCCAACTTCTGCACCCTCCTGTGCTATGACCGGGTACGACACTCCTATACATACACGCTCCGACTCGTATACACTTATGACGATGAAAACAAACTCAAAATAAAGCCTGACTTGGCATACTTTTTGAAACACTTTGTTATTTTAACACACTACATTGTGTCACTCTGCAGGTGTTCTCCGCCATCATCTACACTGTAGCCAGCTGTACGGAAAATGAGTCTCACCGCTACGGACGCTTCCTCTGCTGCATGCTGGAGACGGTGACCCGTTGGCACAGCGACCGTGCAATCTATGAGAAGGTGTCCAGTTCTACCATGTTCTCTACACCTGTCACTTTGATTTTCCGATGCAGGGTGAGCTGGGAGTTAATATCTGGTCTTGTCGTGTGGTCATAGGAGTGCGTCAATTACCCCGGCTTCCTGACCATCTTCAGAGCCACCGGCTTCGATGGCGGGAACAAAGCAGATCAGCTGGATTATGAGAACTTCAGGCATGTGGTGCACAAATGGCACTACATGCTGACTAAAGTGAGCTGCCCTTCCTTATCGTTTGTTTTCCTCCTTCAAAATTCTGTCCAGATACCGTCAGTCAGAGCTCTGTGGAAGGTGTGTGTTTATCTAAGATCACGTCTCTCTGTCTCTGCTCCGTCCAGGCTTCAGTTCACTGCCTGGAGACGGGAGATTACACCCACATCCGCAACATTCTCATCGTGCTCACCAAGATCCTGCCCTGCTACCCCAAAGTCCTGAATCTGGGCCAAGCGCTGGAGTGTCGTGTCCACAAGATCTGCCTCGAGGAGAAGGATAAGAGGCCAGACCTCTATGCCTTAGCAATGGGGTAACACAGCGTTGTGTGCTGTTCAGCTCTCTGCGGAGTATACAGTTAACTTATAGTGTGTGTGTGTGGTGAAAAATGGAAACCTGGGAAGATGGGGTCCTGTTTGCTTTATCTAATCTGTTGAATTTATAGATGTTTTATTGTAAATATCTGTTCAGAAGTTGATGGTTAGACGCTTAAAAACCGGAGTGTCTCTGTCGGTGACACTTGTTCTTTGGAAGTTTTGTCTCTGCCCTGTGAAAAACCCTTTATGCATCTTACAGTTATTCAGGTCGGTTGAAAAGCCAGAAGGTGCACATGGTCCCAGAGAATGAGTTTCACCACAAGGAGCAGCCAGCCCGCAGTGCCACCCCCGCCAATCAACAGAACGGCCCCGGCAGCACAGGCAAGCCTGCCACCAGCACGAGCAAGACGGAGGAGGGGACGTCGGAGGATGGTGGTGAGTGATTAGAAACACGGCGAGCACGTTATAGTAAGGAACCAGATAACATATGGCTTTGCTGCGATTTAGTTTTCATCTCCAGTGCCACTGCTGAATTTCAGATTTCATTACATGTGATAAATATAACGCTTAAGCTTTTTTATAGTTATTGTCCATCTGCAATAGTAATTTAGCCATAAAACTAAACACTGGGGCTACAAGTCCTGATATTCTTGTCAGTAATAGTAATAATTCCTGTGCTCATACAGTTCTTGGTTTGTTTTTATGCAGATCGGGGCAAGGATAAATCTCAGGGGACCACAAAGCCAGTGAACAAAGCCAACAGTGCAGCGGCCAAAGTGACCACCAGCAACGGGAACGGTGCTCTCAACAGGTAGGGGTCTCGAGAGATGAAGACACGAAGTTATCTCAAATTAAGACGAGAAAAAAAGTGATATCGTGTCCAACTACACCTCTTGTTGCTTTCGCCTCTAAGTCTATGTATAATACTGTATTATGATCTGCGAAATCTTGTATGAAACTTTGATTTCTTTTTTCAAAATTCTTCCCTTTGCAGCACCAAAGCCGTTAAAGAACGGGACGACAAAGAGAAGAGCGGGAAGGAGAAAAAAGAGAAAAAGGAAAAGACGCCAGGCAGCACTCCCGAGACGAAGGCAGAGAACCGCCGGGAGAAGCAGAGAGATGAGCGAGCAGGGAAGGAGGAGCGGGTGGCACGCGAGGGTAAGGAGAAGACCCCCAAGGCAGACCGGGAGAAGGCCAAGGCCGAGGAAAAGAGCAGCAAAGACGACAAGGCCAAAGCCGGCAACGGGGAGCCCATGGAGCCGTCCAGGGAGCGCGATGCCATCAAGGAGTCCAAGAGCAAGGAGAAAGGAGACAGGAGTGCAGTGGCTGGGTCCCTAAAGTCACCAGTTCCCAGATTGGAGTCAGCCGAATCTGAGAGGGGTGAGAAAGCCTTTCTGATGCTCAACACAGTTCATATTTAAATTAAAAAGTATTAAACAATGGAGGCTTTTGTGATGACTGGATGGTGCCGCTCAATTAAACGCGTATTGCGCTCCTCTTGTCTTCACAGAACACAAAAGACGAAAGCTCGACAGTCACTCTTCTCCGTCCCACTCCTCGTCTGTTAAGGTTAGTATGGCTTGAGGAAGGCTGTGCCAGTTTCTTCTCTATCTGCTGGAGCGTTCCCCGCCGTTGCACAATCCAGCAGCCCCGAAGATCACCAAGGAGAGTTGTCGCACATGCAGGCATGGCATCTGGAAATCCCAACCAAATCCATGGGAGTTGGAAATCATTCCATGGACATAATAATATTTTGCAGAATTGGGAGAAACACCCCCCCCCCCCCCATCCCTCAAAGACTTAGTCAAGAGAATATTGTGTATATTGAGTATTTTCATATTGAAATATTTATCTATTTTCATATTAATGAAAGCAGTCAGTGTGCCTTGGGAAGAAAGAGATTTTTTTTAAAGCATTTCTATATTCCTTGTGGATTTTTTTGCTTTTTGAGAATAATATCCAACCTGAAGTAAAACGGCTTGCCAGAATCAAGAGCTCTCCCCTTCTCCAATGGCAAATGTTATTTTTTTTTACACCGAAAGCAGTTTTTCACTACTTGAAATGGTGTCCACGATTTTTTTTTCTCCCCCCCCCCCCCCCCCATTTTTGCGAGCTGAGAAGAGATCCTGGTTAAAGTGATGTCAAGTATTTTACGTCCCCCTCGTCAACGTGCCCGGTCCCCAGCGGAGAGTCGGATGGCGTCCAGCGAACCGCTCTGCCGTAGGAGCGCCTATCTGCTACAGGAGCGGCCGTCTGCGGCAGCCGAGTCATCGGTCCCCACCCCCCCACCCCCTTCTGTCCCCGTTTGTTAAAACGGGCTGCATGCCGACTTCACGTCACGTCACGCGACGCTATCCAGTCAGTCCTGCCGGCCCCCTGCGACGTTATCCCCGCCGCTACCAGCCATCAGCTTCAACAGTCGCACTACCTCCTGGCAAACCGAGATCAACGGAGAAAATGAATGTCGCAGTTTTGAATCAGCCAAAAACGCAGAGGGAAGTAAGCCTGCCCCTACAAAGAGAGTGAGGGAAAGAGTGGGCGCATCCTGACTCGTCTGGAGCGTTGCCCCAAACCACTGGAAGCTTGTGATAGGTCTTAATTTTACCCGTCCACCAGAGAAATAGGCTCCCTGTGTCTAATCCATTCCTGAACTGTAAGTGACAGCAACAGTTACCTATGTAGGGATGCAGCTAAGCACATCAGAATTAACTCATTTGTCTCACACACACACACACACACACATACACATTATTTACTACACTTGCACTTTCGATGTAATGAACACAAGTTGAACTGTAGGACTTTTCTATTATGGTGCCTGATATTGCAGACATGTCTGTAGTAGTATGACTAGCAGTTATTTCATATATGCTCAGGGTTTTCTATTTTAAGTATTGACATTCCAGATGTTGAGCTTATGAACTCTCCTTTATGTAATAACCTTGTCAAAGCCTTAGTCCTTGAAGGTCAGAGGTCAAGGGAGAAGTATGCTGTTGGTCCGGGCCAGCCCCAACTCCCCCCCCCCCCTCTCCCTCCCCCTTCCAACTCTCTACTGCTGTCTGACAACCTCCTTCCAACCCCCCACCCCCTCCCAGCTCATCTGTCATCTCCATTCATCCCTACAGGACAATAGCAACGAACCCAAGGAGTCCACATCCAAGGTTTGAACTGACTCTGCTTCTCCTCATGTCTCTCACGTTGTGTTCTTTGTCCAGCTGCTGACAAATAATCCATTTTAGACGTCTGTTGTTTTCTCCATCTTCTCACACTTTGTTACGAGGGACAGTAGTAGTGGGTTGATTTATGGGTCACCGTTACCAATTAGCTGGAGTTAAAAGCCAAAGCTATGAGTTAAAAGAGGCAAAAGGCCTCGGTACATCTGAGGACTGCAGCTGGGTGATGATCGCTGTGGCTTCTTCACTTCAAGCAACCGCTCATATTACACATGATTGATTGATTTTTATTTTTTTATAAAACAAAACTGAGTAGCTTATCTTTAATGATAATGGTTTGGCACCCTTTACAGATAATTTTGACCCAAATTGAAATAAATACATAATAAACGCAGTTAAAGCTGTATTCAGTTGTTATGTTTATAACAACATTGGATAGAAGTTGTGTTTTTGACACTAGATAAATACTCAACTAACTCCTACATTAAGTACAAATAGAAAGAAAAGCTAATATTTTATTATTAGACATGACAAACTCATTAACAGTGAGTGTGTGTCCTGTATGGTAACACTTCACTTTAAGTCCTCCTAATAACATCAAACATGTTATTGTTGTAAGTTTTATTTTATTACAGCATTGTTTTATTATATTATCATCAATGATCTGTTTATACATCACTCTCCACTTATCTATGCCCACAGGAGGAGATCTATTCATTAAACACTTGCATCTCTTTCCATATACATTAGTGTGTTATAAGCCATTTATTAAATGGGTTTATGCTGCTTATAAATGCTGAGTAGGGGGACTTAGACTGAAGTGTTGCCCATTGTTCTGAAATAATAGATTATGGAGGACTGCCTTAAAGAATGTTTCCAGATATTTGAATTAGATATTTGTGAATAGAAATGTAATTGTCAATATTTGGAACTGTTCTGATCAACATGGAGTAAAACAATGGATTTCAGTAGTTGGTTGTTTTCACCCCTTTTTATAAATGATATCCTGACAACATCAAAGCGTTTTGTTTCTCTTGTTGGGTTCATATATACTTGCCTTTACAGCACCACGCCAACTACAATTCAGTTACCCGGTCCAAGAGCAGAGAGAGGGAGACGGAGAAGAAAGAGTCAGACAACACACAAGGCCGATCCAAAGAGAAGAAGGAAGAGAAGGATCGGAAAGAGAGGAAGAGAGTCAGTATCTAACAAGACCGCTACACTTTGAACTGGATTTTTGGAGCTTTTCTTTTCTTTTCTTGAACTCGTTCATACTTCTCAGTGTTCATATTAGTTGGACTTATTGTATCAACAAGGTTCACGCTCTAACATCTGTCAGTTAGCAAATGAAATCCTCACGGTCGGGGCTTTTTGTTGCCGTCATTGAGAGACTGTTTGTTGTGCCGTTTCTCTCTCAGGACCATGTTGTCACTGAGCTCGAGACGAGCCAAGAGTCCAAACGTAGGAAGGATGAGAATGGAATGAGTACGTTTGTTGTTGACAAATCTGAAAAAGCCATTCGCCCAGCAAGCACAGTGCAAACAAAAGAACAAACTCTGTTCTCTCTTCTCAGATTCCTCCAAAAACAGCAAGAGTGACAGTCCTTCCTGTGACTCCCCGCTCTCAGCTGAGAAAGAGAAGATCAAGAGATCCAAATCTTCCAGTAAAGAGAAGGCGGACTCCGTGAAACCTGAGCGGACTTCCTCTGGAGGCAAAAAGGTCAGAGAGTCTCCATCTGTCCTCCTCTGTTTGTTGAGAACATCGTCGTCTCATTGTACCCTCCAAACCTTGGCTGAAATGTGTCTCTTCATTGTTTTTCATAATCGATTTAGACGTAAATGAATGCTAAATGTTCCTGCGGCTTTACTTCCATTACTACCGATCCGTTTTCAATTCGTACGTCTTTGTGTTGCTGTGCAACAGGAGTCCAGACACGACAAAGAGAAATCTGAAAAGAAGGAGAAGAGGGACAGCAGCGGAGGAAAAGAAGAGAAAAAGCAATATCCTTCTTAAACGTAGAGTGACACGTAAATCATAATTCTGGGTGAGTTTTACAGCTTAGTGTGAATATTTTAAGGTATTGTATTTGGGGTGACCTGCTTTGCTTGAGCCCACATATGTGGTCGTCACTGATGCATGCAGTTTTCTATAAACATTTGTGCACCAGCGCTTCAACGTGTGTTAAGCACAGCCACCCACTGCACAAACTTCCCACTGTGAGAGACTTATCTCCACGCTCGTCTTATTGTGCGTCACTGAACACGACACTGCAGCACATTTCTGTCTGTCGGTTAAACGCAGCTCACTCTTGATACGTTTCACACTAATCTGATCATTTAACGTGGATCTTATGATTTCAGTTGGACGTTTCAAAGAGCCGCTGTGTCGGAAATACTGTTGCTCACTCACTTTATAGCAGGTAGTTACTGGCACTCCTCACATGTGTTTATTTAGTTTTTCCTCATTTCCTGAAATGGAGAAAAAAAACGACTGATCATGTTACAGTGTTGGATCACAGACGACGTAACAGTAGCAGCCTGGATGCTACGAGGCTCGTCGCTCCTCTATGACAAAAACAGATTTATTTTTTGGAAAATCTCTAATTCTACTTGTCAGCATTCAGTCTTTGATTAATTGACCACTTCCCTTAACAACCGTACTCATAAATCCTCTGACAAGCACAGATAATGTGCACTAATCGGTGAAGGTAAGACACATTCTACTTCTTTGTTAAACATCTGTCGATACAACATCAGCGTGGTGTTTCATCTCTCTTCTCTCCTCCTCTCTGATCCACAGCAGAACTGGAGAAGCTGTATTTTTTATCTGCGAGACATCTGCAACTCCATCTCTGTACTATGTTGTTACGTCGTACTCTCATTTCTGCCTGTGTTGTTTTGCTGTAAACGCCCCCTTCCAAGTGTTGTTAGCTGTAGTTATCTCAACCTTTCTTCTTTTTTTTTCCACGTTTCCCTATACAGTAAACCAGCTGAAATGTTTCTTTTTGATTATTCCGTATGGGCACAGTGTGCTGCTCTCATCACAATGTCTTTATTCTAATTAGATAAATAGGTTACTGTATGAAATGATCTCTTGGTGACACCTGGTCAGGGATCTCATGCTTGAAAAAGTGTATTTTTTTGTATGTTGTCAGGCTTTTGCTTTTTTGCTCGTTTTATTGGAGTTAACATGCTTTCCATACTCGCTTACCTCATATCCCTTTGAGATACTTAGATACTTTTTATTTATTTATCTCCACCTTTTAATCCGAGTAAGACAGTAGACGAAAGTGAGTTAAGTGATACAAAGGACCAGTTTGTATATTGTGTACCATAATAAAGAGGGTAACATGAAATTCACATGTTATTTCTTTTCTTTTCTTTTCGATGTCCCGCACAGTCCTTTTGTGATTTTGTGTTAATCAGGTTTTTACATAATTTATAAAAATGCCAGTTCAACCTTGATTCAAATGTAGAATTGTAAAGAAAAATCTGACAAAACAAAAAAAACCTGACACTCTGTACTCCAAATACAACTGTTTCGAAATGACTTGGAGATTTTATCTGCTGTACTCAATGAGTGTAAGCTTTTTTTTTAAAAAAACGACAAAAAAAACAATAAATAATAGTTTTCCTAGTGTGTCACTTTGATATTGTCTCCTCTTCTTTCTTTCTGTCTTTCTTCATCTGCAAACAGCTGATTATCCTCAGAGTACAAACCGAATGTTTACTGTTTGTACCTCAGATACAGTTGGATTTTCTTTAAAATCTTCATTTATTTGTGGATTATTACCAGGATCAGGTTTATGTAGCGATATGAAGATTGTAAAACAGTCAAAACTTAAACTTAAAAAAAAAATACAAAGTTTTGACATGCAAATGAGTAAACTACGTTCTAGTTTCATCTAAATGATGTATTGTGGTATTTTAGTCCAGGTGGTTCTTGTTCTTATGGATCATTGTGATGCACGAGGCAACGTGTCCAGAAAAGTGAGTTAAAGTTAAATCTGATCTGATCTTGGCTGTATATGTCTGAGCTGCTGTATTTGTATTTAACTATAAAGTAAGGAATGTCTGTGTGTTCTTCACATAGCTCGAGAGCTGCTCCTCTGATCTAACATAAATAAATCTGGTTATTTATTGATTTGTTCACAATTTTAGATCAATATTCTCTGCAGCATGTTTCTCACTGGAAATTATTTCACTAACATCATACATGTCAATATAGTGATAATAATAATGCAATCAATGCATTTGAGCACATTTCTTCAAGGTCTTCACTACATAGTCTATGATGTCATGAGTCTGGACAGACGTGGATATAAACGGGCTTCCATACTAACATGACTAGAGAAAAGTTCAGTTTCTCAATCCAACAAGTGGAAGTCATTATATTAAACAATTTTTCCAAATGATGAAAAGTGCAAGAAAATGAATATAAACCTGCTTTTATTAAGGAAATGTAATAAAATCCTTTGTACATGTCCTCTCCTCAGAGGTTCATTGTGTCCATACATGCAACTCTCATGGCTGAGATACTGTTACAAATGAACTGGAAAAAAACTAAAACAAACTGGATCAAATGCCAAATTAAACCAGGATCCATTTCGAGTTGCAGTTTGGTCAAACTATCACCACATGCACTTTATCTGGGGGGGGAGGAGAAGATGGGAAGTCTGACATACTAAACAAATGTAGGCGTACATGGTTTGTAGCTTTTGTAGGATTTTTTTCCTTCCGTTTATAAAAAGTTCACTTGTACAAACAGACAAACGTTTCATTTGTAGCTCTTTCCTCAATGTACAGTTCACCTTCTGCATAATGCATAGACACAGAAAGCTCATCACAACCAAAGACGCTAGGTGTGTTATCATTTACCAAAAAAGTGTGGAGATTCACAGCTGCAGATACTGCATTTACATGAGAACGGCTTCTACGTGTGTACAAAGTGTAAACCATAAGCTCAGTTAAACCATTTGAATATGCTGTCACATAAAAAGGGGGTCGCTCTCATAGTCTCTGAAGGATTTATAATGCTTTTGATTTCAACAATATGGCACTAAGTGATTCAAAGCGGACCTCATTTCAATAAAAAATGGTCTTGTTTCCAAATAGTGGCAGTTGAAACAAATGCAGTCTCACATGGTTGATTTAAAAGAAGCGTCTAAGTGAATACAGTCGGTTGTATATAATGTCCAACAGGCTTAGAAAGAAAAAAAAACACCACCTAAGCAGTTTCAGATGACTCTAGTTTCACATTATTGATGTTTTCTGAGTTAAAACAGGGGTACAATGTTGTCACTTTAATGGATGCTTTACCGTATTGATTGATGCTTGTCCTAAATATTATGAAACTTAAAATAGTCTTATAGTAAAACAAGAAAAATGACTTTACTTCACTAAATATAACATTCATCCAACTTAAGATTTCACCACAGAAATATGCCTGTAAAGTATTCAAATGACTTAATAAGTACTGCAGGATGTTTTGATTGCAAATCATGGCTTTTTCTTCTTCTTCAACATAGAAAACAACTGAAATTACAACAGTTCATCTAATTGTCATTTGAAGCACTGTTTTTGCCCTATAGTTCCACAGATTTTTTTTTGTTTATATATATTTTTTTCAAGTGAATTCAATTTAGATTGCATTGCCATGACGCCGAAATGCTCCATAAGGCACTACAAGAGGCAAGTCTTATGCTTCCAGAAGAAAAAGTCCTGTTGCAACATTGCCCTCTGTTAGTGTGATGGGCCTCACAACCCGAATGAGCACTTGTTGACTTGTAGGCTTGTGTCCAAGCTGATGACAAAGACGGCTGCTGCCTCCAGGCTGCCAGCCTCGAGGTGTCGGGGGTCACACAGAGTGGCTGTTTCAATCCAGACGCACCAGTAGGAATCAACATGTTTCACCTCTGCAAAAAAAAAAGATGTGCAAAGGATGAGGACACAAGGCATGCTGGGAAGTCTGCTCATGTTGAGTGACCCCTTCAACTCATCATTTCATATTAATACACTTCAAGTCAGAACAACTCGTTATAAACTAGAAATTAACTTAAAATTCATTACATTTATATATTTACTTTAAGGAACAGTGTGTAACATTTTGGGGGATTTATTGGTAGAAAAGGAATATAATATTAATACCTATATTTTCATTTCATCTGAAATAAAGAATCGTGTTTTTGTTACCTTGGAAAAGGACATTTATATCTACATACGGATGGGTTCTCTTCCACAGAGGCCGCCATTTTGCACCGCCATGTTTCTACAGCAGCCATGAATGGACAAACCAAGCTCTGACTTTAGCGAGAGCATCTGCGTGTTTTCATTAGGGGTCCGTGGGGCACGGCCCCACCAGAGGGCGCTGTTGTGCAGAAGAAGTTACAGGCTTTTCTCTCTGTCAGACACAATAATGACAAACTCAACTTTGTCTACTTCATAAAAGTTTTGCAATTTTTTTAATCATATTCTGAATGAAATCTCTAAAAACATATTGCTTTGTAGTGTGTGGACATTTTCCTTTGTGCTTGTTTCCGCTTGGTGGGGCATGAGCGTGTATGAGCGCGTTCAACGTGAACTTTCAGATCGTGACTGGGGCCTGATGGCCAGGGCCCCTATAAGCATCCCATTGGTTGATTTTAATGGTGCAAGGGTTTACACATCTCGCTAGCTAGCTAATGACAGACTCACATTGTACTTACGTTAACGTTACAACAGTCGTGATGATTCGTGTGGATTATTTAACTACAGTAGTATTTAGCACTTTAACCCCTGCAGCAAAAATTGGAAATAAAACATCTGTGACGACATCGACCGGATGATTTGATCATTACGTTACTGGTGGTTTTTCATCTTTACTTTTTAATGTTTTGGTGTCATTTATTATCGTACCGCAACGCACATACTTATACGTAGAATAATGAATCTGTTCCACAAGCATGAACATGTAACCAACAGCTAAACTTAACACTGTTGTTCTCCGACACGCGTGGAAAGGGAGGGGTGAGCGAAGGGTTATTTAGTTTGTTGCAATCTGCAACTCACCACCAGATATCACTATATCGTACACACTGTTCCTTTAAGGTCATGATAAAAGATTAGTGTATTCCACTCGATTTACTAGATACTACTACTAAGATACCCAATGTTTAAACAGTAAAAGACATGGAAGCAACAGTAAAGGACATACCCTTTAGATCTTAACACTCTCTGTCCCGTACACGTTGTAGCCTTCACGATACGTGGCAAAATTCTGGGTGTTTGCCGGAGGGGCTGGCTTAAAGTTTTGGGCATTTTTTGCCAGCTTCAGTCTTTTGGTTTCTTGCCGTGACTTATAGCAGAACTCTATCAAAGCCACGGTCATAGCCAGGCCAAGCCCTCCGACCAGAATATAGAAGACTCCTGCCACATTGCTCAGGCTTAGTGCACTTGTCTTGTCCTGGGGGAGGTAAAGACCACCGTTAAGACTTTTTAAACTGGCACTCTGAGGCTGACATCAAACAACATGTACACCCATACCAACACAATGTACATCCTGCTACACTACGACTACACAGTTACTCAGAGGAGGCTGCTGATTGCGTCTACAAAACTCTCTGAGATATAGATCCCTAATTCAGCCTATAAGGGAGATAAATATGAACCACTTAAATGTGTCTAATTCCTCCTCTCAAGTTATTTCTACCCTTAAGAGCTGGGAAGGTGAATGTAGACAGAGTTGCTATCTATCCTGCTTTATGGTCTCTTTACGAGACCATGTCTAGAGGAAGGCGGTCGTGGTCGTACAGGTCTACAGATTAAAACCTCGATTCACTATCATAGCTGCTTAACTTCAACACACTGCATTTGTACAATCGAAGAGGCAAGCTGTGGAGGGTGAATTGAACCATTTTGCTGCTGTTAAAAGCCAAACAGTGATATTGAAATTAATTTATGTGAGTTTTACCATTTGCATGCCAACCATTGGGGGGGCATTTTGTAGTTCTAAAGGCAGTCAATTCAAAATGTCATATCTTAAAAGTCAGTGACTTATAGACATCTTCACGTTAATTAAAGATGTTAAAGTTCCTTACTCTGACACTCTCCATGTATGAGACTTTTAAATACTACCGGACCACTTTGTGCTCAGATGGTATTTAAAGGTCAGTTTGTACTTTGTCAGAATAAGGATAAAACATATTCATGTTGTCATATTGTTGTTAATATACTCTGTTTGCATACAAATGAACAACATCAACAATAAACAAAATTCCAATAAAGGTTTGGATGAAAAAATAGCAGTATAATGGTTTCAATTCTATGATTCAACTTTTTAAAATTTCATGGTATGAATAAAGATAGTGTGATCATGCTGCAATTTTACAAATCTTGTTTTGTCTACATACAGTAGTAATGATGTCATGTTAATGTCATGAATTATGATCGGAGTGTAAATAAATTAGAGTATGTGTGAAGTAAATCTAGTTTGTAATGTTTTCCACATGCTATTCTGCAAGTGTTTTCCGATATTTAATCTCCTGATCAACATGTCCAGGGAAATTAAATATGCTTTAGATGTTTGCATATGAACATTTAGGTCAAAATGCACTTTTCAATCAGTATAAAAAGACCTGCAGCGACTGACCTTACTTCCAGAGTCCTTGGTTCCACATTCACCCTTATCGTACCACCATTTGTTTTTCAGCTTGTCTAAGATGCCTTGTTCACTGAGTTTCAATACTGCAAGGTTTACAGGAGTTCTTCACGTGGGAAATAACATAAATAACATTTTATTATGTTATTTTATGTTATTCAACTTTTTAAACTACTTTATACTGTACAAAGCGATAAGAGTAGGGTCCTGGCCAACACATCACAGATAGCAAGCAACACTACAGTATAAATATATATATATATTTGTAAATATATGACCTTTCATAATCCATGACTACCCTAGCATGCCAGACCCCACCTATATCGCTTTGAGTAATCGGCACACACTGATCACAAGAGGAGAACAGATTTAAAATATGCAATATAAAGCAGCTGCTGCATAGCTTTCAATGAAAGAAAGAAAACAGAGGCAGTAATTGCTGAGGGAACATTGTTTTTTGCTATGGGCGGCCTTTTTGATGTTTAGCAAGGTGGATCTAACAGGAACCCTTTCTTGAGTAACAGACTAAATTCATTTCATTTCAAAATCCTTTCAATTTCATTAGAAGCTATAGGCTAATGTCTCACAAAACCCCCCCACACAGAGAAACTAAGTTTTTGAATCGTTACGAGCCAAATGAGGTCGACAAAATGTGGTTTTAAGAGTCTCTGAACCAAATCCCTGATGAGGGGAGTCATAGTTTGGGTTCCTTTGTTTTGCAAGACATTAGGTTCAAATTCCTTGACTGATAGATTCCCATGCTTATTTCCTTTCAGAGGATCAGTGTTTGTAATCCAACATCATGAAATATATTGTATTCACCACTGTGTTCTTTGAGTGTCAAAAATAATACAAATGATGTTTTCTGATTATTTACACAAAAGAAAAAAAGAAAAACCTAAACATTAACAAGTCAGGCATGATGTTCGGTGGATGATCTGCAGTCCTGTTCTCCAGTCAGAGCTCTTTGGAAGGCAAAGTAACGATGGAAACTTGAATTAAAATGCAACATCTAACTATGATTGGTCAGATGCAGCCTCGTCACTACTGCAGCGTCTGCTTTTTGACTCTTCTTGGCAGATGGGCAGAGAGGAGGGAGAGGATTTGAGCATCAACTTGGAACTTAATGGTTGTTACGCTTTATGAATCAAGCTCAATGCAGTCATGGTCCTACACACGGCAATCTGTAATTCTATTATTTGGACAACGACACATTTTGGATGCTTACTCTCTGTGTTGTTATGAGGCCTTTTGGAGACACGATGAGGATGAATTACAGACAAAAAAAAGCTTTCAAGTCGGGGGTTTACTTCCATTTGAGAGCAACAGCTAAAAGTCAACAGTTGTTCATAATAATTCTGTTTAAGGGTACCGTAAATATCACAAAAGAACTAAAAATAACTTTGAATTAAAGCTAATTATTGATGAGCATCTACTGACTTCTATCTTGTTCTTGTCTCTCTGTGACACACTGAGCTGCTTTGTAGCGGACTCTGACCACTGACCTGCCTGAACACAGAATAAAGTCTGTAAATTTGCATTCATACTCCTCAGTTTAATAACATAAAAATAACTACAGCTGGTTAAAGCTTATGACTGGTTGTGATCGGATAATGTCTACCCTGTCCCACAGCATTGTGGGTAGGGTGATTTACTCTACTGACTTGCCTTCTCTAAGCTGCTGGTCATCAGATAAAGGTCTCAGATACACCACCAGGTGGTGACCATGGACTTCTAAATAATACACGGATGAGCACTGTCCAGGTTCAGTTTATATTGCTGAATATTTCCCTGTTTCTTTTCTAATCTGAGAAACCTAAATAAAACAGAATGTCATCCATACATTATGCATAGAAACAGATTATAGCAGTTGTTATATATATAGCATGTGGCTTTCCACTGGAAATTTGATCAAAGTATGTGGATGACAGTACTATAAATTACATTTAGTCAAAAGATTTAACATCTAAAAGAGTACAAGGCTAAATAACTGTCCTCATCTCTGCTGGAGAACTTAAAGAGAAATCAAAGAGACTTCAGAGGTGAGGAAGGCCGCTTGTTAAAAACACACAATGGTAGAAACAGGGAAGTAAAAACTCTACACCTGTTCCCCTTCTGAATTCATTTCTACAGCAACATTTCAACACAGAAAGATGTTGTGAAATGCAGCGAGATAAAACAAGTTGATTTTGAGTTGCACTAATGCTGAAAGTGAACTCTTAAGGACCACAGTTCAGTGCCCACTGAGCAAAACATAACGATACTGGATCGCTTTTCTAAACTTCATAGTCAGTAATCTGTTTACTTGTAACTAATTCAAAGTCTCCTTCTACGTACCTAATCTTAAAAATGTAACCTTGATGGCAGAATATATAGGGAAATATATAAGTACTCGGTACTAAGGTCATTAGGGAGCTCATGTTCAAGACATAAACACACACACACACACACACACACACACACACACACACACACACACATGTATGCACTAGCATACAGCAGTTCAAATCAGCTCCCTCAGCCTCTGTCTTCTCTCTGGTGTCTTTATCTCTGGTGACGGTCTGATTATGCAAAGACTCTTAAATTATGCATCCGGTTGACCAATCAGATTTCATTCAACTCTGGGAGTATTTAACATAATGTTCTCCAGGAAGCAGAGAGATGTGTCTAATCTGAAGTGCCTTGATTCTCTCGAGGTCAGAAGCTCCTCGGAGGGCGATTGACATTTTCTTAACCATACTTACTGAATAAAAATGGCTAACTTAAAAAACCTGCAGATGTCTGATAGTTGTTTTTTTCTCAGTCTGGTTGTCGTAAGCCTCTAAATCACAATCTATGAATCCCAAACTCTGATTAAGAACAGGAGGTGGACATAATATCGAGGACACCTGTGCAATCTATTGCAATGCATTGCAACAGCTAGTGCTATAAATATTACATTTGTAAAGTTTAATAAAATAATAATGTTCAGTTTTTGGTGAGCGGTATTGATTCACCTTCATAGTAATCTATTGGGGGTCGTAGTTTGTGTTGTTGCAGTATTACCTCGCATCTTATGAGACCCGTAAGCTTCATAAAGACAGTCTTTATTGTCGTGTTGTAATTTGACACATTATACAGGTGTTTCTTTTATTGTGTCCACCCCCTGTAAGTGTTGACTTAACCTTCGCTCCATCTTATTTGAGTCATATCAAAACTTCCCGTTTGAGTCTGTCTGCAAAACAAGAAAACAGCATCTAAGAACACTCATGACCACGAAAAATAATCCATATGAAAAGAAAACATGCACAATACCGACTCATATGGCCAAATTAGAACATAAATCACATACTGTATGACGTCAAATGAAATAAACATCACACAGTATGAACAGAAACAGATTTGTTTGACATCATCCAGCTTTGATTAATGAAGCGGTTGTAGATATGTGACTTAACGTCTCCATTGATTTCATGTAAATATAAATGCTGAATTTGATTTCAGCAGCCAAATGACAGCATAACATTGATTTAATGTGGTAGTTACATACAATATATTTCCATCTCATTGTGTAATTACCCACACCTGCATTTCTGAAAGTGAAATAAGGAGAAAGAAATGTGGCAGTCAGATTTCAGGTTACACTGATCATCTACTCTCTCTAACCAAAGGGATCGAGGCACATTGCCAGTGAGAGGAGACGGCTTCTTTGTGTTATCCCACCGGTAGTATCCATGTCCTGCTCACTCAGGAATGGATGACTAGAGTCAATAACAGCAAAGTTTGCCCCGTCTCTTTTCTCGCAATATGCCAAGTGGTACTGTGGTCATGGTACAAGCTGAAGAGCAGAGGCAGAGATGGATCCACATCTCTGAATGCCCTGAAACAAAAAGATCAGGGGCCTCATTTATAGAAAGGTCGTACAACAGATTTGATTGAAGAAATTCTCATCGGGGAAAAAGGTCCCAACTGCTCTGCAGAGCTGAGCCTGATGTGCACAGTTCTAAAATGGTGTAAATAAAGATTGTGTGCACACAGAATGAAAAAGTAAGACGTTGTTTCAAAAGTCACATTTAAATGTGACTTTTAAAAGAAGGCCACAGTGGCTTGCTGCCTAGCAAAAGTTGCATGGTCTCACTTTAAGGTCTGATTGCATCTTTACACACTTATTTGTACATCAGTTTTATGCTCACTATAAAAAACAATATATATTTTTTACAAAAGTGAGATTCAATTCAAATCCTCTTGTACAAATGGAGCCCCTGGTCACATCTTACACTCTATTACTGCAGGGTTCACCAGGTCAGGGTGGCCATGGATAGACTTTGACTGGCCTTGGACCAAGACCAACCAAAGGTTTCTTACGCTGGATTTCGATGAAAGGATGTTGGACAAAAAAGTTTGGACCGTTAGTTGTCAAAGTCTGTCATTAGAATTCTCACGTTTGCCTGCGAATGCTTAGTCCCCTCAAGACAACGCTGTTCCCCGTGCCTGCCCTAACACCCAGGTGGCAGATTGGATAGGTCATACTGTAACATTGGTCGATTTGGAGATATAAACTGTGGAATAAGATTACATCTTAGTTTTCTGGTATTAGTTTGCCACATATGAGGATATAAAGCTGCCATGTTGACCTGTAGAAATAAAAAGCAGAGGGAACGATGATTTCCGTCTTTTATAAATACAGGTCAAAAATATAGTAAACAACTGCTCTGTCACAAAGACAATATTAAGCACTAAATACTCTGATCTTCCTCTGTCCTACTTCTGCACTTTGCTTTATCTCACACTCCTACTCCATTAGCCAAGTAAAGGGTTCCCAGTTGATCACAGTTGCAAAAAAGATAAAATCAAACTTGTTCATCTGTAACTTTCAATCAAATCAAATATTTGGGCCTAAAGACTACAGTCAGTGTGACGCCAGCCTTGCCGATTACTCTGTTCTAGGATACCCGACTTTGGTGACATTGAGGCTGACCTTAGAGTCACCTCCCCCGCTGCCGCACTCTCCCTTGTCGTACCACCATTTGTTTTTCAATTTGTCCAAGAGGCCTTGCTCATTCAGTTTTAACACTGCCAGGTTAACAGCATTTCTTGAAACGATAAAACATAGCTTGTAAGAAAATGAACAGGTCCGTGAGAAATCTAATATAGAATATTAGTAAAAAATTGTGATAAATATCAATGGTTCATAAAGGGGAGCACGGAAGGGACAAATTGGTAAAGAATTTCACTGGTGTAGAAGGGTAAGAAGCATTGTTACAGCAAAGGAAATGTTAAATATTAGAGAGGTGGCATGGAGGTGTGCGGGATGGGGACATTCTGTCATTGTTGAATTAGAAATAAGAACATCCAGCATGCAGCTTAACATTCATCACAACTGACAGAGCAGCATTGTGACGAGCAAAAAACAATGCAAAAGGGCACCACAGAAACCAGGAGGGAGGAGAGGGTTGAAGGGCAAAACAAACAAAGATTTGGGAAAGGTGACACATCGACGTTCAAATGGATTGAGTGATAGTGACTAATATACCATTAACCTTAAGAGAAAGAAGAAACAGAGACACAAACCAGATAGATAGGACAGAACAGAAAACAGTCTGAACGTGTTGATTAAACTCATAATACTGTTCACTCATTGATGCACTTGGAGGAAAAAAAAGAAGAATTAAGGAGTGAGGAAGAAGAGAATGGCAAAAGGAGACATCAGGGTAGGTGGAATACTATAACAACATGGAAGCTATTGTTATATTATCCCACCCACCCTAATACAGAGCCTTTAGGTGTGGCCACACCATAGCCCTTAGAGTCGAGGTTGCCGCCCACTTTCATGGTGTCACATGGTTTCCGCTGCTCTATGTACTCGTTCATTGTGGATTCGAGTAGAAAGGCGAACTTGCCCTTCGACTTTCGTACTCTGGCAACCCCGTCTGGTGTTGTTTTGGCAAATACTGAGGGTTCAGCTGATTTCATGTATGACCACATTTTCTCATAAACTGCTATTTTGGAGCGCTGCATTTAAGGACACAGAGAAAAAGACAGAAACAGTTTAGTTATGCACTTAAACACCGACAACCATGGTAACATAATAAGCCGCTGTGGGTTCGAGTAAAAGGAAGGGTTCATTTTGGGAAATACTTACATGAGAAGATTGATACCACTCTCCTCGTGGGAGTGCTATCAATCTTCTCATCTACCCCACAGAAAGAAAGAGAATAAGCGTCAAACTGATCCTTTAAAGCAACTCTGGATCACATGGGGAAATAACTGCCGCTGCACTTCCTGGCCACGCCCCGGTCCACCATGACAATAGCGCCCGATGTGACACCACAGATTGGAGCGTGGCCAGAAGTGCAATATGCTTAAAGATGTCCCCACATAGAGGACGGTGCTCTGACAGTTTTCTGTAGATTCACCCTTTTGATCAAAATAAATAAATAAAGAATGCAGCAGAGGTAGTGGGCTTTTTGCCAGCAGCCTGAAGTCTGACAATCTGGCAGCTCAGCAGAAGCAAAATGCAGGCCATGTTTTGTATCAATATTAACAGACAGAAGTGACCTCCTCCTCTTCAGTTTGTGTACGTAGCAGTAGGTCACAGCTGGAGTCACGATTTAAATATGCTAAGACATCAGTCCAGTCGATTTGACTACTGCGCTTTAGCAACGCTTTAATCTGTGTCATTTTAATTTAAAATATTGTTGTTTAATACGTTATGATGCTAAATATAATACATAACCACCTGTGCAGGTTGTTTCTCTCTTCTTATATCTTTTGGGTACACCTTTTTATTTTTAAAGCAGCTGACGGATTATGTTTTCCTCATTGTATCCAAATGACTTCAGAAATAAGAAAAACAATGTCTGCTGTTAAAGCTGTTCTAATTTTTGTTTCTTTTAAGTTTCTACATTTCTCAAAATGTTAATGTTTTTCCTATAATTTGTTATTCCACATCATTGAAAACCAATCAAGCTAAAAAAAAGATGAAAACCACCAATGTGGTTATTATTGCATAGTCATCGGTTCTGACATTAATACACATTAAAGCCAAGTCATATAGTTTGTGTTATTTGTTGTTTGACAGTAATGGCACTGTCTTTCACACATTTGACCTGCGCACTCTGAGACCGATGGATTCACCTCTGTGGCCCAGTCAGCTGCCAGCTTGGAGCAGCTACAGACATGCACAGCACAGCACAGCCCTGCGCTGACACTCAGTACGCTGCTAAAAATGGCCAGCGAGAGGCTGATTGCCGGTCACCGGGGAGCTGGAGTACACAGCTGTCTACAATCGAAGGGGAAGAATAGAGAAGCTGCAGCTAATATGACCTTCTGCCGAGCTCGGTGAGGGAGAAGCGCCTCAGAGGAAATTTTGAGTTGAAACTTTTCATATTTCTACATGTCTCTGGAGCGAGTTCTTATTTACATGACGTTTTATTTTCACAGTATATTTGGAATTTGAAATGGAATATCTTTCTGATTATCGTATTCCGTACTGCTCTATTTATTTATTGTCCTTGATAACCGGGCCCTAGAGCCTGTATTTACTTGCTTATTTAAAGTATTTATTATACAGAAATCAAGTGTGCATGACTGGTTGTATCCAGATTGTGTGTTCAGTAGTAGTAGTAGTAGTGTGTGAGTCAGTCCCACGTCACATATGGTATGTGAGAGTAAAGGAAAACCTCAGAGCAAATTGACAATCTAAGTCAGCTTGTCGGTGTGTACGGCTGTGTTGTGCAAATAATTCACCGGAGATGTAATGGATTGTGGGCTCAGGCTAGTAAATGAATCATTCTTGACATATGCACGATTTCAGTTCAGTCGAGTGTTCATGTAAACACTCTTAACATGACAGTAATAGGTGATGACAGGCCTGGCCATAGCGTAAATATAATTCTCAATACAGCAGTTGCAACTTAACAAAGACAAATGATTTCAATAAATCAATTGTTATTAATGATTTGTGTTGCCACAACAATCATTTAACTGACAAACGGGGGCACGTGAGGAACGTGGGTTTACTGTCCCTTATCGTTCTGGAAATAAACTGGTCTCAACTGAAATTCTTCCAGCTCCCAGTTCATGCGTTTGCAGCTGACTGAAGGGCTGCGAGTGATTCATGGCCCTCTGTGTGCGTCTGTCACGCTGTCATCCAGAAACAGAGACGACAGGCCAAACAAAGCATGCGCCATCTTTCTAGTGTGTGTGTGTTTTTATTTTTGTATCTGCATGCAATTCTTAGTTAGGTGCATGATGAAGTAGTTAAAACTCATTTACTGAATGTTCATGATCAGTGGAAACAAATGAATAGTGTACCTAAACAATGGCGTGGCTCATTTAGCAGCACCGCTGTAATTCATGTTAAAATGATCACTAACACACTTTGATATTGGGATAGATAGAAAGTAAACAAACTACTTCTTACTTGTCCTCTCCGTTCACACATCTGCTAACGTTAGGGTTAGGGTTAGGGTTCAATGTCAACTCTTTAACCTCTCTATAAATATACACACACAGTATTGCACACAAACTGAATGATCCAAATAAGTTGTCAGTCTCAGCGGCTTGCTGAAAGTAATTGAGAAAAATGTGACTTAAAATGTGAATTAAGCAAATGGGATGTGGCATTGGAGAGCTTCAGAGGTGCTGATGATTTCTTTGAACAGAGCCGCTTCCCTTTGCTCCTAGTCTGTATCCTAAACTAAGCTAATCATCTACTAGCTCCTGCTTCATATTGACTGTCCAGACACAATGCTATTGATCATTTGAAATCACTGTCAAGAAAGCAAATGAGCATATTTCTTTACACATGCCTTCACACGTATCCTAAACCAGATAAGATGCTTAGCAGATACTTATGATATTTAGCAGAAAGAAATCTAGTTGAGGTTAAAAGTTAATCTCCAAGGCTTTGCAAAAATAGGCTTGTTGGTTGTCACTGTATATGTTGTGTACCGAGGACGCTGTGTGATCTTCTTTGAAGATGATCTTCTTTAAAAAAGTATTTACAGCTCCTATTAATCATTAGCTCTGAATCTCCAGATTTCAATAAGCGTTGCTCAGAATGGCTCCTCTGCATTGACATTTCCAGTTTGGCGGAAGAAAGGCAGAATATTTGTCACTCAGGATGAAATCACTACACGCCTGTCAATTATCTTCTCAGGAGCACCTTTGACAAATCACAGCCTGCCAAATACAACGTGGATGAGCACATCCAGCGCAGCGTGTGGAGCTGCTTTTAATGCGATGATTCACCAGGAAGCCTCAGAAAGAAATCTATTTGATATATTTCATATTTGAAAGTTTTTTAACAGACATGTCAAATGGGGTATTTTACGACTGCGGCATGTGCCGATCACCCAAAAATATCTTCTCTCTTTACATCATCTATTTTATAACATTAAGTCTGCTGAAAAAAAGTTTCTACTTTGACAACCGAATTATTGCGTCTTAGTGCCCCGATTAATGTCACATCTGTTGTCCCTGCAGTCATGATCACAGAAGTCTGGTTTGAATTACTACACATTAAAAGAGGAGAAAATCAACACAGCTTTGTGACTTCAGGATGAGCTCTATTAAATACATTTATTTAGTGATTTCTTATATGAAATGATTATCCTCATTACATTAACTAAATCCCCTTAACAGATCTTTGAAACTCTTAAAATGCTATATTTCATAATCAGTAACTTTCAACATGCTCGTTGGATTCTCATTCTCTTCGCTAAATAAAATATTCTGAACAGCCACATTTTTCACGAGTAATGTTTTAAAGTAGTGCAGTGCAGGAGACAGCGGGTTACAGATGACCTCCTCCACACTGATCGTGTTGATTGCTCCAATTCAATGCTTTTAGACCAGAGTTCAGCTTGGCACAGAGCACACCAATGCCACTCTGCTTGAACGTCATTATTAATGGGTTGGGTCACAGAAACGTTACACGTGCCTCCACTCGCTGACATCCCAGCAAAATCGCTCCTCTCCACTATCAAACACACTTCTCTCTTGAGAGCTATGCATGCTTTTATTAGATTCTGTTCGGACTGACTCTGTCCTCACAAGAAAGTCCTCTCCTGCTCAGCTGTGAGAGCAAAATGGAGCAGATAACCAAACCAAACAGACAGAAACAAGCTGTTCTACCTTTACTGTATTTAAGCATCTTTACTCAAGCTGTCTGTAAATCTCAGAGGAGATTGGAAGATGTGATTTTATTTTTCCCTGTGGACTTGAGGCAGAGTCTCAAACCAACACACAGCGCCTTCCTGATCACACCAGAGTCTTACGGGGTCCACAGGGTTTATATTTATCAAACGTCTCAGAATCACTCAGAGCACTCACACCAAGAGACCGACTAGGACTTAAAATAGACACAGCTCAGAGCCGGACAACGGGTGTGAATGACATTTCCATTTCCGAGGAATAGGACGTCTTCTTTGAGACTGCAGGTCAGTGACAGAAAACATCTTGTAGTTCTTGAAAATTAAGTTTCTTAAGTTTATAAACGCATAAACACAACGGACCTGCTCATCTGAACTGTCGTTTCACTTCATTCTTTATGAATCGCTGAACAAATCAGAGATGTTGGCGGTGATTCAGAGGCTGAGACAGAACTACATCTTCACAATTTGATGCAGAATTTAAACAAAATGGATACATTGGTTTCAAAATGATTCATTTAAGACCCACAAGCCTACACAATCTGTCACCTGCTTTTCTTAATGGCAACTCTAAGTGAAGTTGAATTATTAGTGTTTTTAAGGCTACAGATTTATCTGTTTTTTGGACTGTTTATGCACTGAGTTTAATCAAGTTTGGTTCATGACTCTACTGATGGTTGGATGAGGGAGCATCATTGTGAGAACTGCACAGGTGAATTATATCTGTTATATCTGAGAGAACCGAAGTTCATTTTGTGGACAAAATGGATTTCAAACCATAAGCCTAATAGCATCATTTAATACTGTGTACCACTGTTTTATAAAGTACTGAATTAATCAGGTGCAGTTGTAATACTAGTAGCTTACTTTGGAAGTGCTGTATCAGAGGGAAAATACAATTATAGACATTCTATCATTGATTAGTCATTTGATTTATTACCTGGCAGGTAATTAACCAAATCACACAGAAAAGCTCCCGGCCAACTTTAACTTAAGTGAGAGCGGCTCTCGTTGTACAGTGCAGCGACAGCATGGATGACAGCCAGTTGAGACACTCACCCTAAAGAACTCCTTGGTGGAGCCTGAGTCTAACGTCCCATAGGCGATCTCTGTCTGCTTGGCCAGGTCCTCGGCACCCTCGATCGGAGAAACCATCCTCTCCACGGTGAGGAAGGCCGCCAGGTTAGCCGTGTAGGAGGAGATGATGATGAGGGTGAAGAACCACCACACTCCTCCGACGATGCGGCCGGAGAGAGATCTGAGAGGAGGAAACAGAGCAGACAGGGAGACATGAGAGCATCAGAATCTACAATATAGGGAGGGGAGGAACGGTCATTTTCCACAGAGTTGTCTGTGTTTGGTACGTTATCAGCCCAGAAGTTTAGCCCAGACTGAATATCTCCTTGATTTGAGGATTTTTATACTCTTTGGAGAGATTAACCCATTAAGTGATGAGAACTGCGACATTACCCACATGTCCCTGGTGCTCCATGCTATTATGCACAAATTAATTTAAGAGAAGTATCATTAACTCAAAATATGATGATTATGATGATTGATTAATTCGTTGAAAGTAATAATAAGCCTCATTAACTCAATATAACTGTGTTACACATTTAGTTTTGGCACTAATTCAGGTGTGCAACCATCCCAGGAAAAACTCCTGGGATAACACTCGCTCCAAGTTAGTACTGCTACATTGGGTGCATTGTTTTGTCTTTGGTGAAATAAAGCAGGTCTTGGTCCTTTTGTTGTGTTTCAGGTTGCACGTTTATTTACTTGTGGTATCTGTTGGTTTAAAGCTGCAGAACGTTTAGTACATCTGTTGTTAAATCTCCATCACAAATGTAGACCAGAGAGGACAGAACAAGTCTGAAGTAAAAGCACACTGAGACTCTGTCTGCCATTGAATTCAGGGTGTGATGAGCCAAACTGCTCCGTCATAGAGATACTCCCATCATGCTCACTGTTCCTTAACCAATTCTTCACAGTTTCCACATCAGCGTAAAGGCTCCGACTTTAAATCTGTGCCTTGCAGAGCAACCCTGGGTTTATATTTTTAAAATTTGACTATTCTCTCTGGTACCATCCCCCGATTTCCACGATCACACACGTTGTACTAAATGTGCTGCTCTCAGATGAACTCACATTTGTCATTTCAAATGAGGGTCTATTTGCACCGCATCACTGCACTGCAGATGTACTTCTCTGGATTTCTCCAAATATATTGTTTTCATAGATATTTATGGATGTATTCTACCCTTATGGCGCTTTTTAAGTTGTAAATATTTAGTTTGTACTTCAGCAATCAAAGTCTATGCTATGTCATGACTCCATCATCAAGGTTTCAGAGAGGCTGTTATTCTTGACAGATTTCTATTAAAGTCTTATCTATAAATGGCTTTTAATTACCCAGAATGGCATCATATTAAGATCAATGACCAAAGTGAATCACTATCAATCAGTAGAATAGGTGTAAATAAGGTATTAAAAAAAAGATATATATATTATATATATATATATCTTGTCCTTATCTTTCAGATGTTTCTTCTTAGTGAATACTAATAATGAAAGGGTGGATCTGTTGTCTGTTTCTCTAAAAAATAAATGTTAAATGTGCTAAAAGTTTTCACCATTAAAAAAACTATTTTTTTCGGAAGCAAATCATCAATCACTCATCCAATTTCAGACTAGTTTGAACCTGTGAAAACCTCTCCTTGGTCTTCAACCAGCTGCTATACAATCTTCAAGCGTCTCAGATGAAAGGATGACGGAATCAAAAATCCTTGAAGAAGAGGCGAGGGACACCACAACAGTGATGAATAAAGAAACAGATGGATGAACAAATACAGGGGATGACCATTGAATTGGAAAAATACATAATGTAATGGTGCTGATGATGGGTTTTTTCCCCCCAACAAAATGCATTATATGCACCAATGAGATGACCGTAAAATGGGACATGCAGCAAAAACACGGTAGCCCTCCAAGAGTCATGAGGAGTTCGAGCAGCTACTCTGGATGAAACATAATGACCCCTTTGCATTTTACAGCCCTCAGCATGGTGGATATAAGTTATTTTGTGGATGCAAAGCATCACTGCCGGCATGCAGTTTCAAAGCAAAGGTGTGTTTGCTCCGAGAAAGAAATGGGAGGAAAGTGAAGTGAAGCATGAGGTTAGGTGGACAGCAGCAATACCAAAGCTCAAAATAACCTATATGCACCATGGCAGGAAGGAGATGAATGAATGGGACTATAAAATGCAGAGAGACGACGAAGACAACTGAGGGGTGGTGGAGAGTGAATACAACAACCAACCTTGGTGAGATATCGCATCCTTGCTGCATGAAGGCACCCAGGGAGAACCACAGGCTATTAAAAATCCCAAAGTCGTTTGGAGGGTCTGGGGGGCTCTGAGGGTCTTTGGCCTCATCATTTTCGTCCAGATGCCACTCGTAAGGGCTGAAACGGCTCACCAGGAAGAGCACCACACTCACGCCGATATAGGCAAAAACTATACACATCCAAATCTCATAGGCCAGTGGGTCCAGGAAGGAAAACACCCCGGGCTTGGACTTTTGAGGCTTCTTAATCATAATGGAGATGCCCAAGCTCATAAAGGGCTTAGAGAAGTCTATCACTTCTTCCCGTACCAACGTTATAGTTAGAGGAGCCACGGCTATGTCAGCTCTCTGTGAAAATGGGAACAGGCACACTGGGAGTTAGTCTTACAGAACAAATAACCAACCAAAGGTTTACATATTGACTTAATAAAAGAAACACTGAAAAATTCAAAAGTCAATGCAATAACCATGATATACATAGCTCACACTGTCTGCTAAACATATATACTGTACGTGCCCAGGCGCTCAGCTTTTAAGTGAATTCATGGAGTAAAGAGATTGGACACAGTTAAATGCGACATCTTAGAATATACTGAATAGACCTGTGATAATGCCCGTGAGAGGGATATCTGCCATTTAAAAATGAGTCACTCAGCATTTGTGTTGGCTAATGTCTTTGTCTCGGTCCAAATCTCCTCCATGAATCAAACAGAGGGTTGGAAGACAGAGGTGGAGGAGCTTATGCAAGCAGTCCATGAAATATGAATCAGCCTTTTGAATTCACCTCTCAAACGCCTGACCGACTCGTCAATTAGTATCTCACTGCGGTGATAAAAGTTTGCATTGAGGTGATTGGTGGTATTGTAACTGAACATTAAAATATAGAAATATTTAACACAAAGGATTCATATCTTAGATCAAGTTAGGAGGGGGTCTAAGCCAAAAGTGTCCAATATTAATTCTGGATGCAATAAATACAGCATAGGTCTTCCCTTTCTGTCTAAACTATCAATATTGAGAGGGCTACAGAAGAGCAGAGCGTTCTGTTAAAATAGCCACAACTGCGGAAAGTGAAGGTTTTAAATAGAGAAACCTGCACTGAATCACCGCTTGCATGCAGATTTTTGTTTTAATTCCAGTCTGCCGTGTGAGATTCTTCAACATTATTCATTCAGCAGCTGAGGTCTCATAAAAGATGCATATCATCTTGTTAAAGCCAGTTTAAGTGTGAGTGAGCCACGAGATGCATGACCAAAAAAACAGTCCAGGCAATTTGTAGTTGAAGAAGAAAAACCCACTCAGCCCACTTTGATTGATAGTACATTTACATGGTAATATTCAATATAATCTTGCATTATTGGTTTATTTAGACTAAAAATGGGCAGAGTGAGTTTTATAAAAAAAACTCTCTTATTTTAAAATGTGGAGGATACTTAATTTCATTTACTATGCTTTACAATAATCTGAACAAAACGGAGTAGCAGGAAACAATTAAAGATGAACAGTAAGCCCCCCCCCCCCCCCCCCTTATGAGCTACACAGGCGGACTGAGACTTACCCCGTAAACCAGTTCACCCACCATCCCGTTCCACGTCTTGGTCTCCGGATCTCTGGCTCCGTACTTCCCATCCGGGACTACTGACAGCTTATATCTTATCCCCACATGTTTTGCAATTTCAGAAGCTAAATCGACACAGTAGCCTTCATATCTGTCATTCCCATCCATCTGCATATAGTTTTTCTTGTACATCACATACGGAGCTTCCTGTTAATTAGACATAAATGTGAGTTCATTGAAAAGAAACACACAGATCCACAATGGCCAGACCTCAAGAGTCACACAAGGCTGTGACGTGATTGGTACTGAAAGCATGCAACACATGCTGGGGTGACAGACAAACAGATATGGGGGACATTAAAAGCCAAACAGAGCAGATTTTCAGAAGGATCTACGCGGCATCAGTTACAGGCATGTTATTCGGGGACTCGACAGACTAAAAAAGCAGGCCGCTGCTGGAGTGACGAGGCCAAATGGGCCAGCGGGAGGAGCAAAGCATCTAACACGTATAAAGGAGGCAAAGCAGGCTGTCAGGAGCTCCTTCATGCTGACCTCATCTGCAATCTAAATGTGTGAAAATGGATGATAGGCGGAGGTTTTGCGTGTGCTTTGCATCAGCGTGGCACAAGGAGCAGGACAAGTTGAATGGAGCACTTTTCCAGTTCATAAAGTAAACGTCAGTGAAAGCAGAGAGTGATACATCCAAAACTCGGATATCTATTCTTACATCAAACAAATATCAAGCTCATAAAACATGTGAGCCATGTCAGAAGAGTAGCTGTATGACCAAATAAAAAGTCATACTGGTTCTTTCGTTCGTTTCTATCATGACAATAAAATAATCTGCTTGTTGTCTCGATTATACCGTTTGACTATTCCGCATCACCTCTGTGCCTTGGATTTCAATAAAATAGGTATTTCCTCAAAAATGGAAAAACACGTTCGCCATCAAACCTCTTCTCGATGAACTAATGTCACCTTGAGGATATTCAGCAATAGAGATTTGCTTTGCCTTTACGGCATGAACCTGTTTTTCAGAGGTTATTTCACTAACAATCAAAGTCATCTTCAGAGGAGACCGATACTTGATTCTTTCACAGTATCCAGCAGTTTCACTCCTTTGTTGTTCGAACTAGTCCCTCTTTAACTTCTCTTCCATTCTGCAGTCATGTACAATGTCACAAAAACACTAAATGAAAGACTCGCACCCTATAATAATAGGATGGCCTTTCATTGAATATGGCATTTCACTTTAAAGTTATGGAATGTAAGAAAAGCAACATGAAGTTGGTGACATGACTGTGATGTATCGAAAACAATAGTTGTCTTTATTCAAATCAAAGGCATGCCTGGCAGTGAGAAAATAATGCAATGACACTACTCTTCTGTTTTTCTCTTTCTTACAGTTGTTGTATTACCTGCCTGGTCATGAGGACAATGAGTTACTACACATTGAAATGAGAACGTATGGCTATTACATTCTGAATTTGTCTAAGATGCAAACATGATAGGCAAAGTCAGAAGGAACGAGAGGCCGTGGTTTTAAATGTAAGATAAGGAGCACCTTATCTTACATTTAAAAATGGCTGATGATTACTAAACTGTGACTACGGTCTGTACAGAAACTAGCACTGTGTCTAACCCTGAGCTTGCTATGCTGGGAGCACTGGTTTTTAGAGATGCCTACAATAGATACATTACAATTCAGTGCCAAAGTAAATTTGAACAAAGAGATAAACAGTCGAAGGGTTGCAGCCTTTGGTTGTTTATGTCCTCCTTGTGCGCAGATCATTTCATGTCTCCGGTGAGACACAGCTGGTTTTACCCCGACGTCACTGACAGTTTACTTAATGAGAGGGAAACATGTTTACTTACGTATGTACTGAATGTGAATACAATGGTGTCTATCTTTAGAGTTATCATTACCAAAGCCGTTATTGTGATGTCACTACTACAACAGCCCACCGTTATATAAAAAAACCAAAATGCTTTGGCACCCACACGGATACAGTTGAAACACTCTCTGTGAATCGACTGTTTCAACATGTAGTGAGTGGATGGAAAGCAACTCAAAACGAAATTATTCTACCCTCCCAGGACAGATTGCAACAATGGACACCTTGACCTTGAGTGGCAGAAATCTTATGGTGAAACACTTAAAACCTGCTTGAGAGTGTACCATGATAGTAGTGACCACAATTGTTCGGTTTTCCACAGAAGAGGACTCGTTGGTGACCTGCTGATCCATAATATAAACAAACTTTTCGTACTCATTCCAGTAGCCGATCTGAAAATGAAACAAGAGGTTCACAGTTATTACAAGAAGCAGAAAGACGTTTTTACAGAAGAGCCTCCAGGTATGTGTGCGTTGATTGCCTCTATCTGTACAGCAGGAGACAGTATTAGTTTTGCCTGATGTAGGATTTTTTATAAAAAGCTTGTAGTGGTGCTTTTCACTTCACCTGGGCTCCACTTCAGCAGAGTAGGCGTAAAGCTATTCCTGGCTCATAAAAATGTTCTCTTACATAACAAGACAGCAGCACCAATAGAGCTCTCGAAGACTGATCAAATTAATACCAGCAAGACAAATCTAATAGTCTAAATGTGCCTTATCTAGCCAGCGCAGCAGGTTCTTCTACTGTTCTATTAATACTACACATAGCACACACACAGTATAACGTAACACAAAGACAAACACTGGCCCTTTGTGTCTACTGAACCTGAGATGATTCCAGTGGATGCATTATGTTTATTTCTGTTACACTCTTGATTTATTCGGCCAAGAAAGAAGTCAACGGCTCCCACGTCTGGTAGCTATGATGAACAATACTCACTCTGTTGTCACTGCCGATTGTCTTGCACTGTTTGGATGTGCGGGCCGCTGTGATGTATGTTGCCATGTGAGCTGAACTAAGTGAACAGTATAGGGCCACCTCCTTTTTGGAGCCAGCGTTTGTGGGGACCTTGTCAGAGTTTAGGGGCAGAGAGCTTGCAAAGCCACAGCACTGTGTGTGTGTGTGTGTGTGTGTGTGTGTGTGTGTGTGTGTGTGTGTGTGTGTGTGTGTGTGTGTGTGTGTGTGTGTGTGTGTGTGTGTGTGTGTGTGTGTGTGTGTGTGTGTGTGTGTGTTTGCCTATGGCTCGCCCAATTACAGCACTAATGCATCACGTGAGTGTAGTGTATCTGGAGACACGTCCTTGTAAAAGTCCAACTGAAATTATTCCTATATGCTGTCAAAAGTCGTCAGTGATGTTCAAATTGACTGTTAATAGTTTTATAATTGCCAGTAGGAAAAGCTGTAGACATATATCAGAAATGACCTTTTTGCCTCCAATCCTCTGGAGAGGCAGGTCGATGCATGTGTTTGTGATTAAACTTTCTGTGGCAACTGAAGCTTACAAGCTAATAAGAGGATAGACAATGTTTTGTTAGTGGTATTGAGGAAAAGGACCAAATGATTCAGCATCTAAACTAACAGACATTGACAAGTGTTACAGCTGTCAAGCTAAATGGGTAAATGACTTTTCTGAGCGAGTGCACTTCTCCCCCGGTTGTTTGCTAGCTCGTTTAGCAAGCCATGGCACAAAACAAGACACGTGTCAACGCTTGTAGACAAAATGGACACGCTGAAAGCTAAAGTGGGCTGCGCCTCCCGGTTCTTAGCTTTTGTCTGTCCGTCTCCAAGGCTGATATGTATTCAGATAAAGTGTAAAGTAAAATGTTGTTATTGGCTACATGACAAAAAAGGGCATCCTGTTTACAGAGCAGATCTCTATGCTGCAATATAAAATAAACAAGCAATTTAATTTCATGTGCACTTTAAGGTGCCATACTGCTGAAAGGACTGAAGCTTTAAAGCCTGCCTCACAAGAGCTGCTAACCCACCCAGCAGCTTCATTATACTGAGGTTTAAGAGTTTAACTGTGATGGTGGATTAAAGGCAGTGTTGGAGAATTGCTTTAAGGAAAACACGGAAAACCGGACTGAACTTCAAAAAGTGACATTCAAATAAACACATACACATAATGATACGCAAAATATCACCTATTTAAAATCTTGCAAAGCAAGCCCACATATTACAATCTGCGTGTTGTCCGCCTAGACTACATAGGCAATTGCTTTATGTAATTTCAGGCGATTGACAGCTCAATCAGGCCTCAGCACGAACCCTTCAGACACCTGATTGGACAGATGCACCACTCGCTGAGCCGTCAGTGGTTTAAGCATCAAAGTTGTAAACACAACACTAAAGTTCTTCTAAATGATTGACTGTGATCAGTTTCTGAATAAGTGTGCGGTCCCTATAGTAGCAGAGTAATACCTCATTCTGTAGCCATAACATGTGGTTTGAATAGATATTCGTGATGTGTCTTGAGTTTTAAGCCATGTCATCTTCTAAATTACTGCTCCCCACAGATGTAGATTGGTTCAGCTTCTGGGGGCTCGACTGACTCTCCGTGGATGTTTTCCAGATTCAAATCTCAGAGGGGATGCGAGATCACACGATTTAGGCTGGCTTTGCAAGACTGGGTACTGGCAGCTTCAGTCCAAATCAAAGTCAACCCCTCTACTTGTGTACTGCCATCACGCCAAGAGAAGGTACAATCCCCATCTAAGAGCTGCTTGAAACGTGTCTGTATTTATGTTAAGAGGATATCAAAACATACGGTGCTAATGTCTATATCATATGCTGATCCTGTTGATTGTATTTAATTACACATTATCAAATTAGGACAGATGTTTCCACGGCTGGGTGCTCACTCACCTTCCTGGGGCCTCCTGACTTCATCTCGTACACATCAATCGTGTAATTAGATCGTCGACCAAATGTGTCGAACTGGATGTTTCCTGTCATACCTTGTACTTGGACCTGCCAGGCAGAAAGAAATTAATGATAACGCTTGCTCTTTACGTACAACATGTGCGCAAACTCCACATGAAAACATGCACCAAACCGTCTTGAAATATAGCGTCCAAAGTTCTCTCCAGCGTCTTTTGGTTTCCCAGGCGTGTTGTACACGCAAAGTGTTGTGGGAGGCAAAGTGATCAGATCAATGTGGAAAAAATTTGCAAAACTAGTGGAAGTGACATATTTTTAAGGGAAGGGAAACGTTGCTTTCACTTTTGGCTGAGACAAAGTGATGGAGGGATGATATTTAAAGAAATAAGCACATTAGAGTGAAGAGTGATATAAAGCAAAGATTCAACTGTAAACTGAGTAAATCAAATAAATAGCAGAGCTGTTTGAAGAGACGGCGAAAGCCCTCGATCTTACCATTTTGAGGGCTCTCTCTATGTCGATGCCTTGGCTCCAGGGCACTGCAGGGTTGGCGAGGCAGTCTCCCGCACTCCCCCTGCGAGACACGTCTACTCGCTGGCGCCGTAGGTACCGGAAGGCCTCCACAATCACGAGGATGGCATCGTGGGTCAGCGCTGACGTGTACTGAGACAAAAGGTCACAAGAAACCCCAGTGACGCACAACATGCAGACTGCTATCAAAGCAAGGTTATCATCTCCGCAGGAGTATTTGGTGTATGTACACTGACAGCAGTGCCACTGATGTAAAAAAAAAAGAAAAAAATTCAAAGCCTCAACACTATGATTGACGTGAAAATTGCGCGAGCTTGAAAGATGCAGCTATTCAAGGGCAAGCAGGTGACAAGTTATTTAAGCAACGTCTCACTGAAATGATTCATAATGACATCCTTTCTCTGGTTTCAGCAGAGTTACTACCTAAACACGTGGAGGAGGAGGGAGGAGAGGAAAAAGTGTCTTTGAAGATGTTTAATAAAATGTTACTGCAGCATCGGCAGCTATGCCTCACTGACCTTCAGTGGAGTGTTTTTGGCTTCTGGAAATTCTCTTTCATCTAGGCGCTCCCAGCGCTGGAGGAACTGCTGGACGATGGGGCTGTCTGGGTTGATGATCTGGAAGCCTGTGATGTTGGCTCCGCCGGAAAAGACCCTGTCCAGGCTCATGTTGGAAAAACCCTGAGAGCAAAGAACACAAGTGGCTGGTAGTGGAACGAGAAATCATTAGGAGCAAAGGAAAAACTGCTTTAGCTTACCCATCAGTGGCTCATTACTTAGTTCTGCTTAATTACTGCAGTCAATTGGTAGTCTATCAGCACTATATATTGAAAAGTTTGACTATTCTACAGAGAGTGTTGCACTGCTTTGCACTGCATTGCATCACATAGAGATAGTGTTGTTCTGAGCTTTTGTTGGATTGTTTCATGTTGCGAGTCCTCACCAGGTTGGCGAGGATATAATGGTATCCTCTGCTGTTTTTTCCGGAGGTCACCACCTACAAGTCGCAGGAGGAGACACACAATGAGTCACATCCACGTCTCATAATACTGAGAACATTCAGAGGGCTGAGATTCAGAAACGACAAAGACATTTGATTTCATAACAGAGAGTAGTTGGTTGGTAGGAAGAAAGGAATGAAAGAAAGACATTTTAGAGCAACATTTGCAAGGGCGAGAGGGAGCGTGTGACCACGTTTGAACACGTGTGTGTGTGTGTCTGCATGAGACACACGGATAGGGGACAAACTGTGATGACAGCACTTGTTCCTTTCCATTAACTTCAACATGTAAAATAAGGTCAAGGCTCTGGCAAACTTCCCTCTCTCTCTCTCCCTCTCTCCCTTTCTCTCCCTCTCTCTCTCTCTGCAGTCGCCTGTGCTCTACAGTCTGCCGCTTTATGCTCCACCCGTCTCAGTCGCACACTAGACTTAATTAAACCCAAAACGTTGTACAGCACCTGTCTACGCGAGCAGACACAGAGAGAGCAGCATTCGTTGATTTCTTTAAACTTCTTCACCAGCCAAGCCTCTCTCGCTCTCTCTCTCTCTCTCACTCTTTCACACGCACTCTCTTTCTCTCTCCATATCTCCCTCGATTCAGATTCTGCATCGTAGATTACGAAGCTTCAAAAAATAAACTGTGGGGGTGGATAGTTGCTCCCCCCCCCCCCCCCCCCCCTCCCTGTCTTTTCACTTTCTACACTCCCCCACAGTTTTGATTTAAGTGTGCTCAGGCACTGAAATCAGCTAAATGTTAAATGTCCAGAGTGATGGTGATATCATGTTGGAGAGAATTTATAGAGCACTTGAATACAGATGAGAAATTTTACAACAGCACTGCAACAAGAACATGCATCCCTGTGGTATATCTCTAGTGCTATTTCCAAATTTTTCAATTAGGCCTGGTGTACAATGATGTAATAACTGCCCAGTTTCTTAATCAGTGCATGCACTCCCACACCTGTGCTTTCATTCACACCTGTGCACCTTAACCTCCTCTGCTTACTCCTCCCTTATTGTCTCGTAATTGTCGAGACAACAAGAGGGAACGTCCTTGCTCCAAGGTTGGCCCTCCGGCCGGCTTATACACTCTGACAAATTTCAACAATAAATCCAATTACCTTCCTCAGAAATGCAAAATGATTTAATTGTGTTCGACATTTTGCACCTCTCCCCACCGACTCCGAAAGCCCCCCCTTCCCCCCCACATCCTGCGTTTTCCTCATAAGCCAAAAATAATCCTAGAAGCCTTTTCTGCTTATTGTCTTCCAAATTGTCTTGATAAGCTTTTCATTTTGCTATCCGTGTGAGAGGGAACTGCGTTGACCCAAGTGTAGCAACACAGCGAGCACTTAATGAAGCTGCAGTGCCTGGAGTGACTGGCTACAACTCCCGTTTGTCACCAGCACACTCAGGCAGAAAGCACAAGACTTCACACATCTATATGAGCATCCAAAAACTGACACCTCATCTGCTGTTTCTGACTGAAAGCACGTTTAGCTGTTAGAAAATAATCAACTGCAAACATGTACCGCTTACTGCAGCTACAAGGAACACGAAAACAAACAATAATGTGGGAGTTTCTATTTCATCTAGCTGTCTAACAGGAGAGGCAAAAGTCATATTGGATGCCAAGGAAGGTCATAAACACATGTGTTTCTTGGTTTATTGAACAACAGCTTAGTGTTAAATGCAGCCATGATTCAAATATGATATATTTAATGAATCATAATGTAAAGCTGTGATGTAAGGCAAATGTGTTTTAGCATCCAAATGGTCATATTGCCTCCGTCATTCACTGTTGATTTTATATACTTTCATGCACGTCGCGTTGATAAATTTACCACTTGGCTTTTGTGTCAAGCGAAAATCCCCCCCGACAGCTGCATTGGTAGTCATCTGGCGGGCAACGAGCACGGAGACTGACATGTCTTCTAATGTTGAGATACGTGGTTGGATGATTCTTGTTCGGTCGTGTTTCTATTTACACAATCAATTAATCAGCCAACACCATACTAAAAACTGTTTGCTCTGATTGACGAAAAAACATTGTTCATGGTAAGAACAGTTAACGATTAAACAAAAATGAAATGAATAAATTCCTAATAGCAAACAAAAGCTAATGAAAAGCTACAATACTTTCTACAAATATACCATCGACGATTTAGTATATTGACAATGGATTATATTCAGAAAACTTTGTATATTGTGGCAAAATTCAACAGAAAAACAATATCAGCATGAATAGTTCATAACTGATTGGTTGAGCAAAGAATAATAGGTGAAATAGTAGGTAATGCATGTATTTTGTTATGTCAAGTAAACCCTATGAAGATCAAAATCAGACAAATATGATTATCTTCAAAAACATAAACCATCTCCATAACTAGAGCAATCTTTCTGCCGCTACATGAGCAGTATACACATGTTCTGGTAAAGGATTATTGTATTCTATTTGCTGTGGGATTTGCTCCATCCCTCTGTTGGCAGTGCTGTTCTGGAAAAAAGCATCTGGGCATAACAAATATTTTTAGGATCCTGATGCTCCAGTTTCATGGTCCCCTGGGATAATCGCTTTTTTCTGAGTCTGTGAAACCACCGAGAACCTGGAAGAGGTCAGGCACTACCGTCACTGAGAGAGCCTCGCTTTTATTGTCACAGGACTAATATCGTCCTTTCTGTCAAAATCCATTTCTCACAAAACAGCTTCTTCAAACAGCTCGGGGGAAAAGAAGACCCGAGGCCTGAAAGCGAGACGGAACCTGCAGCACTGATCGTACTGACTGGCTCCTACATTTTTAAAAACCCATTGAATGGAAAGGAGAGTCTAAATGCCATGCCCGGTCACCTTTTTTTCTACACTGAATGTTCTGATCTTGCAGCAGTGCTGAAGTGGATCTGCCGATGAGTCCGTTCCAAGAAGGCTGAATGACATGAATATCTGGCAAAATAGTGTTGGCTTTTATGATGGGCAATTAGTGTGCTCAAAACATGACAAGTCCCTATGACTGAGAAAAGGACATATATTTACGCGAGAGACGTGATGTACATTCCTGCACGGTTTTATGCTCTTCCACTGACAGTTAGTTCAGATAAAGTACAAATAGCGTTGCAATGAGTCAGCTAACGTAATGGTAAAAAAAATGTAAGAAAATAAATAGAACTGCATTGTTTACATTTATGCAGGTTTTTAAAACATGCATGTTCAACAACAAAAGAAATCAACTTTGCAAATGTTTCATGAGGAAGGAAATACAGTATATTCAGCACCTTTGTTAACCCTCAAGGATAAAACAAAGCTCCAGGGAGGACCTTTAAACGTATTTATTTAAGCTGAGCTAACTGGCTGTTGGCTATAGCTTTATATTTAACAGACACATTTGTGAGTGGTATCAATCTTCTCCTCTAACTCCCTGCAAAATGTCAAAAGACTCCTAACTTTGGACCCCAAATCCCAAATTTCTATCCACTCTTCCAACTAGGACTGCGTCCTGAACTCTGCAGTTAAATGTAAAGACCCAGCATAATATCTTCCAACCCCCACCAGTGCAACACAATACAAATGAATCATAGCTAACAGGCAAAAACAACAACACACAGACTCCTGTTACATCTATGCATTAGCATTCACCTCTCTGTAGAGGATGTAATCAGAAATATGGGGCCATAAACTTATGCTGTGGAGGAGACAGGAGGAGGGACAGGCAGAGAGCAGTTGTCTGAGGTCTCAATTATCTTTATTTGTCCATCCTCGGGGCTCCTCCTGCCAGCCTGTTTGGACGAGCAGGTCTGTGCCATTTGAAGCAGGCCTGAGCCGGGCCGAGCTGCGGGACGATCAGCCTACAATATTCCTACAGGAATCGACACTAATTAAGCAGACTGGAGCCACAGTCCGGTGCAGAGCTGGATGTCTGCCCAAGCGCCTTCAAGAGGGTTTGACTCTCTTCCCACTGATGGAGGCATCTCTTTGTTACAGTGATTTGTCATCTACCTTCTCCAGAACTGGAACTGGCATCCTAAGGTTGATGACTGTCCCCGTTCACCAGTCAACTAATTACTGTTACGCTATTTGAAAAAGGAAATGACGTGCGGAAGGATTTGACTGTCAAAGAATTGCATTAAAGAAAGAAAATATAGCAGAGGAGGGACATGGCTGTATAAGTCAGAAATTGCTCTAAAAGCTTTACTGTTCACCCTCAAAACTGAATCTTTGAATGGAAAGTACTTTTGTCTTTCTCTCTGTCTGCAAATTATAATCAAGAAAGAAATTGTTGAATGTCCTTGCTCCTTTCTAGTCTTTTTTAGATCCAGGTATTAATATTTAAATTGTTATAACATGTAAAAACATTCTTTATAGAATGTATTCAGTACAATTCAAGTGCTAAAATCATTATTCTCAACACAGTTCCAGTCTTCCTGGAACTGTGTGCAGTGTGATGGTTCCTCTGCTTCCAGCAGCGATCAGCTACTCACTTCTGAACACAGTCTTCTGATTGCTTGCCAATTTCAACAAAATAAAAAATGTGTGTGAAGTTGTAACGTCCTTACTATCCTTGTTGCAGTTGGCCAACTCTCCTGCTTACGCCTGTTTGATGTTGTTTTTCATTTTTGGTTGCTTTAAACTCTAGGGTCTCCTTTGGATGCCAGCACTACAAAGAAGACTCTACAAAAACTTGTTTCTCTTTCTTCAGAAGCCATGTTTTCTTGTTTATAATGGAAGTAAAGAAAAAGGAAATGAAGGCCTAAGCCCAGATAGCTGCCTTGCTGTTGCGGTTTATTTGTGGGGAATTGACCCTTTCGCTAAGTCCTGCCCCTCGAACACAGACTGGCCAATCATAGCGTAGGACTGGCCAGCTCCAACCAGGATCTGACTACTAATCCACAGACTCTGGTGCAATCGTTTCAGATTTTCTTAATTTTCATGCTGGTTTTGTAGATTTTGAGCTAGTCATAGTTAAAAGTTATGTAATAGTAATACAACATCTCAACAATTGGATGGATTGCCATGACATTTTGCAGAGTCATTCATGGTTCTCATGGAGTAAATCCTAATGACTTTGGTGGTCCCGTCTTTCCTCTAGCGCCACCACATTTCTCAAATTTCTCATAAAGTATTGCATGGAGTGCCGTGAAATTTAGTTTGGACTTTAAGGCCTCTGAAAGACAATTTCTAAGGACTTGTTGAGCAATTAAAATCTTCAACTGTTGGTGCTACATGAACATGACAAACTATTGACATTCCCATCAGCCTCAGCTGTACTTTGCGTTTACTGCTAATTAGCAAATGCTACTTAACAGGCTGAACTAAGATGGTGAGCATAGTCAATTTGAAAATATTACTAACCTAAGTATGTGAAGTAAGTTTAAAAAAAACTGTTTATTTGGGACCTAAACACAAATAAAAAATCCCCCCCCTCAGAGAAACTATTTCGTATGTCCTGGCCTTTAAAACCAAAGCAAAGCAGCATACACAACTACAAATCACATAGAGGATTAAATAACATCCACACAGATGTAATCTCACCCCTAATGCAGCATCTTGTTTTACTATCTGACTTGCTGGGTGTGGAACTCCAGTGCACCTCTGGGTGTTCAGCAGTTCTCCCATTTCCCTCCACAGTACTAGACAGGGAGACTCAGACTACATGGCTCAATTCCCACAAGCTCTCTCTCTTTTTTCTCTCTCTGACTCTTGTGCATTGTCTGTCACCTGTGAAGGAGGAGGCTGGGGCTCCTCTGGCAGCGATTATAAAACAACTGTGCTTCTATTATTGATGAGAAGCCTTAAAGGTGTTTATCGCTCCGTCTTTACTTTAGTGAAGAGATGAGCAGACTGAAACTTTCAAAGGCGGTGAGAGGGGAGGAAACCCCCCCCCACGGCACATTTATCAACAAATAAAGCCCCGTTCAAGTGGAACTACCTTGACAAAAGTAATTAGGACAAAATGAATGATAGATATATCTGCGTATAAATTCCTTTATAATGCACTGGGGAAAGATAATAGCCTATATGCAGGTATAAAAATAATTTAATTTAGAAGATTATAGCGTTTATGAGGTCAAATCCTAAACACTGGTAAAAAAATGAAATCCCGTCCAGGATGGTTGCTTCCTGAGTGATCTCGGTTGTGTTCGCTCACTCCTGCCTTTGTGAGAGATCTCCCCTCAAGCTAGGAGAGTAGGCTATTTATAGTAGGCTCATTGTTGTTGCTGTTATGGGACAGTGTGTCCTACTTACACTGGGAGGTGATGTTACATTAAAGCATGTGTTGATGTCACAGCTTGTATAAGGAATCGTTCTGGAGACACAGGCACTTCTTGCTGCTATCAGGCACTCGTCTGACAGATGCTGCCTACAAGACCACCACTCGCACTAATCCGCCACCGTAAAGAGATTATGATCGGATCGGCCTGACGTGACGCCAAGTGACCGCCATTATCTGATTCAATAACTTGAATCTAATATGGAGGCAATTTGAGAAGATTTGAAGAAACACTCTGTATCAACGTGAAGGGCAGAGAAAAGCAAACTTCTCTTAATTGATGCAAATGTTCTGTGCTATCACGAAAAAAAAACAATATTCCCCCCCCGCGTCAGAGGAAATGAAGACAGATCTGCAGTGAAGGTCAGAGTAAAACTCATAAGGATGGCAATAATGGAGATCATTACGCAGAGGGCACACAAATATCTCAGCAAAGAACAGAAGGTTAAGATCGGGATTAATGGTTCACACACAGAAAACACACTATGCTGGTGGGCTACATGGTTTTTGTAGCACGTTACTCTGCTTGGCAAACACAAATAAAACTATTCGGTTAAGGTTAGGGAAAGATCAGCTCCATGGTTCAAATAAGAGATACGACATTAAGGGCAGTTTCCAGTGTCACACCTTCAACAATTCACCTCTCCCCTGACCTCTGACTTATCACAACGCACTCTTTGCAACAATATAACAATATAACAATGTCCATTTTTCCTTCTAAGAGAGGACAGTATGGACACAAAACGTTGCTTGTCGGGAAAATGTAAACAGAGGTTGATTCAAGTGACCAGTGCTGTCATTTTTCTCGCATTTAACTAGTCTTTTGTGTGTCGCTAAAATGGCTACTTGAATGCAAGTCGTACATTTAACTGTATCATTTATAGATATTCAGTGTCAGCACTAACTTTATTTCAAGATTAAGAGTTAGGACACACATTTAGGTAAGGCTCAGGTTTAGTAAATGAAGAATGAGTATTTTTTTTTTGTTTCAAGTAAATTTGCATGCAATCTCTTACTAACTAAAGAAAGCCGTGAGTTGAAATAACAGGTAATCTATATCATAAATAGGTGTCAGGCTGACATGGAGCATGGATATATTCACATACATAAAACATAAATGTGCATTCACACTTCCAAGTGTTCATCCCATTCATTCACCTTTTCTATCACACTTACTCACATGCACAACTCACCCCATGAGATAGTATCTATAACTATAACATTCATCTATACATGTACAATTCCATCCATTTGCTTGAAGCAAGTAGACCACTGATCAAGAGAAAAGAACGTGAAATCCAGGCATCTATTTAATGCGCAAATAAATCCTTCTAATCCTCAAAATGAACACTAATGATCTTCTGAGTAAGTACGCAAATTCCCAGTTAACCCTCATTTAATACGTTTTTGACAATAAAGTATTCTCCACGGTGCAGCCACAGTGAGCAGCACGCATTAGCGAACATTGAATCTGAATCAAGACTCATGTGGGAAAACTGCAGATGATGATCACCTAGGAAACAAGGAGGAGGAAGCTGTTTAATTCCTCCACGTGAATTAAGCCCAGGTGACCTCAAACAACGCGCAAACAAAGAACAACAAATAACAAACCTTAATTGAGTGTTCCCGTCTCGCCTGCTTTAACACCGTCTCCTAAATGAGAATCTGGAGATCTGAGGCAATCACGATGCACTCTAGGTGTTTAGGGTAATAACAAAAAAATAAAGGAATAGTGGGGAACAAACAAAGCCAGGAGGAGTGCCTTATGTCACTGAGTGTGTAGATGGAGATGATGTTCAAGTGAGGAAAAGACAGTCTTTACTCTACTGGAACATAAAGGTGTTCAAGGACAGACATTTACTTTCTAGTTATTTTTTCTCAAGTGATGCAGGCGGAACTAGAAGTGTGTGTGTGTGTGTTGGCTCAGTACCTGCTCCAGTATGGAGTTGATCCTGCCCACCTCACAGTCAATGAGAAAACGTTTCTCTTGCCGCCGATCCATCTCCTCGATGATGCGTCTGTACTCTGTGGGGTCCACAATGTTTCCCACCGAGCGAGCTGTCACCTGCCAGTTATTGGCTACGGCCGACTCCATGATGGCCTGGAGGATTGCAAAACCTGGAGGAGCAGAGAGGGAGAAGAGCTCCATCACGCAACTGTCTTTTTTTAAGAGCACAACAGCAGGTAAATGCCTGGCTGACAATCCAAATTGCTGTAAAGAAGAGGTGCGTGGGTATTCTGGCTTTCGACTACGGTTAGCAGCATGTTAATGCCTGAACAGCTTTTTATTCCAACAATCTGAACAATAACATCCCTTTGTAAGAAATAATTAAAAAAACGATGATAGAAAGTGTTTACAGCAGGTAAAGAGGGTATGTAACAAGCGGTTTCAGAATAAAACAGGTCTGATCTGTATCCATTTGGGTGTTATTCAAACAGCCTCCAGACAATGAAATATGGACAGTTGCTAGAGTAGGTGGATAGGAGGAAGAACACTGAAAACAATGCTTTGAGATTTCTTTCATGAATTAAACATGAGCCCCCACGCTCTTGCACTGGATGCATTTGCAGTGCATGTATATATTTATAAATCCATGCTGTCAAGATACATAATTAATTACTTTTTACACAAGTTAATGTAATAGATGCATTACAAAAGGTTTAGGAATAAGAAAACGTCGACAGACAAAGCAGATTGAGAAATGAAGACGAGATGAAACAAGAGTTCACAGAGGTAGATATACCCACAAAAGATGAAGTCAGAGAGCTTACAGAGCATAATTAACTCACTATTAATTGGGAAATGGCTGTGTCCCATGCTGCCTGAGCAGTGTGTCACAGGAGGTCACATCATTTATCTCTTTGCTGCCTCACTGAGGAATTCAAACGTGCAAATTTAAGGCTAAAGTGAACGCAAGTAGGGAGCACAGACACAACAATAAGACACGAGGCGCATACTCCAGCAAAATGTAGTGTAATGGACCGCTAAAGATGCAGTTCATCGAGCACAATGGGCGTGACTCAATGCAGAGGTATATGAAAGGAAGAAGCTGAGCTAACAGTTACTTGGCTGAGCAGCCACGATACATCCCGCAGGAATTTGGATGGTTCCACTGATAGTTTACTAAAGGGGTTAAGGATACATGGTCAGCAGTCATGATGGGCCACAAAGGCACTTTCTATATCCGCCAGAAGAGAGGGACATCAGCGAAGGAAAGAAGCCAGAAAGCTTTTGTTATGTTTGTTTGAAATAGTTAAGGTGAGGAAAGTAATTTGTGGCTTTTTGTACGTTTTCTTTTGGAAAAGAAACAAGAGCTTTGGCTGGGAATTAACAGGAATCCTTTTCCCTTCAGAAACAACATGTGGGCGATTTGCACTCCTTTAGTTGTGCTGCTTGTTCATAAAGTTTGGTTTCTACTGAGCTTTTAGTCCATTAATCTGACATTGTGGTAAAATCAGAGGTGATATTATCAGCTACGGGGAGGCATTGGTACATTTGGCTTTGCAGTCGGTGCAGATAAAAGAAAGTGAAGGTGAATTGTCTGACTACTGGTATTGTTCCAGTAAACCAGAAGCATCTCCTGCTGAGCTTTTTGAAGCTTTCGTGGAGCTGATTCAACAAAACATCTGTTATGTGAGGACAAACACAGTGACATGCTCACACACACTGTCACACACACACTGTCCCATGAGCTAAGTGTCACATAGATGCTTACAGCGTCCTATGAACATAAAATGAAGGTTAACAATCATAGGACCTTTCCGATTTTACTGAAAAAGCACTTTTAAACTATATCCGTGTTATCCATCTTAATTCTGTACATTATCATAACATTAACAGATTACTTAAGTTTCTGAGTCTACAGTCAAAAGTGTATCACAATGATGCAGCTGTCAGTCAAAATCACTGTAATACAACAGAGTAACAGGCAATTTGACATCACGAAAGTTCATTTAAAATTGTAATGTACAGTATTAGTTACAATAAATTAGGTGCATTCCTACAATTAGGTTATGTATTAGCATTTATTCTAGTGAGTAGTAGGTATAAGAATATCATAAACACAGTGTTTGGCTGATTGACAGAAAACCGGTCACTGCCATAGGCCTGAGGGCTGCTGTGAGTAAACAGCAGGCCTCAAACTGGCTTTGTTTAGGTCTTTTGAGTTCAGTTCGGTTCATTATTATTTGAGTTGAGTGAAATATGAAAGCTGGTGACTAATGTCAATGTCAAACCCCTCAATCTAAGTGGCTTTACTTAAAATGGACGCAACTCAACAAATCCAGGTCATTATCTCTTAAGGCCGTGAGGCTGGGATGAACTGCAGCCATTTAAAAACGCATCATGTAGGAAGACCAATGACCCTTGAAAAGGTAGCACATTATTAAGCCGAAGATATATTAAAAACACAAAAACAGCCGAATAAATAACAGCTTCCAAGACAGATAATGACAACGTACATGGTACATTTGCATATTTCCATTATCTGAAGAACAGGACACACAATATGTTGAGTGGTGGCGACAATGCACGGTGGCAGGAGCTCATTACGTGCAGTATTGGGTCATAACTAACTGACAGAAAGAGAACGGTTTACCCCAGCTACCACACTACAGCTGGATGGATTAAACGAGCAGAGCAAAGCAGCATCACATGCTGCGTTACCCTCTTTTCTCAGACCAGGGATAAAACTGCTGATTCCATAGAATAAGGGATAATATTACGGGTGCTAAAGAGCCGGTGTAAAATGTGTTTATGCAAATACAAGTCAGCCACAGAGCCTCTCTACTGGAAGCTGGCTTTACACGGGCCGAATGAAAACGGGTTCTCACCCTGTATCACAGTCAAGTGATGGACGACCTCCCTGCAGCACAGACACTCTGAACTATCATGGCTGCTGAAGCTGTTATATCTCCTCCTGTATGTTTGCTTCACTAAGTTATGCATAGAAGTCCGTGCTCATTAATACTTTAGACAGGTTTGGGCTTGGCTACACAGTTATCCATGCATTATTTGTGAAGGTATGGGTATTATACAGTAAAGGCTCAGTGAGGCCCGAAGACTGTTGAACATGCCCTTTTAATATAAGAGTTCCTTATTTCTTGAATTATTGAATTGTTACTGCTATTAGACCTGCATTTTAAAGTCCCTCTCCACTCAAAAATGTATTTCACTTATTTTTACTTCACTTGGATGTTTGACCTTCACTGTGCAGAATGAGGTATGTGTGGAGTTTGAAACAAGGAGGTTGTTTCCACATTCATCTACTGCAGGAGGGAAGTTTCCTGAACCTGATTTTACGATGTGTTTGTACGAGCATGACTCGGTGACACCACAGCTGGTTCGGAAGCACGTTGTGGTCCTTTATTCAACTTACACATGTGTGATGTGGAGGCCCCGAAGCCTCCAGTGCACATACATCTCGTCAAGCCGTTAACTTTTGAAATAAAAAATATTTGCATAATTATTGATTGAGGGCGAAGCCGAATGTGTATTAGATCTTCCATATTAGACACAAATTATTATCCAAAGCAGAGTCCTTTTTGTGAATGTCTTAAACATGTCTGGAGGGGAAATTATGTGTTTCTCTAAAACTCCTAAATGCTTGAGGAAACTAAACTGTATCATTTTTAATCCGTATGCATCTCAACAGGACCAACGGTACGTCACTAACCCTGCAGTCGAGTCCAGTCAAGCTACATGCAGAGGATTTGACCGCGATTGGTTTTCTTCTAGATTCAGAGGGAAGATTAGCTCAGATTATCTGATGACAATGAATCTCATCATCCATTTGTTTTACTGTACTGTAGAAATGAACAAGTCATTTCTTTCTCACAGCTAAATTCTTATTTTGTTCCATTCATCAAGTGTACGAGGTTGTAGAATATCTTTAGAAGAGTACTCGACTGGCTGTGTGTGCATGCCATTAGCAGCTAATGTAGTCTCAAGCCTCTAGCCACACCCCCAGATTTGTTCCATCTTGAAATTAGTAGTCCTCTGAATTTAATTATGAATACATCTGACGAGTTATTTAGGGACCTATCCTTCAGCAGATGTAAAGCATAGCCTGGTCTTTTTGGGGCCACGAGCAGGCCTTCCAGACCTCTAGCATTTAGTCGTTCAAGTGCAAATAACCGAGAGTAAAAAAAAAAAACGTCTGACTGACGTGCATTATTTAATCAGAAATGGTTTTAAAAGAAAGAACCGTCTCTTCTCAACTAGCTCCTCCATTCTCACTGGTGACCGCCACTGATGGACATGTGAGTTGCGATGTTCCCAACAGAGCTCCTAAGTATTCAGAGCACACCGACTCGGCTGACATGTCCGCCCTCCGTTCCCCCACTGGTGACCTTCACAGCGAAGTGCTCGGCAGACAGCACTCAGATCAGGTATGGCCTTTAAAGACAAGTGGCTCTCGCTGGGCGCCACCACATCAGCCAGTGAGTCAAAAGAGGCAGAGATGTGTGTCCACTTGTCTCACACTCAGGGAGGTTAAGGAGTTCAAAAGGAGATTCGGTGCGACTGTCCCGTCGTAGGACATTGTGAAGAGTCTGATCATAGGTAACAAGGTGCCGAGCTGACCTCAGACTGGATTTGGCTCCGTCATCGTCCAGACTTTATCAGGTCAAACAGGCAAAAACATGTCTGTTTGTTTTTTTTAACAGCTGGAAGATATCAATGCAAGAATCCAGCACAGTGAACCTCTCTGGTGGCAGAGGGGAAATGAAAAGGCAGAAGCCGAGTGTCAGCTCTCCTCCCAGTCTTCTGTCGCATAGAACTGAACACCATAAGCTGGGATATGCATGACACTTTGAGTAATGTTAGTAGCTGCTTAAGAAAAAGGATTTGGGGGGGGATTTACAAATGATTCCCCTGAGAGTTTTATTTTCGTTCGTTTTCTGTCTGTAAACTAAGCGTCATATTTTGGATTTGAACATTTGTATGAGCTATTCAGTATGCTTACAATTAAAGATATGTAGAAATAAAAGCTTGAAGTGTGAAAGTCCTGACCTGGAGGAATTATCTGAATTTGACATGTGGTGTACACTCTAACTTGTGAAATCTGAATGTCAAAGGACATCCAAGGTCTCTTGGTGAATATTAACACTGATGTGATTTAACAGTTGGTGAACAAATGACTTTCTTTTGGTCCAAGACTTTTGGTTGACTTTGTAAACAGATGGCGTTTTACCAACAGCCAGCAGGCAGGACAACCATCAAGGGCATTTTAGAGAGTCAATTATTCAGCACCGTCCTGAAAAATAATACATATTCAAAATCAGGAGCATATTGTCACTAGGCTATATATATAGCAGGGTAAAACTATTTCATTTCTCTCAAGTAAAATGTTTTACAAACACAGCCTTGATGTCAGGCAAAACAGTGTTGCGGTGCTAAATTTCCATTATCAGGCATGGACGTACATTTGTCAAGTGTCCAAAAACATAACTCCAGATGAATGCTAATGTTGCTGTATGTCTACACTCACCAAATGTATGTCTGTCGGGCTATTTGGAAGTTCTACTGTCCTTGATGGCCACCAATTAAAGATACTTCACTCTCACGGCTCTCATAAGCATTGTTTTTGTCCTACAGGCAGCTGTTTTCATCAAAAAAGCTCCAACACCCCACTGTACACTACCTGCTTAGTACCATATGACAGACACAGTTAGCGTCTAGCTAGCGAACATAGCAGATAATTTTTTGGAGACACAAAAAAAGAGCTAAAAGTGAGTTAATATTGGACTTCACCAGGTGAACAGAAACACGACTCCAAATAAAAGCCAATGAAGCTGCTGGATAAGTAAATAGGCAATTGTCACTTATTATTGCAGTTTATGTTAATAAGAAGTCGGGCTGTAAATATTGAAAGACAAGAATAACGTTGATTAACAGAGACACATTTACATAACTGTTTTTTGTAAGTCTAATGTAATGTTTCTTGACATTTGATAGAGGGATGCAAGCACGTTGAAGTCAGAAGTACATAGAGAGAAACACAAACACACACCTGTAGGACAAGAACAAAAGGGAAAAACAAGCTTTGAGCTATTGCAACATCTGTTTCCTCTGCGGTTCATTCTGCACCAGTACTCAACCGGACAGCTTGCTCTTTCATCAAGTCACAACTGATATCTGTTTTTAGGTGGCTGCTCCTCTCAAAGAGAAAGAAGAGACGACGATGACTCTCCTGAAGAGATAAGTGCTGACATGAACCAGACCTGCGACATGTTGAAGCTGGTTAAAAAGTTTAAATAGCATGCGAATGAGCGTGACATTTGCAGTGCAAGAACCAACAACAATCTGGCAGAGGGGCAAACTATATGAGGTGGCCAAAATGTGTCAACTGCTAGAAACCAGAGCAATACAAATATATGCTGCCTCAAAAATAAATTCCTTTCAAGCTACCAAACTATTAACCTCAAGAAAATGGGACAGGATTATGGTATCGGAAGCGTTCTGGTTTTTATAAGTAGCCCGAGTAGTATTGACCAATTGTCCTGCAGCTTATAGCACACAGCACTGCCCAGGATATCAGTATGTACTCCTCTGATATGCTGTTCTCTGCAGCTCAGACGATTGGTTTTATAGAACGGGTTACAGCACTATTGGGTTCAACTTTGAAAAAAATAAAAATAAATTGTAGGTTACTCGCAGCTATGTATAGCGCGTTAGAATAAAGCATCTTCTAATTGGCATGTTGTGTAATTTTTGTCTTTCTCTACTTATGCTAAACATTTGCTGAGGCCTAGATTTTTAAATCCCAAAGGAAAAACATTTGACCAAATGTAGAATAATGCATTTACCAAGAGATTTATTTCCTCTGTAACAGCCGGAGTTGGAAGAAAGAGACGGACGGAGGCTTTGCTGGCACCTGAGTGTGTGTTTCTTCTTGTCTGTCTTGATCAGCGGCTCACATGGCGGCTGAGCGTGGTGTGCGGTCTCAACTGTGACTCAGTCGTCCCTCCCCCTCCTTGGAGAAGGTGACCTCTTTAAAATTCTCTTGCAGGCATCTGAACTGTGCCGTTGTCATGGGACGCGCAAAAAAGCTAAGCGCGACACCAAAGGACACTCAGACAAAGCTTCTGAACCTACTTCAGAGGAATCTCCAAAAATCTCTAAGCTTATATGTGGCTCCACAAAGAAGACTGTTTTCAGTGGGCAATGCTTACAGTGCCGGGGAAACATTTAAAAAAAAGGATTAAAGCTGCCAAATGACAGTAAAAGGACACTTTTGAGTACAATTAGCCTAACAACTCCTACTCCCAATGCAGACCAATGCAGATAACAGCTCCCTGTTCCAAATCATCTGAACCGCAAAGAGCCCCGCACCCCCACACCATTCACTACTGCCAAATCTCCGATCAGAGCGAATCAAAGAAATGATTTCTTATTTAATGACAGCTGCAAAGTTGCGAACAGAATGTTGAGCATTTACTCCTTCTGTTTCCCGTCATATTTTATGTAAGTTGTATTCACATTTCATTAAGCAAATTCACGAACGTTTGCTGCGCTTCAAGATGTTTTCCGATTCTGAAATCATAAAAACATAACGTCTAGTAGCGAGAGACTGAAAAACACACACGTCAAAAGCACAGATATTTGTATTAGAACCACATACAGAGAAACGGAGCAGACCGGCTCGTGTCCATCTGTGAGAGCTGCAGTTACTCCTAAAAAACAACACCCTCCCATCTCTTAAGCAAATAAAAATGGTATAATCCCCTGGGGGTGAAAAAGGGAAGCGCACATCACATCAATCTCTTTCATAATGCAGAAAGACTACATTTGTAATGGCCTTGTGTTATCCTGAAAGCAAGTGTCCTGAAATAGATGAGAGACGTTTGAGCAAGGCAGAGACAAGATCCGAGCCATAAACAAAGCAGTGCCTATGAAGCAGAGGGGCGCTCTATTCGTCACCTGGTTTCTTATACGGCCACGTAAAGCGGAGGGGTTAAAGCAGATTAGATGCGACAAGCTGGATCTTACAGGAAAAAGGAGAGGAGGGGGCTCCGAATTCACCGAGTAAAAAACATTGGGTGCATCTGACAGCATGTCTGACAGTGCTTGGGCCCCATGTGCCATTTTGCTGTTTTCTGACGCAGGAGAGGCACAAAGGCTTTGCTGACTCCTCTGTTCCTTCTCTCACTCTTCGTCTTGGTACAGCTTCATTTTATTTTCTATTCATTCGAAGACGGGGCTATTTCTCGCTCTGTGAACAGCAGAGACAACAATGTTGAGCCGTGGGTTTTTGCTGGAATATGAAACCTCTTGCTCCTGAACTGCTCGCCCCTGCGTTCTCCTTGAGCCGACCGGGAGCAAAAAAGTAATAACAGGAGCAGAATAAGTGGGATGACACTTTACAGAGTACTCATTAGATAATCAATGACTAAAATTACCTTGTGTATTGATTGGCAAAGTGGCAGCATTATGAGTAAAGAGGCGAGGAAGGAAAAGGCAAGCATTGATTGTGTGTTGTGGATAACAGGTATGGCAAATATGATTGATCAAGCTTCAAGCTGCTTATTGACAAGATTTCAACATGTCGCAGGTCTCAAATTAATTCCAATGCCTCCATAATAAACACAAGTAAGTGAGATGACAGTAAAAGCCTGGTCTTCTTTAAAGTAATTACAACACACATGTAACTATTGTCACACTTGAGGTAACAATCTCACACATCCACAATCAGATACTCTTCCACCTCTCACTCCCCGTCTGTCCTCTGGAGGTCAGGAGTAGATGATGGGAGATCTCTGTGGCTCAACGCCATAGTGTTCATGGCAAATGGCACCGACATCTACAAACTCTTTCTCATACCTTTACTTTTTGCAAACTCAGCCTACAACCTACAACAGGCAGACATTTGGTACTGAGCTGCAGCTCATCCTACTTCACCATCATCATGCACAAAGGCCGTGATCAAGAGGAAGAGAAAGTAGCTTTGGGCCGTGATGTTAAGATGACAAAATAAAACTACACTAAGTGTCTACGTAAGTGCTGTTTGACAATTTAACAATGCATTCTGTGAGACAATAACACTTGTCAAGCATTTATACAACGTATACAGTGGTAGCAGGAATTCTTCATGTCACTACTACATTTTGATTTTTGATGAAGCACTTTGGTTTTTCAGCGTCATTCGCTGGATTAGCCAAACACTAAACACACGCAGATATTCCCATCTGCTTATTTGTTCTAACGAACAACAACGCAAGTTCAGGAAGAGCAATGAAGCCGCGCTTGTATTGACTAATGGCAGTTCATGTATGCTTCACAACCATTGGCTCATTCACAGGTGTGTGGCTAGCAACACCTAGAGGTGTACAGCACAAAAATGATTACCTGACAACTCACTATTCCTCTGCTTGTACAACTCCCTCCACCTTCCTGACCTCCTCCTTTGTTGATTTTTAACTAATACAACGTAATGCTTTTGTCTGAGTTAATTAAGAGGGATTAGCTCTGTAAACTAAATCCTTGTTGGTGCTCAGATTATTTTCGAACACTCCCTCAAACAGCCGCCCTTCCACCAATTTTAACTGTGAAGCCATTTGCCTGGTCAAGTTTGGATACAGTTTGATATCCCAATATATAACAAAATTGTGATATAAAACAACATATATCGAGAGAGTGGAGTTTATCCATATCTCCGAGACACTATTAGTAAAGTGTTGGGCCACCGCAAGCTGCTGTCTTTGGATCTAGTCTATACTGAAGGGATGAGCACCATTCTGCCAAAAGATATTCCCTCATGGATGTTTTGATGATGGCGGTGGAGAGAGCGGTTTCAAAGGCAACAGCACACAATTCACATTTTTATACTCAAACCGTGTAGTCAGTGTATTCTCACCCCGGCATGGAAGCATCTGCATTTGTTATGTTTCTCCACCTATTTATTCAAGTTTGTTGTTTAATACGTGAACCATATACAAAAATACTGTATGAGTGGAAGAATACATGAAGGATGTTAAACAAATAGAAGACAAAACAGCTCACAGAACTGAAGGCATAGAAAGCTATGAGGGAAGTCGGAACTGTCTCTGAGAACGACCTCTGCACTGATACGGGTGTCCTTTTATTGACGCTGGAATATGGGTTGCTTTAAGCAAACTAGACCGGGAAGTTGTGTGAAAGGACTCATAGCAATGATCCACATGTACATTTTCTGTCCATTTTTGCCAGTTTAGCCATGAATGCATCCTAGACTGGTGCAGTATTGACTTTGTTCATGTATATTCAGCTGATCACGTAGAGCTGCTCAGAGTACGGACTATCTGTAATGAGGCCAAGTGTTTTCCAAGCAAAGAACAAAGATTTAAAAAGCGATGCTACTGTTTAAAGTTATGTAACGTCTTTCTGAAGGTCGCTGCAGCTACAGTAGTGTGTTCCCATCTCTGCAATGAAAGCCTGTCGGCCAATCTGTTCGACGGAGAAAATGTGTCTTAATGTTTGAAATCAAAAATGTCCACAACAAAGTGACTGAGCCATCTCCATCTCTGGAGTCTTTAACTTACAAATTATCCAAAGCCGGGGACATACAAGCATCATATTTTATAAATTCTCACTCCCTGGGCTGGAAAATGTTTGATATTCTGTATTCATAATTCATATACACAAATGTCTAGATACAATGGGCTCGACGCTGCAGTGTGGAGCAGAAAGTCTGCAGCTTACATGTTGTTTGATGTTGTTTTCGAGCTGCACTGCCTCTGCATGCGTGGATGAGCATGGATCAATTGGTGCCATTTTGGGCATCTGGCAGTGAGCGCTTGATAACAGAAGAGGTTTGGTTCATGCAGAAACACTACAGCTACCGCCTCAGCTGTATCTTCTCACTGAATGCACACAGCTCTTTGAAGTTTCCATGAGTGACATCACCGCACACACACACACACACACACACACTCACACAGCATCTAAAACTGCTTTTCCAAACACACCACATTCCCAGATGTAAATTTAAGGCAATCTGATTCCCACAGATAATCTTAAATTCATTCAACACCGAGCCAGAGAGGATTCTCAAAAACACGGAGCCAAATAAACATGCTCTCCGAAAACAAAACAAAAGGCACTGTTCTTTTTTGAAATTGTATTAAATTTGACACAGTTCTGTCTAACCTTGGAGAATCTTTTTTTTTGTCAGCCTTGTGCTTTCTCATCTGCATCTCCACAGTATGTTTTTCAGAATCCTTTGAAACACATCTTACAAAAAAGTACCTTTCAGACACTAGTTAGTTATTCTGTTACATGTGTATCCCAGTTACACTTGCCTTTGTTCTTTCTATGTTCTCTACAAGGCACAAGAGAGTCCTTGAACAGGGAGGATAACAGCTCTCTCGAAGCAAAGGAGATTGATTGATGTATCTCAATATTAGGGCCTGGGAGGAAAACAGTATTTACCCGCAGAGGAGGGGGTCAAGGCCTATTGATATATGTCCATCTCGAAGTGAAGGTGCAGTAAGGTGTTCACAGAGCGTAAACAGCTGCTTTGTGCCATACGGTCTCTCTCTCTCTCTCTCTCTCTCTCTCTCTCTCTCTCCCTCTCTCTCTCTCTCCCACTCTCTGTTAATGAGCCTGTGCGCCTGACTGCTGAGTGCAGCTCTTTAGCAGTGTGCAATTAATCAGACGTTTCCTTGCGGAGACGAAAACCAACCAGACATTCAGCAGCAGGGCAGCGTGATTACACACCGAATGCAAATTCTCCACCATCCCCATTTTTCAGAAGGGCAGGAGGATGCAGAAAAAAGCTGCAGTTAAGGTTGTTAGATTGTAGTCCTTCATTTTAATTGCAACAAAAGTAAATTTAGATCTAGTTTGCATTATGTCGAGTTCATGAATCTGGAGGACATTTACTAAATGATAGTGCTTAAATACAATTTTGAGGTACTTGGACTTTATTTGAGTTTGTCCATTTCATGCTACTTAAGAATTCTACTCCGTTAAATTTAAGATGAAAATATTATACTCTTTAATGGTCTACATCTAACAGATAAAGTTAAGATTAAGATTTCACACACAAAACATATGATAAGCTCATGCAATATGACGCATCCCTGTGTTATAGATTAAAGATCGACTATGTAGCTTTATGGGATAATTGCAAATGCTAAAACATTTCCATCTAAAGTTAGTCAACATTAGCACACCATAAGCTACTGTAATGCTCATACCAGACCAAGTAAAGTCATAACAGCAAAACTCCTGTTTTGTGTTGGATGAAACAATGATGTGTTTTAGTTACAGAGTCTCACTTTAAACCATCCAACACTGTATACACACATAGTAATACAAATCCAATAATGTACATGATGAAACACTGACAGGGGCTACAAGTATATTTTACTGTTAAAACTCGTGCTTTTTCAATGCAGGCCTTTTACCTCTGAGTACTTCCTCCACCGCCATCTCAATACATTAAACGGCAGAGACATTGCTTCGCGAATGTAATACTGTAAGTATCAGACTTTAGGACTGCAACAACATCCGCATTACTGTGCTAATCAGAATACATAGAGGTCATCATAGAGGAGAGGACTAGGACGGAGATGCAAACTGTAATGCAATACAACAGTCTCCCATTGTCAAACGGGGAACATACTGTACTTCTCTAAATATTTTTCTGAATGAAACGACAGTTCTCAAAATCACCCCCCAAGACACACATTAGAAGAAGTTATTCTGTCTGTTGATTCTTTCTGTGGAAATGTTTTTCAGATTGTATGTTTCTCAACGGCAGTGAGACTTTTTTTCTCTTGACATCAGTATAATCTTTGTTATCTTAGAGCCAGCCTGTAGAAGTCATTAAAAGAACTGTAGCCAAAACACAATTATATACACAAGCATGTTTTGGTCATTCGAATACTGTAGCTGCTTTTAATCAAGTAGGATTGGTTCATTATTAGGATTATTGTGTAAATTGGCATCATTTTGACAAACATAATTGCACTTTAATGTTTTAATAACTGGCATGAATGGTATACTGTGGTACCCCTTGTAACGTATTTAAGCAGTATATGCAATTTGTAGTAAACTATGTAAATAAGAAAAAAACCTGGTGTGGTCCTACTTTGAGTGGCCAGCTGGTAATGTCCAGATGTTCCTCGGTTCAAGAGGTCTGTTCTGCCAGCAGCCATTAGTCTGTTTAATGAGGATGTTTCATAGCCTGTACGTCCAGGATAAATAGGTGATGATGCACTGCGGCAGATAGACATGTCTTCAATGACCCATGAGTGTGAAGGCGCAAAGTCTTTGTTGTGCTTTCTTGGATCTGCGTTGTTTCTTCAGTTTCCCCTTTTGTACCACTTATATTTGTCAAACAATTCATTTCTTCTAATGAGACATGGGCTGCACGAAACCGAAACAGACTCCCAATCTGTACGAAGCGGCTGAGAGAAACAAACTCTACTCGTTCTTTGATCACCACTATATGTCAGTTAAGGCATCAGTACAATACTGCTGTCAGAGGATGGCATCTCCAACATGAAAGTGAAGCCCAACCCATTTGATGGCGATGCAATTTCCAATTTGAGATACACAGTAAAAAATTACAGTAATATCAGACGGTTTATGCATTAAGTGGAATTTCTGGGCATTTTATTTTCTATTACAGTCAAAATCCTATCATACAGATACCTTTTTGATGGTAGTTATGCCTTCGGGCTACATCAAAAGAAATCCCTCTTATGGTGAGTGATGAAAGGGAAGACAGAGTCCACTTCCCCAATATAGACAGCAGGGGATCGACTGTATCATTTTAATGATTTCTCCAATTTCAAACTGACTTAAAGAAGCCTTTGCTTTTGTTCTGAATAAAAGGCTCCGATCAGTGTCTTGTCAAGGGACAGGCATTACACGTACTAGCATTGTAAAAACGCCTCGACAGCCTTTTACTGTCATACTGTTCCACAAACTATCAACAGTCACTCACACAAGCGTCTCCCGAGAACCCCCCTTCAAGTTCCTCTCCGGCCTTAAATAGAGCCCTCCTCCTATAATGAAGATTAAACTGATATTTGGATTAGCGTTGGCTATATTGCTCCAAGGCCTTGACAGGGAGGAGCAGGCTGGGACTGGCAGCCGAAATGGGATGGCTAACTAGCCTCTCAGCAAACACAAGCTGTGCAGCATTTTGGGAATCCATTTGAAACTACAGTGTTTACACTACGTCACAGTCCCACTGTGGAACTGGGCAGAGTATTACAGATGGTGGCCCGTCGGCCTCGACACAGCAGGTGAGAGAGGCCAAAAAAAAAGTTACGAGCCCTAAGGGCCACACCGGGGAGCACTTCTGAGAAGGGTGATTGTGCCCAAGAGAGGCTATAAACAGCTTAATCATTTTATCTCAACCACGCAAGCCAGACAATTATCAGCTTCTACAATCACCATCAAACCACCAAAACACCGAGACACATCGGCCAGCCAATGAAACCGAGGTCCCCTTCCACATAGAGAGCACGAACAACCCCTTTAGTTAATGAGGTCAAACATGAATCTGAACATATCACACAATTATGAAAGTGTTGCTCTAGTCTTTATTTGTTAAAAGACTTTCAAGAAGCTCTTACTTTGTCTAAGACATATTTACATTTATATAAAAAGAATTGCCAAAAATGTTTTTGCAGAAATTGTAGAAAATGGCTCTGCGAGAATGAGTTTCATGAGTTAGACACCCACCTGAACTGGAGATATATAAAGTGAGGCGGGGGAAGTGAATGAGGAGTGTACTTGTCCTAGAAATGCTCCATGTCGGTTTAAAAATACTTGGAATGCACAGTTCTGAACCGTTTGGCACATTTATCAGCACAGACGGCACCCAGAAAATCTCTACATCTATTGAGTGATCTTAAATACAACTAACATCAGTTTTAAAAATAAACAACACACAAATGGAAGCACATGACACATATCTTTTCTGCCCAAAACAGTGTATGGCCAGCTTTTCGGTCCAATCTACACAGACAAAGTGTTCTTTCTTAACTCAGCCTCTCCAGATGCTGACCCTCAAGAGGACCACAAAGACCCAAGTCTGTAAATAGTTGGCCTACATGAGTGGAGCAGGAGGCCATTAAGCAGATGCAGAAGTTACAGTATGTTGTGTTCTGTCTTTATATAATCCAATTAGAGCTAAATGCTAATCAGAGAGGATTAGAGGCTCAGGCGGCTGGAGTTGTACTATGGCGGCGGATCAGCGGCACCTGTGAATGACTCATTCCTCCGAAACGAGGAGCTATTGACTGCAGCAGGATTCGGTCACAGAGAGAGGTAATTTAGGATCATTACCGGCATAGATTAAAATGTATCAGACCATTTAGGATGAAGATTGAGGATGAGGGATTTACATATTAAAGACTGATCACATACACTGTATAATAACACCTCTGCATGAGCAGGGCTCGGCGTGCCAATTACTTTTTCCACTTTCTCTAGCAACGAGATGTTCTGCACTACTCCTCTGCCTCCAACTGAAAGCCTGTGGTGTTTCCATAGCTGTGTGTGTGTGTGTGTGTGTGTGTTACTTTCCAAGACGGCCGCTCTTACCTCTGTCAGTGTCGTAAAGATAGACAAACTTCTCCCACTTGTAATGGTCCAGCAGACTGAGAACAGCTCCTCGCAAACCGGGCCTCATCTGGATGACAAACTGCACGTCAGCGTCAATGGGGAAGCTGGGAGTAATGAAGGAGGTGTGCAGCGCCCCGCAGAAGGAGGTCAACGTGTTCATGGACTTCCTGTCGTAGAAGCCGAGGATAGCGTAGACTCCTCGGGAGAACTGGGAGCAGACTGGTGACGGAGACAAAGAGCAGGCTCAGGACAGGGACCAGCACAGAGTCAAGACAGAGTCATTGGTGGTCATCTATTCTTTCAGTCAGGAGGGATGCCGACAGACAGAAAACTGGCCTTTCAAACAAAGTTAAGGTCAAAATGTCATAACATACTGAAAGTTAAAAAAGCTGAGTCCCCTAATGGCCAATGTAAGGGTAAAAACTTTAGTACAAGCTTGAGGTGTGGGTTGTGGGGAGATTCATGATGGCATTTATCTTTCTAGTGACGCAGCGGCGATCTGAATAATTGGGTGCCATGTGGGACGTCTGCTCCCCATGGCCATGCTCTGCTGCCCGGTGCCCTTCACTTCTCCTTGGTCTAAATGCAACTGCTTGGGTAATCAACTAGAAATAATGGGGAAATCAGTGCATTGGCCACAGCTCTTTAATGGACAAATACCCTGAAACATGAGCATGCAAATGTGCAAGAGCCGGGCTGTGCTGCAGTATAAAAGATTTAGAACAAGCCATATCTGCCGCCATCTGCGGGCCTTTTGAAATGAGATCCGGCCATCAACATTCAGTGCATCAGACACTTGGTCTTACAAGGCGTTAACCTTTTTTTTCTATTGGTACATAATACAGTACATGCATAGTAACGCTAAACAGGACTCAATCAGGGATGTGACCATTGTCTTAGTGTTAGTAATAACTGAAGCAAATGTTCGAACATTTCAAACCAGGAGTGCTGCTCTCATATTTCTGACTCTCTGTTGAAAGCAGATTCCGACACTGTTCACTGACGCTGCTCAGTATCTCCAATCCACGTCCAGTCACTCTGTGGAAAAGCCACCCTGTAACATACTGTATGAATTTCACTTATAGTAAAGGTACAAAACACATTCTAAAAGAGTACTCCACTGATTTAGCACTTGAACATAAAATACTAAAATTCCAATTCGCATATTACATCCCTCATTTTATCCAATACGACATTTGTATAAAATTGTCATAATTAACATATTAATTCTTGAGTTTTATGAGGTCACAGCGTCCATCGTCTTTTTAATTACCGTTTTTGTCAAAACTCTGTGCTCACATTACCCACAATGCAACTGGACCACTGACAGTTTGGTCTGAGATTTGTGTGTTAGACAGAGATGAGGAGGATCACTTCTTTCTAACTCTGTCTTTCATTTTCCAACTTGTAGTCTTCAGCACAAACCGACGCTGCCTCAATAACATCACTTAAAAGCCAGAAAAGTCTTTAAACATGAGGTTTTTTTTGTTTTGTTTTTAAATGAGTCCTCTCTTTGGGGAAAAAATCCATTGTCTAGGTTGAATCTGACCAAACATTTATGTCTGCAAGCACAATTAAATCAATTTTACAGTTCTGTGATTTCTCCATGTGTTAAGTTGGGGTTCAGACACACACACACACATACTTGATAGTTTGGTTCAGTCTTTCCCTCAGTCATTTTTTTTATTTGTATGCATTCACGGAAATAAAGCCTGCACCTGTTTGGTGTTACTGGCAAAAAATAATGCTGTAAAAATATTCTTCCAGGGGCGACTGCACCATTGTTTTATATCTGACGTTCAGCTTCGTTTCAAGGACTCGATGGGCCTTTCATAAACACTTAAATAAGCCTCTCCCTTCATAACAGAAAAATGTCAGTGAGTTCTCCTCTATTCAGTTTTGGATTCACCGTGCGTCACAGTGGCTCTTTCCGTAGATAACATTATTCACCACAACACAGATCTTTCAAATATTCAGTAAATGCTAATAAAACAAAAATAATAGAAGGCAGCAATACAATTAACACTTTTAACAGACTCAATATCATTCAATTCAATTCTCAAAATGGGAACAATAGCGTTTTGTGAAAAAGAAAAAGCCTGTTCTGCTAAAGGACCAATGAAATCATATATTTGAGCTCATGGAGCAGTAAACACCAGTCAACTGCGGTGAATTCCCCTGAAGATACGCATCATCTACTTTATTACAGAGGGAACGTGGAGCTATTTTTTGGCACTGCAGGCTCTGTGCATTTCTGTTCAGAATACAAACACACTTTATATGCATGATTAATATCCACCTGGAAAAAAAAACACCTCTCTTTCAGTCTACTTCCATCTTATTTCCTCCATCCCTTAACACCCACATCTGCCTTTTCATTACTGTTGCTTTCTCCTGTTCACCCTCCTCATCCATTTCCCTGCTTCTCTTCAGCTCTCGCCATCTCGTCCAACTTTAACAGGTTGATGCAGCAGCTCCAGCAGCACCAACCCTATCTTACGTCTTCCTGAAACTCGAGGCTTTGCAGCTTTGAAGGTCTCTGCCGCTGACAGCCGCAGGATCTTTTTTTGAGTCTATCATAAAACTTGCTGATGTAGGGATGAACCTGTGGTTTATGTGCACAGCAGAGCCGAGTCTACAAAGTGAATTCTTAAAGCTCTATCGCTGAGGGGAAATAGAGGGGAGCTGCTGTCCTCGCCTGAAAAAGGGAACACCGGCACACAGTGGGAATATTAAACTTTATGCGCACAAGAAAGTGAGAATGAGGAAAATGATAGAGGAGGACTCACACTGAGATGTGGAGGTGAGTTCTCTTGGACTGAGTCACTGGTGAGAGCCTTGAGGTCGGATACTGCACTTGGACAAAGTGAGGACAACGACTCTACTTTTTGTAGACGATTGCTGTCTGAGAGCAATGCCTGCAGTGATACTCGAGGAGACGAGAGCAGCAGGACTTCAGTTTGTTTCCACGGGGGAGAGGGAGGCCGTGTTGGGCTCAGCCATATGGGAATACCTGCCTTGTCCCAAGGCAAGAGGACATGGCACAGATATGCAGCTGCGTTCCCAAAATGACCAACATATAAAAGGATGGAGTCAAAGAGAAACTCCAAATACATATATTCACTATGGTGTTATTAAATTCAATCCCAAAGCGGGACGTGAATTCTACTGGCTATAGCTGTTGAGACATTTCACTTAAAGCCACAATGTCAATCTCATGGTGGAGCTAGAGGAGAAGTCGGTGGATTGTCAAAGTCATTAGAATTCATCATTTGGCAACCATTAACTGTTTGTACAGAATTGCATGGCAATCGAGTAGTTGTTGAGATATTTCAGTCATGATGACTGAATCTCATGGTGTCTTGTGCTGAACAGTTACTTAAAGACACTGAATGAATCTGAACACCAAAGAGGCCAAAACGCTTGGACAGGATGAAGCTCACAAGCCTACAGGCCAGGAGGTTTGTAAACCCTTTTAGCTATAAATTAGCCCTTACGTATGTGGGAAGCGGGACAACAATCTATTTTTAATGCCAAAAAAGACCTATCTTCATTTGGATCTGTGTAGACTTTTCAATCTCAGCTGATTGTAAACTCCCTGCTTTAAATGAATCACAACGCCAAACTCACCGTGATAATTTATGTCACGTCACACTGGTTCTTACATGATGTCTCATGTGGGGTTCTGTAACCTCTGCATGATCTACAACTGTGGAAAGAAATCTGAACTGTCAATCAGCGTGATCCATTTTCCCATCATGCCACACAGATTGCCAGTTCACTAGACTACTTATTCTATTCACTTTAAAGTAATCAAGATCTTTTTCCACTTATGGTTTAAAGGGGATCTCCTAATGAGACACCATTACTACGCTGGACAGAGGATGCAAACAAATCTTGTAAATGTGCTGACTGACAGACACTCAGCCGATTCAGTGTTTCCTTGTCGAAATGAGCCGGGCAGCTATGCTTTGCTGTCTTCTGAATGATAGTTTGCAAGGTCAAAACACACAACCAAGATCCCTCCCCTGTTATTCCAGGTAACATGCCTGGAAATGCCTTCTTTGCATTCTGCCAGCCACTGTTTAGTGTGTCAGCTGGACAGGGCGTACAGGGTTGCTGTGGGAATATCTCAGGACTGTGTTTGTGTCTGACACCTGAGCAACAACACATTATAGCGGTATAGAGGTGTTTCCAAACAGTCATGTTACCATCAGAGGTCATCACGTTTACAAAGAACCAATTTTCACCCTCAGTAATTCAGTTTCTGCTTTAACAGAGGCATGGAGGGACTCAAGCCCTCCCAGCATGCACTGGGCAACATGTAAACAAATGAAACATTGAAGATGTTGGATAAACTTATATAATCACCCACTTTTGGTATTGTGGGTGTATGGTATTGTATTCACACATAGGAATCCTATTATATTCTGTAGTTTCTTGTAGAGTCTTTGGACGGTGAGAAGCAAACCAACTGGATTTGTTTTTACAGCTCATGCAGGAAAACCTAAATAATTTATAACCATAAGTATATTTTATGTTTTTAATCCAATGATTGCCCTAAGGCTAACTTTCCAATGCAATTGTTGTGCACGGGCATAGAAAAGAATAAAGTGCATTCTATTCATGGGTAATTTCTCAGCAGAAAGACATGAAAAGGTGAAAAGTCCTTGATTCAACTTTCATCAGTACTGATACAAGAATACAGCAGCCGAGGGTTTTGAATTAGCATAAGTGGCTCCATGTTAAATAAAAGGCCAAGATTGAAAACATACATATTTATGTAACAACAATGTTTCAATTCAATTTCATTAGCTAAAAAAAAGGTTAGGATTAAGAAAGGGTTAATGTCGTAAGACAAAAACACAGACAACTCTGCTTGGTATCGGCTTGGTATCACAAGGTAGCCCCGCCCTAAAGCATACCCTGCTTTATGATCTATTGTACTCTAAATGAGACAATCATTTACTTTAGGAACATCATGCTGAATTGACGAAGGCTTAAAACTAGCGATTGAGATCATAAATACATGTTCACAATGTTCACTGAGGTAATAAATCAAGTGAGAAGTAGAGACATTTTCTTATAGACTTGCAACCAAAAGTTGGCTATTAGAAAGAATGCAATTCTTCCGCATTGGCTTCACTTCACTCAGAACCGGAGGTTGCCGCCTGTTAGCGAGGTCGACTTCCTCTTCTACTCTGTTTACTGGCGGATCAGAGCCTATAGTGACAACTTCTGACCAAACAATGCTGGAGTCAAATTTATTCGCTCCAAACCAGTTGATGGAGATGCGCAGAATTCGCATTTCTTTTTTACGACATTTCAAAAGATATCGTAAATTTTGCTTGACAATTGAATGGAAACAAGGCAACTGACAAAGAGTATAATACACAATGGACTCTAGTAAAATTGACTGTGAGGTGGATTTTGCATATGGATTGGATAGATTGCATTCATTGTGCTACGTAAACATGAAAATAAACATTTAAACTGGGCTTTGTGTTTTCCACGTTGACCATCTTAGCTTAGCATGTTAGCAGGCTATCATTTGCTAAATAGCGCTTAACGTAAAATACAGCTGAGGCAGATGGATATATCATTAGTTTTGCAATCAAATTACTTGGCAAATCCATCCACTAGTTGTTGAGATACCTCAGTCAAAACCACAAAACTGCAACTGGCAGAGGAAATGTCAGAGGATCACCAAACTTCATTAAGATTCATCCTCTCGGCACTAGAAATGTCTGGACAAAATGTCATGGCAATTCTTCCAACAGCTGTTGAGACATTTCAGTCTGGAATAAAAAAAGTGGTGGACCGACTGACAGACTGACGTTGAGCCACTAACATGGCTGAAGAAAACGATACCAAATGCATCAGGCGTGTTTCTGAAATTGCACATGAGCTTTTGAGTAGTGACTCTTCACAGCATCTAGTTTGAGTTTAACAAGCTGCACTCGTTCTACTCAAAGGCTTGTTTAAGACGTGCTGGTTCAATTTCGCCGTTAAAGTAAATGTTTGTTTTCAGATGAAAATCAGGTTTAAATGATCTCTGTGTTATGACATTTAAAGCGTTTCACATTTGTATCCGCATTACAGTCTGGATTGTTGTGCAATTCATGCCAGCTGACCAACCACGGAGAAAGCAGAGGGCATAGGGACTGAAGCTTGAGTAGGTGTTTCTCCTGAGGCAGTGTGGTTGCATGTTGGCTGGAGTTCCCTCTTCTTTACAGATTACAGCTTTGTGAAAGCACACATTTTCTTCCAGCGGGTTACCTCCTGCAGATATTCATTACACACAAAGATCGGGGCAACACTGTTGGATTGGCCCTAATCTGAGGAATACAACTGGATTCAACCCACATACTAAAAGAACATGACTGGAGGAAATCTACAGCAGTGATACACAGAAGATGGCCTGTGGCTATTGGAGTCTTGTACGGAGGAATACACTTTAATATTTCACTGCGCCGCAGTAAAAGCGCTTTTAACACTCCACCTACACGTTTTGCATATACTGCAAAAGCATCATCCAAGGACCACTATTACAAGGAACAGAGGAATACAACAAACTCCATTTGAAAAGGTTGTAGTTCTGTCATACTGCAGAGGACACTGAAACATGGATTCATGTCAAAAACACATAAAAATGGTGAAAAGTGGAAAATTTTATGACTCTGCGTGCAAAGTGGTTTCAAATAACTCATTAAAACATCAAAATTCTTCCTTCTAGTCCATGAAATTCATACATTTTATTGATTCAAATGAATTATAAAACACAACTCTTAATCTTTTCACAATTCATTAAGTCTAATCACCTACTCTGGTGCTCAGTCTTGTAAAATACCGTGACACAAATGTCTAACTAGGAAGAGGAAAATCAAGTACGAATAATAAACTGGTTTGAATTGTTTCCTGTGAATTTAAAACACTAAAGCACTCAACGTGATTGTACTCCTTAACATTCAACAGCTGAGGCTCATCCAACTTTTCCAAAATCTTTGAAAAGCCGCCACCTCTAAATTATTCGCTGCCCCGAAGGCATCTTTGGTTTTCTTTCGCGTTATTCTGTGTAGTTCACAGCTCGTTGTCCTCGGATAATCTCAGGTAACATTTAGCGGATAACAGCAGAGCTTTCAGAGGCAGCCTCCCTGAAGGACGTTGTGTAAGACTGCAACAAACTGCTGCAGCATCACTGTAGCTTGTCAGTAGTGATCACCGTCGCTCTGTTACAGCGCTGACATGGACGCACATTCTGATGCACAGGATGAAAGACTAACTACACATCTCCAGTGGCTTGCCCCCGAACCTATTCAGTGCTATTCCGCCATTTTACGGCTTCATAACCATGTGAGGGAAAACAAGAAATAGGAATCTTTCCCTCGATTGCTGTGCTGTGTGAGCCTGTGTGGACAAATACATTTAGCTTTTTGCACTTGACTGACTGATGTTTTCAGGCAACTGATATTTAAAAGCCACTGTTGTAGCTGAGCTGTGGCCATTTCTTTAACATTAGTACTCCCTTGTCCAAAGAAAGCTCATGTATTCATGCTGCACGATGACCCATGAGTGTTGTGTTGCCCCCACAGCAATACACCCTAAAAGCTCTTATTAAACTAACGCTCAAAGCATGTTGCCCGCAAGTGAAATGACGCTTTAGTGGGATACAATTACTGTAAAGACGTTCTGAAAGCTTTTATGTTGTTATTATGCTCCCCCAATGAGAACGCCATGACAAATCTGAGCATGAGCACTTGTCAACTTGGGGCAGCTCATCCAAACTGACAGGACTCTGGCTGCAGTGGCAGTAACTCAGATATATTTTTATCGGTGCATCGTGAGAGAAAAGAACATTTCTGTTTCAAGGGCTCCCTAATCGAGAGGATCCATTTAAAGCTTTCAAATGAAACACAAACATACAAGATGTCCGGTTTGTCCAAATATCTAAGCGGAGGTGGTGAATACGTTTCTCGTGCCAAACAAGTTTTGATCATTGCATTTAGGCTCATGCATCATTCGTGATTTGTCGGTTTGAATGAGTTCTCAGAGTTATGATGGATCCAAGGTTGTTATGTATTGTTTAGTTACGTTCCCGCGCGTTTGTTTTACTACAGTAAATACAGCAAAGATTGTGTGAAGCATTGCCAAATTGACATTTACTTTTAGATATTATAACCAGTGAAAATATCCTCTGAAGAGCATTTTTGTTTCTTCCAGAAACCTCACAGCTTCTGAAATGATGGCCGTGTGCGAGTTGTTGCGTTCGTAAATAATTAAAAGGAACAGCTAAGACCTTTTGTGAAATACGTTTAGCATTTGCTTTTATTTCTGAGAGATCGGAGAGAAAAAGATCGATACCGCTCTTGTGTTTGTACAGTAATAAATATGCTCAGTTTACCACAAAGACAGGAAACAGCTAGCTGGGCTCAGTCCTAAGGTAACGCCGACCAGCAACTCTCACGCTAATTAACATGTTATGTTTTCGCTGGTTTCACAGAGACAATAAGACACCAGCGCCCAGCCAAAATAATAGTCCGGCACATGATCCCCCTGTAATATCACATCGTGTCATTTCTGCATTCTGGTTTCTATACGAACTACACAAATAAGATACATTTTAAGTAGTGCATTTTTGAGGTGCTGGCTGGCGGATTCTGTTTCCTTTGGAGCTGTTTTTCTCTGTTTTCAGTCTTAATGCTGGCTGCAGCTTCACATTTAGCATTTTGAAACTGGTATCAATCTTCTCATCTCACTCTTGGCCAGAAAGCGAATATGCATAATTCACAACATATCTTTTCAAACCTATTCCTTTAAATAACGTATTGAATACTACAGCGTTAGAGCTCACAATCCAGCATCCACAGCCACAGGTTTACACATTAAAAGTTTGCCGATGTGTGCTGCTGCTCCTCTATCCTCTGCCTGCTCCGTTTCTATGCCAACAACAAGGCAAGGAATAATGGGATAGTTTTAGCTCATACCGTCACATACTTTTTCACATGCCAAATTTGCATACAAGCACTGCAAAAAAACTAAAATGTCCTTATTTGGACACATCTTATGTGTCAATGTATTCACCATAGTCTTAATAATGCAAACGAAGAAGAAGTAGAAGAAGAGGAGGAGGAGGAGGAGGAGGAGGAGGAGATCTGGCTGCATAAACTGGTCGATGCTGCATTAGTAGGACTGTCCGTTGCCTACACAGTGAAGTGCTCTAACATTAGCCTCTGTCTGAGCAGCATCACACTGGTTGAGTCACAGCAGAGGGAGGATAGGTGGCTATAACAAACGCTCTAATAAGAAACACAGTGTCACATTGACATTTTATCAAATTAAAAGTGCATCTCTGGATAAATGCTGGTCTGAATAGATGCATGCTGCTGCAGAGAATTGAAGGAAGAAAGGTCTTTAAAAAAGGCATGATGTGGCTTTTTAAGTTGGGTTTTTTATAGCGCGTAGATCTTACATGGCAACACTGTAACTAAATATGTGCACAGAAATTAAAGCTTGAGACATTTTTGATTTATTCACAAGCATTTTACACTCGTAAATGTGTAATAAACACAGAAACTTGATTATACATTAAATAAATGCTTTGGGGACAAAATGTGAGATGATCTGTTTTCCGCTGTCTGCTCTGTCAGCATATCCAAAAAACTATAATCCCACACGCACTTGGTTTAACCTCTCCCTCATTGTCCGGCCGGGCGTCTGTATCCGCCGTCTCTCTCTTCCTGCCCTGACCTCGGTCTTAATGGATATAACCTTCCCATTTCTGCCGTTATGCACACAATCTGTCCTGGCCTGAGGCAAGGTGTCACATCAATACATCCTGCAGCTTCCCTCCAGACAGCCACAAATTGGTGAGATAATAAACACAACGGCAACAGTGAAGTTCTCTTTGTCTGCATCAATTCAATCAAGTTTGCAATGAAATAGTTTGCTGCAACGTATTATTGGCTGTTGACAGGTTTGTTTGTTTTTATGCAGACATCAAACTGGAGATTCAGTGACTCCGGCCCGGGGAAGTTGGAGAACAGCCATGAATTAGTAGAGAGACAGAGAAAATGAAAGCTTGGTGAGAATTGATTTTTCCATACTGGAGAACAAACTGGAGCACACACACACACACACACACACACACACACACACACACACACACACACACACACACACACACTGCTGCTGGACTATAGCCTTCCACCTATTGATCCACACTGCCAATAACACAGTCATTTGCCATCAGGGATTTGTAACAATCATTACATACTGACCCAGCTGGAGGACAGCGGTGTTGTCCTGCTCTATTCCATTCAGGGGCCGCACAACAAACGCAACAAAGGAGCTCTGAGCGAAAAAGTAATTCCTATTATCTTCACAATATACAAAATGTGGAAGTTTTGTAGACAGTCCCCTCTTAACACTTGCTCATCTAAAAATCTATTATAAAAAAGAAAATGTTACAATGTGAGCTGTGGGAAAGCACAGCAATGACTAAGCTGTCATTCTTGCCAGAATAGAAATGTGTCAAATCATAATCATCACATTCATTTGCTACATCAACACCTGCCAGGCAAGCAGGGCATTATGCAATCCAGACCACTAAAATAAGAATAATGGAGTTTGGTGCATCTTTCAAGCAATGTCTTAGTCACAAGCTGGCCCAGCTGGTCTCCATAATGAGCTGCTCACTGGTCTTTCTCAATTGGGAAGCATCTAGCTTCGCTTGCATCAGCTTATCTTGCCAAAATGAATCCTACCGATTATCTTGTTTTTATTTTTATCCTTTACGAAAAAAAGCTTCTTTGGAAAACAATGGATTCAGGTTTACTCAAAAAGAATCCTGGCCTGAATCTTTAATAGGTGCATGAACCAAAAATATACATGAATTGCTATTTTAATTCAACAGGCCTCTTTTTCTCCCCAGGTTAACTGTACAGGGCACCACGTGGTGCAGGAAAACATCTGTTTAGTTCCATTCGATACCTGGTATAATAATAGCAGAAGATAAGACAATATTAAAAGCATTATCCTCTAGTTTAAATACAGAGGAGCAAAGACAAACTCATGTTTAACCGCGGGTTAAAGATGAGTTTGTCTTCTTTAACCATGGGTTAAAGACTGGAGGGAAAACAGCTCACTCACACTGTCACAAGAAATGTTTCTTCTGGATGAGTGATTTTATATAATAGCTTGCTTTTGGACTCCTTTAAATGAAAAACAGGTTTGTGCGTTGCACCTGATCTTGGCAAGCCAAGCGTGTAATATTCATCTCTTCCTCAGTAACAACTGCTGAAGTGCCCTTGAGCTAAGCGCCGACCCCACAGCCGCCCGTATGCAATCACTCAGCAGCCGGCAGTGCAAGGCTGTGGTCGAACCGCATCAAGGTGTGAGTGTGTAAACCTTCATCTCTCTGAAACTTCTCCCCATGGCTACTGCGATCTCCCTGCTGCTCCCACCAACAACTACATCACCTCAACAGCATTTTGCATTTTCATCACAGCCGAGCCCTAGATGTACGAGGTGCAATTGTGTTCAAATTTCCTCTCTTTTTTTCGGCCTTTTTCTCACTTCGTTAGGTTACACAGCCGTCTCTACGGCAGCTGACAGGGTTTGGAGAGCTGATCCTGAAGCGTGAAGTGCAGTTGGTGGGAAGAAGGATAACAAATTAATTCTCCAGGCAGAGCTTGGTGCCCCACATGGCAGAGGATTGACTGGTAGACCAATTATGAAGCCATCTCACACTACGTAGGCCTTCCTATCGAATCCATCATGTTTGTAGAGATGACTACATGGATTACAGCATGTTACAGTTGATATAGTAGGCTATTTATACATTAACGGTGTAGAAAGAAGAATTCACGCCACTGTGCTGCTGGTATAACCATACGTGATATTTTAAATCATTGTCAAAGGGATTGCAAAACAAATAGCCTGATGGACCCAAACACGTGGACAAATGGGTAACGGCCTAAAGATGGCTGCTATCCTGCATTGTATTGAGTGGTGACAAATAACGATTATATGTTTTCATTTGACAGTGGAGAGACGGGAACGTTTATGGAGAAAGACTAGATATAATGCAACAATTTGCATGATACAACCAACTTAACCAGTAGCCACCGCCGGATTACACTTTATAACTGGCAACCATCGCCTAAAGCCTTTACCGGATGTCACAGCCAGATACTACAGCAACCAGAATAGCAATGTTTGTTTTCCCCACTTTCAAGTACAGTCATCTAAGTGCTGTTCATCAGTGTCTCTGGAATTACTGAATTACTCAGTTTACAAAATCCCTGTGTTTGGCCAATTACAGGCCCCATCATGCTCATCCAGCTGGTGAGTTTTGGATGGCATGACAGAGGAGTTTTTGTATTAGCTCAGACTCTTGGCAGGTGTCTGTTTTTCTTATTTTTTTTAAGCCCAATCCATTTCATTCAAACACCAATTTCCACTCATAAACATCTGTGCCAATGAGCAAAACAAATTTCACATATTGTGTGTTTGAGTGTTAAGAGTGCATAATTACTTCTGTGTTGACTTTTAAAACGAACAATTGCATCATGTTTTTTTTGTGTTTTTTTTACCATAAACAGTGAAATCATGAGGGTTTTCCTGCTGTTCATATGCAGAGAAATTGCTTATCGACCTGTTTCAACAGTGTGTAACTACTCACAGGCGTGTGTGACAGAGAAGCTGTTGGAGGACTCCAGGTTGTCAACGTTGTAGTTGAGGTGAAAGGGTTTCTCAGTCGCATTCTGGTTGGTGTTATACAGCTGGACAGCAAACCTGAAGGCGCTGTGCTCCTGCACCGTAGAGCGCATGAACAGCCCGCCTACAGGAAAGAAAATGTCACATATAACAGCGCTCTAATTAATTCCCAACATACATGAAGAATGCACTTTTGTTTTTCACTCCCGTGGTCGGGATATTACTTGGAGTGAGGGCAGTGGCGACGCGTTAATATTAGACAAATCATTGACCAGTTAATTCAAAGTAAGGAAGCAAATCAATGTGTTAGCCTGTCACTCACTAAATAAAGCACTGCAGATACTGAAACGTTTGCACTATCTGGATCAACTCTATTTTTTTTTTTTTTTTTACCAAACCGCCTCCAAAGACGCACAGAAGAGAAGTGAACTTGGTGATATGCAAATAACCCAATTAGTGCGACTTGCAGAGACATGTCCTATTTAGACCATGTGAACAAAGACATGCATACGTGTAGTCAGAGTATCCCGTCGAACTTACCGATGTTGATTTGGTTTGGAAACCCTGCCAGCGAGTCCCCCCAAAGCCACAATAAAACAAGGACTGTCGCTGTTGTGCGATGCCACATTTTTCTCCGGGAAGTGAAATCAACTCCTGGTCTGGATGTGACAGAGGGAGAGCGCGGAGAACCATGTAGGTACACGGGCTTGTACGCAAAGAAATCCACAAGATTGCGGCGGGTCTCTCTCTCTCTCTCTGTGTGTCTCTCTCTCTCTCTGTCTCTCGCTCACTCACTGTGTGCACCCACGCTGAATGTGTGCCAGCGCAACTGCAGCGCCAGCCCTCTTCTTCTTCTGCTGCTGGAAACCTAAATCCAGTGTTTTATCTCAAAGATGGAGGTGGCGGAGGAGAGAAAAGCGTATCTCCTTACTGTGGATGAGGACCACTGAAAAGAGCCAGAGAGAGCGCGAGAGGGAAGGAGAGAGAGAGAGAGAGAGAGAGAGAGAGAGAACGAGAAGAGGGAGGGAGGGAGGGAAGGGGGGTGGGGGGGACGTTTATCAAACTTGGTCTGACGTTGAATTATAATAAGAGCAGCCTCCCGTCTTCCTCCTTACGTCACTGCAGAGTTGGTGTGTGAGGCGGTGCAGCCTTTGCTGGGTTTTGGTATGTGTGTGTGTGTGTGTGTGTGTGTGTGTGTGTGTGTGTGTGTGTGTGTGTGTGTGTGTGTGTGTGTGCGTGTGTGTGTGTGTGTGTGTGTGTGTGTGTGTGTGTGTGTGTGTGTGGTGCAAAGGCAGAGCAGCACACACCAGCATCCTCTTAGTATGGACCAATAGTACACTGCTGACTTGTGAGTGTGTGTGCGTGTACCCAATGTGTGTATACTGGCTCTGTAGGTCTCTTGTCTTTTTTTTTCTTCTCAAATACATCTCGTCTCCCTCCCTGTTGTGATCAGATGTGTAGCCGCACTCTTGCGGCAGTATAGTCCTGCACACCAGCAGCACAATCTTAGGCCGTCCCCTGCAGGTGTTTGAGGGCAGAGAGTGGGAGCTAATGAACTGATTTATCCCTGTTTAAACTCTTTTTGCCAAGTGTCCTGACTAATGCTGTATATTAGAATCTTAATTGACTTACTTTTGTTAAACTACTCCGAGAACCGTGATGATGTAGTGGCGTGTTTCTCAGTGGTAAAAAAAACAACAACAACAAGTGGCATAAAATAGTTTTTCTCAGCTATACATGCACCAAATAATCTACGACTTACTTCATCATTGAGATATAGGAGTAGGTCCATTTCTTCCACTGACAAACTGGATACAGAGACTACTTTCTGTGGTAAAGGATCAGTGCAGTATGATTTTCACTGTCTGCCAATTTACATTCAGGCACTGTGTCGTATTGTTGTCAGTCTGGAGGAAGTATTCTTTAAGCCAGCAGGACCCTGATTCACAAAATACAAAACATGATGAGATGCCTGAATATATCATTCATTATCATACGATTAGTTGTTTGTCTTTAAAAATTGGCTGAATCTGAGAGACAGTAGCGAGTCTACAAGGGCGGGATCACGTGCAGACGGATGTTTTCAGCGACTAGAGACTTAAACTGTATGTGGTTTAACATGATCCATTCGATTATTAAACCCTGAACATGACAAGGAAGTTGTGCTCCGCCATGGCAGTCGTGACTTGCACGAGCGTATAATTGGAAATCACGAACATCAGACGCAGTCATCTCTATCACCTAACGAGTTGATTGCCAGGCAATCTGTAGTCGTAAAACTTAACGATGTCAGCGAACCGGCAGCTAATCTCAAACATGCTACTAAAGCAGGTCTGCCTGGTTTGGCTCTTCACTGCTTCTCATTTAGAAGGCTGCAGTTATGTTTACTTCTGTCTAGAATCGATATAGATGGTAATGTCAGCAGCCTGTGCTAAAGACCACATGTAGGGTTTGACCAAACCACACCGCTATAGTGACTTTACAGCTGATTTTCAGTTTTTTGACATTTCATAGTGCTTTTTATTTGTAATTGAAAGCATTTTCTGTACACCACGCTGCAGTACTGTACAAGAATGTGATTTAAAAAGTTATTATTATTGAACTCCATTTTCTTGAGGACGACCACTCTTCTGCCTGCAGTTCATTCTCTTTAATCATTTATCTGTTTCAAGACATTAAAATTAAATCACTTGACTCCCTTCAGTATTGCTTACTCACTGTGGACGACTCTTACATCCCAGTAGATTAACTGAGCAATACAATATCAATTATGCTCACAAAGCGAGATTTGCTGGAACAAGAGTGTATGTGTGTATTATAAATATACAGTATATATACACAATATATGTGTGCTGGAGTGGTAGAAATCATGACAGCTTCCTATTTAGGCTGCTGAAAAACCAGCAGAGCAGAATACATAGTACGTGCTTATTGATCTGGATGTGATTTAATGCTTGGCATACAACTCTCATCTTTCACAGGACACGGCGAGTAGTAACAACTGCATTATAATTAAGTTCAATTTCATGAGTGAAAACAATGTCTGGATGGTATGACCTTTTCGCAGACATACAGCACTGTTTGTATGTCGGTTGTGGGTACGATCTCCCCGCCACTTGAAGAATGATCCAATCTGTTTCAGTCTGCTTAAATATGAACTCTGATTGTTTTCAATGAAATCAATGCAAAACACAAGATGTGTCGGTATATCAGCGACTGGAAAATAGATAATATAGCAGAAAGTGCAGCCAGCAGTAAACTGCTCTGTAGCTGTTGAACCAGTTAAGGATTATACGAAAATGATCGGAGTGGTGAGAGGGGCTGAACCTTGTTTCACAATAAATTAAAAAAGAGTTTCTTTTAAACCCTTCTTTTGACTTTGAAAAATAAAAACGCAACAACCTCACTACAACATGTCTAAATAACATAACAGTGTTAGGTTGGTACAACCTGCTAAATGCCCAACATTAAACCTAAATATCTTAGTGGGACTTCTCATGAAACCCTGAAACAGAGACAGAACTGTTGTCCTCTACATATGGAAACACTTTGATCAACCGTGGCACAAGTCAAAGTTAAAGCTATTAACAAAAGGAATACTAAAAGTTAGGACGACGGGAGTAGTCTCCCCAGCTCCCCCCCCAGAAAAGTCAGACTCAGGGCCTGTGTGCACATAAAGTCTTTTTCTGTCAGAGCTGAGCTCATCATCCCAGCGTTCCATCAAAAAAGCGCCATGAGAACTTTTTGCTATGTTTCTAGACAACAATATCGTGGCAACAAAACGCCACTCTAACCACCAACTAGCATCACCCCTTTTTGCTTGTTATTACCTATTTGGTCTAACTATCAATTTGTTTGACAATGTTTTTTTCCCCATCAGCACCAACCGGAGAAGTCTTGCTTCACACTTTGTTTAAATGAGCTTGTCACCGCTAAACCCTGACAGCCGTAACAGCAGAGCAAGGACGGGTGATCCGTCGGAGACGTGTACGGGGGAAGAAAGCACACGCTCACAAACACTGTGTTGTTGTGTGCCCGGGCCCAATCCGCTCCCACAAATGGTCTTTGTTATGATAGTGTCTTATATGACATATAAAGCTCATGATAGACAGACACGGCCAAAACAAGCTTCTCCTCAATTTTCTTCAATAACGTCAGCTTGAAGTGCTCAGAAGGCTGCACACAAAAAAAATGGTGCAGCGTGTTTTCTCTAGGCTGCAGCATACACTCGCTCATCATTGGAAACAATTGAAAGAAAAGAGCTGGTGCTCAGAATAAAAAAAAAAACGCTAACTTACCTTCAACCAAAACAAAAATAACAACACCCCCCCCGATCATTAACACGTGTCACAGTCTGACACAAGCACATTTCTCGGCAGGGAAAGTAACCTAAAGGGAGAAACTTTGCTGCAGTAAACCAATCACTGAACGTGTTCAGATTATTTAATTGCCATTTTTGTATTATACCTTCCTTAATGAGTTGGTTTGAAGGTACAGCATTTCAGTAAGTGCTAGATAAGTCTTTAGGAGAGCATTCAGGTTGCCATCGCACTGCCTCGTCAGCTCACCTTGGGCATGCTTCCCACTTTCCACCGGGGCAAATGAGATGTGCTCGGGGAGTCTCTCACTCTCTGTCTGATAGCCTCTTTAGCAGGATTCAATTGAGTGTAAATGTCAGCAGGTCGTTCCAGAACTTCATATGGAGTTTAAGTAAAAATGGCATTTATGAGGTGTCGACCATATGGTGGGTGCAATTAATAGCATGGTGTTGTTCTGGCACTGGACCAAGAGGCTAACCATGTGAGCAATGTGATGATGAACCACAAACCCCTGCACTGTTATAAGCGAATCTTAGGTTGGATTTAAAGCAGAATAATGTGTCTACTGTGACACCAAACCACCGATATCACAGAACAAACCTGTTCAATCACTTGTCAATCTATATCAAAGTCTGTGAACTTAACCTTGTTTTATATATAGCGATGGCTTGTTATAACCCACAGAATTATGCACACCAGTTGTAGGCCTCAGGGGGCAGAATGGCCTAAATACAGACAGTGTAACACGTAGCACTGCTAACAGAGAGCACAAAGTTACAATCAGACACATCAGACATCCACTGTAATTAAGTTATCAAAAAGACAACTGATTTCAACTCAGTTGTAATTATTCTTTAAAAGTCAGTGTGAACATTCCTCAAACAGATGGCAATATAAAAATGAAAACCTATCGGGCTCAAGTGTCTGCATCTCTACATTTCATCATTTCTGAAGCATTTAGCGAAGCTATAGGTGTGTATTTTCTACTCCTTTTGTCTAACAGTTCATTAATTCATCTAATTAGCGCTTCAGGGATTGGAACTCCCCCTGTTTGTTTAGTAAAAGTCCCTGCTTTAGTGTCATTACTCAGAGCTGGAACCTGTGAAATTGGATGTGGATCTTTGCAGCAACGTGCGCAGCTCTGCATTTCACATTTAAGACGACATTAGGGCCAAAGCCTGCGGGGAGAATTGAAAAGTGCACAGCAGAAGTGCTTTGATGCATGCGCCGCCTCATTTTCCCGGGGCAGATAACGTAAATGAGGGTTGGAATTGGATAATTAAAGATGAGAACTCCAGTTGTAAACAATGTCTTCAAAACCAAACAGTGAACTGTGTAAGTAGAGGCATTATTTATTCTTGGTCAGGGATCAAGAGGGAGCAAATACAATCTAATAAAGTGGGATGTACGTGTTGATCTACTGGATGCTCAGCAGATCAGACTGCAGCATACTTTTTCATCACAGTTTTCATCCGCCCACTATTATACAAAGAGAGATGACCTGACGAAATAGTGTTCAGTGGATTAATTAGGATTAATAATACATGAGCCAGAGTCAAAACCAAAACCATGGACAGTATGCAACAAGCCTGCAAAACGGCTCCCACGAGAGGTTTTGCGTGTAGCTCAACAATAAAGTAATGCCCCGTAAAATTCCCGAGATGAAATAATGATATCGTACTTTGTGTTATGGTTCCCAAGGTCAGGGGCCAGGCTGCAATAAGAAGTCTTAAGCTCCCCAGAAAGGTCAGGAGATGAAAAAAAAAAACAGGCTGAGTGCTATAAAAATGCGCAATAAAACCGTTCATGTTTCAGGCTTCCTGTAAATTGCTCATATTTATGGCTCAACATACAGTTTCAGTTACTGCCTGGCCTCACAACATCGCACATCTTACAGCACATCATCATTTTATCGCTCTTTCTCTTGGAGATTGTCCGTTTGATCTTCACCATTCAAAATCTTATTACATGATATACGTTTTCCTTCTCATCATTAGAGGCAGTTCTTGATACCGTTATATATATAGAGGTTTAAGTTCCAGCGCAAAATAAATGTGCTGAAACAAACAGAACAAATACAGGGCTCCAGAGTGCGACTGATCATTAGCATTGGTCGCAGTGGGGCGCCTGACATTTAGCAGGTCTGTCCCTGCGTGTGTTTCTGTTTGTGAAACCGCGCCCTGTAGGCCTACTAGAGCAACATCACAACCTTAAAACAAACCGCTAATTCAAAATGAAATTAACTATTGATTGGTTTGTTTTTTTAATCAAGAAATATGCTGCAATGCCCGTTACACTTGTCCCCAGCCTATAAGGCCCAGCCCAGAATTATCAGAGGCATCATCGTCAGAGGTAAAGGCTCCCCCACCTGTCTCCCCTGTCCACGGTAACATGCCTAATCCTGACCAGAGGCGCTTGATCCCTTTCAAGTGGATTGGGGGCTAAAAAGGCACTGTATATTTAATAACACGAGACAACTTTACTGTTAATTTCTTCTCTACTTCCATATTCAACCGCTGTGTGCTCTGAGTTCATCCACCATCACACACTCTCTCCACCATACAGCTGCTAAGCATATAATAGCTACTTTTATATCAATGCAAATATGGAAACATGTTGATTGCACTTAAACCCAGCGGAGATGGCCTCATCTGACTCCTAAACATGTATATGCACCTGTATTCATGTTTACTATCATTTAGTTACATAATACACTTATAAAGTATTGTTGTAGCGCCAAAAGTTGCAGTGAAAAAACTAAATAATGTGCTGCTGCCCCTAAATGAAAAAGGTAGGCGCATTAGTGCAGCTAATGTTAAGTTAGTGTGGAGCCCTGAAATATCTTTTAGAAAGTGCAAGCAGACAAACCACATAGTGTGATCATGATGTGTACAGAACCAGTGACACCAGTGTTACAGTGTTACAGTGTTACAGTGTTACAGTGTTACAGTGTTACAGTGTTACAGTGTTACAGTGTTACAGTGTTACAGTGTTACAGTGTTGAGTACAGAGGCTGCTGCAGGCAGAAGGAAGCCAACATACACTATTTCTGTGGAGCAGGGTGCAGATGTGTCCTACCATGACTCGGAGTAATCGGTCCATTAAAGCGTGTCCACAGCAGACGATGTCTCTGCGTTTGTCCTTCAAGCGATAACTACAGAACCTCCTGGAAGATGGGTACTGTGAATATAATGAAGGTATAAATGATTGTACTGTCTGTTTCTTATCTTTTCCTTTTTTCAGTTCTCTAGATCTCAGCTCTCTAAAGTAATAATAGATAGATAGAAGTAATAATAATAATAATACATTTTATTAGTATAGCGCTTTAAAAAGCACTCAAAGACACTTTACATGGTAAAAACAGAAACAATAAAAGCAATTATAATAAGAACAAAATAGATGACATCATAACAGTAAGGAACAACATGAAAAAATAAACATACATACTGACTTTACAGGTTAAAAGCAGATTTAAATAGATAGACATCACTGCATATTAAGGGTTTACAAGATCTTCTAACACAAGTTTACAAAACCTTTTCCTTTGAGGTTGTTTTAATTTCTTTTCCATTTTCTGTTGGTTTAGAAGACCAACTTTGGCAAGGATTGCATGTTGCATTAATTGTTCACTGCATACCTAAGAGTTTCTCTGTGTGACTTCACTCCTGGGGGAAACAAATGTGTGACAATTAAGTCTTTAGCCGAGCTAGCGGCTCTGTGAGGCTGTGAAGCTAAATGTGGATGTCAGCGTGCTAACACGCTCACAGTGACAATGCTAACAAGCTGATGTCTAGCAGGTGTAATGTTTCTCATGTTCACGATAAGTGCTAATGAGCACATGTGTACGTGTATCTGCCTTCATAAAGTATTTAAGCCACATTTCGCTTTGCTGCATTCTTAAATTCAAACTGTGAATCTGTATACATATATTGTATACACACTGTTTAGGAGAATACAAATGGGAGCTCTGCCATGGAAGCACTTATCGATAATTAACAGGATTTTAAAATCAATTTGAAATGTGCAGAGAGACAAAAGAAAAGTCTTCGTAAAGGAGACTTCGCTTGGAGGCTGACGGCAGAATTTCAAACAAACTGAAGAGGAATTTAAGGGTGACGGTGCTACGCAAGTAGAAAGTGCATCACAATAATCTAAACAGGCTGTGACAAAAGCATGAGCAGGAATGAGAACATCCTCAAATAATCAGCCAAAAGCTCTAATAAGGTGTTCACCGAAGACCTGGCATGACTCAAGAGATACTGTAGCCGATCACTCCCCATCCATCTTCACCAAACTGGAGCAAATCTGCAACAGATAATGGGGCAAAATCCCAAACTTCAAATGCACCACGCTGACCCAGACTCAAAACTACACTCAAGAGCTCAGGCTCATTGAAAAAGTAATTCACAACTGAACATGCATCTGACTGAGATACTGTACTTCTGTATTACTTTTCAATAAAAGGCCAAAACTGTGATGAGCCAGGACGGACCCATCAGCGACTGCATTCATTCCAGGTCAGAAGCTGATCTTGCGCTTCAATGTATAGTGGGAATATTGTAACTAAGGCTACCACTAACTAAATCCTCACATTTGAGAAGCTGGAACAAGCAAAAGTTTTTTGCTTCAAATCTTTTTTTTTTAATGACTATTTAACAACCAAATTGAATAATTGACTAATTTCTTTTGAAAAGAAAAGTCATTTTCTTTCAGCTCTCTGTAACAACACAAGCTTTCTCTCCTAAGCAGTTGTCATAGCAATCACGATGATGCTTGGGGAGTATGATGTCCTAGATTTATATTTGTTCTACGATACATTTGCTGCAAACTTTAAATCTCCACTCCCCTTAAAATCACTCGCAAAGTATATAGATACTGATGCAGACAACACAATCTGTTACAATCTAATGCCAAGTTTATGCTTCACTCCCTAAAAGATCCGACTGCGTCTTCACATAACCCAGTTTAATGTTACCTGTTATGATGTATATGAGTCTCTCTCAAGGGCCACTGGGAGTAATCTGTATTTAGCTTTTTACTCAAAAACCTGCGTACGCTATGAATAGTTTTTCAATGAGATAATCTCATAAAAAAAGAAATATGTAAAATCACTTTAGATGAGTTTATCTTCCATCTTAGATTTCCTAATACCTATTATTATAGTGTATCTGTTGAACAAAGGTAAGCTAAAGGCAATGTTTTTGTGTAGAGGAATAAATTACAGCGCTTTGTAATCATCAGGCTCATTTCTTTATGGCAAAAAATTGAAAGGTATTTATTGTTTGCAGATGGCAGAATTGATTCGGCAAACTACTATTTCCTTTCTTCTTTGCATGGTGAAAAACTGTGATAACATAATTGAAAAGATTGTATTCCACTGGGGGTAAAAGTCCACTTGTCCATTACTATATTGAGTATGTAATTAAACTGTCACATATTAATCCTCTCAAACGCAGCAGCAACTGAAACAAATTATATTTTGTAGAACAAATTTCTTGCAAATGGAGAAAAGAGTGAAATGAAAGTCTTAAAATCGGGTCATTACAAAGTCCTATTTGAACAGCATGTTAGTAACCAGAGGGAGCTACGGTGCAGCAGCACAGACTATTAATGGAAAGTTGATGAACAGTCCTATATCTTTATGTGAATATCCCTCAGGCAAAGCGCTTACAGAACAAAACAAATTAGCCTGGCAATTATAATTATCTATGTTATGTTTTCTCTTTTTCTGCCTGATGTGATCTCAACAACAGATGTTTTAAAGGACAGAACTAACATTAGACTTTCTGCCCTTCGGCTGACTTTCCACTTGTGTTCTCAACAGTTCATATTCCCTCTAAATCTGTGGAGTAAACACAGGATACGTCACGTGATAATCTAATGTTTTCAGTGTTATGACAAATATTCAATGACAATTTCCAGAAAACAAACGGTGAAAATGGCTCGAGAGTGCTGCAGTTTTTTGTCCCCCCCATTCTGCTCATGCAAGTAGTGCCAGTAGAAGCTGATCCCAGTCTTAATTGCTTGTAATCTCATCCAACAGCAAAGCACTTTTTGAATGCGATGTTTACTGCCAACATTTCCCAATGCTCCAAATACAAAGAAACCGGGGACCTCTAACGGTATTTTAAATGCATAGTCGATGCTCAGAGAGGTTATTTAAGCATAAGCTCATTAAATACTGAACTAAAGTGGTGAACAGACGGCTACTGTGACACTGATGGAGATACTAAGATACTGATACCTGATGAAGTGGACAAAATATGATGCTAATTGAAACCTACACAAATACATTTTATATTTAGTGATTCACACTATTTTTGTTGTACAAGATAATCTAAGATATTTTAAGGTGGGCTGAAAGTCCGCAAGGGAAAAACAGGTAACATTTTAAAGGTTTTTGATATCTGAACAAGCAGATGAGCGTGTTTATGGGTTATTAAAAAAAACAACTGTGGCATTAGTAAAAAAAAAAAAGGCATGTCAAATAATTATAACGTTTGTTGATCACATAAGTCAATACACAGTATATGTCAAGAATAAGGAATTGCACACCAATTCAAATCCTAATTTCTTAGCAGGTCCAGGCCTGGATTGAAAACTTTTGGATTAAAGTTCCTGTGCAGGTGTTTCTCTTGACATGCGTTTCAAAAGCTTAGTTTGCGCACACAGTGACGTGCGGATAACTGCATCACTCCTTCCAAATGAGTCACCAATTACAGCTTTAATGAAGTGATTCCGCCTCAGCAAAAATGTCATATAATCATGACGTTAATCACGACTTTGCCTAATTAACTTTTTTGAGCAGCTAAAACACATGCAGACCAAGAGCCGTTTTTCTTTTGCCGCAGTGTGTGAACAAAAGGTGAGACGTATCCTTTACAACAGCTGTTCATTCATCCAATGCGTCTGGTAAACACCGCCAACATGTCACCGCTGCGTTCCAAATTACACTGATCATCCCAAAGGGAAACTGCAATTACAGCCGCAAACAAGATGGCTGATTGGCACAGGTGGAGACCTCATCATGCATGGATGACACCATGTTTACCGTCGCTTTTACCGTCGAAAGGAAACCATGTGCGGAATCTTGCTTTTGACCTTTTTCCAAAGAAGAGGCCTGGCTTCCGGCTAATCTTTTTTATTTATCTGAACATTTTGAAATGTTCACTGTACTCATGCAGTGCAGTAAAATGGGTTTTCTTCTATGAAAAATCTATAAATGATTCACTTCAATCACATTATATTATATACACTTGTATCACAACAAAAAAAACAATAATACAATTCTGCCTCATTTACACCTATAGGCTACTCTCGGAAAACAGTGTAAATACTGTTGCTGTAGTTTGAAGATTGGACACTTTAGTCCACTGCAACCCTCCATACAATGCCCCACATTGCCTGCAGCTATAAATAGGGTTACTTGGCTGCCCCTCCTCACAAAGCTCCTCCGTGGCTCCTACCCCGTAGCATCGCCTGCCACAGCACCGGGCTCTGATGCAGCATGCAGCGCTGGTGGTCGACACCCCTGACTTAATGGATCACATCAACTTCACGCACTGCTTCAAGTCGTGCTCTGACCTCCAGCCTGCAAGAACTTTGCTGACTGAGGATGCGATGTTCTCTGTAGCCTGTAATCCTCTAATCTACACTGAAAGCAAACTGCACACAGGAGTTTGCATTCCAGAGTGCTGGTGATGTTCTAAACAGCATATTTGATGAACATCTTTAAATGTCCTTGAGAGAATATACAGTGGTAAAAATTGACCAGTTTTTGGGGACTTTTGTCGCATATTCCAGTCACTGGCTGTAGCAAACTTGAATGAGGACTGGCCCCTAGAGGACTCGACTTTGGGGACGTTTGGCAAAGTGTGACAGACCGTTTTTCGCATGAGGATTAAGTTTCCACAACGTTTAGGACGTGGTGTGAAGTTCGACTTTGGCTATGGCCAGTTTGCAATGCAGAAGTTTGCCACGTGAGCAGCACAGATAGAAAACCTGAAGCAACAAGCTATGAAGTTGTGCCTTGAAATATCATCAACATAATCTAGCAATATAGGAAGCTGGTCATCTGGACCATGGAGACGTTTCGCAAAGAGCACCTGACCTCTGGCAGATGTTTCTCAATGCGGTGGACGACACAGCTCTCTCTTTACAATCGCAATGTATTTGTAATCATTTGGATTCCATTGGTTGTCTCATAAATATTCAACACAATAAGGTTTAGCAATAATAAGGCCATTAATAATTTCTTGAAAGTAAACCAACAACATGAAGTGAAAGGGCAAAATTCTTTCCACAGCATCCAAACGGTGGAAAGAACCTGCAGGTGTGGGCGTTTTGTTTACACCAGACAAAGAATCATAGAACCGGGCTGTGACGCAGACACTTGATGACAGGCAGCACCGATGACAGCAGATGTTCGGATTTGACACGCTGCACTCCGACAGCACAGCATCAGCCTCAGAACCGGGGAGAGAAGGGTTCATACACAAGCACACAATACCCCCCCCCCCCCCCCCCATGTTAGTGCTGCTTGGAGTCAGATATGTAAAAACACAGTTGGTTGGCACTCACTTGTTTGTTTGAACCACTAATTGTACATGCCATTAGATCTGAATTGTTAATAAAAATCCGTCTGGAGCTTATTGATTGGTTTTTATTACCTCGTTTATTTCATGTCTTGTCTGGATTGCAATGCGCTACTAAATTATTTATGAGGTTAACCACGGTGTTCATTTGCTCTCTCCACACTGCTGAGGCAGTGAAGACGTATAAATGCATTTATTCAGGCTGTATATATCGTGACATTCACTTTTGCAACATGCCTGAGACGGAGCAAAAATGTTGCGTCGTCCCGAAAGTTTTACACCAGAATCCTGTCCTCATGTTTGTTTTGCCATTTATGTGGTTCTGGACAGGTTTACTGTTCAGATTGATTTAATAATTAAGTTAAGTACAGATATTAGTAGATTGATTTTCACTACATGTGCGCGTAGCCGGCCACGCTTACTGCCCTAGTTGCCAGTAAGAGTCACCTGTATAACCAATAGAAATCAGATTGTTCTTTGCCCTCTTCAATTATATTCCAATGAATAAACTGCACTTTATAAAACAATGCTGCAAATCACTGCACGCTCTGCTCTCACCTTTGACAACATCGCCCTCTGCTGGTTATGAACTGCACACAAGGACACATGATTTGTTTAACATAATTATTTTTCTTTCAGCAGTAGGCCTAATTGAAGGTTTGCTATCATGATTAACAATTATTATTATTACAGTTATAGTGACATGGCTTCTGACTTGAATGCATGATATTGATGCATGATATGATATGAACATTTCCATACCTCATATTTTATCATTTCCATACCTCATATTTTATCATTTCCATATCTCATATTTTATTCTACTCTGTAACTTGCTGCTGCTACAAACAAATTTCCCCCTGGGGATAAATAAAGTTTATATCTATCTATGTATCTAAAGTACACAAAAACACCAATGGTCAAAGATGGAATACTACATTTGATGGCACATTCCTTTAACATGGTTTAGACCATACATAATTCCTTCAGTGCGTCTTCAATGACACCATTGATTGTATCAGAGGCTTAATATACAATACAATACAAATTGTGCTGTACTGCAAACTCTTAAGCAGCAGATATAAGCAATAGTGCACTGCTGAAATCCAATAATCTAATTTGATGCATTCATCCTCTGCTTGCCATGATGAATCACCTCTCCAGCAATAAGAGTGTCCCTGCAAATTATTTTTTGATGCTCTTGGAAAATACCAATAAAGTCCAGACGTTTCTACGCCATTTCTTTTCTCTGCTCTCCCTCGGTTCTCCGAGGGCTGTTTTTACCTGGAGGCTTGAAACCTTGAACTATTGCAGAATTTATTAGCACTCATGACAACATGACAAATAGCACAATTATCTGGTTCATCATAATGTTTACCATCATCCATCCTACTATTTCAGCATCATTCTAGAATTGACCACTCTAAGGAGAGAACATGTTGATTTCTTCAGCAGGAAATCTTCTGTATGTTACATAAAGAGGGCAGATGCACCAATTGCATTAAACACTATTCAACATAATAAAGGGAGCTTGCTACTGAAAATTAGCACCAAATAATGACTTGCTTCATCAATACCCAACAATTAGAGTATAAAATACTTTATTAAGTTAAAGGACAAAGTCAGAATTAGCCATGTTTGCTCAATACAGGTCTCTCTGACCTGTATGCGTTTTATTTTTACAAATACATATCAGACAGCCTACTAGGTTCTCTTTTCCATTTTCTATCTTGTCTTGTTCATAATTAATTTTGTATTTTTATAAATTATTATTGTATATTCTTCTTTTTCTATTATCAACCATTTTCTTTACTGGTGAGGAGATTTAGTCGGAGTGAGAGTGAGAGAGTGAAAACCCGATAACAGCTGAAACACTAGATATCTAAACCTTTTATTCCACCTTAGTTTTTGTCTTAAATTCTCTGTCCCTCAATGTATTTCCAGTATTCTCTTTAATTAAAGGTCATCCTGGAGATATACTTTGAATTACTTGAACAAACTTGAATTTATATCCGTGTTAAATTCAAGCACACTGTGTCTACACTCGACAGCTCCTCTTGTACAGCCAGCAGCAATGTGACATGCGTGGTTTTCTGATGTTTGGCTCAAACAAATTGTTTCCACCGACTGGGTGTTTAGTTTTTTTTAACGCTGCCCACCTTCCGTACAAATGTAAGGTGCGTTCACTGGCTCCAGTGATTCATCATCATCCACCAGGTATCAGCTGTGCGGTCGGCCTGTTGATGGTCCCACGCTGTCATTCTGTCCCTCCTCCTCCTCCGCAGAGTCCTCAGAGCTGTTTACCACAGCAGCACTAAGAGAATGGAGCTCCTCCAAAACAGACAGGAGTCTCCCTGACAGGATGCAGACGGGCCAGTGTTGACATTAGTCACGTCTGTGTGAATGTGAGGATGTGTACTGACGCATGAGGAGTTAGCACCCTGCTTACCGTCTGCAGGTACCACAGAATGACTCCTCTCCGAGGGTCTTTTTCGATGTTCTCTGGGAGCAGAAGAGTTTTGTCGAGCTGCTGCGTGAGCTCTTGTATACTCACTGGTCAACCCTCTCTCAGCAGTGACAGTGGCCTGCAACAGATTTCGGGTCATAAGAGGTCGTCAGCAGACATTTTTCTCAACTGTCTTCACGGCTTAAAGAAGTCTTACCAGCAGCGGTTGTGTGTCTTTCGCCGTCTCCTCCAGTTGTTTATTCCGGACTTCCCTCTTTGTGTGTTGTTGGGTTTCTGTCATTCTGTCCCGTTTCCTTGCCGCCTCTCTCTCAAACTGCCGCAAAGTCATAACTGCAAGAGACAATACAGACAGATTGAACGCCGCGGGGAAATGCTGCTCTGTACTGTGTCAACAATTGCCATCATATCCGATCACAGTCTGCATTACAGATATGACTTCACCCCCTTATGTTAAGCTGCTGCAGGCTGAGGTAGCATGGTGCTAATCCTGCTACCTGCTTTGGTGTGCTCTCTCTTGGCAGTATTGACTTGAACCTCCATCTCTCTCAGCTTCTCAGCACAGCAGTCCTCGATCTCAGACACTCTCTCCTGCAGGGCTGATGGGGAGCAACAAAAGCACCACTCCTCAATACAGTCTCTCTCTCACACACACTGAGAAACAGAATAAGATGCTGTATTTATATGCACCACAGGGTATGAACTGGATTGATTTGCAAATTTTCATTGACAAGCAAGACCTCCACAAATCCAAGGTGATTGATTGAATTTCAGATTTCTTAATTATTGCGATGCAACCACATCAAGCGCCGCAACGCACCAAGGTGGCAGTAGCCTAAAGGTCAGAAAAAGCTCGAGGGAAACATTTGTTCACGTCGTCGTTCGATAAAGTTTCCGCAATTTCAGCCCTGAAATGTAAAGGAAATAAAATCAAATAGTGCGGATTTGTGGAGGTCTTGGAGTGCCACTGCTATAATCAATACTTCTATATTACCAACGGATCCCACGACGACATGTATATGAAAGGAGTAAATCATAATAACAAACCCACAGAGAAAATAACCACAGACTCTACAGTTCCCCTCTACTTTCAGGTCATGGTTTGGTTTTTTTGGCCCACAACTTTACCGTCTTGGTTCACCAAATTCATCAGTCTAGCACCAAACGGCAGACGGACACAGTTAGCGGCTTGCTAGTGGAAATAGTGGAGCATTTAGCAGCTAAAGAGAGCGGTGGAAATCAAGTGGATAAGACAGACTTGTCCTTTAATGCAGGTTAATAGCTAAGAAGCTGCCAAGTGGCCACTGGAAAAACAGTAATAGGAAAACTCAGTAACACTCCCTGATCAACTACAGTCAAGGTGCTCTTGAAAATGTCACTTAATCCCTAACTGCCGGAGCGGCCAGGTGTGGCTATATGGAGACGGCGACGAAGGGCATTTCTGGAATAGATCAGGAGTGCTTAGTCTGCTTTCCGTGGAGAAGTCGTAGCTGAAAGACACTCATGCGTCTTACGGCAGACGATGCCTCACCGCGTTCGCTGTGCTCCTGCTGGCTGAGCAGCTCAGAGCGGAGTTTCTCCAGGTTGACCTCGCTCTCCTCCCGCTGGGCCTGGATCTGCTGCAGGCTCCGCTCGGCCTCCTCTCTGCCAGCCAAAGCCTGCCGCACCTCCAGCTCCTGCTGCTGCTGCTGCTGCCGCCTCAGTTTGCCTTCATCTGAGGAGGATGTACAAAAGGTGCACTGAGACACATTCACTGCCAGGACACGGATCTACCCGACAGATAATGTGGTATAATAAGGTGTTGTGAGTTGTAAGGGTGCTGCTCACACTGTTCTTTCAGATCAGCCAGAGCTTTCTCGATGAGCTCCGGGGTTCTTTTGAGCTCCTGTGTGAGCTCGTCTCTCTCTTCGCACACCGCACTGAGCTCCGTCTGAAGGTTTGTGACGCTGCGGGGCAACAAAGACAACATGGCAGCGCAAATAACGGAGCAGAGAGTCAAGCGGAGCAGTGGGGAAGCAACTGCATGGTGTATAACAAAGGACGCCCTAATACCAATGACTTTGCATACAAATTGTGATATATTGATTCAGTATATCAGAAAATCATTCCTGTTCATAACGCAATATTGATTCCAACCACATTAACCTCCTCTTTATCCAACCTAACGAAGCTGAAACTGATGTTTCCTGGGTGTTTGTCTGTTTTGTAAAGCAATGAGCCTGTATTTGGACAGTGTAAACATGAAGCTTATAATAACAAGTCTCACTAATTCTCTGAATTAGTGCTGAAAGGGTTCTTCAATTCAATGAATATAATAATAATGAATGCTCTCCAAATCTGACCAGTAATGATTCATTTGAAATAACACTGAAACATCTGCTGTTTACAGCTTTAAAAGTGCAAAGAGATGCTCGACTTTCTTCATGTCACAGTAGAACTTGAGTGCATCGGGCTGTTGATCAGAAGAGGTAAGCCCGGTTAAGAAATCACCTGGGCTCCAGGAACATGCACATGGTGCATATGGCTTTATTTTTTGCCATTACTGAGTAAATTAGTGAGGTCAATTAATAAAAAAAAAAAAAGGTAATTGGCAGTTAGTTGCAGAATAATGAAACACCTCATTACAAAGCACACATAGTGACAAATACCGCTGCAGCCATTTAGAAATGCTTTGCATTCAGTCTCATGAGAGCACTTTGATTAAAAAGCTGTTTCTCTAACGTAATGTTTGTAACACTAGGCATGAAAAGAAGGCTTTCTTGCATTGGGTAAAGAGTGTTTATGTGAAACCTCGTACCTGTCAGCAGTTTCCTCCGTCTGTTTACTGGCCTGCTTAGCTATCTGCAGGGCCACCCTCCTCATGGTCAAACCTGAAAAAACAAAACCATTGTGACATTATTTTACGGGAAACGTGCAATTCAGACTGAAGCACTGTGATCAGTCAGCCTCCCCCCCCGTATGACTGCACCTTGTATCGTCTCCACTCGTCTCTTAGCAAACGTTAGCCTCTGGGTGAAAGTGTTGAGTCTCACTTGAGCTGCGTCCATTTCTGCCACCTTGCTTTCAAATGCCAAACTAAACCTGTGAAGCACAGCACAAATGTGTGAAAATGAAGCATCGGCTGTAATTACACTGTCAACATTGACAAGAACAACTGCCGTTTTTTCCCTTTCGTTCGTCTAATTTACCGCCTAATCCTTTTACCTACGAACTGCCTCCGTCAGGACTTTTAGTTCCGCCTCATCTCTCTCGCTGTGGGACTTTAGCTGTGACTTTTCTCGCTGCGTCTGGGCCAAGTCCTGTTTCAATGTCTGGGAAGAAAAAAAAAATCACATGTAATAAAAGCGCATCGTGACCAGCTGCTGTTCTTAAAACCTTCACCGGTCTTGGAACCCAGCAAAGCTTTCATATAGTCAGCACCCTGTGCTGTGGTAAAAATGCATGAGGGTTTATCCAAACCCTAAGCAGCACCAAATTTATTGTGCATCATCGAAATTTCAGACAGCCGCGTAAATCACGTCACTTGCTCTGGTACCAACCTCCTTCCCCACCCGCTCCAGGTCCAGCTCAGCTATCCTGTCATCTAGACCGTGTTGGAGCACACTAGCGCGGTGCTGCTCCTGCTGGAGCTGCTGCTCAAGGAGTTTGATCTAAAAAAAATAAAAAAACGCCGCAAAACAGTACCACACTTTAAACACAGTGGACATACTTCTTTTACTGTGGTATATTAATAGATGACCATTTTCATACTTTTGAAAGAACTTTATCCTTTTCTCCTCTTAGTTCAATGTCCTTTGAGCGAAGCTGGACGCACAACTTAAACACTTTGTCTCTCCAGAGCCGAAGCACTTGAAGGCCTTCAGATTCAGTCTTCACAAGCGGGTCTGTGGAGGCCTTCAGAAACACATACATGTACGGTAAATGCACACACCACTTCAGCAAATGCTTCATAGGAGCATGGGGAATTATTGCACGCTAAGTAGTCTGGTTTTCTAACGGGTTTTTTTAGAGCAATGGGTGCTTTTTTTTCTCCCTTTCTTCCAACAGCTATATTAATAAACCATCAGAGAAGAGTTTTCAAGAAAGTCTGTGCGCTCAAATTCATCACTGTGCAACTAAAACTAATCAATATAAGATAAGGGAAAGTCACCTGCAGAGTGCTACTGTACATACACATCATATGATCGATCGGTAGCTGCTTAGTCTACATAGGAAGCCTGCAAGCAGCAGTGCTACTGCTCGCCATGTGTTATATCAGCGTATGCATGTACGATGTATTACGTGACACTCACCTTCTTCACTATTTTCTCTTCTTGGAGGGCGAGTATCTCACTCACAGAGTTAAACCTGACAGTCAAAAGCTCTGCGGTCGTCTGAAGAGCGGCTTTCTCTCTGCTCAGCCTCTACAAAATGGATAATGTTATTTAACAAACATAAATGGGATGAATTGCTATACTGGGTATATTAACTCATTTGATTATTCCTTTAACCTGCTTTAAAGAACACGATATTTTTTTCCTGTGCTATTACTTCACAGTAGGCTGATTGCAATCAATACGGTTTGGATTGTATTCACCTGAACTGCCTCATTTAATTGTTCCTTCTCTCCTTTCTCTGGGGCAAGCTGGCCGATGTAATTTCTGAGGCTGTGCAGTGTTGCCGATTGCGTCTCAAAAGCTTGTCCCATTTGGCTGAAAAATAACACCGCCACCAAAAACAAAAAGAAAACACAGTGAATTTGACTACAGAGTGCAATGCATGTGTAGCTCTCCTCAGTTTTAGATTGAATGTGGCACCTTAAATGTTCTTTCAGCCCATCTCTCTCAGCAGATACCTCCACCAACGTGATTTTCAGCTGCAGCACTTCTGATTGAAGTCTGTCCTGTAGTTCACCGTTTGTATTTCTCGCTGCACCCACCTCTGCACAATGGGAAGCATTCAACTGTAGCAGCTGAAGACACAAATAATGATACATTCTCTCATTGACATGGATTCTTGGATGCAGGGCCTTGAGCCGACATCACTTAAATCAGCATGTACAAAGTTTATGAATTTGCCACAGACCTGCACCTCGTGCTTCTTCTGCATTTCCTCCAATTGTACAGACAGTGTAAGCATCTGTGACCTGCCCGTTTGAGCCTTTAGGGTGAGCTCCTGGGCTTCCTCTTTGCTCCTCATTACATCTCTTCTCAGCTCGGTAATTTCTTCACCAGACTCTTTCTTTAGTCTTTCAAGCTGCAAGAAACACAACATGTTTAGAATATATTAAACGAATGACAGTTAAACTTGCACAGTGAAAAGTGCCAGGTGACTGTAAGCTATTATTAAGACTACCAGACTGTACTAAAAACATCAGACTACAGCCTGCAAAAACGAGTTTACACGATGCCAGTAATTCTCAGATGATCTCTGTCAACATCCGTGTTGAAAATGAAATGTTTTGTTTGTAAATAGAATTACCTGTGAGCTTATTTTCTCCTTCTGTGCACTGCTGTGAGTGAGCTCCCTCCTGATTTGGCTGAGTTCAGTCTTAGCCCGACATAGCTCTTCCCGCATTGCTTCCAATTCGTGGTTCGGTCTGTCGTACGAAGATGATGCCATGTTAAATTTGTTCAAAATAAATGACTCATCGTTAATCTCCGAAATGATTAGTTACGAAATGTAAAATGACTTGATTGTATAACATAAGCCATCTTCTTACCTGTTCAAGGAGCTGTCTCTCATCTCTTCCCTGTGTCTCCCTGCAGTCTCCTTCAGGGCCTCCACCTGACCCTTTAACCTCTCAGCTTCGGCCTTGTGCTTCTCTGCCTCCAGACGCGACTCCCATCTGGACCACTGCTCTCTTCTCTCTGCACATCTGTGTTTGAGGGAATGGAGCTATTTAGGCAAGTTACCCAACATGCCACTTAACTGTTGGACAATAATGGTATTTCTGAGTATATCAAATATAGTGTGGGATACCTGGCCCTAAGGTCTGACTCGTGGTCCACAGGGTTCCTTCCTCTTATGCTGTCTCCTTGTAACATCGTGATCCTCTGATTTTCCCTCTTCAGTTCCAAGATTTCCTGTTGGGCCTGTGTGATGGCGAGCCATGGATTGGTGGGACTGGGATCCCCTGGTTGTGATGACGTTAGGCCTGGGTTTATCCAGGAGATGGGTGGCGGTGTCCCTGTGACTTGAATGCCTCTGTGTGCTCCAGCAGATTGCACACTGGATGCGAAATGCGATGGGGGTACCAGGTCCTCCTGGAGATTCCCTGTAAAGCATGACATGTTTAAGTGTGTGTGCATGCCTCACCTGAGCTAAATATGTGTAGTACTAGCGTCTCTGTGTCCTGGTTCGGAGCGTCCAAGCCACTATTGGACTGGTTCGGTGTTTTCGCAGTCATTTTCTTGGGCAATAGCCATTAAAGTATAAGTAATATTAATTTATACATATCAAAGAATATAACTTTAATATTTAAAACGATATTTAGTTCGAAATGTAAGAAGTTAAACTTATGTTTACCACCATTTGCGTTAACTTAACTGAAAACATTAACTTACAGGATCATTTTGAATCAGTATTTTAAGTGCATTTTTATTGAAATGTTAGCAAAAAAAACTGCCCGGACCAGGAAACAATTCCGCTATACCAATGTAATATGTATGTTTACTCCAGACTGGACTTTAGAGAAAGTTACCAAAAAACATGACAACTTCCCTCTCCTAGCGTTAAATGCAACATACAGTATCCTTGTTGATAAGTAACGTTGGTTGGAGAGCTGACAAGTGCAGACTAATTTAGCGGTAGTTAGTGTGAAGTTAGCTAGGTTAGCGTTACATTGTAGCCTAAAGTTAGCTAGCATTATCTTGAACTCAACATTTGACTTCAGGTTAGGAGCAAATGTAACGTTAAACCAAAACTGCAGTGAGAAGAAGAAACTTACTTGAAACCGCGGACGACGTAAAATCAGTGGGAACTATAAGCCTTTCTTTTCCGACGTCATGTCTCTCCATGTTCAAAAGAGAAGCTGTCACTAGAAGACAAAACTTGTAAATAAGACAAGGTGCTCTTAGGTGCTGCTTTACGTTTATTCTCCCGCTAAACAAGTTGATGGTGGTTGCCTTAGTTACAGGTTACAACCACAGGTTACAACGGTTACTCTCTGCTTCGGCTAGTTCAGGAGGCAAACTTGTGATGCTCAATTTACACGTCGGTTAAACTGCAAATACCATGTTTATGTCTATGAACTTAATGCCAATGAAATTATGTATCGAGCAAAACTGCCAAACATTATAAACGCGCAGTGCATCTTGGGAAAGTGGAAAGTTAGAAGCAATTAAAAGCCCTGAGTTTTGTCTTGCAGGATGTTATTTCCCTCAGGCTTCTCGTATCTTGCTACCGTTACAAGAACCCTTCATCATATATATCGGCTGTCGCCCAGTTTGCGGGGGCGTGTCAAGTCCACTACATAACCAGGGTAACAGCTTACCTGAAAGACTTAAATCAGGACATTAAAAGTCCCATACACAGAGTATTGTTGCACAGGGGTGGAGCACGTGAGTTTGATTGACACACGGTATTCTACAATAGGAGGTGTGTGATGGTAATTTCACACATATCTATATGTCAAATTAACAATGGGGAATGTAGCACTTTATTCTTCTGAATGTGGTTCCATTAGGCATTTTACTAAGAGATATTATTGTGATGATTAGTGGGAAAGAGACTGTGTAATTGCACCTAATGAAGTTATTGAAAGTAAGCCATTCCTTCTTTGCCTAGGACTTCCTCACCTCATGAACACCCAGGGGTATCTGACAACCAGACCATTTGTGCTTAATATTCCAGTCCTGCAGAAAAGGGAGCACAGAGCATGCGGGGCAGCGAATAAGTGCAGCATTGAATGGTAATTGGTTATAATTTGGTTATGTAACTGAATATGTTGTTTGAGGTGCATCTATAAAGATCTTACCTCCAACTCTAAAATGAACAGCAGAGGACTAATTTACATTAGGCATTGACATATTTTGACAGATTTCTGTCCTGCAGTGATGCATATTTTGCGCTCACTACATTTGTTCTGTACATCTATAAACTGCAAACATGAGCTCACCTTCAAGCGAAGGAATGCATCTATTGCTTGTTGTATGATTGGCAGTATATTCACTATTCATAAGGCTATACTGTATATCGTTATCTTTTATTTTGCTCTGGTGCCTTCAGGAGTCACTTCTGTTTGCTGCTATATCCTCCTCTCCACAGCTGCCATGATCCACATTCCCCCTGGGCTTCATTAAAGTTTCATATATTATAATCTGATCTATTTATGGTGTATTCAATGAACAAAGACACATTTTAGTTTGATTAACTCACGTAAATGACCGTATATATCGATACAACCTGACAAAACAATAACATAAAAGAAATAAAGGATGGAGAGGTTGGCTATATAAATACCTCAACAAATAACAAAAGATATAAAAATGCAGGTACATTGCCAAGACAGATAACTAATGCATCAAAGACTGTGGACCTTGTAATGTAGTGAAGTGATTGTTGGAGGAAAACAGTGGGAGTGCTGTGCATTATTTGGGCATGTATTGTATCCTCTCAGCACACCAAAGACACTGCAGCAGTCTTGTAGAATAAAGCAGAGGAAAAGAAGGATCGGAGCCGCCGGGAATCCAGAAAACAAAGACAATACTGATCCTTTTTCAGAGAGAGGGCAGAATTAAGATGCAGTTATGTTGCTTTGAACAATACCTAAGAGCTAATCAAGGCGGACCTTTACTACCTATAGAATCAGAATCAGCTTTATTGGCCATGTATGCGTACGCATATGGGAATTTGACTCCGTTTTTTACGTTGCTCTCAACGTTCATACACAGAATATACAAATAAAGAAAATAAAAACAAAAACAAGGACAACAAAGTAGAACAGAGGTAAGCATAAACATTTATAGAGCTTAAAACATATGGCAGATAAAAGGAACATTTTGATGAAGGCAGAACTCGAATTGAGACAGGTTTGTGAATTTTCAACAAAAATGCAAAAACAAAACAGAAGCTCATTTAGGCCACTTGTAACAGCATTATTGTTTCGGTCACTATCCAGTACTCATGACCACACGAGGCCATGTCAGTAGAACATCTTTGAGGACAACTAAAAGTACTGCCCTAGACTGATCCCTGACCACACACACTAGCTTTTTGTACATGTACCGGGGCAAATATATGCAGAAAGTACATATATGATGCCTGACAGACTAACAAGACTTTGCTATGCTCATGGGAACCCGGCCATGTCAGTTAAGGTGTGAATCTTTTAATTATTACAGACAATGAAAATATATTTCTTATCCTCACTTAAGAACAGTGGATATCCTGGCACACCATGGCCACGGAAACTGCAACGTCTTTGTCTCTAATCAAGCTGACTCAGCCCACACTTACTGGTTTAAGTGGAGAAACTGTCCATGACTGCAAATATGTGGACTGGAAATTGTGTCTTTAATTAAAATGTCTTCCTCTCAAAATGTGCTTGTTGAACTCTTCCCATGCCACAAGGGTAATACTGGTAAGTCCAGTACACACACAGAAATATGCCCTCATTAAAAAGCGTAGTGGAATCATAAAGGCCCTGCTAAAACCACAGGTGACCTGGAATGCATCATCCAATAAGACTAACTTGCTCAAAGGAAGCTAATAATCTCCATGCATTTACATAGGAGCTATATTTGTTTTAGAAACCCATTTTGTGAGTGTATCAAACAGATTTTGTTTCCTGAATGAGCGTCATGAGACAATGGGCTATTTTTTCTCTGTAAAAGCGTTCCTTGCTTTGGTAACCCAGCTTGAAACAGACATCACGAGGTGGCATCTCTCCTGTAAAGACGATGCCTCAGCTCAAATCCCAGCAGTTTAGCCATCGCCACTGGGCATTATACAAAAAAAATATTTGCTCTGTCAGCAACTGTCTGGACTTAACCTCATACCTCATAGTGTTAGTAGATTTCTAGTGTTTGGTTGGGGCAGATTTCAGTGTGACTTTCACATTTTGATTCCAAGTGCAACTTAAGAATGCAACAGACGAGCTCAAATCCCTAAATAAAGAAATGTACTTTACATTAGCAGCTAGCAGGATGTATAAAGGAGCGCAGGAAGCAACAGAAACAACACAATCATCCCAATGCTTTTCAGATTCTAAGATAGACATGTTTAATAGAGAGAGAAGCAACTTTCGCTTTCCTGCACTGGACTAATTTCCTGCCACTTGTGATCATTTTTGCCTCAAAGCAGTTCCCTTTTGTGGTTTAATAGGGATGGGCTTTCCATACCAGTACAATCTGCTTGTTAAACAAGTGTGGGTCTGATGCTTCAGAGCTGCCATTGCAAGTGCTTTTTATTCCCACAGTGATTAGAGAGCAGACTTTTCATTAGTAAATCCTCATTGTTTAGACCTTGCTGCAAGGAGATGAGTTGATTATGAATCTAATTTAAAATACATTTCACTGCCTGTGGGAAAAACATATTGGAGGATGGTTTGCAATTTTTTTCTCATGGTTTGTTAAAATTTGCTTAAATGCCAATTAAATGAAGCCTAATGTATTCCGAGTGGACATCTTCTCTCCACGCGGGCCTGCACACTTCTTCGCCTCACTTGCTTATTTGGTGAAAGCCAGGTATAGATGGGTTTTCGCTCGAGCACAAAGCGCGTGAGTACGTGAGCGCTGTCCGGTGTTACGGTGGTTACTTAATGGTTTCTAAATTGGGATTTCGTCGGTTTGTTGGAGGGTGAATTTAATGCACTGGCGTAACCCGGTGGTTGCCTAGTAACGCGCTGGCAGTGGGCGCCGTAGAGAGAGCTCTATGGTGGGCGCTCCATTAAAACCGTTGGCGCTCCTGACCTTGGCGTCGTATATGCGCAAAGCACACAAGACCGTGCAAAGCAGGAGATAAGAGTACAGATCCGTGTGTTTGATACCGACACCGGAGGAAATAGATTCACACTCGGCACAGCCCCCCATTGTCTTATAGCGAAACCGACGGGCATGGTATGGAGGACATCTCGAGATGGAGCGCGCATCAGCCTCTGTAAAAGCAGGTGAGTTAACCTAATGATTATGTGTTGTGTTGTTTTTTTCCGTGGGACGGATCTTTTTTCGGATTGATAACTTACATCTAAGCTAATTGTTTCCTTTAACGCTAGGCTTTTGCCCAGCGATATACTGTGGTGCAGAATGTGTTGGCTCGCTATTATTTTCATTTTATCCAATATTACACCGTCCTAGACCCAGATTAAATAATCACAACGTGAGGCAGTACACGCACACACACACACACACACACACACACACACACACTACAGCACTTTGTCGGTGCTATCTGGGCTGTGGCTTGTTTTTTTTCTGTGGGTCTGGGTCTTTGCATTCATTTATAAAGGACTAACCATTATGTTGAGTGCTACCTGCAGGTTCCCTATAAGGTAGTCTCCTCTGCGTCAATCCCTGCTTCTCTTTATTGCACTGCTAAATCAGGGGGATTTGGGGAATCCACTGAAGCGGTTTTGATCCACACCAGTCGAATTACAAGGGCATTGGGAGCCCGGCCCGGCTGTTGTCTGACATACTAGGCTCCTTCTCAAATGCTTTCATGTCAAGGGCCCCCGGCTACTAGAATGTAATCGATAAGATGTTGTCCCAGAGATTTTATTAGTGGTGAATTGGTGTTGAATTGTTTGCCTGTCGATGATGGCAATGGCCGGAGAGAAACATGATTATATAGCAATCATTCTAATAGGTCTGTAACTATACCAATTAAAGGATTTGGTCCCAGAAAAAATAAATACTTTTGACCCAAACCACCTCTGTGATGCGTAAATATTTGTCTAAATAATATGTTATTATAATATGTTATGATTGTAAAACATCTTGGTCTTTGCACTTATCAATCAGTTACTGAGTTATTGCAAGCACTTAATTGGCAAGATATATTTCACCCATGTTTTTTCCCTGTTGCTGGGCATGTTGCCAGTCTAAATTGCCCCAAAAACTTGCAGTGTATCAAACTTGACTCATTTTTATTACATGGCCCATTTGGTGTAAGCTATAAAGGTTTTATCCACATCTGTCCCATCGCAGACCACAAGTTGGAAAAAGAATACTCTGCAGCCCAGTTGAAGGCAGTATTCAGCTGCTTTGGCAGCCTGCAGTACAATCAGTAAAACTAAAGTACATCTAAAGCTTATACCTCAGCTTTGCTCCGATTATTTAAATTAGAACTTTGTTTTAATGTCCAATAGCAAAACAACAACAAAAAACACATTTATTGATACTAATATCATGAATACATGTGAAATTGAAAAGGAAATGTCTCTCATTTCATGAATTCATTATTAGATTCTTTGATCTACAGCAGCCCCAGCAGTGACAGGGCTGCTTCGTAAGCTACAGACAACTAACAACGTGTGATTGGTGTTGCCCACTGTACTGTAACTGCTAATTTGATAATTGACGATTTCACAGCAGGTTTTGTGAACAGTGAGGATTTATACCTCCAAATGATTTGTTATCATTGCCAGCTCCAAACTAGGAGATGTGCTCCGATTTACAAAAAAATCAGGTTCTCTATCTTTTCCATTTGAATGTCTCGGGAGGCGTACATCATTGTCACATAACAGATAGGGGATTGAACAAGTCTTGTCCTTTTTCTGGCTATAAGGAAAATTCATAAGTGTTAATTATACAAAGCTGGCCTAGGGCAGCAATGTACAATATTTCTCAAAAGAACCAGTGTGATATTACTTTCATGTGTCTCAGTCTTTTAAAAAAAAAAGGACAACTATGATTGTGTCCATATCAGGAAATGTGTTACACCTGGGAAAGAGAGGATGAGCAGCCTTTATTTCTGTGTACTTTCCTGGTGATGTAAAGAAAATGTTGCAGGGAAAGAGAAAAGCCAATGAACCACATCTGTGCTTAATTAGTTTCTCATATTAGGAGGAAGAAATTGTCCCCCTGTCTTCACATATAGGTTCATCAGACTGACAGAGAGCTGTTTAGCTGCAGTCGTTTGCAGTACTCGAGGCAGCGCTCGTCAATAGATTTGATTAGGTTAACAAGCTGGCTTTTGCCTTGCTCATTGACGAGCCAGTGAGAACCTGATGTCGAGCATATTATGCTGACTGCTATCCCAGACCATGAGGACTGAGACGGGATGCATTTTGGATAACAAAGTAGTTAATTGGAAGACGCACAACACAATTTGCTTTGTAGTTCTGCATGGGTGAGCTTAGATTTGAGACCTTATTTGAATACAGTATGCACATGTGATTAGGGGTGAATGTGTATTCCCCTGTTTACTGAGACGTTCACACTTGTGAACCACTAACGAGACAAACTATCATCACACAGAAGCTCTGGTGACTGCCGTCGGGTTAGATATGTTTGTATCTAAATAAATATTACTGGAGTAACTAACCAAGATCAAGGGATTGTTTCACTTAGGAATAAGAGAAATCATTGTGGAATCAACAGGAATTCATTTATGGCTGCAAGTGGATTAAAAACCCTACATTTTATTAACAGACTAAGCATTAGTGTCGGTCAAAAAAAGTGAGAAGTGGGGAAAAAATGGATTGCAGAAGATGAAGACTACCGCAAATCAATTTCTCAATACGATGTCAAAGGATCCTTTTCTTCTGACATTGAACTCAACTGTTTTTATGCTGCCTTTAAGCCTTCCTCAAGTCCGTCACTTAACCTGCAATTACTTGCTATATGAGGACGGGTTGGGGCTTGCGGTCCCATTAGACACGTTTGTCCTGGGACACTTCCATTATTCATCTTCAAGTTAGTGGTTGACAGTGTTGCTTAGATGTAAGACAAAAAAGATACAAATATTGATAATGTGAGATATTTGGTGTTTTAGAAATATATTAAACACTGAAACATCAGAAGCCAGATATTCCTTTCCCAGTTAATCCTTCTTCAATGCTCATATTCATCTGTCTCTGCTGTTCACTATGCCACTTTTACATTAGAAGAGGGATTAACACCTTTTATCTTGAGATGTTTTCGCAGCATTAATCCAACATAACAGCAGATGGATTTTTCAGATTCCTCCCATCTCCTCCCCCACTGATACACCGAGATCAGTATTCAGTGATTTGTACATGTCAAAGCATAAATTTGCTCCTTTAAGACAGCAAATTGTCCCAAAAGGTTATTAGCATCGACGCGTTACAGTGGCTGTGGCATGCTGATTAAGCTTATATAAAAGTGTGTATTTAGAGCCCCAAGGTACAGCAAGAAAACACTTTTATCACAACTTAGTCAATTCTTTCTGATCATCTTGTTTTCAGATTTGTGTGCACTGCAATGAAAAACGGAAGTGGGGGCGGTCCATACCTGGCTGTCGTGTATTTGGATTTGATAACCGTCGCAGCCGAAGGCGCAGTGAGTGATGTCTGTCTGAGAGGGTCGGTGCAGAGGGACTGAGCGGTCACTACATTGTGCATTTGTGCTGTGCAAGGGCACTGTCCTGCCCAGACCAGACCATGTGGCTGGCTACGTTTAAAGACCATCTGTTGCCCGCACACCTGCTACATCATCAAGGGACTGTAACCATCACCCACTGTGCTCTTCTTTGGTGGATATTATGTTCCTGCTGGTCATTCACCAAGGCAACAAGCCAGAAATTCTATCCGACCGTGACCACCCAGTTTGGGAAACTGCGAGGCCTCAGGGTTCCTGTGCCCAGCGAGGTGCTCCGGCCCGTTGATCAGTATCTGGGGGTCCCCTATGCTGCGCCGCCCGTGGGCGAGAAACGCTTCATGCCCCCCGACCAGCCCTCCTCTTGGTCAGGTATCAAGAATGCTACCCACTTCATGCCTGTGTGCCCTCAGAACATCCACAACACCGTACCGGAGATCATGATGCCCATATGGTTCACCTATAACCTGGACACAGTAGCCACATACATTCAGGATCAGAGCGAGGACTGTTTATTTCTAAACATCTACGCTCCGACAGAGGATGGTGAGTTGGTGTGGTAAAATGGACAACAATAACTATCCATTTCTACCAATCATTATTATCCGTGTCGTCCTGTTATCCTCATAAAGCGTGTGTGCGACCACTTCTCATTTCATCGCTGCCACCAAGTGCTGATTTACCATCCAAAGCAATGCCATTGTTGTTTCACTTGTTGCAGTCATATTCCATATGAAACAACAGTCATTTCTCCATTAATAAGTAGGAATTTATTCATATATTGGTAGTTGTGGCAGCTGGAGATACCCTGAGGTCACTGAATGTGTATGGATACACACAGACTCACCGAAACAAAGAAATTATTTTCAGCATTTAAAAAGGATGAGCCCATAGCATTATTTGTCTGTCACCGCTGAGGATCAAAGGTAATCCTGAAGAATCACTTAGCAGATCTAGTAAAGCTAGTTGTTGTCCATGTTTGGGGGAAAAAATATGATATAATATTTCTAATAGAATATGTTAAGAATAGATTACCTCCCTCATAAGCATTCAGTATAACACAAAACATTCAGCATTCAAAGTTGGACCGTGTTCAGCTTTTGTATGTAACCTGCCACTCTTTGGCAGACTTTTCCATGGTAGCGTAGCAACGGATAAACAGCCTGCTTGAGAGGTAGCTGTCCAAAATGGTGCAGCCCATGTTTTATAAAGCTCCTGGTCTGAGTGCTGCTGCCGAAAGGCTTCCTTACCCGCCACACAAACAGGTTAATTAAATCTCACACTTGCATTCACATTTTAAAGGAAGGAACATAACCCATCGACTCTATACATTTTTTATTTCTTTGGAGATTTCTTTCTTTCTTTATGTCATTGTTTATTTAAAATGCACCTCGGGCATTACTTTATTATTTGTTTCACTGATGTGAAACCTTTGCTTCTTTCATTTTTATAGATCTCCAGTAGTCTTTTTGACATGCCAAACTAAAAAGTGGTTTATTGAGATTCCCACTATTTAATGTTAATTTGTTTTTGTGGCTTGTTACCTGCTCAGTCAGAGTTTATTAGTCATTGATCAATAAACCATATACCTCATATCTTCAGTAACTATCCTGCAGTGGTTAACCTGAAGAATCAACATGACAGTTTGTTTGAAAATATAATTGTACAGCGAGATCCAATGAACCAAGAAAGATGTATTACTGCAGTCAAAGCTGAGGCAGCTGGATCAATATAACGACAGATAATAAACCATTCAAAGGAAACAGTGTGTCTCTGCATGTGTGTGGGCGCAGACACACACTGTGTCATTTCCTACAAATATCTAACAATAATTGGTTTACTCGATGGAAACAGAATTACAAACCCTGATTATTTTGTAACTTATAATGTAATTGTGTCACACATCTCTAGATTTTGCATCTACATTTAGTCAGAAAGCAATTGCAGGTAAAAGTGCAACATGCCTATAATGTCTGGATCTTTTGTCTCCTGATTCTGTCAGTTTGATTGGACCGTATATATAAAAATAAGAGGCACAGTCAACCGTGATGTTTTGAATTTTGTACTTTTTTTTCCTCATGTGAATCCCAGGGAGCCAACACAAGAAAAAGGGGGCGGCTTTCTCACATGCTGAGACTCATATATCTGAAGGTATTTTTTAAGAGCTCAAAGTCTTGATGCATGGATTCTTTTAGCTTGAGTTTGGTGGATGAAGTTACAATTCTTAGTTTTTCTTCTTGCCTGAAGAACAGTAGGAGTTCTTTTTATCTGATTTATGATTACATACGTTTTCTGTTGAATTGAGCTTTCGGTAAGAGCTACATCGCTGCTGCCATGCACATTGATTGCATTATCTACTTATCTGTCTGACAGTCTCTTTTAAAGACAGTCGTTGGTCAATGTAACAAATTTGTGTCCAAAGCATGAAGCGTAGATTTTTATTGCAAAAATTAAGTTTCTATTTTAGCTCGTACTAGTAGATAACAAGAGCTCGGTGCAGTGTGGGACTTATAAGTCCAAGTCTACACATATAAAACATTTTTTTTTTTGCTTGTGCATGCATATTATATGTGGAACTGTGAAATGACACCATTACAGAATATTCTTCTCCACTGACATCGAACCACAAGTAAAATCAATGGATTTTCTTCTCTTTCTTCCTCTCATCAAAACATTTCCGATACGTTACCGAGGCAAAGCATGCTCGGTCGGACTGTAAAATCTCTTGTTAATTACAGTTGACTCTTTGATTCATAAACCCCTCGTCAGAGTGTATTTACCATGCATTTTCTAAATGTCATTACAGCTTACAAACCACAAGCATACCACTGCTTCGCACATTTTCTAAGCTGTCTTTACTCATACCTCATACTGAAAAGTTGATATAACGTTTTAATAACAGTGTTTCATTACTATTGCCTCGGCCGTTGTTTGCTCAGCATATCTGTGTGTGTGTTGCAGATATAAGGGACTCCGAAGCTCGACCTGTGATGGTTTACATCCATGGAGGCTCCTATATGGAGGGCACCGGGAACATGATGGACGGCAGCGTGCTGGCCAGTTATGGGAATGTTGTTGTCGTCACGCTCAACTACAGAATCGGAATATTAGGTGATGACAACAAGTCTGTGTGGCAACTTTTAATGGTATTTCAAATGGGATATTTAGTTTAATGTGGGATAATAAACATAATGCTCATTAATTCCCACTTGTGTTGCTGTTATAACCTATAAAAAGAAGACATGAGAGAAAAATACAAAGCAGTTTAAGAGAATATAGGCAACGGGGATCTCGGTAGCATGGCATAGCTTGATTTGCATAAATATATTGTCCTCAGAGGAAAAGTGTTGCAAATACTTATCATGGTCTGTCCTTGTTGCACACAAGCTGTTTGGACTCATTCTGAAAACGCAATTCATCTTCCTTTAGATAGAGGTATCTAATCTGTGCAAGATCATCAGCCTTTGCAATTCTTGAAGGAAAAATGATTAAAACACAGTATGGAGCAATGCAGCGTTCACAAGCATTCACAAAGTCAAGAGTTTCCCCTGTGTTTAACATTCAAAACAGTACGTTGTTTAGATGAGACAAGGGAATAAGTAATAGGATCAATTGTAAGACCACGGTGACCTCTCTGTGGTTTTATGAAATTCATGTAGAGAACTAGGCAAAAGATTTATGCACATTGAATTTTATGAAGTCACAAGCGAGGAGAGAATTCAGATTCACAGAGCCTGATCACTTCCGGAGGGGCGCCGCTGCTTGGAGACTATTACGAGGAGTTGACTAAAGTAGTCAAGACACTGTGGGAGAGAGCGAAGGAATATTTGCAACTGAGGGGAAACGGTGTCGGCTCACTCAGATGCCCTGCTGGGCTACAACTTTAGATCAAAGCTGTGACATACACTGTAGATCTCTACTTCAGAACTGGCTCTGATGTCTTTCTGTGTACTTCAGGCTTCCTCAGTACTGGTGACCAGGCAGCAAAAGGAAACTATGGACTCCTGGACCAGATTCAAGCTCTCCGTTGGATCAGTAAGAATATCGGTTACTTTGGAGGAGACCCGGGTCGCATCACAGTTTTTGGATCTGGAATCGGTGCTTCCTGTGTCAGTCTGCTAACTCTGTCCCACCACTCAGAAGGTAAGAACCACCGTCTCAGTTATCTCTGACTTTGATCAATACAGGTTTGCTCAGTTATTAATGCCATCACTTATAAAAAGCAACGTCAAAATCCACAAACTTAACATTGCATTCATGTTAATTTCTTATCTTGAAGATGCCAGTTACTTTTGGAACAATCATTTTTAATCTTTTTGGAATTTTGTTCTTTGTTTCAAGCTCAGCTCTAAATGGTCTGTCAGGGAGATGAAGTGTTCTGACATGGTAGTGTAGGGTAAAGGGGGTATTCGTTAAGTAAGTGATTGCTTTTGTTTCCCTCTACTCAATCTAATCAGCCTAAAAGCTTTGCCTCTTAAAATGGGAAGCTCTTAAAGAAGCCTACTGGCATTATAAAGTTTCCCCCACGCCATCACGTTCACCTGTGTCCATCACTTTTTACCATTCTATCTGACTAATATTTATATCTTTCAGCGACCGAATTGTTTTACCCTCATTTACTCAGCTACATACAGTGTGTATAGTGGAAAGTTTCTGAGCTTTACAAAAAAATACAAAAAAACAAACAAACACCATCTTCCTTTTCATTGGCGTTCTGTATTTGCAAAGCCTTGATTGAAGACACTGTTTACCAAAGACAAGGCTGGTGTGAGAATGAAGCAGGACCAAAAAGAGAGAGACCACATTCTTTAGATATTTTCTTAATTCGCCCCCCCATACACACATTTATTGGCAATGCTTTAATTGAAAATGTCATATTCTAGTCCAGCTTCAACTACAAATCCATGCTATCAACATTATTATTTTTGAAATGACAATATAAATCAACATGAATTCAATTAAAATACCTGTTTAAAGAGTATAAATTACCCACAGGAAACCGGTATTTGTTATCCACTGACAAGAAAAACTGTTTTAATCTACTTTTCCTTTTAGTGGATATCATGCCATTTGGTAAACACTTATCCAAAGCTCCTTGCAAGAATCAAAGGGGCGTATTTCAATATGGGTGGCCCACAGGGAATTGAACCTCTTATCTTTGCCGTATTATTGCCCCGACCGTCGCATTGATGCTGGACAGAAACACAAGGGCACAAACTGTGTGTTTTCGTCAATGCCAGGGAGGCTGCGGCAACTGTCCTTTGTGAGCTTTGTATTTGATGCCCTAGCTCGGCTGCAGCGAATGCACAAAGACCTCCGGCTGTCTTTGAAGTAGACTAGCTGCTGCCCTAAAGAAATTTAAATAAATGACAGCAAGGCAAGAGAAAGTGACACTGTCCCCGCACTCTTTTTCAAGCGACGGCTATGCCTTAACCTCAGCAGAGTATTTTTTGACTTGGTACATATCACTTGTCATTTTTAGGTGGTAGATACAAAATCCCCAGAGACAGAGGTGACGCACTGCATATAAACAATTCAACAGAGCATTGTGTTTACTGTATCAACATTGAAGGATCAGGGTTACTGCATATTCATCTCCCCGCACAGCCCCTCCGCTGCACACTTGGCATCAGGAGTCTATACGAAGCTATGCAGCTTGTTAGACACATAGTATTAACGATTATACGGTTGCAGTACGCGTGCGAATAATTGGCGTCGAAAGCCTCCTCCACTGAAACAATGCTGCCAATTGATCATTAATTTGACTTGTGTTCACTGTCATCCGCATATAGTAATGACACCACGAAAAACAAATAAGGGGATCAACAGAGAGAAGCAAGTATTTTTTTTAATCATTATAATAACAATGGAACGGGACAACATCCTATTAGAACCTCATTTCTTCCACCAGCTGCTTTACAGAGCAGCTTCTCATCAGCAAGGCTCAATCTGGCTTTTTCACTCTCTTTCACTCTAATGCTTTATCTCCCTGGCTAATATTCAAAGTACATCACAAGCGGGCTTGTTTGCTTTTATCTACCTAAATGTTGTGTGTCAACAAACCTTGGATTTAGTTACCAGCCGTGACAGCGACCCTGGTATTGTTTTCACCATGTGTGTGTGTGTGTGTGTGTGTGTGTGTGTGTGTGTGTGTGTGTGTGTGTGTGTGTGTGTGTGTGTGTGTGTGTGTGTATGTGTCTGTATGTGTCATCATTGCAAAAGTGGTCCTGGAGACACCTACTGTAGCGGGAACTACTACAACGGCGGTTTTGAGTAGGCCTACTTTGCCAGGTGTTTATATGTCTGTTGACAGATGTTGTCACTGCGATAGCATCGCAACCGTGCAAGGTGCCATCACGAAACTTTACAAATCTGTTGTTGAGATCAATAGGGAGGATGACTTTGAAGATGGGAGTGGTACAAGCAAGGGGGCCGGAAGTAGGGGGTAGAAAGCGGGGCTCAATTTGGCCTGAAGGCTGGTGTGATATCTAGTTGTAATTAGCAATTTGTGCAAAATGGATCATGTCAAAAATGCCCTTAAGGTTGCTGAAAAAGAGAAAAAGAATACTAATACTAACCACTGTTCTCTGTGCTTCTGTTGTCTTCTGTGTCTTTCTGTTGTGAATTTTGTGTCCCAAGGTTTGTTCCACAGAGCCATCATCCAAAGCGGTTCAGCCCTGTCCAGCTGGGCTGTCAACTACCAACCAGTCAAGTACACCCGCATGCTGGCCGAGAGGGTCGGCTGCAACGTGCTGGACACTGTGGACATGGTCTCCTGCCTGCAGAAGAAGAGTGCAAGGGAGCTGGTGGAGCAAGACATCCAGCCCGCCCGATACCGCGTGGCTTTCGGTCCTGTCATTGACGGAGATGTCATCCCGGATGACCCGGAGATCCTGATGGAGCAGGGCGAGTTCCTCAACTATGATATAATGCTGGGTGTCAATCAGGGAGAAGGGCTGCGCTTTGTGGAGAACGTGATGGATCTGGAAGACGGCGTGTCTGGCAATGACTTTGACTTTGCAGTGTCAGACTTTGTGGACAGTCTGTATGGCTACCCGGAAGGGAAGGACACACTGAGGGAGACAATAAAATTCATGTACACAGACTGGGCCGACAAGGACAACCCGGAGACCAGGAGGAAGACCTTGGTGGCCCTCTTCACCGACCACCAGTGGGTGGAGCCCTCAGTAGTGACGGCTGACCTACACGCCCGCTATGGCTCGCCTACATACTTCTACGCCTTCTACCACCACTGCCAGAGCCTCATGAAGCCAGTGTGGTCAGACTCAGCGCACGGAGATGAGGTGCCTTATGTGTTTGGCATCCCCATGGTGGGCCCAACTGACCTGTTCCCCTGCAACTTCTCCAGGAACGACATCATGCTCAGCGCTGTGGTTATGACTTATTGGACCAACTTCGCCAAGAGTGGGTGAGTAAGAGCAAATCCAGTTACAAACCAAAGTACATGTTAACATTAATTTGGCTTCTTTACATATAGTTGCAGCGCATTCAGTATCCCATTTTACACTCCTTTCGTGGCCTATGGTATAACATAGATGACCTTCCTTGTGCTGCAGACTTTATGTGTGTTGAGATGTTCAACCTCTAACTTCGGCTACATTCGCCCTTCCTTTATCACGCTGATTAAAGGAAGCAAGATTCAGCCTTAATTAAGTGTAGCCCGAACTCCCACTGCCATGTCGTCCAGCCTTTATCTACTGTTCTCCTTTGCTCGTTCACAAGAACACTCCCATGGAACGCGTTGCTACAGTTTTCATCAATTAATATGAATTCCTTAACATCGAAAATCTATAAATAATCTATCATTAATGGTCACTTCTTACTGTAAATTAGGTCTGCTTTACACTCATAACATTTGCATTCACTGGATATTTAATTGTGTACACTACCAGCAAAATGCTAAAAAATGTGGTGATGCTTAACTGCGCAGTCACTTTAAATGAGCACACACCATCTAATCTAATGAAAGCTGTGTCTTTTGAAATGCCATGTTGTCACTATTTTAAAGCTTCCTTATAAACTCTCTTTACGCACATGACAAAGTTGCATCACTTCGGGCAGACTTCCTGAAGGTGACGGATCTCAAAATTTACAGTTTAATTCACATAAATGTTTAAAGCAGTCACTCACTGTCTGACAAAAAGGTTACGTTGAAGAGAAAATTTGAGAAGGCTGTTAAGATGTACGCCATAAAGCAAGGCACTTTCTAGTAGGATTGGCAGAAATAATCAGTAAAGAAACATGTATATACTCCATGGTTGCTTGCAATACTCAATAGTGTTATACTGGAACCAAATGTTGTTGCCTTTAAGGTACTGTATATAGATTTGAGTATGAAGTTACTGATTATCATCATTATCATTAGAAGCACTGACATTTCAAAGTATTTCCAGGATGAAAGGAGACGTTTTCAGCTTGTGAAAGTTTTCCAGTTTCCTTCCGTTGACCTGCACCAACAGTGACTCAGCACTTAAAAAACATGCTTATGAAAGTGCAGCTTCTGCACCTACTGACAGCTTATTTTGCAATTTGTCATACAGAGGCACAGTTTTGCGTGTCTGTGAAGATAAGAGAGTTGCACTGTAGTGGAGGACTCCACTGCTGCTGCCCTGCTGGAGTCTTCCTGCATACTGAACGCACAGCAGCAACGAGTCTTAGCGGATGATGACTAGCAGTAGGAGGAAGCACAGCACAGGTCACCGTAGGCTGCTGTTTTTACTGTGTAGGAATGAGGGAATGCTGAGCCCTTGAGGAGAGATGGTGATATTACATTGTGTTGACTTATGTCGATGAAGTTCTTCTTATTTTTTACAATTTAACAAACAGGCCTTTTGTTTTGCATTTGTAATGGCAACATTGCATTTATACCAGCAACGGCTGAGCTACGGAGTCAAAATCATTATCACAGTATGAATGAGGATATTTTCCCTATAATGATATCCATTATGGTATGGCAAATGTAAGCAAAATGTGAAATATCCAAACTAATGCTCAAAGCAAAAACATCTTTTGTTCTAAATCATTCATTTGGACAAAAAGGTTTCTAGAGCGATAACTTGATAATTATCATTACAATATGATTATATTCTGAATGCTGAATTATTGCCAAACCGTAATACTAACATTTAGCTTTCTTCCATCGCATCTATTTCTTATGACTCAAGTTTTCTGTCTTAATGTGTCTGCAGGGATCCTAACAAACCAGTGCCACAGGACACCAAGTTCATCCACACCAAGGCCAATCGCTTCGAGGAGGTGGCCTGGTCTAAGTACGACCCCTACGACCAGCTGTACTTGCACATTGGCCTGAAGCCTCGTATCCGTGACCACTACCGCGCCACCAAGGTGGCCTTCTGGAAACACCTGGTGCCCCACCTCTACAACCTCCATGACATGTTCCATTACTCCTCCACCACCACCAAGGTCACCCCACTGGATTCCACCCAGGCCAACGGTAAGAAGTCTGGCAGCACCGGTCGTCCTCCCGTATCCACTGCCCACAAAGACGGCGAAGCGGGGAGGGAGATGGGCCCTCTGATCATGCCGAACCCGAGAGATTACTCCACAGAGCTCAGCGTCACCATTGCTGTGGGAGCGTCACTGCTCTTCCTCAACGTCCTGGCCTTCGCCGCTCTGTACTACCGCAAGGACAAGCGCAGTCGGCAGGACAGGTCCCAGCAGCCCAGTCCCCAGCGTGATAGCAAAGGCAACAATGTGAACCACACCACCACTATAGACGAGACCCTGTCCCAGCAAAGGAACCAGTGTGAGGCCCTTCACAATCCTCTTCACGTCTCGCCCAGCATGGACTACTCACTGAGCCAGCGCCGTTCCCCTGACGACATCCCTCTGATGACCCCCAACAACATCACCATGATCCCCAACTCCCTGATGGGCCTCTCCAACATGAGTCCATACAGCACCTTCCCAGCTGGTTACAGCTCTGCAGGCCTGCCCAGCACCCACTCTACCACTCGGGTATAGCCTGGCAGGAGTTGAGGGAAGGTGGGGAGGAGAAGCGTGATGTACATAAAACATGGAAATGTAAAGTTATATTTAGGATGTGTAGGTAAAATAGGATTGAATATGTTCGTTCTGTCTTTTCCAAAGGTGTACAACCGCCAACATTCTGCCTTTGCGCTCTCATAATAGGAAGTCTAACTGCAGAGTCATTTTATAATACTCATTTTCAAAGGCAGACAAAAACAAAAAGCGCATTTCATTTTCCACTTTAGCTTTTTTGGAACTTTTCCTAGCAAGAACTTAGTATAATGTTTCTACAGTTGGATTTGTATGGGAAGCTTTTTCTTACTCTGTGATATCTATTTTGATCTCGTGGAACGAAGTGACATTATAACTCGTGGTGGACAGAGATGAGATCTGGTAAAAGCTGAAAAGCCGTATTATTATTATTATTATTATTATTATTATCAAGCTATTTTATACATATTTCTCATGGTGCATTGCTTATTATGGAAATGTATTTTTACTGTAATTACTTTAAAATGCCTAGTAACTCGCTCACATTACTGTGGAATCGTAACAACAATGGATGGAAATTTTACTCAAATACAGGTCTCACATGTGGAAAAAATGTCCAGTTTATCCAAAAATATTTCTATCTGGTAGTGCAACACTTCTGTGTGTTTGGGTGTGTGGGTGTGTGCTGAGAAGTGCGCTACAAAAAATGTAAATTAGGCATTGTTTGAAATTAACCATTCAATTTGTAGTGTTGTGTAATCTATTGTAGTCTATTTGAGTATCCTTGCTATATTTTTATTTCACGTGTCTACAATTTTGCTTTATGCATTGTAGGAATATAACTTCTGCTTTACTATAAAAAGAGAATTGCTAAAAATGTGCTTTCCCACTCCAACCAACTCATGGTTCTTTTGGCTTGGCTTCTTTGTACAGAATCATCTTAGATCAACATTTCATTTGTTGTTTGTTTATGAATACTGTAAGGTCTTCAGAAAGATAACTGTAATTACATTGTAATTGTATGTATACCAACTCTATTATTCACATTTAAAAAAGAGTTTGATGAAACTTGCAGATTATTGCGCCTACTCCAAGTGGTTTGGACCCCGTGCGTACCAAGATATATCCAGGGGTCAGTCTTTACTGAATGGACATGATGGACATTAAGCTTTGAGATTTGATTTCTTTGAACCTATCATAATGTTGTTTAATCTAAATGAGACGACTATTAAAAGATTTTTGGAACTAAAAATAAGTCTTGTCCAAAATTGGGATTTTAACGAGTCCTTAAAAGTCTACAGTGTTTAAAGGGATACTCATAACCGTGTAAAATGTAGTCCAAAAGCTATACAGTGCCTGGGTCGGTGTTAGAGTTGAGGTTAAATTAGCCCCCATTTATGCATCTTAAGTATGCTAATGCATGAGAATTAAACATCAAAGACTGTTTACAATTCATGGAGAGTACGATTGCATTTGTAAAATATGTTGCATCAAGCTGTGTGTGGATAAAAAAAACTCATGCTAGGTTCACACTATGAGCAACAAAAGCAACAAAATGGCCAAGTGTGGCCGGCTACATTGTAGTAACAGCAGGCACTGGGAACTGGCTAACGGCTTTTTTTTTTTTTTTTTTAGATGGAACAGAACAGGGTAAAACAAAAACATATGATCGGTTGCCGCTTCATTGGAGCGCCAAAAACATTTAGGTCAGCTTGATTTGTAGCGCGTCACGCCGTGTCGGGCACCAGTTTGTAGCTTCATGTCACTGGCTTCCATTAAATGACTTGTTGAATGTCGCTGTGTCGCTCGTAGTGTGAACGAAGCATTACAAATCTGAGCTGAAGACTATAACTTAGAAATCTGTGGGTTGTAAGGTTAGCTTAGCAGACCTCTGGCACCTGCTCCTCGTCTGCATGAGACTAGCAGTGACTCAAGGCTACATGAGCTGCAACTAGCGCCCACACATTTTTCACTGAACTGTCTGCGGTCAAGTGGCATTGTTGGTAATGTAGGCACCAGGTTTTGAGAAAATGGAAGAATGCATGGAATAAAAAAAGATATGTCTGATTCAGTTAACTGTCCATCACGAATCTGACAATGTTACCGGAGTGCAATGCTAAAAAAGCGGAGCACTCTTTTAATGAATGAGGTTGGGTTTTTTTTCGGGGAATAAAGTGGAGTTGGATCAGGTTTAGTTTAGGGTCAGGGTTAGAACGAGACTATGTAACTTTTGAAAAGAGCTGTTATACATTCTTCCTGTTACAAATTTAACTGATAAGCAATAAAATAAAACTTTGATCAATTCCATAAGGGTCTGGTATGCTCATATTAGCTGCCTTTTCAAAGTATAATGTTATGTTACTAACATTACTGAGTCTGTTTGCTGACTCAGTAATGCTTTTGTTACGCTACGTTTTACCATTTATCATTACTGCATGTAGTTTCACGTTTATATAGCCTTGTTTTAAGGCTATCAGAGAATGACTTCACTTTCCAAACCTCACTCTTTCTTTGCATGTTTTCATTGAGTTTCTCAGCCATAATTGCTCATCAGATACAATCTCATGTTTATCTATCTCCAGCAATAGCACGGTCCTCTTTTTCCATCTTTCCTTAATCTTCCACTTGTGCCTCTAACTGCTGTTGCTCTGGTCCTCCTGCAGTTTTAGGGAAAATCTTTAAAAATGTTGGAACACACACAGCGCCTGGTTGCAGTTTCCCCAGGCTTCAAACACACAGCCAGCAGAGTCTGAGATAAGCAAGAAAGACAATCAAACACGCGAGCAAATAAACACCCTGTTGGAGAACACAGCTCAGTCCTCCCTTTGCTTCGTCTTGCCGTAAAACAAATAATTTAAGCACTCCCGGGAGGTCATCGCCACTGAACTCACTTCTGACTGAGCGTGTTTTTGTCCTCCAAGTTCTTGTTTGTTTGTTTGGTGCCTGTTTGTTCGTTTTGTCACAAGATAACACACATTACCATAACAGGGATAGAAGGTGGTGCAAATATTTTACAGCCCCCCCCCCCCCTGTATCAACACATGCATGCAGTGCATAAATATTGGTAGTGTGAGGAATTTAAGTTTTAAAGCGCTCCTGATTATGGATATTATGTTAGTGTATTTACGTGTAGGAGTTTAAACTAAGGAGTGTGTTTGAGTGTCTGTGTGATCAGGTTTGAAGAATGTGCTGGAGCGGGGCTTGGGCGAAAGTGGCTGCTTGAGGTGTTGGAGTATGACAATAGGTCAAGAGCCAAGGATGGGCGTGTTGGACTTCAGCTAATCAATGAGCTGATGGATGGGCTGAGAAATGTAACTTTGGGGGGATTTCAGTCTCTCTGCTGGCCATCGAACAGGCATACCAGCCTGTTGGCTGGCTCGGATTGGATCTCACATTTCATGGAATTTATATGTTTGTTTTGTTATTAATAGTGTGTTCAGTTTGCAACTGTGTAGCTTCTGTAGTTATTAAATATCTTTTGATTTGATTATAACCTGCACCAGCTGTCTTTTTGGCCCTGCCAGGACGACACAGCACATGGGGAGGGCCGGCCTTTCTCAAAAGTTCAAACCCTAACAAAAATTGGCAAACCACGAAGGAACAAAACTGGACTGTGTGAGGTATGGAGGCACATTTGCAAACTGAATACAAATATTTGTGTATGATGTTAAATTGGTATTCTAAACGAGAAGTTTGGATGAGTTGGTAACTTTGAACTTTTGACTGTGTAGTTCAAGCGAGATAATCAGAGCGTTGAGTGAGCTAGGTGGACTGAATTTGCATAGCGAGGTAGCGATTTGAGTAAGCGACGGCTCTCTTATGGTCTTGCATGGCGTTTTCGGGTCTAGAAAACTAAACGACTTAGTAGAGTTTAAAAGTAGCCGAGTTACGCTGTCGAAAATCGAGCGTTCCTACGACTGAGGAGACTGGTTGTCGCGGAGTGGCTTGCTGGTTTTGACTTGAGTTAACGGGAGTGAATTACATGCAGAGATGGGCAAAAATACATCAAAATGTATTTTGATACAAAATACAAAATACCCCTCAAATAAATGTATTAAAATAAAATACAAAATACTGGTGCCAGAAAATGTAACAAAATACAATACATGTATTTTGTATTTAAAATATAGGAAATACTTTTTTCTGGATTTTCCGTTTTCTCACATTTGGTATAGCAGAGCATTCAGGTTTAGGCTATATAATGTACACAAAGCTCTGGTGAACCCCACAAAAAGGAAGAACAGTCACAGAATGTCAGTGTAACTAAGCAAAGCTATTAAAAGACAACAACTTGATTGATTATTAGGGGTGTAACGATACGCGTATTCGTATTGAACCGTTCGGTACGAGGCTCACGGTTCGGTACGCATGCCGAACCGAACGAACCGTTCATACGTTTTTTTTTTTTTTTTTTTTTTTTTTTTTTTTTTTTTTTTTTTTAAGGGGGCGACCGTGGCTCCCTGGGTTAAGAGGGTTGTCTGGTAACCGCAAGGTCGAAGGTTCAATCCTTGACTGGGCCGTGTCATGTGTCGAAGTGTCCCTGAGCAAGACACTGTACCCCTAGCTCCCCGGGTGCCTGTCATTGGCAGCCCACTGCTCCCTATATACAGGGATGGGTCAAATGCAGAGAAAAATGTCCCCCATAAAGGGATAAATATAGTGTATATTTTTTAGTTTTTTGTTTTTTTTTAGTGCATTTGGAAATGCAGAAGCTTAAATTGTGGGAAATATTATGTTTTCGGTGGAGCCACTGTTCTCAAACTGGCAACACACATGACGTAACAGACAGCGTGCTCTCTGACACGCCCACCACCAAAGAAACACTTCCTACTCCAGTCGGCACTTTGCGCTGTGAGACACGCTACACGAAGCTAACGTTAGCTCGGTGCAACATGGCTAGTAATAGACCAGGAATAAAAGATCCTCCAACGGCCTACAGGTCTGGTGTTTGGAGCCACTTTGGTTTCTCTGTGAACTATGAGGGCGATGGTGAGAGAGTGGTGGATAAAAAATCAACGCGATCAACAAGCGATCACCACGGTGGTTGGTACATTTATAGCCGCGGACATGAGACCCGACTCTGTCGTGTAAAACGCTTTATGAACCTGCTGAATGTTATTGAGCCCGTTACACTACTCCTTCACGAGCCCATTTCAGCCAAACCGTAATTTCCGCTTTGTACAAGAAAACTACTACATTAACGTTACATTTTTTAAGGAGCAGTTTTAGTTTTTTATGCTTATGTGTTGCTAAGAAGACACCCCAGAAGATGGGTCACTCAGGTATAGATCCATCATTGTTCAAAGTCAAAGAATAGCTTTATGATGTTAGTTTTAATGAATAAATATATTTTAAAATCAAGTACGTTTCTCTGGCATTTATAGTTTTCTACTGTATTGAAAACGTACCGAAACGTACCGAACCGTGGCTCCACTGTACCGTACCGAACCGAACCGTGACTTTTGTGAACCGTTACACCCCTATTGATTATGTATATATATATTTGTATTAATGGGACTTAACAGCCCATAAACTTTGGCTTTGTATCAACAAGAAAATATTCATCACATATGAATAGCATCACACATTAGGCCTATGTATACTATAAAAGCAAAATATAGAATTAAAACTAGTTGTACACAGGTAAAGAGCCTAAATAAATTACTGTACATCAAGTTCTGCACAGAAAAATGAATACAAATAAAAGGTAAATAGTAATTCAATACAAAAGTGAACAGGTACTTAACAAGTGAGTAGCCTACTTACTTCTCTTTTACTGTACCTTGGCCAGTGCGCACTAGCGTAGACAGCATGCTAGCGTCATTAGCATGTTAGCATCGATCGCTAGCTTGATATTATAACCATCACCATGTATATACAATAGGCTATGTAGCCAGACCCAGACATAAATTATACATCAAGCTAGTTGACATCTGTCACACTCAGATAAAATATTTACCTTGACAGACAATCCGTTGAACTTGAAGATCTGAAGACTGAACTCGTGAACTGTTTTTTGATTCGTGGAGAAAGTATTTTGAGTATTTTAAATACAAAATTACTCCACTCTAAAGTATTTTGTTACAAATTAGATTTTGTATCGGCCCTATCAAATACAAAGGACAAAATACTCAAAAGTAGGGCTGCAACTAACGATTATTTTAATAATCGATTAATCTGTCGATTATTTTTACGATTAATCGATGAATCGGATAAAAAAAAAAAAAGCATTAATTTCCAACCCTTTATTCAAAAACAGTATGCTTTACATCTGCCAATTATATCGGGTTTTTTTTAAATAAAGTGCACAAAAATATGTATATTTTTGTTTAAAGGGACCTCAGCTGTCAGGACAATAAATCATTTATAAAAAATAAAGAAAAATACAAATCAGAAAACTTAACAGGATTTGTTTGAACGTCAGAACTTGTTCTCTACACTACACTCACAGATGCACACACTCACACTCAGACACGCACACACACTCAAGTTCACTTGAAGCTTATTCATTAAATTATTACCATCATTGTAGTAAGTGCAAGTTAAGTTAATTTATACACCACATTTAAACACAGTTTAAGATGACCAAGTGCTATAAAAAAAATGTAAAAGTACAACACACACAAATATATTTGTCAACAATAACCGATATGGGACAAAGCACAGAATATATATACATGACAACAGATTGAAAAATGAATGGGCCAAAAAAGGCGAGTGAATAAAAACGTGTCTTTAGTCCTGCTTTACTACTGTTATTAACGAGCTAACGCTAACTTGTCATGCTTTGTCAAACTGGATAACGAGTAAACACCGGCACCAGAAGAGCTACTGCACGCCGGATACGCCCCGCCTACGGATCGCGCACCGTCAAACATCGTTACGGGTCTCTCCGGTGGTCTTTCCTCTACCTCCGCTCTGCTCTGCTCTGCTCTGCCCTCAACTCAACTTTTTTTTTTATACTCAAACATCTCCGCGACTTATTGAGTGGCGTAATAATCGCGCGACACAACGAATCGATAATGAAATTCGTTGCCAACTCTTTTAATAATCGAATTTTATCGATTTTATCGATTCGTTGTTGCAGCCCTACTCAAAAGTAATTGAAATACGTATTTCAAATACAAGTAATAGAAATACTGCCCATCTCTGATTACATGGTCCTTTGTAGCAGTTGTTTTTTGGCATAAGCGTTGTTGTGGAAATAGCGTTGTGAGGAGAGACGATTGTGAGAACGTACGGTGTGAATGAATTGTTTGAAGCCGGGGGCTGCAGGCAGCTCCGGTGTCTAACTTAAATAAATAGATAAAAGAGGCGATTATAGAAAAATAACCGGTGCATTGTTGAGGACAAGGCCCGGTCTAATTAAATAAAGAGTGTGTGGATGTTGCTGGCTTTTGCATTAAGATTACAGTTGATAGTGTGGTTAACTTGAAGAGGTTGGCCTAGCTTCGTCTGTTAGCTTAGCTGCTTTGTTAGCTACAAAGCTCATGTGGTAAGCACGTTCTTCGGGAGGAAAAATAGTAGAAGAAAAGAAAAAGAAGAAACAACTCCGCCACCTAGCGGTTGGAGGAGTAATTGCTTGATAATTACAGAATACTCCATTACCCAGAGTCCCGGAGGTGTAAATACTTTAGTTAATTTCCATTAACAGTTTTAGTTTTGATTCAACACTTTTGGTTTCCATTAATAGTTTTAATTTGAATTCGACATTTTAATATTGTTAGTTTGTTTCGTTTTTTTTATTTTTGTGTCAAAGTGGGATTTAAGGGTGGACTAAATTGGGGTTCCTTGAAAAGGGCAGTTTTGGCCTACGAAAAAATTGGATAAACTCGGAGAGTGCTTGGAGCAGAGAAAAAGGTGAAGCAGATAAAAATAATTGATGTCCAAGAGGGAAAGAAAGAAATGTAAACCGTTTAAAGCAGACTGGAAAGCATATATGGTATGTGGGGAGAGAGAGAGACACACCATGCATGCAGCAGCAGAAAGGGGGGGTCACACACACACACACACACACACACACACACACACACACACAGAAATCTAAGAATTGGATTGTACATTTTTTTATTTTATCTCTCAACATTGTACCCAACTACAGATTAATAAGACGTATTCTAACATTTACTGCTGAACTTTGGGTAGTTTTTGTTTTGTTTTGTTTATTTTTAGTCGAGGTACATGGTCGAGTGGATCCAGATCTGGGGATTCCGCTTCGCTGCCGTATGCTCCCCAGCCACAAACAACATGAACGACACCCACCACTCAACATGCCGAGGATGAAGAAGACGAACGAGACTCATCAAAATCTACAGTGTCAGCCCTGACTGAAGACTTTGACACACACCAACTGAAGACTTTAAAGAGGCTGCTCATTCTCCATAAACAAGGAGTGGGGGAAGGGCTCGCCAATCAGCCATCAGACTGGGGAGGGGCAGCAGGCAAGTGGAGTGGACCCTAGAGATGGACCAACGACGCACACACAATACAACACAGAGGGTGACTTAACTTTAGGTGACAAACTTGTACATTTAATACACACATTAGAAACTAGACAAACACCACTCACACCCACATAGCACCCACACACATGTATTAGAATTAAATTGAAGGATTTAGAAAGTTACAATAAGTCACGTTAACTATTAAGGTAAACATGTTTAGAATGTCACATGCAGGCTGATTCAATTCCCTGCACAGCACATAGGTTACGTGAACTAGATGAAAGGTTAGAGGAAGTATGATTTAGAGAAGGGAGAGAAGTGGAAATGTTATAATGGTATAATGAGAGTTTATTGGACAAAAAATACTGCTGCTGTCTCTGTTTCTCTGTCTCCTACACAATCTGAGTTGTAAAAGGGGGAGATTCCACATTTGTTCTGGTACGAGGCCCAGGAATGGTGGGAAGGACAAAGCGCTGGCAAGCTGAGCGGTGGCATGGACAGTTCCAGTTCTCCTCACCACCCACACGAGAACGAGCTACCTGAACAGTCACTGCACTCACAGACTCACCTGAACTTGTTGATAGTGATACACACCTACACGAGTGAAAAGCAAATTCACCACCGTTGGACGACGATGAAACACCCAGAACTATGTGGCCTTAGAGGCACAATGTGTTGTCTACTGTTTTTAGCATGTAAATTGTAACACCTATTCTTCTTACACATCATGATGACACCTATGTGTAAAGAATTATCTTTTTCCCTCCACAGCTTGTACTTATTTAGTAATGCTACACGAGAACTGTTAGAAATGCTTTTAAATGTATTAGCCTCATGAATTGTTAATGCAGATGTTCAAGTGGATTCCTGCAGAGATTAATTGACACTTAGTGAAACAAATATACAGGGCAACCAGTTATGAGTAGATGATGCATTGATAGATACAACTGTTTAATATACACACTGTGAACAGTGAGTAAGGGGGGAATTGTGAGGAATTTAAGTTTTAAAGCACTCCTGATTGTGGATATTATGTGTTACAGTGTATTTACGTGTAGGAGTTTAAACTAAGGAGTGGCTGCTTGAGGTGTTGGAGTAGGACAATAGGTCAAGAGCCAAGGATGGGCTTGTTGGACTTCAGCCAATCAATGAGCTGATGGATGGGCTGAGAAATGTAACTTTGGGAGAATTTCAGTCTCTCTGCTGGCCATCGAACAGGCATAACAGCCTGTTGGCTGGCTCGGATTGGATCTCACATTTCATGGAATTTATATGTTTGTTTTGTTATTATTAGTGTGTTCAGTTTGCAACTGTGTAGCTTCTGTAGTTATTAAATATCTTTTGATTTGATTATAACCTGCACCAGCTGTCTTTTTGGCCCTGCCTTGTCGAAGGACGACACAGCACATGGGGAGGGCCGGCCTTTCTCAAAAGTTCAAACCCTAACAGTAGATAGGAAATATCTATCACGCAGCAAACAATTATAAAAATGACTCAAAGATAGAGCACTGTGCCACATCACATATACGAACTGCACACACAGTCACATACATTGATGTATAGTATGCTCACATTGTAGTCACTGCTGTCCATGGTGCTGATCATGATATAGGTACAATTTTCTATGTGATTATGCTAAACATATATTGATATATGCACCATGATAGCATTTGCTACTTGCTCGGAGAGTAATGTGCTAGTTCAAAATCAGTTCATGAATTAACTAATAACTGTTAGGCCGTCTCATTAAGAGTTACCTAATAATTCATCATCTGAGCTGCTCGCATCCCCGACCACCATCTGCATCAGTTTTTGTGGAATATAGTTCATTCATAAATTAATGAATCGCTCTCTTCATGCCACCCAAGCCACCAATTCTCCAAAACTTGTCCTCCTAATCCTGTCCTTTAAATTGTCAAAATCATTGCTAATTCACATCTCAAAAGTAAAGCTGACAACCATTCTACACTCCCATGTACTGTACCGAGGTTAATTAATGCTACCCGTCTCTTTTCTCTTTCTCTCTCTCTCTCTCTCTCTCTCACATGTTTTTTCTCTGAGATTTCAAAGGCATCATTCCTCTCCGCTCTCTCACTTCCTGATCTCATTACTCCTTTCTACATACTAATTACTTCGTGTGTCATTATTCTGTTTTTCTTGGAGACAAAAGGCTACAGACTGTAAACTCACCCCAAGCAATTCACCAATCCACAAGGTTATTATTTTGTGAACAACTGTCACATCCCGGTCCCCTGTGTAAGTTAAGTTTTCTTATTTCTTCAGTATTTGTCTCATTTCCTGTTTTATTTCGGCACTTACTTGTCGTCTCTCTCGTTTCAGTGTCTTCACTTCCCGCCCTTGTGCGTTTCCCGCCTGTGTGATTAACGTCCCCGCCTTGATTGGCTTCACCTGCTCCTGATTACCCTTCCTCCCGTGTGTATTTAGTCCGTTCTCCCCTTTATCTGTTCTCTGTTCAAGAGTTAGTCTCTAGTGTTTGATCTGTTTTGGGATTTTTGGACTTAGACTCAGCCTTATGATTTGGTACTTTGGCCTGCTGACTTATCCCGTTTACCAAACCCTGCTTCAGTAAACTGTTTTTACTTACGACTGATCTGTCCCCCGAGTCTGCTTTTGAGTCCTTTTGCCAATTGGTTTAATATTGACACCATCTTAAGACGAGTGAATCCATGTTCAACAACAGATCAGTCGCTCAAATGTGATGATTTGCAAAGGGAGATGATTGTTATTATCTGGCCCAATTGGTGGTATGATGGTTGTCTGTAGCTCCCTTGTGGTTTTTAACATTTATGTCCATTTTGTCATGGGCTTCAAATGGGGAAGCAAAAATAGGATGAGGGACTTCTCCTAGAAAAAATAAAAAAATGGTGATTTCTCCTGCTCCACACTGGCTTCTTTGTACTGAACCCGGCTTTGACATCAACTGGGTCAAACATGAGGGAGGGAGGGAAGGAGGACAGCAGCTGGACCCGACCGTCAATGTCACCCTTGTTGGTCAACTTCATCGATGTCAGTCACCGGCGTTTCGATTTATTTCACTCTTTTGTCTGTGCGTACCTCTTATCACTGTGTGTTTCTCAGGACGCTGCTCTGAGGGCCCTCAGACCTGCTTGTTGTATCTTGCTGACATCTAGCATGTGCGTGTGCAGACAGACAACACATGCATGTTGACGATAAACAGATGAGCCAATAAAGGTTAATGAAATACAGCCTTCAAATCAACATGTGCAATAATTAAACACCTCTGAGGTTAAGACATGTAAAGATGTAAGGATAGCTGTGGTAGATCATTTGTATTGTATATATAAATAAAGAAAACTGTGCAACTTTGCACTTAAATATAGATTGGATGTATCAACTGATATCTTTGTAATCATTGTGTGTACGCAAAAACTCCCATTTCTACTAAATTACCCAATTTTTTTTGCGTAATCAAAAGAATTCAAGCAGCTCAAAAACAGTAAATATCACCAAATACCAAGAAACAAAACTCATAACAGAATTTATAACCCACTTTCTGGCCCCAGTTCTGAACCCATGGCTCCATAAATAATGACTGGCAGCTGAAATGGGTCTTTGTGACTTTAAGATGTGAGTCGGGGAGATGTGGTCTATCTATTGTTGATGAGACAAAAGCGCGAGTCAGATTCATATAGGAGTGGCGGGGAATAACTTCTCATATCCTCATATCACAGTCACAAAGCGACCCAGCAAAACTTCAATAACCCCCACACTTCTCTCTGGACATGGGTGAGTGCACAGAATCTTTAATAACTCTTATCATCTATTATTAATGTGATTTGAAAATGTAATAACTTACTAATGTTGCCTTTAATAAATCCTTTCTGTCCATGTTGCCCTTGTCCACTGTGGGCAAGATTTGCTGCAATTTAATCCTGTTTTTTCATTCAACAAATGTATTTTGAGATCCACAGATGGATCACTGATTTAGCACTGATTTACCCTTGTATTTAATATACTGTAATTTAATATGCAATGATGATTTCATAAGACTGAAAAGGAAGGCTCTGCTCAGGATTGCTTGCTTTTAAATAAAGACGGAACTCCTCGTTACCTCTTCTAACCCCTTTTAACCACAAACAATGAGTGGAATCAGAGTGGCTGACAGAGATGGGCATTGACTCTCAACATGCCACGGCCATGCCAGGTCAAAGAGGTGAAAAGAGGTCAGAAACTCCCACATGTGTCATGGGTATAAATTAACGGATTTCCATGAGAGCTGTGGACCCAAATAACCTCTGCTGACCATTCTTTTTCTCACTCACAAACTATCGCTCAAGCTCAGAAGATTTTAGTAGCTTTTTAAGTCGTGATTGGTGATCTGACATCTACTGTAAATGCCTTTTGCACTGAGTTGAAATAAAGGCCATGATGGCCTTTACCACTTTATCACTGTAGTCACAGTTGCAGGGCACAGCTGAAGCGTGGGCGTCTGCAGGCACTATCATTTTTGGGGCTCTAGCAGTCTTCCTGCTGTTACTATTTATACTTTTGTAGCAGTTTGTTGAACTCACAGCCTCTTCCAACTAAAATCCAATAATTTGTGAAAATGGCACGAGAGAGGATGGCGGTTTTATCCCAGACTAATAACTGCACGTGTGCTCTTATTTAATGTGTTTTATTGTAATGTTTGGTTTTGACCTAAAACCAAGACAATTTTATCCCAAGTAACAATAAAGTAACAATGAACTGAAATTATCAGAATGTTTTATCGCACTGAAATAGTTTGGCCACCTAAGAATTTCAAAATGTGTAGCGACAAAACTGAGTGGAGTTGTTGTTATTGTTGTTGTTGTTGCAGATATTAAAATATTGCCCCCCCCTCTCGTTCATTATGCTTCTACCCACTCTTTGAACACTTGAACCCAACCCCCGCCGGCATTGACACTCAGTGCCATGGTACCAGTCTCAGCCAGCTGTGGAGGGAGGATGGCCTGAGTAGTGATATTGACTGTGGTGTAGAGACGGTCCTGGTGACCCTTCTGCCAACACATACTACTGTGTGTGTGTGCGTGTGTGTGCGTGTGTGTGTGTGTGTGTGTGCGTGCGTGTGCGTGCGTGTGTGTGTGTGTGTGTTTTGTGGCACCATGGTCTTTGTTTATTTAACATCGCTGCCCTTTGTTCCTCCCTGATCATGGCAAAGACAATGGATATTGTATCTGCAGCCACAAAGAGAGGCTCTTTCTTTAGGCCCCTGAAGCCAGAGTTTCGCCACCATCTCTCTCTCTCGCCTGGTGACGTCTGTGACCGCTGGACAAAGAGGGCAGGACCAGAGTTAGTAAGGGCTGAGCTGTGAGGCGCTGGTACCAGCAGAGGAGCTTTAACATACAGATGAAGTCAGCGCAGAGACTTATTTTACTGTAGCAACAGCTTGTAGACAGCACTGTACATCACTGGTTGGCACTGGGATCTCTCTTGATTGTGGAGTACAGGATCAGAAGCAGCAAATGTTTCCGGTCAGGCAGCCTTGGCTTTGCAAAGCCTTAGGTGCTTCCCTCTATCCCATTTCTGCCAATGCATTTATTAACACTGGGAATATTTGCTACCTGCTTCAACAGAGAAGTGCATGAGGTTGTCGTGAAGTCAGTGGTGACTGCTTTTGTTCGGACGCTTAATTGGGAATCGCTGCTTGAACTCTTGTTTGTCACTAATTTTTTTTTTTTCTGTTGCTTTCTTGCCTGTTGCCGAGGTCTTGGTGTATGCTCATGGATTTGCAGACAGAGCGAGGCCTTTTTCATATCTCCCCCACAGGGTGAAAGAGTTCCCCACCGTGGTGTAGATGTGTTGTGTGGTTATATGTGCGGTGTGTGCCGCCTGTGTGCTGATATATTATGCCCCCTCAGGTTGTTATGATTGCTGTATCCGGTGCATTGGGGCAGTGCCCTACCCGTCCCTGGTGGCCACCCTGCTGTGCTATGCCGGCATGGCGTTATTTTGTGGCTGTGGGCATGAAGCGTTGTCCCAGACCGAGGTGCTCGTCGAGACTTACTTCGCCCGCAACGTCCAGGACTTTGTGGTCATGGCCTCCTTGTGAGTGATGCTTCAATGAATTCTCTTTATTGTGACTTTTGGCCTCTCAAGAATGGTTTCTTTTTGCTGTTTGACCTGACGTCTCTCCCTGTGACTGTCCCAGTATCAAATACTTCCAGTACGTGATCTATGGCCTGGCATCGTTTTTCTTCCTCTATGGTATCCTGCTGCTGGCCGAGGGTTTCTACACCACGAGCGCGGTCAAGCAGACGTTTGGAGAATTCAGGAGCACCCACTGTGGCCGCTGCCTCAGCCTGACGGTGAGAACAAGGAGATGGGATGGGAGGGGGAGTAAAGAGGGAGGGTAAATATGATGTCATTGTTAAGATGCTGAATGCTGGTTTTATTCTCGCTCCTAAGTTGAATGAAATGTTCTTTATTTCAGCGATTTCTACACAGATTCATAACTTATGGTTAATAGCTGAATTTAATGACAGCACATTCACTGAAACCTGGGCTCCTATACGCCACATCTCTGTGACCTGACGTCCTGCACTTTCTTATTTCGACAGTTTGTCATAGTGACGTACATCTTGGCTTTCATCTGGCTGGCAGTGTTTGCCTTCTCTGCTATCCCAGTCTTCTTCTTGTTCAACATGGAGCAGACCTGCCACAACATAAACCTCCTGGCTGAAACAACCCCCAGCATTAATCAGCACGGCTGGATTTGCATGGATGCCAGGCAGTATGGTGCGTTGTCCTTATAATGACTGACTGGCACATTCTCCACCTGACGAGAATATGAATGTGTTTGTGAAAGCAAGGAATTTACCATTGGGGAATGGATGCAAAACTGCTTGTTGAATAAGTTATGAAATAATGAAGATAACTCCAGCGTTATCTAAATTTCTTCACGTCTGTGTCCCTGACATGCTGTATTGCAAGCAGGAACTTAAATGCATCATAACTCATCAAGATTCGGTAATTGCAAGAGACACTTACGTCATGTCTTCATTTAAGGTCTGCTTCCTTGGAATGCAATGCCAGGCAAGGCTTGTGGAATGACCTTGGCATCTATCTGCAAAACCAGCGAAGTGAGTAGCCAAATTCAATATTTCCTTTCGCACAGTTTAGTCTTGTGTCAGCATCCTCACGTTAAAAATCAATGTGCAGAATCAGTGTGAAGTCTACTCTGAAATATGAATGCATATTGTGTGGTGTGTTAGCGAATGTTTTAATGCAATGATTCTGAATATAAACTAACCTGTGTTTGATATGTCTTACAGTTCTACGTCACCTATGACTTGTACATAGCTGCATTTGCTGGTGCCGGGGTCACTCTCTTGGCACTGGTGAGCAATTGCTTTGGCAATTTGCATGCTTTCTGGTCAGATTCAATATTTCATCTAAGATTGCTCTTGTTAATACTACCAGTTGAATCACATGTAAAGGGTCAGTTTACCCAAATTTTTTGTTGGTTAGGTTTAAAGATATGTGTCTCTTAGATTATTGCAGCCCCAATACAATTGATGTTAATGAAATGTATTTTGTGGTCAAAGCATGCAATAATGACTTTCAGCTGCAACATCTCCTTCTGGGCCTCGCTATGAGCAGTTTTCAGTGGAAATACTTTATTATTTTACATTTTATTTGTTGACTCATTTAATCCATTCATGTACTTTGTTCTCCGTGAGTTTCATCATACAATATTAATGGAAAAAGACAAAGAACATGCCATGATATAAGCATCATTTATAAATCCAAATGTATGGAAAAAGAAAGAAGAAAAAATAAGACATTTTTGTCAAAGAAATAGTTCTAACAAAATATGCAGATTATCAGGAGTAAAAGTCAGTTTTCAATGTGGGTACAATAAAAAAAATGACTATTGGGTGGGCAGCAGAAATATCAAAAATGAATTTGTCAAACCCTGGACAACTCCAAACCCTTTAAAAAAGGTCACATATGTTAAAATGTTTTTCCTTTCTATTCTTCCTCCATCTCAATGTTCTCTTTGCAGTTTCTGTATCTGGCTGCCACCACCTACAATTACGCAGTCTTGCGGTTCCTGGGCAGGAAAGGCGTCCGCTAGGTGCAACACCTCGGTCCCAGTCAACAACATCCTCTGGCTATGAAATGGAGAATGTCAACACTGGACTTCCATCCATCCTCTGGGAAACATCATCCTCCGAACGTGGATCACCTGCTATAGTATTTCTTTAGACGTGTCTAATAACAGACAAATGTTTCTCATCGCTGTTTTGTATGAACAACAGACAGAGAGATGAAGATAATTCACACCCAGCAGCCTCGTCCTCAAGTCCTCCTCTCAGATGATTCTCTTAGCTTTGTTGTTCATTCCCCTCTCGCAGGTCGCGTCTCTCGTTGCATTGTTTATTTTGCGAAGCTAAATTGGTGCTGATGCTGTTGTCAGATTGTGATGTATGATGTTTCATGAATAATTAAGAGCAATGACAGCTTACCTTGCAAATCATAACTGCATGCCCGCCATTCAGTGTTTACTGATGCAAAATGGTTCTGAGTGTGATTTTGCTGCTGCCTCATTATCTTGCGGATCTTGTGTAGCAACATTGTGTGAACTAAAGCAAGGGAGGCTGAATGTACCAAAGTTCTCTGCATGGGTTTGGTGTATCCTCTCATCTCCCTCTGTGCTTTCACTCACAACACATGTACTTTGCATTCACTCATACTGCATTTTTGCTTCGTTTAAATGCCACTGTGTAGGAGGGAAACAAAGACATGTATCCATTTTTCTGGATGTTTTTGTGTTGCTGCTTAAAATAAGCTGTTTTTATGTTGCTGAGGTGTTGATGCTTTAATAACCAGTGACTCATGTTTCAATTGTAGCCCTGCTACTTACTGAGCTGGGTTGTGTGTATGCTCATTTTTAATTAAGGCAAAATAAACAATTTTAATCGGAGGCAGTAATTTGTGTTTATTTAAACATATACAGTATGTCACGATAGAAATCTTTCATGTTGATTGTATCTCATATAATCATCTTTGGCAATTACTACCAGATATAGTATGCTGCCACTTCTTTTCATCGAAGAATTCTTACATTACATAATGTTCTAAAAAAACCTTTCAGGACAGAGTACAGAGTAAGGGCAAAAACAGTGAGGTCCTCTGTCCGAACAGCACATTAATTGCAGTACACTTTGAGTGTTCTAGAGCAACATATTCATCCCAGTTAGGCTTTGGTCTCGAGAGCTTTGGCAAAGCAGCCAACACAATGGACCACTTGGTGACGCAAGAACATGGAGGTCATCAAATCTCCCAGGGCCTTTGCACACACACCACACTGCAAAAACATACTCAATATTAACATTATGCAATGACAACATCACTCAATAATAGACATGAACCATTTGTTTGGTGAGCGGCAGAACAAACCTTCAGACAGTCAGGGTGGCAGGTTATCGCAGGTTCACTGAGGTAGAGCCTGACATTTCCATCCAATATTTTCTCACAGAATGAACAAACATTGCTTCTTGCGCTGTGGAGAGAAAGTGTTAAAAAGATTATCACCAATGTTAACCTTTGTGTATGTATCATAACTTAGACAATGTCTGAATTTCTACATTTTGAGACATTACATGGGCTTATTCTGAGTTTGTGTGGATTGTAGATCCTCCTTGGACTCGTGAGACACGTCACAGCTACAAAAAATAGCCATAAGCAAACAATAAAGAAGTGAAAACATGAAAACCAGAAAATATGTGCTGTGGTTCATTTTTATAAGAGCTTACTTACATGTTGGTATCATCAGAGTGTTGGTTCAGCTTGGTCTCCTCAGTGTGGGATGGTTTTGGATCCTCCAGTGGCTCAGGAGCAGCTTCAGTTGTCGGTGGCTCCACATCTAATGCTTCCGACAGTTCAATGAGTCTGCGGGAGAACGTATCCTGAGCAGCTTCAGCGTCTAAAGATGTTACAGGTTCAACAGCATCCTTCATGCTCTGCTCCACCACATGATCTGCTGCTCTCTCAGGTGTTGGCTCAACACTTTGCTCGACAACAGGGTTTTCAACAGGCTGGACTTCACACTTATCTACCTCTTCAGCTCCAGTCTTCAAAACCGGCTCTGTGGAGGCTGCAAACTCGACTGTAGACTCTTCAGGCTTAACTGCAGTTTCAGCTGCAGCTTTGGTAGGTGATTCAGATGCAGTATCTGCCACTAAGTCAGGGACTGGGTCCCCACTCACTTGGAGAGCAGCATTCTCTCCTGCTGCACCAATCACGTCAGGTGTCTCAGGTGATGACTCCACAGCAACCTCAGCTACAGCTTCAACACTTTCTTCTGCAGCCTGTTCTGGAGGACCTTTCTCACAATTCCCCTCTGTAGCAGTTTCAGTAGGAGGTGGTTCAGGCCGTTCGGATTCAGATTCTGCCAATAAATCAGGGACTGGTTCCACACTGATTTGTAGAGCAGCTTCTTTTCCAGGTGTTGCATGAACTACGTCACTCGTGGCCGATGAAGACTTTGTCACAACCTCAGCAACAACTTCAACACTGTCTTGGAAAGCAACCTCTGTTACGGGTGTTGCATTAACCACGTCACTCATGTCAGATGATGACTCCACAGCAACCTCAGCTACAGCTTCAACACTTTCTTCTGCAGCCTGTTCTGGAGGACCTTTCTCACAACTTCCCTCTGCAGGCTGCACAACTGATTGTACTCCTGCATCTTCCAATTGTGTCTCATTTGCTGGCTCTGTTTTGGTTGCAGGTTCTTCTTTGGGTTTCAGTTCGACTGCAGGAACAACAGAGGTTTCTGCAACCGGATCTTCCATATGAGCATCCACTGAGACCTTGGCCTCATTGTGTTCTACGTTTGACTGGTCAACTGTTTTATCAGCTTGTTCTCCCTTGTTTTCGGCACTTGTGTTGGCAACTGTTTGCTCGACTGGCTCCAGAGGAGACACTGCCTCTGGATTTTCCTCTGTTGAAGAAACTGGCTGTGGTTCACCATTTGGGATTTGTTCTGCAACATGAACTTCTGCAGAGGCGTCAGCAGCCCCGCCATTTTGTTCAACATGTGACTGGTAAACTGCAGCATATTCTTCCTTGTTTTCTGCAGTTGTGTTGGCAACTGTTTCTTCGTGATGTGCCTCATCCTTCTGGATACGTTCTTCTGTGGGTGCTTGGGGCCTGTAACAGAGGGAGTTACTTATTCCCAGCTTTGCAGAAAAGGAACAAAAATCCCTCGACTCAGCAGTTACACTCAATGTAGAGATACTCTCATACTAACTTTGCATCATCTGAGGTCTCCACTGTTGACCCCTCAGGCTGAGCATCTTCTTGGGGAGGAATAACTTCACCATTTCCCTGATTAGAAGAATCTCTAAAACATAGAGCAGAAAATAACAAACATATACATCTGGCACAAACATTCAATATTTGGCGTTTTAAATGTTCAGACTTAACTTAAGATAATAATGCAAACCTGAAAACAAGTTTGCATTTGTGGTTTATCATTGTTTGCACAGTCTATTTTCAATTAAAATTCAGAACATCCATACCCTTCAGATGGAGAGAACTGTGTATTTTCGAGAGGAGGGCTCAGTGGCGAATCTATTGATCTACAGGGTAAGATTATGAAACACACTTTGAAAAGAACGTTGGCATTTATAAGCTTAAATCAGACAACATACAGTAGCAAATTATATTTTGGTAATTAATGCTCCACAGTTAATGAAACATTTCATCAACTTTAAACGTTGACATCAAAGCCAAATGCTCCATATTGAGATGATGAAAAGCAAGGGATAATTTAAATGTACAATAATATGTCAGGTAACGTACACTTTCTTATGAATAAAGTGTCAAAACATAAAACCTTATCAGTGAGGGAGGATAAGATGTAGGAGGCGTGGCAGTTTCAGAATATCACTCATTCTTCTTTTATATAAGTGACAGGTTCATCTATAACCTTCACATAAAAAAAATGTTGTGCAAAAAGTCCGACCTGCATTTCTTGATGGGCACAACAAATCACACAGGAGAAAAGGGGGGAAGCTACAATGATTGATGAAGTAAAACTTGCAAATAGCCTTAAATGTCAACACAATGTTTACTAATCATGTAAATATCACCAAACACGTTGCACTGAAGTGAGGGGATGGAGCTGTTTTCTTGAGGAATGTGATCCAATTACATGAATTAGGGAATTTGGTCCTGTTTGTGTATCTCATCTGTTGACATTGCTGATAATAGGCGAGATACACACAAAATTGGATCAATTATTATTATTATTATTATTATTATTATGTGGTAGAAAAACATCTTGATAATGATGTAACTCTTGATAGATTGTACGGTCATGGTCTGAACACACTGACAAAAAGGCTTGTGGACCTTTTAATGAATTATTCAGTGAGTGGAACTAATTATTCAAATAGATTTGCATGGTGTTGTCCTTGGAAATGGTAATAAATAAAGATTTCTCTTAATCTGGCAAGGAAAAGTACATAGATATTTTGATATCGAATGCTCTATATCTAATTAGGTAAGATGATGTTAAAATAAAAAATATTCAAAACCAACCAAAAGAGAAAAACCATTTTAGAGTGATACAGAACTGTTTCTTTTGTGGAAAAACTTTGTCTTATTTTTTTGTAGTTCTTTATTAGATTGCTGTTTGTAAATGTATCTGCATTGTGATGCAATTTATTGAATGTATCTGAAATCCGTACAATTGGACACTTATTTTTGTAACAGGAACTTAGAAACTTTATTTTGAAAAGACCTTCCTTTAACTTCCGGTTTCCTTCCTCAGGCTTGTGATGCTAAGCGTTTCATGCTAGGAAGGGAAGTGTGCGGTTCTTACTAAACATAACCGCCTAATTTAAACTTTCTGAAAGCGAGAGACATGTAGCGGCGACTGTAGACTAAACACTGCCACTTGGTTTGTAATTTTAAGCGCAGTTTTGTCTCAAAAACCACCAGGCTTCACACTATTGTAACGTAAGCTAGTTTATAACTGTAACGTAACGGTTCGCGACGTCACACAACCAGCACAGGACGAGTCCCCCACTAACTAAAACACCCCAAGACCAGTAAGTCAATTGGTATTCCAACAAGTTTATCTACGGAGAAGGTGCTTTGTGACAGATGGTTCAACTACATTATTACTTAGTCTTAGTCAGTGCCTATGTCAAATGACAGGAACCTGCAGTTAGTTAGTTAATTAGAGAAGTTGGCTACTAACACGCGAAGGAAACGTCATCATAGCTAATATTTCTCGGCTGGTGTTACACCACTAATTTTCCGATTTGAAACAACTAAACTACCAAAATGCAAGTTCGTTTGCAGTAGATTAACGTGGAAAGCATAGAGACAGTTTAAAACCCATCAGGTCGTAGGTAGAAAAATGAAAACTGTAGAATCTCTTTTTTTGCAGTAATAAATAATATTTTAAGAGATTTGAATCTTATAAACGTCTTCATACACCATGTTTATCAAATTCAAACTTGACTAGTCAGGTATTTTACATCTACGCCTTGACTTATGTGGTCTGGATGTAGAAAGTGCAGCAATAAAATGCATTTTTTGTTTTCACATATTAAACAGGGTGTAATGCTGGTTGAACTTGTTTTTGATCGAGAGCTGGGTTGTGTATTCTGGATGGACAAAGAGGAGCACCGTGACCCCTTTTAATGCCCTCATAGGTTGACTAGAGGTCCATCAACAAAGAGCCCATCACACGGCTGTTAAGTGAACAAATAATCTGCTGAGGGATTGTATAACTTTAGTTTCATTCATATTCCCCTTTAATTAGTGAATCCAAATACAACTTCAGCCTTGTGCATCCATCTAAGTGGTGAACTGGAATGTTGGATGGAGATTCTTTTGCTCTGGTTCTTGAGCTTGTACGCATTAACAGTTGGGACAGCGATCTTGTAAATTAAACTTGGATCAAAATATGGAAGGAATGTAATCCCCTTTACCATTAAGGTTATTAAAACATCGTTTTTTTTGTAAGATAACTACATAAGTAGGCTGATTGTGTGTATCATATTTGTTGAATGTGTTATTCATGCTTGTGTTTCCTGTGCCATCCCAGAAAGAAATGCCATCGAGGAATCATCTTGACAAAGTCGGCAGGAAGAAGAAGAAGAAATGGACCGAGGAGGCCATGGAACGTGCGCTGATCGAGGTGAAGTCGGGAAGGTGTACGGTGAGACAGGCCGCCAAAGAGTTCGGAGTCCCTAAATCGTCACTGGGGGACAGAGTCAGTGGACGGGTGACACCGGGGAGTCGCAGCGGGCCGGCTCAGCTCATAACATCTGCAGACGAGGAGCTGTTGGTGGAGTTCTCTTTACACATGTCCAAGCATGGTTTCCCACTGACGAAGCAACAGCTGGTGTCCTTCGCCTCGTCCATTTATAAGCGGCAGCATCGGAGGGTGGCATTTTCTAAACTGGGCCAGACCTGGTGGCTCAATTTCCGAAAACGTCAAGAAAAGAACATCACCATTCAGCCAGCGGACAACGCCGTCCGTGGGAGGACAACGTGTGTGAGAAAAGAAGCAGTGGATCAGTTTTTACATTTGCTGAGCACTGTCATGGACGCTCACGGGCTCAGAGACAAGCCTCATCAAATCTTCAACTGCAATGAGACAGGATTTCAGCTGGGCAGGAAGAGGGTGATTCTCCCCAAATCTGCCAGTCTGGGCTACAAGCCAACGCCAGGCTCGAGGGACCACATCTCCGTCCTGGCTTGCTTTAGCGCAGCTGGAGAGGAAATTCCCCCATTTATTATCTACTCAAAGGCCTACCCAGGGGGAGTATGTTACAAGACTCAAGGGCCTCCGAATGCCCTCTATGGATGGTCAGACTCTGGGTATGTCAACTCTGACCTTTTCAAGAAATGGTTCCTCAAGCACTTCCTCCTGCACGCACCGAAGGGCCGTCCGCTGCTGCTGATTTTCGACGGTCACAGGTCTCCCCTAAACCTCGAGGTGGTGGAAACGGCTCGTGGCGAGGACGTCGTCCTTCTGTGCCTTCCGCCTCATTGCTCCCACATCCTGCAGCCGCTCGACGCCGGCCTCTTTGTTCTCCTGAAGCAGCGTTTTGCGGCACTCGTAGGTGACGGTTGCGCCACCGACACTCACTTCGCAGTCAGCAAGAAGGAGTTCTCGGGCGTGTTTAAAGAGACGTTTCAGGTAGCGAAGGAGGAGGAGGGTGTAAGGATTGTGAAGGAAGGCTACAGGAAATGTGGCATCTACCCGCTGAACCACTTTGCCATCAACGAGGGTCATTTAATGGCGTCGCACAGCATGTGCCCAGCAGCTGGACCCTCCTTGTCCACATCAGCACAGGGAGTGCACAATGTAGGAGAGCTCACAGCTGCTGGACCCTCCTCCTGACTCATGACTCAGCAATCTGTACCTTTTGAGGAAGGAGAGTGAGTGCATAATTGAACAAAACCTGTGTAGTTCTGTCATTGGAAATACTGAATGGGGGTACACTCCAGCTTGAGTGTTGTGCACTATGGGGGTCCCCAAGATAAATCTAAAGGAGTCAAATGTTTTTTTAATGGAACAAGAAAGACAAAATGAGGGAGATTCTCTAATCATTGTTTGTTTCTTGTAACATATCCTTCACTTTCACCTCTTCGGGCCTCTAAAAATCATTGCAGTGAAACAAGCGGAGACAGAAAAGTCACGTCAAAGTCAAGGCCACGACGTGTGGACGTTTCTCCACGAGCCAAAAGAACTCCTGCTGTACGACAAAGTTACTCAAGCTCAAGAATACGGACAGTAAGTTGTGCTTGATTTCTATTGGATTAGTCTGCGAGGTGAGCGCTGTGAGCTAGCTAGCTAACTCTGTTCTGGACTGATCAAAGTGGTTTATTGTCTTAATGTGTGTTCAGCTGACATATTAAAGCATGAGAACAGATTAAACAGATTAAATATTAGCCACATTGTCAAATGTTATCTTGTTTGAGACGTAATTACAGGAACTAGGCCGTTGTAATAAGCTGTTGAGATCTGCCATTATTGATTATGGTCCAGTATCCATGCAGAATATACAAAGACGTACACATAAAACTGGTTCCTAAGTGATTTCCTCCTTCTGATGTTTCACGCTGCTGCGAAACAAACGGAGACCGGAGGGGTAACCATGTTTTTTTAATACTGATAGAAGTTAATTCATTTGTGAATTATATTATTCCTTTCATTCTGAATGTACTCGGCCCATTAAGTAGTTATAAAAGGAATGTACTGCCTGAATAACGAACTATTGAGCAAGGTTGAGCCCTTTTTTTTTATTTGGGGAGAGGCGTCTTCAGGTGATCTCAGGGAGAAAATAAATGTATTTTCTAATATTTTTGCATCACAAATCTGTCCATAAACACTAAAGGGGGTTTTAGAGGTGTGTGTGTGTGTGTGTGTGTGTGTGTGTGTGTGTGTGTGTGTGTGTGTGTGTGTGTGTGTGTGTGTGTGTGTGTGTGTGTGTGTGTGTGTGTGTGTGTGTGTGTGTGTGTGTGTGTGTGTGTGTGTGTGTGTGTGTGTGTGTGTGTGTGTGTGTGTGTGCGTAGCTGGCAACAATACACAGGCGGGGAACACATCTGCATGTATTAGTAATTATGATAACTGTGTAAACTGTCAGTGAATGTTGCAGAACATATTTCGATCTATTTAAACAAAGTAAATTAATATGACTATGATTATTGAATGCCACGTTACAGAAAGTAATCCTCACTTTTTTTTTATGCTGAGCAAAACACTGAGGTTAGTATTTGACGTACTTGATCACTAAAAGTTGATGGCTGGTAAAATATTTATACGGCTCAAATTGTGATTTATGTTCTTATTATGTTCATTAGCCGAAAGAACCCTTTTGGTATCGAAGGGCAAACATGCAGCTGTAAAGCAGTTCCTGTGGACCTGGAGTGGGAATACTCAAGTAATAATTGTATTCAGATCAATAATTGTATTCAGATCAATGCTTCATCTAGCAACTAAAGCACTGGTCTGTATGGACGGAGCAGAGCTGCTCAGGGCTCAGTTAATCTTTATGTATGTAAATATCACACATGGTGGTTTATCACTGAAGCCTTTATACTTTTTTCATGCACTGACACAACAGAGTAATTCAGTTTAAGATGTTGCAGACTGCAGGACTAATATTTAAATATCACAATGTTTTGTTCAACCCCAAATCAGCTAGTTTGTTAATGACGTCTAGAAGATCTCATGCATTCAGTAGTGATGGGGAAACGAAGCTTTCTGAAGCTCTGGTGTTCACTGCTTTGAAACACTTGATACTGTCAAAAATGGCGACATCTTCTGGCCACACCGTGGTATTGCATTGGTACGGATGGATTGACAGTTAGTACAAAATGTTTTTACATTTAACGCAGTGTCGACAGCTCGGAGAAGATCCGCACACTGCGTTAGACGCCCTCAGCTATTTTAACTATGCAACGTTTCGGTCGAACAGAGATCTTCTTCAGGCGTATTGCTCTGTAGTTCTGAGAGATCTAGATCTCAATTCATATTTGCAGATCTCTTGTTTAATTCTCGCCTTTTTTAGATTTTTTTGATCCAGTTCCTGTTGAAGTTTTTGTTGTGATGTGCGTAACTACTGTACATACATCTCTCTGATACTCACTCAAATTTCTTGGCTGTGGACAGGACGTATGAGTGCGTGACTGAAGAGGGAACGGTCTCCACAGCACGGTCCGTCCTGCAAGACAGAAGAAGCTGTTGTGGATTTGCAGCATCTTTGTTGCACCATTTTTCTCTCCAGACAGTCCGTGCTTGTGATATAGTAACAATTGGTAAATGCAGTAAAATGCAGGAAAGAAAGATAGCATCAGATTTATATTTGTAGCTTTTTTGTTCAATTGTATTTACTTCTAAATTATGACTTTGTTTTGAATGTTGCATCTTGATTTCTGAGAGTACCTCTCTTCTTCTTGCTCCTGCTTGGATTTATGGATCCAACAGCCATCATTTTTCAGTGAAGTCCGCACCCTGGTGCTTTGAAACACCGTGTTCCTGTTAAGTTCTACAACACACACACACACACTTTCTGTCAGAACTGAACCAAGAATACATGCATAACACTTTAAAAAAAGGTTGAAATGTTTGATTGAAGTGTGACTTACCCGTTGACATGATGCTGGTGTTTTTTCAGATGTTCAACCTGATCAAAGTATTTCATAATAAAATGTTCAAATTTTTTCCAGGTTTGTTTTTAAGTTTCCATAGAAATAAAACAAAACAGTAATAGCAGTGTACAAGACTGTAATTTATTATATCTGCCTCTGTTTAGCCCTTTTTCCTGACTTCATACACAACCCGTCACACGGCATTCTGCAGCACAACTCACTCAGGATGTAACCATAACATCGAAGCATTTCTTATGTATGACCATACTAACCATTCTGAACAACTATGTTTCCTTTTGAAGCTCACCACATTTGTTTAAAATGAAACCGGTTGAAAAATGTTCTACTGGAGTAAAGAAAGTCATCCTGACAGATTGTAATAATGTTGTTCTACATATTAGTCTCCATATTTGCTGAGGATCTGAACCCGCCCTGTGTTTACAGTGCATGTCCTGTCACACTGGGCATCTGGTCCGTATTCTCTTTGAGCTCCACTTAACATTTTGACCTGCACTTAGCGTTTTAATCTCCTGTGATGAATCTCGCAGGAGATGTGCCAGCACCAATTAACCAGGTCAAATACATTATGCATAGAAAATTAAAGCAACTATGGCTCCGTAATGAGCCCTTACCCCTGCATAGCCAGTGGAAATAATAAAATAAAAAAACAGAACTAATGTGCAGCACATTCTTGCACCAAATTGTGCTCTCACCTGTTGAGGTCAGCGCTGTCAGAGCAGAGTGGTGTCGAGCTTCCTCCAGGTCTCTTGTCTCATACAGGCGAGCTATTGGAGATATATGGAGATATTTCCACCTGAGGCCCCCCCCTCGTGTTGTTTCCTTTTGGCTCCAAAGAAAGATGTTCCTTCACAAACAGGCCGTTCCAGTTTGGGGGGGGGGGGAGGAATCATGAAAGACCTGATCTGAAGCTACATGGAATTTAATCTACTCAGCTGTTTTATATATCCAATCAAAAAGGTGCAACTTTTCCAGAGAAACTAAAAGAAATGTTAAGTAATTTGACATTGTAATCAACTGAAATGTTCACAGTTTGGTGTGTGGATTATTCACAGTATCTGGGACACTGTCTCTGTAGAGAGACATTTTTTAACGTTATTAAAAATAACAATAATATATAAAAAAAAACCTGCAGCCAAAATTATCGGCATGGCTTGATACATAGGTTAGTAAGAAAATACTTGTTTAACATTTGGGTGAACGTATCCCTTAAACATAGTTAAAAAGTCAATAGAACTAGCACACGTTTTCTTTCCTCTAACACTACCTTACGCACACAAACACAGCTGCATACATTCAGCATTGTGTCATCCCTTCTTTGATGCTGTGTCTCCAAGACCTTTTAGAGACAAAATATTTGAGGAATCCAGCAGAGCTTCCTCTGTTGGTTTGCCTTCTTAAACCTCAGCCAACGTTATCGTCAGTACAAATTCCTGCACATTATCAAAACAAAATGTAAAGTATGTGTAAGTGTATTGCTCAATGACAATTGTGGCGGAGGAAACAGGAGGGTACATTCTGTCCTTAACAGGATGGTACATTCTGTACATAACTGCATTTGTGTGTCGTTACAACACATTCCATATACAATAAAAGGGACAAAGTGAAAAGAGTTCTCTAAGTATTGTGACTACAAAGGCACATTCAAATATATCAAATGTATCATGGCATGTGTGCTTTGTCTTTAATGTTCAAGTATGTGTGTTCTGTGTTTCACCCTGCTGCAAGACAAATCTCCCCTTGGTGACATTTACTGACAGCCTTGTTTTTCTGTGGCCATTTTGGCTTGGCTGCTTACATTGTCATGTATTTCCATTTTAGTTTTCAAAAACTGGCCTTCAATAATTGATATTATAAGACTCATATGCCTACTACTTCAGCATTGCAGCTTGCACATTATGATGAAATATAACCACAATGCAATCTTGAAAATGTGGCCTTTATAGATGCAATGCAGCCATAATGATATGTGACTTTCATGGCATTCAAATGACTACAAATCAAAGGCAAGTTTAATTTTGATCATATGTTTTGATTCATCTGATATGTTCTGCCTCCTATATTCATCACTACAACGCTGCACATTTGTATGAAGGCACTTCCCTTGTTCTTGCAAGCAAAGGTAGAGTATATGAAAAACATTTAGAAACTGTAGAATGTTTGTTCAGTAAGACTTCTATTCTCTGATCACAACATCATAGATTTCTTAGTGTCTTCTAATTCCCGCGTGTACTTGAATGCATCTTTTCCACTCCATGGTGTCCACCATAGTTTCTACAGGAAGTGACGTCAGTCGTTGTGTCGGGTCTTCTTTTTGTCGTGTGGTAGCAGCAGCGTAAGTGTTATTTCTCCAGAAATCATTGCTAAAATGTCGATAATTTGAATTTTAGTTTTATTTAGATAAAACACCCTTTTGAAACAGATCGTGTCTGACGGTACACAGTAGGCAGTGAGGCGAAACAGCATTGTTTTCCTCAACAGCGTTGTCAAATCAGGCTAGCATGCTAGCAACTTATTAGTTAGCTGCACTGGCTAACTAGCTAGCTTGTTTTCTGTACTTTATCAATAACTAGTAAACAACGTATTTGTCTAAAAACAGAGCTTATGTGATTCACAAAGACAACAGCCTAGGTGTTAACCTTTTTAATCGTATCAGTTAAAACGTGTATGACGAGTGAACAAATGAGTTTGAATGTAAAATTGTGAAATTGGTAATTTCACTAATTTAGCTCATTCAGTTTCTCTCAACCACAATGAATCATAAATGCTTACATTGTATACAACTACATTAACACAACCATATTACCTGTAACGTTCATTTATAAGATATTGTACACTTCCCCTGCAGACAAGATGTGGATGGATTCTTAGCTAGTTGACAATATATGTCCTCACTTTTAGGTTAAGACACTTAGAGTAGCATAAAAGATGTTGTTGTTGGTGTGCACTGTTCTGAACATCACTTGGTTTTCAGTTCACGTTTGTTCTCCTTTCATGTGCTACTACAGCAGAGCCATCAAAGATGACTACAGCTGCCAGACCAACGTTTGAGCCGGCGAGAGGAGGGAGAGGTAAAGGAGAAGGAGGAGGGGATCTGAGTGCCCTGTCTAAGCAGTACTCCAGTCGAGATCTTCCAGGTCACACCAAGATCAAGTACAGGTCAGTTAAGCGAGCACGAGTGGAATTGAGTCTTTGGTTGTAATCGGTGTGTTGCTGAGTTGCACAGATTTACATCCAGTACGAGACTTTCTGAACTGTTCCATGCTGCACCTTCTATCCACTCACTCTGAAGGTGGATGTATGCTGGAATCAAAAGATATTTTTTGTGTGTTGATAAAAATGTTCTCCCGTCCAAAGGCAACCTACCCAGGATAACCCAGAGGAGGTGCGTGCCCGTGACTTCCGCAGGGAGCTGGAGGAGAAGGAGCGTGTAGTTGCACGTGAAAAGATCAGAGAAAGGGGACCAAGAGGTTGGTCTGTCCGTAGGGACTTGTTAAACATCTTCTTTAGTTAATATTTCTGACCAATAGTTTAAACTCATGAAACACCAATTTTCCAGATCACACCACATCGTCATCATCTTCGTCATCATCTTCAAAGAGGCCCAGACTGGATCAGATCCCAGCAGCCAACCTCGACGCTGACGACCCTCTCACTGATGTAAGTGCTGGCACTGCACACTTGGGGGTGATAAGCACTCATCAAGCTCCCTCACCAATGTTGCTCGGTTGTTTATAGGATGATGAGGACGAGGACTCTGATGACGACAGTGATGACGACGACACTGCTGCTCTTCTGGCAGAACTGGAGAAGATCAAGAAGGAGCGGGCTGAAGAGCAAGAACGCAAAGTAAACTATCATTTCAGACTGTCGTGTTTGAACCCGGCTGACGGCAAATTCTGCAAATTAAGACATGGGTTTTGTTTGAGAGGAGGCAAATGCCTCATTTACTGACTTTGTTACTTCACCCATCGTAGGAGCGGGAGCAGAAGGCAGAGGAGGAGCGGATTCGCATGGAGAATATCTTGAGTGGCAATCCATTGATCAATTTGGCAGGGCAACAGCAGCAGCAGCAACAACAGCAGCAGATAACCCAGACTCAGAATACCTTCAGAGTAAAGAGAAGGTAGATATGCATGCACAGCATGAGTGTTGCATTTGAAGAAAGAAGTTCCCTTTTACTTTCCTCTAACCATCAACATTTGATTTGTCATTATCTTTCTAGGTGGGATGATGATGTTGTTTTCAAGAATTGCGCCAAAGGAGTAGACGATGCACGGAAGGAGAAACGCTTTGTCAATGACACACTTCGCTCTGAGTTCCACAAGAAATTTATGGAGAAATATGTAAAGTAAAGGACTGTCTGTTCATTTTGTTGGTTTTTCTTTCCCGTCTCATCTCTTTGGTCTCCGCCCTACTGTTGCCCTCTGTCCCAAGAATGATAGATGGCATTTAGATACATTCTGTACTCAAATGCATTCGTATTTGTACAGTCAACACATAAAATGTTGTGTATATATAAATGAGTTGGTGAGGACTGAAATTGTTAGATTCAACATCTGCGTCTTTCTGTATTTTTTTTTTTAAATATTGATTTCAATAAACAACTTCAAGGCTGTGTTTAAAATGGCTCGCAGGAATTTATTTTAGAACAATGGCTGCCATTGTGGAGAATTTTTTTTTTTTCACCCTTTTTCCCAATGTTATCTAGTTTTGTTACAGCTCTAACATAATGGGTTTATATATATCCAAACTTATGAACCTTAAAAAATGTACTGACTTCAACATGGTACACTATATTTATAAGGACCTTAGTTCAGAATCATATTTTGCGAATTTTTTTTACAAAACAAATTATTCTACACAATTAACACAATTAGAATCACATCATTTCTAATTCTCTAATGTCATCTGAGGGGTAAGTTTTGATTTAATGTTGTCTGCCTTTAGTCTTAAAGCAAACTTTATATTCAATAGTCGTTTACAATGTTTAATTGCTCACATTCAACATTTATTATTTGAATATGAATAACATATAAATGTTCAGGAATGAAGCAACATTAAACTATGTTGCAGTGAGTGCTGTCGTTGTTAAATTATTCCAGCAGCTGCAATCAGAAAAATAAAACTAAAACAATGAAGTTACTGAGATGTGGCATTTATGGGACAGGAAACTTGGAGAATGTGCAAAGACGTCCAAAGCAATGTACGTGCACGTATGATGTCTTTCCTCAAATAGTTCAAAAATATACTCTGCACTTTTTAAATGCACAGCAATCTGTGGTATTCCTTTTAAAATATACCCCACCAAACGTCTGCTACAGCTGTTTCAGAACAAGTCGTACGGTTGTACACAACAAAAGCGTCCAACGAGCAGTGAAGGCATCACGCAACAAGCCGCCAGGGGGCGCTCCGTTCAACAATCGCTTCCTTGTGTCAGGGATTGGGAGGCTGCTGGGAAAACATGGCAGCTTCCTTTTGTTGGTGGGGATTTACTGTACTCCGAGGGGGGATTTAAACGCATTCTTCGGTGGACAAGACGCATCTCCAGTCGCGTACACACCGCCAGTCATCCAAACACTTGAAGCAGGAGGAACATGGAGAAGAGCGGGAGCGTCGACAGTTTGGGCTCGAAGCACTCCTCTTCCCGACAGCCAAGTGTTGATTCATTGTCCAGGTAGCTGAACCCACCACAACACTGCGCTGTCTAAGCTAACCTCCGCGAAAAGTTTTGAAAGTAACAGAAGGCTTCGTGTGTGTGTTAAAACGTAAACTAACATGTCTAATCCTGATGCACCGTTTGTGACATTTAACCCTTCAGGCGTGACCGTTACACCACAGCTCGTGTCGGTTGATGTGGTGAACAAAACCATTTAACCACTGATGACTAATCTGGGCTCCAATTAACTGCGGTTGTCATTATCGGCTATTAGGACTTATAATGAGAAGGTGTAATACTCATTTGTACTGTGAGGTGTAAACAATGTAAGAAGATATCAGAGTCCAGAGTAATGCCACATATTTACATACTCAGTCTGACCAACAGTAACAGTTAACGGTGGTTACAATAATCGACTGAGGTGTTATTTATTAATTACTTACAGTCTAGGGCTACAAAACATATGAAAATATGAAAAAAATGACACTGTCACTATTTCCTAGAGCCCTCGGTGACTCATACTAACTCAGTCTGACTAACAACTACAAAACCCCAAGTTGAAAATATAACATTCATAACATTAGTTCAATCCTTTTTGTTATTTGGCCAGTTTATTTAATCAAATATTGGTTCCAGCACACATCACAATGAGACGAGGCTGTGGTTCCACCATACTGAGACTGAAAGTATTTCCAGTATTTCATCACTTGTGTTTTTTTTTTCCACCTCTCACCAGTACTTCCACCTCTCGCTCTGACCGGTCTGCCCAGGCCAAGCCACCCTTTGCGATGTCCTCCGAGTCTGTGGCCACCTCTGCGGAGCTCTCCCCAGAGTTCAGGGTGAGTAGCCTGCGCATAGTTCACTGACATCCTGCTGCTTCATTATTTACTAATGATAGAGACTGAAGCGTGACTCTCGTCCTTTCTGCACCGCTTTCAGGTTAAGCCCAAACCGGCTGCCAAGGTACGCCACATGTCAATGCGTTACACACTACCCAACGTGATAATTAATATGATTACTCCGCATATGTCATGGGTTCAGGTCAAGAGGCCGCTCCACTTTCAGCTCTAATTTGTATGGAATCTTTCTTTGCAGGTGCTCAGAGATTCAGACAAAGAAGAGCCGCAGTTACTTCCAAATGAAACCGTGCAGGACATGGGTACGTTCTCTCTTTGCTGCAATCACGATAGCTTTGCATGCATAAAGGAAAAGGAGTTTGTAATATATTCGATATAATGGCTACATCTTTTTTTCTTGTTTTATTTTATAGCCCAAGATGTGACCTATTTCTGTCCTTTCATTGGAGCACTGAGGGGAACAGTGATAGTTACCAACTACAGGCTTTTCTTCAGATGCATGGACAGGGTATGCTTCATGGATTTTCATAAAAGCACTTAAAGCGCAGCATTTTGAAGGATCACACTGTTTTTTGGTAAAAATGTGTTGTTGGCTTCTAGGAGCCATTATTTGTGCTGGACCTGCCCCTGGGCGTGGTGAGTCGTGTGGAAAAGATTGGAAGTGCATCAAACCGCGGTGACGTGTCCTACGGGCTGGTTTGTAAGGTGAGTACGGTGGAAATGTTCCGGAATAACTACACCTGGTTCACAGGTTGCAGAGAGAAATCATAGTCGTTAAGAAAGCGTGAGGGTATGAACACGCTCCGTGTCTGCAGTATCATACAAACATACAGCTGTTGATACCATGACCTGCTTCTCTGCCTCTCTGCAGGATATGCGTAATCTACGATTTGCACACAAGCAAATGGAGGACACACTGAGGAAGTCCATTTTTGAAGTGCTGGTCAAATTTGCGTTTCCTGTTTCCAACGGGCTGGTGAGTGACTGTCAGCCACACTGTCGCTCTGTAGCTCTGCACTGTCTACTGGTGGATGAACTTCTCTCCCACTCTCCACAGCAAATATACGCCTATGAATATGGGCAAGTCTTCCCCGAGAACGGATGGAAGGTGTATGAACCTCTCTCGGAATACAAAAGACAGGTATTTTAAAAAAAAACGACGTCAGATGCTTGGCTCAATGTTACAGAAAGCCTATTACATCGCTTGCTCGTGTGTGTGTGTGTTTTTAAAAGGGTATACCCAATGAAAGCTGGAGGATAACGAAAGTAAACGACCACTACGAGGTTTGTGACACTTACCCGTCGACTCTGGCGGTGCCTGTCAACATCCCAGACGAAGAGCTGAAGAGAGTAGCTGCCTATCGAGCCAAGGGAAGGATGCCTGTGAGTGACCGGCCTTCCGCATTGGATCTAACTGTTCCTCTCCTGTGCAGCTGGATTGTCGGACTGTCTGTGGTCTTATTCGGTCATGCGTACGTTGTGTGTAGGTGTTGTCGTGGATCCATCCAGAGAGCCAGGCGACAGTGACGCGCTGCAGTCAGCCCATGGTCGGGGTGAACGGGAAGCGCAGCAAAGAGGACGAGAAGTACCTCCAGGCGATCATGGACGCTAATGCTCAGTCGCACAAACTCTTCATCTTTGATGCAAGGCCTAGCGTCAACGCCGCTGCGAACAAGGTTTATTACATGTGTTTAAAAAAGGAAACCCAGGCTCTCCATTGTTAAGTGGATGAACCATCTCATCACCAACACTGTCTCCACTTTTATTCTCTCTCTCTCTCTTTACAGATGAAAGGCGGCGGTTATGAAAGCGAGGACGCGTATCTGAATGCTGAGCTGGTGTTCTTGGATATTCACAATATCCACGTGATGAGAGAGTCGCTCCGTAAGCTGAAGGACGTGGTCTACCCCAACATTGAGGACTCCCACTGGCTCTCCAACCTGGAGTCCACTCATTGGCTTGAGCACATCAAGGTGAGCATACTGACGCATCACTGTGATTGCAAACTTGGAAAGGAATGACTTGGAAGATGAGCCAACTCCCAGGCTCTTGACCAAAATGTGTGTGTGTGTGTGTGTGTGTGTGTGTGTGTGTGTGTGTGTGTGTGTGTGTGTGTGTGTGTGTGTGTGTTTGTAGCTGATCCTGGCAGGAGCGCTGCGCATTGCAGACAAGGTGGAGTCTGGGAAAACGTCAGTGGTGGTGCACTGTAGCGATGGTTGGGACCGCACGGGCCAGCTCACCTCCTTGGCCATGCTCATGCTGGACGGTTACTACCGCACCGTCCGCGGCTTCGAGGTGCTGCTTGAGAAAGAGTGGCTCAGCTTTGGTCACCGCTTCCAGCTGGTAAACACGTTTTCACTCACTCATCGAGTTTTTAGGAGACCACGTGAGTGGCCGTCCCAGTTCCGTCACCAATTGTGCTTTTCCTCTTCTTTCAGCGTGTCGGTCATGGCGACAAGAACCACACAGACGCGGACCGCTCACCTGTTTTCATTCAGTTCATCGACTGTGTCTGGCAGTTGACTCGCCAGGTAGGCAATAACTGGTGCTGATATGTGGAAGAAAGAAAAAAAAAATCCTCAGAATAACACGGTGTTTCAAGGACACTAATGAAGCTGTTTTTATTGAAGTTTCCTGCGGCGTTTGAGTTCAACGAATACTTCCTGGTAACCATCCTGGACCACCTCTACAGCTGCCTGTTTGGGACCTTCTTGTGCAACAGCGAGCAGCAGAGGTTGAAGGAGGTAAGAGCATTTTGTTTCACACGGCATTTGATTTTACTGTTGCAAAAAATGAGACGAGCACAGGACCGAGTGGAACGTTTGTTACTGGTTTGGAGGTTCGTTGTGCATTCGGTGTCATGACAGCCACACCTTTTTTTTATTTTACAGGAGATTCCCAAGAGGACAGTGTCGTTGTGGTCATATATAAATAGCCAGCTGGAGGAGTTTACCAATCCTTTGTATGTGAACTACGCCAACCATGTGCTGTTCCCCGTAGTCAGCTTACGCCACCTGGAGCTCTGGGTTGGCTACTACATCCGCTGGAACCCTCGCATGAGGCCTCAGGTATGTTGAGAAACCAGTCTTTACTTGCCTCCAGTGTTTTTTTGCACTCCATACATGCTCCATTTTAGTTGTTGAACTCCACGCATTGTTTTCGATGTCTGTTTTTTTTTGCCAGGAACCTGTTCATCAGCGCCACAAGGAGCTGCTGGCGAAGCGGGCGGAGCTGCAAAAGAGGGTGGACGAGTTACAGCGCGAGGTGACCAATCGCTCAGCCTCCTCTTCCTCTGAGCGTGCGGGCTCCCCCACACGCTCCATCACCCCGGTGCAGACCTTCGTCTGACACAACTTTGACAGCGCAGACGGTCGCAGGAGCTGAATCCTACCCGAGAGAAGTTGCCGTACAGCAGTGGTCCGTTGGACACACCTGGCGCCACAAAAGGACCCGTGTGCGCCAAACCGGCGTTAATACACTACCACCAAAAGTCTGATGCGTTTCCACCTCTCGCAGGTCATGTAGTGTCCCAGACTGCTTTACTACAGCTATATTGTACCCTTCCTCCAGGGTTGAGAGGACTCAGAATAGTGAGAACACCTACAGTCAAGTGTTGATCATTTTTGAAGTACACTAAAATATTCCTCGGTTAAAATAGGTATGCCTTATACACTTCATAAGGAACACTCCTTTCATTCCTCGACACTGCAATTTTTTTAGATATTGAAAGTAGTACCGCTGAAGCATTTGTGAAGATGTACATCGTTGCAAAAATGGTTTTGAGTTCCAGTACTAAAAACGACTAAATGGCTCGGGGTTGTTGAATATTCTAACTGTAGCTAAAGGGCTGTAACGTTAGCTCCTTCTAATGTTAAAGAAAATATAGACCGAGCGCATTAAACAAGTTGTCGGGTTGTCTTCTCAAGTCAGTGCTTTTAGATGGTTGTGACCAAATATCCATGTTTTTTTTTCATGTATACATAATGTGTCATGTATGACATTCCTCTCAGTTTTGTTTTTCTAACTAGATATTTATTATCCTTTTAGTCCAGACTGTATTTATGGTTCACAAACACACGCTGTCTCGTGTCATAAATTGATTAGAGATGTTCCCATGCAATATTAATAAGCGACGCAGAATATGCAAGAGTTCATTTGTTCCAGTTAATAGTCGACTACTTAGTCAAATGTTAATGTGTGAACATTTCTTACTGAAGCTTTTTAAAGCTATTATCGGACTATTCTTTCTTTTTTTATAGGCAGCAGAATGTGTAACAACTAATAATTTGCTTTTGGGTGCTTTTCTAGTTTAATGAATATCTGTGCCTTGCTCTGAATGACTGAATGGGAGAATAAAAAGAAAAAAGTGTGCACGGGTTTTTTAATTGCCAAGAGGAAACGGTAAATACAGTGTTAGTTAGCCTTTCCACTGTGTATGTAAATACTTGCAATAAAACCCCAAATTCAATTTCAAGGAGTCAGTGTGGTTTGTTACGTTAGTGTTTCGTGAACACAAGACCCTTAGTGTTTCAAATCATAGCAGAGCCCCAATGGCATTAATTATCTCTTGTTATGATTATGGTCTTTCCATAAGATATAAGAAAAAGTTAACTTTTATAATAAATTGAGTCTGGCATTTACAGTGTGAATGTGCTTCAGGGTAAATTAAACTGCAGAGGCTCTGAAAACAGTATTCATAATCAAGCTTCACTCTTATACCTAAATATTAGATGACTCGCCATGAATTGGCTTTAAGGCATATTTTACTTATTAACAGGCTTATTATTCTCTTGACATTAGTTTTTTAGTTTATGCCCATTACTTAAAATTAATTTAGATTGCCACTTAGATTGCATTACTCCCTCTTTAAAAACGTATAGTTAATAAAGTATGATAGTTCTTCCACATGATTGAAGCTCGGCTGCTGTGCTGTATGCACTTCATTGCTTCAAAACTTGTTCTGGGAATTGATACACTGCAGGCAACAACAAGTGTCAACGTGTATTAACATATTTGTTTTTGGAGGAAACACTATTTGCATATGTTCATCGGCTTCTTACAAGTTTTCATTGTGATGCAGCAAGGCTAATTCTATTTATGCTTAACTTTGTTCTACTTAGTTGTCCTTGTTTTTGTTTATTTCTGTGTATGTACGTTGAGAACAACGGAAAAAACAGAGTCAATTTCTTTGTATGTGTACGCATACATGGCCAATAAGGCTGATTCTGAACGAACAGTACACATGTATCCATCATGTACAGAATGAACAGTTACGTGTGACAGCACAGCCCCTGTAAGAGTCTCACTGATTGTTTGTTTCAGAGCCTGACTTGTGATTATCTTGTGACTCTCTAGAGCTCCGGGACCTACACAGTCACACTCCTGCAGCGTGGTTGACTAAACTGGGATGAGTTCAGTTTATAGCCATCTACAAACATTTGTCGAAAATTGATAACTAGCAGACTTCCAACGAGTAGCGATGGTTTCCATTTGAGATGATGTAACCTGACATGAATGACTCAACAGTGACACTTAAATATATCTTCACAAGGTGGAATAATAACAATGATGCCCAGTGCTATTGTAGTCATGATGTTACTATTAAACTAGTTATAAACTGCTCTACATGACTCATTTGGTGAAATAAATTTGCTTATTTTAATAAGATTCTGCAAAACCCAGAGAAGCTCTGAAATCACAGCTTTTCAGTTGAATAATTGCTTTAAATCAATAGCAAATATTTGGAACCTCAGTGAATTTAAGAGAGTTGATGAAAACTATAAGGACAACAAACACAGGCAGCACATATGTGACTAACTGCTAATTAATATTCGCCAATATAAAAAAAAAAAAGGCTTATTCAATGTGTGCGAAAATGCCAGAACTTAAAATGGCCTATTTTAATCATCTCGTTTGCATCGAGAACAGCCATATTCCTCCTTCCAGCCAATCCACCATGCCCCAGACTTTTTTGCTAAGTAAATGCACACCCTCTCAGGCCCTGTGCTATAAGGACAAACAATATGTAAACATGACTCCAAACAAGCAGGCTACACAAAGGCCTGGGAAATGCTCTCACGTGGAGATAGTGTTGAATTCCTGTTATTTTCGACGCAGATTTATTCAGGATTATTATAATGCACTGTAATAGCAGAAGATCAACTTTGCAGTAGGGTCGGAGAATCTGAATGCGCCAATTAAGGCCTTCATGTGGGAGTAGATCTATTAAACTATTAAGGCCGTTGTGGAGGAAAAAATGGGGCCGTTTTTTCGCAATCCAATTTAAAATGGAAACAATTTGTCATCACATAGATGACGAATTAAAACCCTAAAAATCTCATCTTAAATAAAAAAGAGCATCTCTTTGGGATAAAGCGCTTGTGCCAAATATAGTCCATGAAAACAGCTGCAAGCAAATGCTACACAATGAGAGCATCAAGATATCAGAAAAACCACAAGAATTCCCATCAAAACTTTACAGAACTGCAACATTTTTGAGTGAACTTGCTCTAAAATTCGTAATCAATTGATATGATTACAGGCCTATTGACATAACCATACATTGTGTGGAGCGTGTCGGGTGAATCCAGACATGTGATTGGCTCTGCGCATTTCAAAATGTGAATCCCGCGGACGGATGTTGTGTCGCGATAGGTTTCCTTTCTTCTTCTGCTGGAGCCGTCGACCTCTTCCGGTTACATGACGACGACGGCGTTGATACAAAAAAGAGAGAAGGAAAACAGGAAAATACCTTTCTAGGCGAGAACAGCGGAAACTTAATTTAAATAGACAGATACGTGTGGACGGGTTGCTTGTGTGGCGGCATAACTAATGATTGATCGGAAGTTCGTCTGGTTGGATGACGTATGAGCGGTGAAAGATCAGAAATATTTGGAGTTTATTGTTCTTCGCCTGCTGCCTCAAGCTAAGCTACTTCTGTGTTGCTCTACGCTACCTAGCCGAGCTAGCTAACGTTAGCTAACACTGGACGCCAACACCGTGTGTGTGTGTGTGTGTTCCTAGTGCTAAATTAGCGAACGGCTTGAGAGGAAATAGCGCCGTTAATCCGTTCAGTTTGCAGCTGGACTCCGCTAACCTCTTCTAGCTCGGTGACATCAGTTGGGGGAGAATGGCAACGTCGGCTCTGTACGCCTGTACGAAGTGTAACCAGCGGTACCCCTTCGAGGAGCTGTCGCAGGGCCAGCAGCTGTGCAAGGTACCAGTGTGTGTGTGTGTGTGTGTGTGTGTGTGTGTGTGTGTGTGTGTGTGTGTGTGTGTGTGTGTGTGTGTGTGTGTGTGTGTGTGTGTGTGTGTGTGTGTGTGTGTGTGTGTGTGTGTGTGTGTGTGTGTGTGTGTGTGTGTGTGTGTGTGTGTGTGTGTGTGTGTGTGTGTGTGTGTGTGTGTGTGTGTGTGTGTGTGTGAGAGATCGAGTGATCGAGGATGACCGCCAACGAGACACAACAACAATCCCGAAGATCAGATTATGTAACATCCTTCCACCCTGGAAGCGCTAATGCAGTGACTGTAATCTTGTTTAGACCCCCCCCCCCACCACAATCCTGTTTATGAAATGAGTAATAACACAATCATAGTTCATCTTTACCGGCTGAACTTTAATTCTCGGGGCATTGAATTAATTATACTTGTGAGAATTACTGTCTGTGTCTGTGTGTACACATACTTGTTGCTCGCGCAGACATTTTTTTTTTCTGTCAGAGGAATGTGTTGTGGTGGCCTTCTGTTCCCACCTTTCTTTACTCAACTGTGTGCAGTGATTCATATTATTTTAGAAACAATGGGCAGTGTTATCACTTTGTACACTTCCTTCAAGCACTGAAGTAGTTTCCCCTGACTATTCAGAGAACTTGTCTTTGCGCTGGATAGTTAAAGCACACAGTCAATGTGTAAAAACTATAAAGTAATTAGTTTGATTTCTGTTTTTTTTTTTATATGTAAGAAAGCCACCCACAGTTATCCAACAATGGCTCTGGTAAACGGTGCCCTACTGCGATAACGTGTTGGGTTGACTAAACAAAGTTACAATACAAAAGCATTTACAGTACACTTTAGTCTTCACTTCTCGTATGCACCCACATAGTCAGGTGTTGGTAGTTTCACAGATGTTGACGCCAAGAGATGTTGCGTAATAAACGTCACGGTGTGTTGCCAAACACAGCGAGTTGCGTCAGTCTCGTCTTCGGGTGTGTTCATTGTTGTTGCACAGATTCATTTTCGCACTCATGAGAACATTTCTTTGATTTGTCGCCATAGGAGTGTCGCATCGCACATCCAATAGTGAAGTGCACATTCTGCAGATCTGAGTTTCAGCAGGAAAGGTGAGATAATGTGCTCCTTGTGATGAATTTCAGTGTTTAGTTGTGGCGTTAATAGTTGAATGTCTTTGATTTTATTGCATTTGTTTTGGGCCATTAAAAACCCCACGTTTTATTCTTTACAGTAAAACCAATACAATCTGCAAGAAGTGTGCTCAGAACGTCAAACAGTTTGGAACGGTGAGTAACAGGTTTCTCCAGTTTGATTGCTTAAGCGCCTTGAACTCCAGTTGTATTCATCTAGTGTCACTGAGTGTACATTTATTATTTTCATGTGTGAATACACTTTTATTGTGTTGTTTTTTTGTCCGTCTTTACAGCCCAAACCCTGCCAGTACTGTAACATCATTGCAGCTTTTATCGGGACAAAGTGCCAGCGTTGTACTAACTCAGAGAAGAAATATGGACCTCCACAGACCTGTGAGCAGTGCAAACAGCAGTGTGCTTTTGACCGTAAGGAGGAGGGCAGGAGAAAGGTATGAACCCTATATACCTACAGTCTACTTTGACAGTGAATGCGTAACAGAATTTCTTATAAACTATTGACTCCTACTTGTCTCACAGGTGGACGGGAAACTGCTGTGCTGGCTCTGTACTCTGTCCTACCGGCGTGTCCTGCAGAAGACCAAGGAGCAGAGGAAGGGCTTCGGCTCCTCCAACTCCTCATCCTTGAACGAGAAAGACCACCACTCCAGACCTCACCATCACCACCACCAACACAGACACAGCAGCTCTCATCACAAGTACGTCCTCTGTTGTGTAACTGTTGAGAATAGTGAAACAATTTAAGTGTGGTTTATGCCACCACATGGTTAAATTGGGTCCAGCCAACTGACGGCTAACTTATCTTTTGCAGACTGAGTGGGAGTTTGAGTCCTGAGCAGGAGCAGGGACTGTGGAAGCAGAGGTGAAACTTTGCTTCTCATTTGAACTGCGCATATATATATATATATATATATATAACAGAAAACAATGTATTGATTTTGTTTTTAGGCCCATGTTGTACATTATCATTTTGATTTTCTTTGCAGCCATAAATCGTCTTCAATCCAGAAGGAGACTCCAAAGAAGAAACCAAAACTGGAGATGAAGCCATCCAACGGGGACAGGTATGATAAGTGTTGTAATTGTTTGGGGAAAGCATGAAAGGGATTCGAAGTGGGGTTTTATGAAGTACTTATACATAATCAGTGTATTGCCTACAGTAGATGGCCGTCGGAGCAAAGCAATGTACTGTTGTGGACGGGGGAAGCAACGAAATGTGTTTTAGTCACCTAAAATAAAGGCTCATCTAAAAAACAACAACATCCTGCCCATGTTTTTCCTTCCACGTGTTAACCACTTATGCCGGTAATTAGGGCTGCAACAACGAATCGATAAAATCGATAAAATTCGATTATTAAAAGTGTTGGCAACGAATTTCATTATCGATTCGTTGTGTCGCGCGATTATTACGCCACTCAATAAGTCGCGGAGATGTTTGAGTATAAAAAAAACAAGTTGAGTTGAGCGCAGAGCAGAGCAGAGGTAGAGGAAAGACCACCGGAGACCCGTAACGATGTTTGACGGTGCGCGATCCGTAGGCGGGGCGTATCCGGCGTGCATGGCCGAACCGAGTGCGATCAGCCGCCCCGGAGTCGACTGCTATCAGGGACGTAACGTCCCTCCAGTAGCTCTTCTGGTGCTGGTGTTTACTCGTTATCCAGTTTGACAAGCATGACAAGTTAGCGTTAGCTCGTTAATAACAGTAGTAAAGCAGGACTAAAGACACGTTTTTATTCACTCGCCTTTTTTGGCCCATTCATTTTTCAATCTGTTGTCATGTATATATATTCTGTGCTTTGTCCCATATCGGTTATTGTTGACAAATATATTTGTGTGTGTTGTACTTTTACATTTTTTTTATAGCACTTGGTCATCTTAAACTGTGTTTAAATGTGGTGTATAAATTAACTTAACTTGCACTTACTACAATGATAGTAATAATTTAATGAATAAGCTTCAAGTGAACTTGAGTGTGTGTGCGTGTCTGAGTGTGTGAGTGTGTGCATCTGTGAGTGTAGTGTAGAGAACAAGTTCTGACGTTCAAACAAATCCTGTTAAGTTTTCTGATTTGTATTTTTCTTTATTTTTTATAAATGATTTATTGTTCTGACAGCTCAGGTCCCTTTAAACAAAAATATACATATTTTTGTGCACTTTATTTAAAAAAAAACGATATAATTGGCAGATGTAAAGCATAAAGCATACTGTTTTTGAATAAAGGGTTGGAAATTAATGCTTTTTTTTTTTTATCCGATTCATCGATTAATCGTAAAAATAATCGACAGATTAATCGATTATTAAAATAATCGTTAGTTGCAGCCCTACCGGTAATGGCCTCATGCTCTTTCCTTTCTCCCAGTAGCAGTTCCATCACCCAGTCGATGGATTCTGGAGGAACCGACAACTTCATTCTCATCAGCCAGCTGAAAGAGGAATTGATGTCGATGAAGAGACTTCTGCAGCAAAGGGATCAAACCATTCTCGAGAAGGAGCGAAAGGTAAGTCATCGGCCTCGCCCGACCTCCTGCGCCAATGAGCCCAAGTCACATCACTGCTGATTCCTTTTTTTTTTGTTTCACGTATTGATGATTAAATTCCCCTCCAGCTCACAGAGATCAAAGCTGACTTTCAGTACCAGGAATCCAACATGAGAGTCAAGATGAACCAAATGGACAAATCGCACAAAGAGTCTATGGAGCACCAACAGGTGGGGAACTATCTCTGCACAAGTGACTTGTCACAAAAACACTCACTCATAAATATATTTATATAGACTTTACACTTATTGTTTTGCATCTAAAGAGGTCATATGGCTTTGAAGAGGTTTACAGAGTCCCAATGTTCTGATGTGCAGGAGGTGTGATAATATGATCCTCACTAAAGCGTGTCTTATATTTTAGTCCTGTCCATTGAATCTCATCAGTTCAAGTACCAGCTTTATTTATCTCCCTCTGGAAGCCAAGTAGAAATAACCACGCACAACCAGTCCCACCTAAATTTCCATTCCCGAGATTATTATTGTTTCAAGTACGTCTTTCATTTGTTCTTAAACCCCTATTTTATTCTTATTATTTGGATATTAAAGCATCACGATTGGAAATGTAAAAGTATCTCCCATGTACTCGACAGAACAATGCGTGGGAGTACACACCACATTCTTTGTCATTTTGCCAACCAGTCTGTTATCAGTAATATTGTTAGAAGCTATCAAACTTCCTCTGCACACCGGTTCAATCTAAATACTTTCATACAATAGCATTTTAGTTTATAGGCATATATGGAGAAACACTGCATACTGATCTTATCTGTTATTGTCTGTGATTTATTCAGAAATGCCCACGTGATTTCATGTAGGGGTGTGCATTGCACCGGGTTGAATAGCTATCACTATTGGGAATTAATTGCTAATCAGACCCATGTTGTGTCTGTGTGTCACATATGTGCCAGAGATAATTCACTTGTTTCATAAGTGTGTCTGTTGTTATGGATACGATCTGCAGTTGTGCCATTTCCTGTCGAACTCTTGTGGTGGTGTTATTTTGTTATGTTGTTTAATAAGTGTGACTCTGGCTGCTGACGTGTTTGGTGCACCAAAGGTGTTTTTATCAGTACAGTCCAAACTGTTGAAGGTAGCAAAACCCTTTAGCTTGTAGCACCAGACGAATGGTGAGTACATAAGTACTAATATTAAATGCTTTGACACCACCGTGTTGCCATTAAAATCAAAATCCAGATTTCAGGTAAACTGCCATTTAAATGTGCAGTGTGAATTCCCAAATGCCTCCACTAAGGTGTTTAAAAAGATACTAACATTCTATTGTTTGTTTCCACAGGGCAAGAACAGGGAGTTGATGAAACAAGTGGCAGCCCTCTCCAAAGGAAAGAAGTTTGACCGGACAGGGAGTTCTCTGCTGTTGCCCTAACAATAGGCCGACCGACGGGTAACGACACAGAGCGGCTTCATTGTTGTAACACTGTGAAAGTCTCCCTCCTGTGTTTCCCTCATTGCCATTAACATCGATAACTTCTTAACTGGTGAAGCCAGCGACCATGTTGCACATGGAGGTCAATTGTTGAATTCGAAAGAACCCCTTCTCTAAATGTCAGCATATTTTAGATATTTTATGGCGACTTTTCCACTGGCTCATAGGATGTGACTTTGGAGTGGAGTGGAGTGGAGTGGAGTGCAGTGGAGTGGAGGACGGAGCCCTCGTTTTTAACACTGCCGGGCCAAAACAAAAAAAAGCATGGTGTGCATATGTGGAAAGCATTCTGTCAACTCAAATGTATCCACTTACTTTTTATGGATGTAATGCAATTTATTTATTCAACTGTATTTCTTAGCTTTTTTATTTCCTCACAACATACTCAGAGAATATCCCACATTTTAGGGTTTTTTCTCTTCAATAGCAATTAGTTATATTTTTCTAAATTTATGCGATCATGGAATAAAAAAAAGTTCTCCTCAATGGAGACGCTGCGAAACTTTACAATGTATGCAAACTTGGGAAGGGTGACCACTGAGCTGCAGCTCAACAGTAGAGACCCCCCCCCCTCTCAGTAACGATTCATAAAACAACCAATGAACACTTAAAAAGTCTGTCTGACGGAGAGACACCTCTTGGCTGCCCTCTTTCTCACTGTGTGACAGCTGTAGTGCTTTGCTGTTTCTCTTTAGTGGAACGATTGTAATACGTGCATGATTTTACTGCCAGACACCGGGTGGCATTGTGGTCGGACTTCTTTTTCCCCCCCTCTCCCTTTTATTAGTTTTTTAAGAATCACTTGTAAATGTATTACTGGGGTCAGCCATTGTATTTAAACTATTGCTTGTATCTGTTTTAGTGAGTACAGTATGTGTATGGTGAGGCCAGTTGAAATTAACATGTCTGTAGAAGATGCTTTTTAAAGGAACACACCTATCAACTTGCATTTATTGGGCTGGTTTCATACTGTGGCGTCCAGGATCACTTTTGTACTTTTTCCAAACCAAGTGTTTTAAACCTATTAAACTGGCTAAACTGTTTCTGTGTGTTTGCTTCTTTTTTTTTCTTTTTTTTTTTACCATAATAGTGTTTTGCTTTTCAAAAGTCAGTTAGGTTCCCAAGACCTAATTTGGAGAACTGATGACATCATCTGTGGGGTAAAATAATATGTTTTACCACTAAAGCTTGTCCACTACGTATTGCACTTTACATTATTGGTATTTTACGATCTATCCTGTCATGTGAATGTTTGTTTGAAGAGTGCAAAAAAAATCTCCCTGATAAAAGTCAGATTTTCGGATTTATACTTAAGCCTGTTGACCAAGGTGAACTGGAGTGGATGGGATGAAGCAAGTACTGAGACACATACAGGCTCCATAATAGAAGCCCAATCAAAAGGAGGCCAGCATAAGACAGAATGTGTCTATTCATATGAACAATGCATGTAGGTTAATAACAACATTGAACATGAACGGTTTGCAAATACAAGGAAGGCATCCAGCAGTAATGATAGTAGGGTAAAATATAACGTTGATGGTTTTAAAGGACGACGAGTAACAATACGGTATAATTCAATCCACTACGATATAATAGTCCCATAGAAAGGCACCCGCGCTCTGTTATGCATACTTGCATAGCTACTGCCACATATTTATTTCTGGATAATGAAGATCTGGCAGGAGGCTGAGGCTGAGGTCCATCAGGACCAAGACCTCACGCCACATGAACAGCTTCTTCCCATCCGCAGTCGGGCTCACTAACAGAGCCCTGGTCCCCCACTGAAAAATTCCTACCGGTCACTCCCCTGCATCCCTTCTTTAACACTCGACACTTTTACACTACACTTAGGGCGTAGGTTTGCATAGGGTCCATAGGGACTAGTCACGACCAAAGTTTGAGAAAGACACAATTGTCCCCACCAATATTTTGTTAATTTGAATTGCCTGTTAGAAAAAATATTTTGCACAATATATTTGCAAACTCATTCGTATTATTATTAGTGCTGGGCGGTCCGTGTACGCTTTAGTCATCTGTTTTATTCGATAAAACGAAAATACGGAAATACCATGGTATTCTCGTTTTTCGTTTCAAACCAAAAAACGGGAAAACGGAAATGGGTGGTCGTATTTCCGTTTTTGGTTCTGAATTAAAAAACGGAAAAACCACAGAACCAAAGTCAAATAACGAGCCGTATTTCGTTTTTGCAAATCCCTTTTAGTTTTTTCCTTTAAAACGAGACGCAGAGCACAACAGGTAACCCGGAAAGAAGAATATTTCAAAATAAAAGTGAAGGCAATATAATGACTGTATGCAAGAAATTAATGAATAAATAACTCTGGGCCGATGGGAGTGTGTAACGGGTTCCACGCGTAACGGATTCCATATGTAACGGGTTCCACGCGTAACGAGTTCCACCCGTAACGGATTCCACGCGTAACGGGTTCCACGCGTAACGGGTTCCACGCGTAACGGATTCCATATGTAACGGGTTCCTCGCGTAACGAATTCCACGCGTAACGGGTTCCACGCGTAACGGGTTCCACGCGTAACAGGTTCCACGCGTAACGGATTCCACGTGTAACGGATTCCATATGTAACGGGTTCCACGCGTAACGGGTTCCTCGCGTAACGAATTCCACGCGTAACGGGTTCCACGCGTAACGGGTTCCACGCGTAACGGGTTCCACGCGTAACGGATTCCACATGTAACGGGTTCCACGCGTAGCGAATTCCACCCGTAACAGGTTCCACGCGTAACGGATTCCATATGTAACGGGTTCCTCGCGTAACGAATTCCACGCGTAACGGGTTCCACGCGTAACGGGTTCCACGCGTAACGGATTCCACATGTAACGGGTTCCACGCGTAACGAATTCCACCCGTAACAGGTTCCACGCGTAACGGATTCCATATGTAACGGGTTCCTCGCGTAACGAATTCCACGCGTAACGGGTTCCACGCGTAACGGATTCCACATGTAACGGGTTCCACGCGTAACGAATTCCACCCGTAACGGGTTCCACGCGTAACGGGTTCCACGCGTAACGGATTCCACGCGTAACGGATTCCATATGTAACGGGTTCCATGCGTAACGAATTCCACGCGTAACGGATTCCATATGTAACGGGTTCCTCGCGTAACGAATTCCACGCGTAACGGGTTCCACGCGTAACGGGTTCCACGCGTAACGGATTCCACGCGTAACGGATTCCATATGTAACGGGTTCCACGCGTAACGAATTCCACGCGTAACGGGTTCCACGCGTAACGGGTTCCACGCGTAACGGGTTCCACGCGTAACGGGTTCCACGCGTAACGGATTCCATATGTAACGGGTTCCACGCGTAACGGGTTCCATTTGTAATGAATTCCACACATAACGGGTTCCACGCGTAATGGGTTCCACGCGTAACGGGTTCATCTCACTTGTTTATAGTCCTGTTACCTGTTCGTTGTTTATAGCCCTGTTATCTGTTCGTTTGTGCACTTTATTTTATATTTCACTTTATTTTATACTTCACCTTATTTTATATCTCGCTGTACATTTTAATATGTTTCTACTTGCACTGCATGTTGTTGATTGTTAAATGTTATGCACCTCCCGTCATGTCAAATTCCTTGTATGTTAAACATACAATGGCAATAAACTGTTCTGATTCTGATTCTGATTCCGCTTCATTTTGCCAAACACAACAGTAAACCACGTTACAGGGGGTGCCTGAACGCCTCACCCTGTACATCCGGGTGACTAGCTAGGTCGTTCCGCTAAGTAAATAGCTAGCTAGCTTAGCTGGCGGTGCCTGTTCCACAAATAAAAACAAGTTTTTTACTGAAGCTGGCTGTGTAAAGACTGAATTAAATGTATTTTTGTGATTTTTTTTTGACCTCACATTGATGATACAGGCACACGTAGAAATGATCTTCACATAGATATGAGTTAGTTAACGCTAACCTGTTAGCTACGTTGCAAGTTATTTTGTCCAGCTAACATTAGCTAGCCTACTGTTAGCTTGTAGCATTCACCAGATACAGCAAGCTGGCTGAAACCTAATTTCACCAAATCTGAAGTTAGGTAACGAGAGGTAAGTGCATATATGGCATTTCCAATATTTTGTTTGCATCATATTGCTAGCGATATAGCTAACGTTAACGAGCGCAACTAGCTAACGTTGTAACGTTACTTTATTGTAGCATCAGGTTAGTCTGATATAAAGCTTCAGCGCAAAATTGGAAGTTAAGCACTTTGTTGTTATTTATTGTATTAAGAATAGCATCATCACAAGTATTAAAGTAAGAGCATGATTGGCATACGCCTACTGAAAAGAAAACATTTGTATGTGCGACGTCGCTGCACACCAGTTGCGCATATTAAAGACGTAGATGTTTACAAATACATGTCAAAAGATAATGCATCTCTCTTGTTGTCCATTTAGTATGTCGGACTCGGACAGTGACGAGGACCAAGATCGTCCTTTCTCTCTGACTGGCTTCCTCTTTGGGAACATCAACGAAGATGGACAGCTGGAGGATGACAGTGTTCTGGACAGTGTGGGTGTTTCAAGGATTTCTACTTCAATAAAGAGCATATCATTTGAACTAAGTTTATTAAATTAATGGTGGACATTTTATATAATGTATCATTTTCATTATTAACTTTTAGATCTTAGTTATTTTGTATTTTTTTACTGCTTATTGCAACTTTCTGTTGTGTTTCTCCTCACCACCCAGGAGTCCAAAAAGCATTTGGCTGGTTTGGGCTCACTGGGCCTGGGCTCACTTATTACAGAGATTACTGCCAATGATGATGAGGATGATGAGGATGATGAAGATGAAAGCAGAGAGACTGTTAGTGTGGACGCAGACGGTTGGTTTAACTTTTAAAAATGAACTTTTTTTATGATTAATTTAGCTAGGAACAGGATGGAATGACATTTTCAACATTTCTCCTCTTCCAGGTTGGGTAAAAAGTACAGAAGATGCCGTTGATTATTCTGACATCAGTGAGGTTGCTGAGGATGAGACAAAGAAGTACCATCAGGCCATGGGGTCTCTGCAGCCCAGCAGGAATACAAGTAATCAACTAACACCGCCTTCGAGGCATATTACTGTTTGATTGTTGTTAGACTCAAGTAAAAAGTATACGTCTAACTTTGTTTTTTTATTTCTTTATTGACATTTTTTCTTAAGATGTATAAAATTGATCTCATCTTTATGAATAAAAGTATTTTCTATTAAAAGAAATTGGCAAAAAAAACGACCTCTTTTCACATGAGGTTATTTTTTCCACCATATTGATTTTACCACAATTTTCATTCAACCCTACAAAGGATTTCAAAGTGTTGTTGAACCAATAAATGATGAATATTTTCAAATTCTTTAGTCTTAGATGATGATGATGACTATGACGCTGACTGCGAGGATATTGACTCAAAGCTTATGCCTCCTCCGCCACCACCAAGTCTTCCTACAGCTGCTAAGAAAGAGGAACCGGCCGCTCCGAGCACAACCGGCACAACCGGTAAGGACATGTTCACTCATAATGATTGTGTGTGGCTTGTCTTCTTCCACAGAGGTTTAAGCTGCAACTCTGGAGTCTGTAAGGAAGGGAATTTGCTTAAAATTTTTAGATTATCTCTGAAGCAAATATACTGCACTTGATCAGATAGTAAATTCAATAGCAATCCAGATTAGGTTCAAAAGTTTTTTATCTCAAATATCTCCAGTGAAGTTTGATTGTCTCTGATGCTGTTGTGACCTGTCACTATCTCTCCACACAGTTGGGGAAGAGGGTGATGGCATCATCCTGCCCTCCATCATTGCGCCATCCTCTACGGCTGATAAGGTTGACTTCAGCAGCTCCTCAGACTCCGAGTCAGAAACTGACCGTCCCTGCCAGGGCTTGGGGGATGGAGGCCCCCCAGATATGCTCAACCTCCCTCTTGCTGGCATCATGGAGAAAGATGCTGCCAAAGCACTGCCAGGTGTTACAGAGCTCTTCCCAGAGTTCAGGCCTGGAAGGGTAAAGCGTCCTTTACAGCCACTGTCTACTGAGATTCATCATTACACATCCTAAAAGTTTATTTTACAATCATAATTTGTGTTCACTGACACCCGCTGTCTGCCGGATGTACTACCAGGTGCTTAGATTCTTACGGCTGTTCGGTCCTGGAAAGAACATGCCATCCGTTTGGAGGAGTGCCCGCAGGAAGAAGAAGCGGAAGCACCGCGACCATCAGCCGGGGACACCTCCTCCAGAGGGAGAGCCAACAGAGCAAAGCCAGGAGCAGAAGTCTGGATGGCTTTATGAGTATGCACCCCCTCCTCCCCCAGAGCAGTGTCTCTCCGATGATGAGGTAAAACGTCCAGTGTTGCGGGGTATTGCATGCGCTAATTTCAGCTGGTAGTACCCTGGCAAGTTATCACTGTATCCAGCACTGAACATGCTTTTCTGTGCCACCGCCCAGATAACTATGATGGCTCCAGTAGAGTCCAAGTTCTCACAAACGTGTGGCGACGGGGACAAGGAGGCAGAGTCTCGACCTAAAGTAGCAGAATGGAGGTATGGTCCAGCGCAGCTCTGGTACGACATGATAGGCGTCTCCGAGGATGGAAGCAACTTCAACTACGGCTTCAAGCTGAAAGAAGAGCAGACCAGTGAGCCTCAGCAGCAGGACAGGCGTAAAGAAAGAACTGCTCATGAGGTACGCAGTGGATGTCTGCAGCCTTAACATGAAAATTATACTTGTTGTTTTACTTATATTGTGTATGATGTATGTCTAGTTTCCGAAGCGGATGGACGACGACAATGAAGACAGTGATGATGGAGATAAGGAACAATCAGCCCTTGAGAATGAGCTCTTCCTGATGGTCACTCAGCTGAAATGGGAGGACGATATTATCTGGAACGGGGAGGACGTAAAACACAAGGGCACAAAGACTCAGAGAGCCAGCCTAGCAGGATGGCTGCCCTCCAGCATGACCCGCAATGCTAATGCCTACAATGCACAGCAGGGTAAGACACACAAAAAATACAGAAGTAGCTCTTTCGTGTGACGCAACGGCTGTAATATTGCATGTGTGTTAAAGCAATATAATAGTATATTTAATTTGACAGGTCTCACAAGAAGTAATTCTCAGTTGGTGCCACCTCCGCCTCCACCCATGCCCAAAATGTCGTCAATCTCTGGCTCTAAGCGGGAAAAAAACATCCACGATAATCAAGGTGAGTGCATTTTTAGGTCACGATACAAATAAGAGATTCCCCAGACCGTTTAATCTCGGGCTAACCACTCGTTTTCTCCGTTTGTCCTCATCCGTTCTTGTTCCCTCCGCAGCCTATCATGAAGAAGACTGTCCGTGGTTCTCCATTTTCCCAATTGACAACGAGGAGTTAGTGTACGGACGCTGGGAAGACAACATTATCTGGGATGACCAGGAGATGGATCGCATGCTCATGCCACCTGTTCTTACACTGGATCCCAACGATGAAAACATCATCCTCGGTATATTCAGAATTCCCGTCCGATTAGGCTTCATTATCGCAATAATCAAAATATCTGTTATATGCATACATGTTTCATACGTTTTTGTGACTGTGTGTCTAATTTACATCACATGTTTGTCAGTAAATCCTGTAAACCAGTGTACAATGTCGTCGGTGCACTGAGGCAGATGGTCTGCTTATTTTTGACAAACGGCTGTCTCTTGTAGAAATCCCTAATGAAAAGGAGGAGATGACTTCCCACTCCCCGTCAAAAGAGAATAAGAAGGAAACGGCAATCAAAAAGAGCCGCATCCTGCTGGGGAAGACCGGGGTGATAAAAGATGAGCCGCAGCAGGTAAGCTGCCTCTTCAGGTCACGCAAAGGCGCACATTTGATTATGTGAAATGGGAGATTGCACGGTCTGCTTCTACAGTGGAGATGTGAGTCATTCGAAACAGAAAATGGTAAAATAAGAAAGCTCAAGGCTACATAATTAAGGATAAAATGATGAAATGAAAGTGACCGAATACTTGCACCTGAGGCTGCAAATTTCTTGTAAAGTGCCATTTATTTCTAAGCTGTAAGGACAATGGTCTTCTCACATTTCAGTAAAAAAAAAAAAATAGAAAAGGTTTAAGGGACATTACTTTTAGTGGGCAATGTGGTTTCTCTCATCTCAGAACATGTCGCAGCCTGAAGTGAAGGACCCCTGGAACCTCTCCAATGATGAGTTCTACTATCCTAAACAGCAGGGCCTGAGGGGGACGTTCGGTGGCAACATCATTCAGGTAAGCAGCAAAAATACAGATAAAGCCTATATATACATGAGCAACATGGATATACTTTAAATCGTTTTTTCTACTGAATATCATATGAAGTAGACTCATAAGCTCAAAACAGCTGAAATGTAGAAATGTTATAATTTAAGTACATTTTGTGTCTTTAACCAGCACTCCATCCCGGCGCTGGAGCTGAGGCAGCCCTTCTTCCCCACTCACATGGGGCCCATGAAATTGCGCCAGTTTCATCGACCGACTCTGAAGAAGTACTCATTTGGAGCTTTGGCTCAGCCAGGTCCCCATGCTGTCCAGCCACTGCTCAAACACATTAAGAAGAAGGCCAAGGTGGAGCCCTGTTCAACACAAGCACTACTACTCTATCAACATTCACATTTTTGTACATGAGTGAATTATCGAGTGCATATGTTTTTGTTTGTATAGATGCGAGAGCAGGAGCGGCAAGCGTCAGGAGGAGGAGACATGTTCTTCATGAGAACCCCGCAGGACTTGACGGGTAAAGATGGAGATCTGATCCTGGCAGAGTACAGTGAAGAATACGCCCCTCTCATCATGCAAGTTGGCTTGGCCACGAAGATCAAAAACTACTACAAAAGGGTGAGTGCAGCCTTTGCATTTTGTTAGCCAAGACATTTTGATCGTCATATTCATTTCAATTTGCAGAATTGTTTGGTATTTGTTCATGGTGTTAATTTCAGATAATCAAATTCAACTTAATGAAAATGGCGAAATCCATTAAAATGCATTCTGATGTTGTTCCTTTGTCCTTCAGAAACCTGGAAAGGATCCTGGAGCACCGGACTGTAAATATGGAGAGACCGTATACTGCCACACGTCCCCTTTCCTGGGCTCTCTTCATCCTGGACAGCTGCTCCAGGTCAGCACCTTCCCACTCAAATATCCAGTACTCAAATTAGGTAAATGTATGAAGCGTCACTGCTCTGTCATCATGCCAAACAATATGATGGTATGTCTTTTTTTTTCTTGTAGGCATTTGAAAACAACCTCTTCCGTGCTCCAATCTACCTGCACAAGATGCCAGAGACGGATTTCTTGGTTCTACGAACTCGACACGGCTTCTACATTAGAGAGCTAGTGGACATGGTCGTAGTTGGTCAGCAGTGCCCCTTATTCGAGGTTCCAGGGCCCAACTCCAAACGAGCCAACACTCACATCAGAGACTTCCTACAGGTATATATTTATTAGCCTGAACTCTCCCAGAAACGTGAGCAGCTGCTGCTGCTGCTGCTGTTGTTGCAAATGCTGAACTGTCAACGTCTGTATTCTCCAGGTGTTCATTTACCGCTTGTTCTGGAAGAGCAAGGACCGGCCCCGCAGAATCCGCATGGAGGATATAAAGAAAGCGTTTCCCTCGCACTCTGAGAGCAGCATCAGGAAACGGCTGAAACTCTGTGCGGACTTCAAACGTACAGGTAGCCCGCGCTCATTCATTAACCCTGTGCGCCCACCATTCCGTGATCATCATCTTTTGTTGGACTAACCCAGTGTGTTGTGTCAGGGCAATGTTGAGGTTATACAGATGTGTACTGTGCATGAGCTCGGGAGTGTGTGTGCCTTGAATTGACAGACAGGAATGTGGACAGGAAAAGAGCTTTTTACACCAACTATGGAGTTTACTCTAAAGGTAAGATGTAGTTAAAGGACAGTATAAGGACACAGGGTGCAAATGCTTACTATTTACTATCAGCAAGTCATGGTTTTCTACAATGTCTAACATACACATACCTATAATGGAAACTCTGACATTTTTGCTTATGATACTGTCCTACTGTGTTCGAGAGGTTTGCAAGACACGAGGAAATGTCTTAACAGTGTCTCGTCCTCGTGCCAGGTATGGACTCTAACTGGTGGGTGCTGAAGCCTGACTTCAGATTGCCCACAGAGGAGGAGATCAGGGCCATGGTGTCTCCAGAGCAGTGCTGCGCTTACTATAGCATGCTGGTGGCAGAGCAGAGACTCAAGGTAACAGTTATCTGCCTCTCAACAACTTCAGATGGTGAAAGGGATAGTTCGGACTACTTGAAGTGGCTTCACTACAAGTTATTTTGCACCTTTTTAGGATGCTGGATATGGTGAGAAGTCCTTCTTTGCTCCAGAGGAGGAGAACGAAGAGGACTTTCAAATGAAGATTGACGACGAGGTATGTGTCCTCATGATCAAGTTACGTGCGTACGATTTGAGAAAGTCTTTTCAGATTGACACCACGCTTATCCCGTGTAACACATCTCAGGTGCGGACCGCTCCTTGGAACACAACGAGAGCCTTCATTTCTGCCATGAAGGGGAAATGCCTGCTGGAGGTTACAGGCGTGGCGGATCCTACAGGCTGTGGAGAGGGTTTCTCCTACGTCAAAGTGCCCAACAAGCCCACTCAACAGAAGGTCTGACTGTCTAAAAGCAAAACATTTGCCACCCCCATGTCCTGCGTTGTGTAAATACATAGAGGGTGAAAACTTTGATCCTGTGCGGTGTTTCAGGATGACAAAGAGCCACAGCCTGCCAAGAAGACGGTGACGGGGACGGACGCTGACCTGAGGAGACTCTCACTGAAGAATGCCAAGCAGCTGCTGCGCAAGTTTGGTGTTCCAGAGGAAGAGGTAAGACCGTGGCTGAGGCAAGGACAGCCTAGTGGTCTACAATAACCATTTTGTTGTCTATGCTCTTATCTTTTATTCACTCCAACTGGGAAAACCTGCAAAAACTCGCTTGTTAAAGTCATTGCACGTCTGTATGTGTGTTAGATCAAGAAGCTCTCGCGCTGGGAGGTGATTGACGTGGTGAGAACCATGTCCACGGAGCAGGCGCGTTCGGGCGAGGGACCCATGAGCAAGTTTGCCAGAGGCTCTCGTTTCTCCGTCGCGGAACACCAGGAGCGCTACAAGGAAGAGTGCCAGCGGATCTTTGACCTGCAGAACAAGTGAGACTCTTATTCAGGGTTATATGTGTTCTTCGGGATTCTGTCCGAGCACACCTTGAGTCCTTTTTCCTTGTTGCACCCTCGTCACAGAGTGCTGGAGTCGACAGAGGTGCTGTCCACCGACACAGACAGCAGCTCAGCGGAGGACAGTGACTTTGAGGAGATGGGGAAGAACATCGAGAACATGCTGCAGAACAAGAAGACCAGCTCCCAGCTTTCCCGAGAGAGGGAGGAGCAGGAGAGGAAAGAGCTGCACAGGATGCTGATGGGCGAGGAGAGCGACCGTGACCATAAGGGACGCAAGGAGCGGCGGAAAGGCTTGTGTGAGTCTACGTTTCTGAAAGTCTGATATCTTCATGGTGCTCTGAGGACATGTCTGCATTAGCTTTGTACGGTTGAAAAATGTCTCTAAGCTGTAAGCTTTACTTCCCTTCGCTCTACAGCCAGCTCCTTATCCACCTGCTCCCACAAGGACGATGACACGTCCTCCGTCACCAGCCTAAACTCCGCGGCCACAGGGCGGCGTCTCAAGATCTATCGCACCTTCAGGGACGAGGACGGCAAGGAGTATGTCCGATGTGAGACCGTACGCAAGGCTTCCGTCATTGACGCCTACACCCGGATCAGAACCACCAAGGATGACGAATTCATGTGGGTCTCGCGAATCAAACTGTGTTCTTTCACATCGCACAGTGTGTATTTGATCCATGTCACCATGTCAGGCTAAGATTGTTCACATCTGAGGATGTTGTCGTTTTTTGAAATATCGTAGAAATGACCCTTATTTAGGCCACTGCCATCATCACAACTGAACCAGCGAATGTAAAACGGCCTGTAATGTGTATCGTTGCGGTTGCAGACGAAAGTTTGCCCTCTTCGACGAGCAGCACAGAGAAGAGATGAGGAAGGAGCGCCGGCGTATTCAGGAGCAGCTGAGGAGGCTAAAGAGAAACCAAGAGAAGGACAAGATCAAGGGACCCCCGGAGAAGAAGGCCAAGAAGGTGAAGGAGAGACCAGACCTCAAAGTAAAAGTAAGCTCACCGGTTCATTACTCCTCTCTTTTACTTTCCTTTTCCTCACCAGATATTTGGTACCCAGCTAAATGCAAACCAGTGGCTTTCCATTGGTGTAGATGATGTGTACGTTCTTCTTTCAGTATTACTCTCATACACCACATGCAGATTAATTGTCGTGTTCCTTAATGTCTTTTTCCAAGTTAAAGTGCGGCGCATGTGGAGCCATCGGACACATGAGAACCAACAAGTTCTGCCCGCTGTACTATCAGACCAACGCCCCGCCTTCTAACCCAGTTGCTATGACAGAGGAGCAGGAGGAGGAGCTGGAAAAGAACGTCATCCACAACGACAACGAGGAACTGATCAAGGTGGAGGGCACCAAGATCGTGCTGGGCAAGCAGCTCATTGAGAGGTAACTGATCATTTTCATGGGCAGCAAGAGACGGTGCTTATAAATGAATGGTCTGTAGCCTCCACCCACTGCAGTTTCCTGACATTTCTTCTCTCCTGCAGTGCTGATGAGGTGCGGCGAAAATCGTTAGTGCTCAAGTTCCCCAAGCAACAGCTCCCACCGAAGAAGAAGAGACGCGTGGGCAACGCTGTGCACTGCGACTACCTCAATGTATGCAATGTTGCACAGCTTCTCTTAAAACATTTTGTACCGAGCGTGCCTTTTAGCTGATCCTTCCACTTTTGCTTCGTGACATTCACAGAAACCACACAAGGCCATCCACCGCAGGCGCACGGACCCCATGGTGACATTGTCCTCCGTGCTGGAGAGCATCATCAATGACATGCGGGATCACCCCAACGTAAGATCGGCAGGCACCCACCTCAACAACATTTCATTGTTTCCAGCCACCTTCTTTACTGCCCCATTTGTTTACTTCTTCTGCCTCTTCTTTGTAGACCTATCCATTCCACACACCAGTGAATGCCAAGGTTGTGAAGGACTACTATAAGATCATCACGCGGCCCATGGACCTGCAGACGCTGAGGGAGAACGTACGTAAGCGGATGTACCCGTCAAGGGACGAGTTCCGCGAAGCCGTGGAAGTTATCGTCAAAAACAGCGCCACCTACAATGGTAAGTTATACCAACGTGTTTAATCTCCTCTCTCGAGATTAGACTCGATTAGACTTTCAATTTAAACCCACGTCAAAGTGTTACAAGGCGGCTCTCTGTTTTTGTTGCACCAGGGGCAAAACATCCAATAACACAGGTAGCGCAGTCCATGCTGGATCTGTGTGATGCTAAACTGAAAGAGGTGAGTGTTAAATATTTTGTCCTATTTAATCATCTTACTGCCCTTTTTGCCAATTTTCCTATTCACTATTAAACCTCTGTGTGTGTGTGTGTGTGTGTGTGTGCAGAAGGAAGACAGGCTGGTGAGGCTGGAGAAAGCCATCAACCCCTTGCTGGATGATGACGATCAGGTGGCCTTCTCCTTCATCCTCGACAACATTGTGACCCAGAAAATGATGGTAGTTCCCGATGTGAGTCACACCCGCTTGTCATTTTCTTACCCTCGTCAATATGGGAGCACTGATCAGTTCACATGCAGGAAAACGTAACGATCTCATCCCTTAACTCCTCCCCCTCACTATAGTCATGGCCGTTTCACCATCCCGTCAACAAGAAGTTTGTGCCCGATTATTATAAGGTGATTGTATGCCCCATGGATCTTGAGAGCATTCGCAAGGTGAGAGTCATACAAACTATACTCATTTGATATTATGAATATCAGCAATACTCCGTTTTTTTTGACAGAAACTGAGCCTCTTTTGTTTTTATTTCATGGTTCAACAGTACATCTCCAAACACAAATACCAGAACCGAGATGTGTTCCTGACAGACGTCAGTTACATCCACGCCAACAGCATCAAGTACAATGGTAATGGTGTTAACGTCCCTGTTATTGTGGCCGTCGCTAGTTCAGTTAAGATGTTGTTTGAAGCACCATAACACACACATCTCTCTGCGTGTCCTCCACAGGCCCAGAAAGTCCTTACACCAAGACAGCCCTGGATATTGTCAATGTGTGCAAGCAAACCTTGGCAGAGGTATGTTGAGTCTTTGCCTTTTTAAAATGTAGATTTATAATAAACCTTCTCCATCTAATGAATAGTTTACCCTCTTGCTTTTCACACACACCCTATTATTGTAGAAAATAATTAAATATAATCAATATAGGCATAGTGTAGAATCATACATCACAGTGTCGTACTTAGTTATTCCTGTACATCTTTCATTAAATTGCTGCCAAATTGTTTCAATCGGCTGTTTCTTTTGCCTCCAGTATGATGAGCACTTGACCCAGTTGGAGAAGGACATCTCTACTGCTAAAGAGGCAGCTCTGGATGCAGCAGACTTGGAGTGTCTGGACCCAATGACTCCGGGGCTGTACGAACCGCAGGTAGGAGAGCATCCAGGACTCAGTTTTGTTTTTCTTGCCTGGTAAATGGTGGTATTTCCTGGGTATCTTGTTACATCGACAACAGACTTAAGGCCTCCAGCTATGTGTAAAGTGCCACTTCGGGTAGTCTGAACGTTTCTCCGTGCCGTAGTCTCCTTTCCACTCCTTGTAGTTCTCCTAAGCCCTTGTATTCCTTCACTCGTTCTCTGCACTAACTCTCCTTTCCAGACTTTCACGTTTTCATCTTTATACTCTAGTTTCTTCACCGTAGTGTCTCTTTTCTCCCACCCTGTTTTTCTCCTTCGTTCCTGCCGTCTTGCCCCGTCTCTCCCTTTGTGTGCGCCGCTGTGTGTGGCGTTGGCCAGCCGGCTGATCTGTTTGACAGCGGGGCCTCAGGGAGTCTGCCCAGAGAGACCAGCAGCCTTTTCTCTGAGGGACCTCTAGTGGTTGCTCCAGAGAAGAGAGGGGGGCAGGTACGGAGAGAGACAGTATTAAGGCTCGCAACCACATGCCACCTCTCCTCAAACTACCCTCAGAGCACCCAGCTAGATCACAGGCTTTTGTTGTACCTCAAGTTACAGTTGTTCCTCACACCAGACAATCACAGATTAACATTACAGCATAAAAGTGAGCGTAGTTATTTTGCTTCTTGGCTCTGTCTTTTGGCAAGAGATGTCAGACTTTTATCGTACTGCCCCTCAGGGTCGCCACGGCAGAAGACCCGGGGAGGAAGAGTCAGATGTGGACATTGAAGGCTTTGAGGAGGAGGATGATGATGGCAAACCCAAAACTCCTGCTCCTGTAAGAAAGACAGATTTATGAAAAAAGATTATTAGATGATTGTGAGGTCACTGCGGCTGTGCATTTATGCACAGATGAAAACGTACCAACTAGCGAACACAACGGCACGACCAATTTCAGGTCATACCATTGTGTGCCCTAAAACTTTCATTTTACAAACTTTTAAGTACATACTTACGATTCTCCTGTTTTCATGATTTTAGTTGGATGGCCTGGTTGCGTTGAAGTGGGGTGTTCTTTTAATTCATGGATTTGTTTAATCCTCACACTGTTTTATAAGAAACAGTTGTCAAATCTTTCCACACCTTTATCTTCTCAAACATTCTCCTGTACTATTTGATTGTACAATTCTTTTCATTGTTTTGTTTGTTCTTTATTTGTAATTTGATGTATCGGTGTACTTCTTACTTATTTAACTATGACAAATCTTGTCTGTCCTGTCTTCGTAGGCAGAGGATGCGGACGGAGACCTAGAGGATGACGATGATGAGGAGGACATGTTGCTGCCGCCTCGCAGGCAGATGCACGACCAGGAGGAGGAGGAAGAGGAAGACGACGGAATGTCTAACCGCCCAGCTCAAGCCAGCGTGCTGTACCAGGACCTGCTCATGTCTGACGGAGAGGACGACGCCAGTGAAGAGGAGGGCGACAACCCTTTCTCCTGTAAGTCCAGCTGCAGGGCCGCGGTCGGCAGTAGAAAATGTTCACAGCTACACATAAGAATGAAGCAATATATACCAAAAATAAGCAAAAGGATTGATGATAAGAAGAATGCATGAATGTAGAATATAAGACGACAGCATTATTGTGCTGCAAACATTCACTTAATGGCAAAAACATTGTAAAATGTGTATGAAATGAAATCTGAAGTTCTTTCTATGTGACATAACTGACAGTGAGCAAACGTTAATCATTAGTCTTTTGTGTTGCGTGTCCCCCTCCAGCCATACAACTGTCGGAGAGTGGTAGCGACTCTGACAGAGAACTGGATGTACGACCTGCACCTCCACAGAGAGTGCAAGAGACGGCCCGCATGGGCATGGAGCAAGACGAGAGCATGATGTCATATGAAGGGGAAGGGCCTGATGAGCCTCACATGGAAGACAGCAACGTCAGGTACGACTGGCCCCGGAGCCAATATACTATATATTAATATGAAGCTTCTTTCCCACTAGACAAAAACACCCATTAACATCCACTAACATCTGGCTTTTGTCTTCAGTGGGAAAGGTTACAATCAGCATTTATACCCGGGACAAATGACCTTATATGACTACTATATAGAGAGAGTTAATTATAGAATGTAAATGTATTGAATGGCTATTGCTTAAAAATGCCCAAAAATGGGGTTTGATGTTATAAGTTAAACACATCTGGGCTTCCTGTTTGACTTCCCTCTCTTCTGTCTCAGTTACGGTAGCTATGAGGAGCCCGAGAGCCGGAGTCAGTTGCAGCCCATTAGCATGGGAAACGGGGAAGACTACGCCATCAGCGAGGAAGAGGAGGAAGATGAGGAAGATGAAGCACGGAGGAGAGGCCCAGCTGTTGTCTCCAAGGTCCAGCTCAGTGAAGACGAGGAGAGCGAAGAATTCCGATCTATAGGGGGAGACAGCGACATGGACTCTGACAACTAGTTCAATTTTCTTTTTTTTTTATCCACAGTATTAAGAAAACATTGTTAATAATCACAGTTTTAAAATGGAAAAGGAAAACATATTGTACATAGTTATTTTGTAAATGACGGTTAATGCTTAAAGCTCTGTCGTACCTACGGTATATGGACACACAGCACATTGTAAATCTCAGTTTGCCTTTTATATATTGAATCAAGTACCGTGATGTTTTTTGACATGGAAGTATGTGTACAGATGTTTTGTACTGTTTTAACTCGTGCATATCCTGCGCTCATAAGTAGTTCAGAAACTCCGCTTTTCCTATCCCACTTCCTGATTGAAAAATAGAATAAACACACTGACTGATAACAGACAGCTCTTTCTTTAAAAAAACAACATCAAATCATATAGTTAGAGATCATAAAACATGTTTTTCTTTCTCTGTTGAGATTTACCACCGGTGAGAAGATTAGATCATTAAAACATGAAAGCAAATTAAAACAGATGCTTTGTGTGCAGGTGAGGTAACAAACCACGATTAAAGATTAGAGGTTAAAACATGACTGGGTTGGGTATTTAGGATTTTATTGGCATCACAGGACAAAGCACAGGTGTACGTAATAGTGTAATGAGTGGCTGCATTTCATTTAGATGAACCCACGTCAGAGCCCTGTTCATGCTGGACTGAACTTGAACCAAGGATTGTTTTGACTATTCATTAATCTATCGCTTATTATTTAATGTTTCCGTCCAAAACCCAAACATATTTACAATGATATAAACAGAGCAAAGCTAAAACTATTCATTTGTTATGAAAATAAGTGCAGATGAATTCTTCTCACTGGGACTCTTAAACTGAATGGAGCCATCAGTAATGTTATTGGGTACACCCGAGCTTTTCTTGTGCTGATTATCATCACTTTCTTATAAACTAATAGCAAACTGTAAGTGTAGGATAATCAGAAGTTTATTTTCTAGTGTTTTCATCAGTTTGAAGTAGATTCATGGATCACTGAATCAATTCATAATCAAAACTCAAACATGTTCATAAACATTATGAACAGCAGAGGGCTGTATACTGCTGCTATACAGACTATCACATGTCTCTGTTGTAGTTGTATTCTGCACTGAACACATTTGAGTATTATAAGTTATAAGTTGTCACATGTATCATCTGAACTAACCCACTCTGATTTCTTTACCAATTCCCCTTAATAAACATCTGTACAATGACATCATTGAACATTTCATTTGTGCTGCATGTTCATGGATCTCATTCAGGCACAAATAGCAGACTAAAGATCAAAGAAAGCTGAACAAATGCGGACTTTTGATGGGTTTGCTATGAATCAAAGAACGGTTTATGACTACAGCAAAGTGGACAGCATTTCACATCAACACGTGACACTGAATATGTATTAGGAAGGAACCAAACCCACACCTCTGTCTTTTTCTTAGTAACGAGCACGCTTTCTATTGTGCAGAAGTCACCTGCTTCGTTTTATTTTCATGATGGCAAACTGCACACTTCCTGTTGTGACAACAGCCTATTCTGCAATCCGCTGCACTGAAGCGAAGTTTGACTTCACTTCCACATTCAAATCAGCAATTGAAATCTGCAAAAGTCACTTCCAAATACCACACTGTTAATCTTTGAGTTCTCAAATTGTGCCAATATGCTTGCAAAGCTAACTGGCGTCTTATGATTACTGATAGTACAGAGAATTATTTTTCACTTCCATTATTTCAGAGTATCTCAGATGGGTGGATGTATCTGCACAGCAGGCAAAGACCTCCTGACATTTTTACATTCTTCAACGTTTACAATAGTCAACATTACTTTTTGTTCAAGCACTGTCGCTTGGTGGTCTTGGCAATTTAAATTCCAGCCCTGCAGGATCTGTCAGGTGTTGCTCACAGCTACACATTCTGCCGTCTCAATCTGCAATCTGTTTCAGACGATGATGATTCAGATCCCAGCCCATCTGATCAGCCTTCGCCCAGAGGAACATGCCTTAAAGGACTCTGATAAAGACATTAATCACAATTTAAAGCTATTTATATGATTATGCGGGCAAGTGAATATGGCATAAAATGTCTTAATGTTTTAATTCTAGCTCATCATTATAGTAATATCACAAATTCACTGGTGACACATTTCACCTTTGAGTGAAAGGAACATTTCTGCTCGATCGGTCAGGTGAGGCAAGAACACGTCCATGAACAGGCAGGTACCCCTTAGCAGGGTGAGGGATCCTGCAGGGGCTGAGGGACTGAGACCTCAGCACGGCCGTGGTCCTGTCGGAGGAGTCTCTCACTGAGTTCAACGAGCTGTTGTGGTTCATGGGCGCTGCAGATTGTGATGGAGACCAACAAGTCGACCCATTATTGACAGATGATGCTCCTGAGAAACCAATTTGTACTTCTTGCACTGACATATAAGGTGTTCAAATTATAATTTTCTTGGTATTCTCTTTTTTTTTAATGTTAGGAAACAGACCAGATGGTGGGTAAAGGATTGGGTCAGCAGATTGGCAGTCGTCAGTGTCTAGACTTCGGCTGTTCCTAACAGCCTGGAGGGAGCGGAGGCTGGTCCCCATGGGCGACCTGGTCCTGCCTGGTGATGTTGCTGCAAAACACATCAGGGTCATGTCCAGTTCACACACACAATTTTAATTACAAGTACTGTTGATGTGCTGCTAATTTAGAGAAAATCTAAATGTAAGTTGAAAGATAACTTTATCAATAGGAGTGCAGTTTTTACAAATAATATGAATAATAATATATATTAATTGGACAACTTTTAAATGTAATATCATGTGTTTGAAAGTGATTTATCTATTTCTACTGATGAACAGAAAGTTCACTCTTCCTCACATTATAAGATATAGATAAAACATATATAAACTTATCATCAAAAACTGCTGATAAAGTAGAAAAACTGCTGTGAACCTTGATTCTGAGCGAGTTTCAGCAGCTTGAACTGGGTGACTTGCTGGTGAAGTCTGGCCAGTTTTGGACTTTGGCAGCCCTGCTCAGCTACTGATGTTGGTGGCTGGCCAGGGGAAGAGCTCAGTGACGATAGACCAGACTGCCAACAAGAGGAGGATGAAGCCTCGGTTTTATTTCCCGGAGTAAAGTCCCCAATACTTTCAACAGTGTTGTTAAAATGAGACGGAACCATCACTGAGGACTCGGGGCTTCTCCCGGCAGGCGTTGAAACATAGTCCTGTCTTAAACCTGAAAAACATGTACCACAGTTATCTCAATACATCTGTCACTGAGCACTATGCAGTGTACACTGGATCATTAAAAACACTCCTCTCTACTCACTGGCTTCCTGTAGACGAGCCATAATGTGGACATCTGTGATGTTCTGCAGTCTGTAGCTTGTGGTTATGGAGTCATCTGTGCAGATTGATACATATAGAACAAGTGCTACTAAATATCTGGTATTAAAGATTTTTTTTTTAGGGGGGGTAGGGGTGAACATAAAGGTTGTCATAATGTAGAAGTTATTTGGCTTTAAGAAGTGTATATTTCTACACGAAGTTGAGTAAAACTTGCATTATCATATTACCTGGCCTGTCAGAGATATTGTGTGTTGTGCTGACAGACGCTTTGTCCGTAAAGGAGCCGACATTATGATGGAAAACTCCAGGAGCTCTGTAGAAATGACAGATTGATCCTGACAATACAGAGGGTGGGAGTTAGGGAAACCTGTGACCAAACCAATCACACTCAGAGGAATCTGTGAGTGAGTCTGTGCTGCTTGCTTACTTTGATCCAGCCTATTTATAAGTGAGCGACAGGCCGCCTCCATCTCAGGACTGGGGTTATCCAGGACGTGTCGGCACCATCGGAGAGCAGACTCACTTCTCTCCACAAACACCTGCTTCTTTGAAGACTCATACAACCTGTGAGGAACACTTCGCTCGCTATGAACATATCTCACTCCTGCACTATGTAAAGAACAGACCTGTTCAGAAGAGTGCTCATGTCAAATACCAAACTGAGAAGTTAGCCCTCCTGATGAGCATCTAGACACTAGCACCTTAATTAACGTGTCTTTTAAAGTGTATGGTGACATGGACAATACATCAAACCTGCTAGCCCAAAGTCACACTCTCAGACATTATTTCTGTGGATCTGATGGCACCTACCAGCTCTCTTCATCCTGCACATCGTCCTCTACATCAAGGAGCTCCACCGAGTCCAAAGCAGACTCTTCCTCCTGTGGCTCTTCCCTGTCCCAGAGGTCTTTTTGACAGTTATAGTTGTACAACATCCCGTCTGTGGCACAGCAAGGCGAGGGTGAATTACACCCCGACTTCAAATTATTGAGTCTTATTCTCGCGTCCATGGCAAATGACCGACTGTTACAACTCTTGACTCTTGCTCGCTCTGCGTCCTTCCATATGCTGCAGTATGGATCTGAATTGTCCTCCAGCCTGACAGAGCTGCCGCTCAACTCACTGCAGAGAAGATGATGGTTTGCACTTGTGACGAACCCAACGGGTGGCTGATTGGAAAAGTACGGGCTCCAATCGCCTGTCAATTGGTTGTGGAGATCCATTTTTCTCAATGAAATCGATCCTCTTCTCACTTCTTCAAGCTCTCGTCCAGTTATGTTTTTATTCCGCCTCACTCCTCCATAATGAGAATGTTGGCTGGTGCCAAACTAGGATCCGATCAAATTGGGCTAAATCTTCATCGTCAACAATGTGATTCTTTAAAGTTCCAACTATGGCAATAGCAGCAACAGTGTGGCTTCACTACACTATCCATCGACCCAGATTTGTTGAGTAGGGCTGTTAAGTATAGACACCCAACAGATTGGATGGATTTAGAGAAGCATCAAGAGCTTATGCGGATTAAAGAGTCCACGAGTTGCTAAGAAAGAAAAAGAGCCACTCAACATCACACCATCAAAACTATTATGGACAACAGGCTATTTAAAAACCTTGGTTGAGTCATGTAAAATGTCTCCCTCTCTAGTGTTAATTGATAGATTAGATGTGTTTTCTCCTCTATACGGCCCTTACTATATCAGTTTATGGTCATTTTGGTGGGAGGAGCTATTGTTTCCTGTGCAGGGGGTTTCATATGAAATGCTATTGCTGAATGTCTGTGGTTGATTGTTTTCAAATGTGAGCCAACCTGACTCACTCATCACACCCAAGGAAGTCGTAATGAGAAGTGTGGTCAATAATGTTTCTCTCTCTCTCTCTCTCTCTCTCTCTCACACACACACACACACACACACACACACACACACACACACACACACACACACACACACACACACACACACACACAAGCAGATTAACACAAGATGTTGAGCTTCCCTTTCAGCCACGTGAAACCTGAAATTCTCCTCCTTTCTCGCCCAAACCCCATCAAGTGCAAGGCTGCTCTGTTTTTGTTTTGTTTACAGTAACCAAGGGCAGAGGGAACAAGTGTGCCTGATTAACTCAGTGTTCATTCACTTACTGTTTAGAACTATAATGGTCAAGAATGAACTTTTAGGTACAGCGTTATGTAGCCTACCTGTTCATGACCTCAAAGTAGGCCTATTTTTAAAGTAGCATTATACCTGGTAGACTACTAATGTTGTTATTTCTGTTGGTGGTGTGACCCAGGGTCCATAAAGATTTCATACTATTACATACTTTTATGGTACAACAAAACATTACACTTAATATTGTTTTCATAATAAAATGTATTTGGTTTTCAAAGAAATGGAAGACAATCCTCCAAAACATGTCTGAATCAAGTGTCGTCATCTCACACAAAGCAACGCAGGTAAGGGAGGAGGTGTCTCCTCACCCTCCCTCCCTAAAGCAACGCAGGTAAGGGAGGAGGTGTCTCCTCACCCTCCCTCCCTCCCTAAAGCAACGCAGGTAAGGGAGGAGGTGTCTCCTCACCCTCCCTCCCTCCCTAAAGCAACGCAGGTAAGGGAGGAGGTGTCTCCTCACCCTCCCTCCCTGCCTGTGCTGCACTTGCGCCCTGCCTCCCCTGACATTCACCGCCTTTCGTGTCCTCCTCGCCGCCCACCGGCCTGCTTCCTCATCTCGTCATCGCTGATGTCTCCCTGCCGGGTCACACTCGGCTAAAACACCGACTGTACTTCTTAAACTGCCAGTAAAAAAACTACAGCACCATGGAGCGCTTCTAAGAGGACTCTCCCTTGTAAAAAAAACAACAACAAAGTATGGATTAACGAGTGGCAAATAAACCAGTAAAGTACCGCCTGTGCCGGCCGGCGACTTTGGGGGGAAATGCAGGACGAAAACGGCAAAGCGGCGCTCGGGAGCCCCGCTGTACACAGTGCGACCACAGCGCAGGTAGGAGCGGAGGTCCTCAACAAACATATCAACTCTGTGTGTTTTAAGACTCGTCTCGTGCTAGACTGTGGGACTCCATTACGGGGGATTCAGTGTTACCCCTTGCTCCTAGGGGTGAAGGTTACCGGTCGTCTCAGGACAGGTAACGTGTATTTAGAATAAGAAGCGGTCAAACCAGTCCGTCCACATCGCGGTCACCTTTCAGTCTATAGTCTACCTGCATCGATACAGTCTCACTGTAGAATATACAGATACACCATGTGTACTCAGCAGCAGATGTGTTTGTCCTGACTCTTCTCAAGTCTTTACACAACAGACACACTTACATGTAACACTTTAAAGGCATGTTGGCATTCTGGATTTGAGTTTTCTCTCGAGCTTTGTGCCATTTACATGTATAATGTTGACCCAGACCTCAATAGCAGTATTTGCGTTCCTCCTACAAGATTCAGGATTTTGTCCTTTTTTATTTTATTTATTTTTTAGCAATTATAGAAAGTCCTCAGTAAAAGGAATTTCGGCCGGTGTTTAATCAATAAACAGTGTGCCTCACTGTGTGGAAGTGACTGAATAATTACTATATGTAAGGCATCAGGCTTGACGTAAACATTGCTTTCCTAATGTAACAAATAATCAATGAATTTAATTCAAATTCCAGTTCATAATCTGTATAGTGTAGTGTTCAAACATATCATTGAATTGAATTGATTGGCCCCATTGTCACCGATACCCGATCCAGCTGTTTGAGTCAGTATCGGCCTGATGTTGGTATTGGTGCATCCCTGTGTTATATGTGTTATATGTTTTGTAAGCTGTTTAGCACAGCCTTTGATGCTGTTCATTGAATCATATTCAGTCCTCTTGGTTTTCTCTTGTTACTGCAATTGGTTTGACACATTCCTCTGTTAAGTCATCTTGTGAACACAACTACATTATGCAGCATTTTAACTTCCTGGATCCTACTTTGACGTCTCTATGCCTCCATGTATCACACATGGGAAAAATTGGGATACAAACAAATCTCAGAAAGACATCACAACTTGGATGACTAAAAACGTACGCATTACTTTTAATGAAACTGTATGGTCATTGTATTTGTGTCATTGGCGTGATTGATTAACTATTCATCTGTAAACACTTAACAATGACGGTAACAGCACATTAAAGCAGAAGTCCGGCCGTAATCTGTTAATCAGACTTCCTCCCTGAGACCTGACATGTGAAAATAGTTCCTCTCTTCTTTAGAGATGGACGACCTGCGGGAAGGAAGAGGAAGAAGTAATCTAGTCAATGTCATATTTACATTCTAACCAGCGAATGTTTGGTGTTTTTACTTGGTAATGTACTCGAACAATAATGAATCATTAGAATTCTCATTGATTCATCTCCCGTTGCTTGATTTATTTGATTTACTCTAGAATTCAGTCCACTTGAACGGGTATACTGTCACTCAAAATGGCCACGACTCGACAGCTACGCCTTCACCTCAGCCAGAGTGTGACTCCAGAGCCCCGAGTCCTGCTCCAGCTCCAGTGATTATCCCAAGGGAGCAGTGGGGAGGGAAGTACGAGTTCCTGCTCTCCTGTATCGGGTACTGCGTGGGACTGGGCAACGTGTGGCGGTTCCCGTACCTTTGTTATCGCAATGGAGGAGGTGAGCAGTCTACAAGCACGTGCACTGCCCTCTGAAGTCTCAAATGCTTTAAATGCCGTATGTCTGTAATGATTTGTTACACTCATTTGGGCAAGAGGCCCTCTCTGCCCTGCCCTTGGGGTGTGCACTGTCTTCCTAATCATGACCGGCAAACTTTCCACACTCAGTCTAGAGCTCTCCGTGGCAGCCCAAACAATTTGCTAATCCTTTAGGTTTTCCTTGATTACACACCAGACACAGGGTCCGCCTGTCTAACCCAGCCCAGTGCACTGTGCATCCCCTTCTGAAACATGTTGGAGCTTGACTAACAGTAAAGCTGAATAACATCGGCCTGTGAAGCGCCACCTAGACGGAGAGTGTGTTATCTAACCTGCCTCTACAGACCGTCTTATGTGTTGCTTGCACTAAAACAAGCCATTGCTGTGGATGTCTCCCCAAGCCACCAGCCTTCCTCAACCTGCTGTATTTGTTATTCTTCGCAGGTGTGTTTCTCATCCCCTACTTCATTATGCTGTTAGTCACGGGTGTTCCACTGTTCCTCATGGAGCTAAGTTTAGGCCAGTACGGAGCGGCCGGCCCCATCACTGTGTGGAAATGCTGCCCTCTGCTCAAAGGTAACACCCCTCCTTGTATCATCATGCGTTTGAGCCCAGTATTCACCCACTTACACACACTGTAATTCAGTGTTTGGAGAAATCATGTCAGGGTGGGGACTCGATGTAATTAGTAAGACGGTGTTAAATGTAATAGAAAGATTGCATCACAGTTCTACGTTCATTCTCCTGGAATCTTGATCCTCCAGTTTGAAGTGAGCAGGATCTCAAGTTGACGTCAATATGCCCGTGACACCAGTCAGCCCAGGGCTAACCTTATAGTCAAGGAAAATAACTGTCTGAGTCACATCACGTCATCGCCTCACTAAAATGCATCATGTGGCTAACCCTAAGAATGCCTTAGAGCTCTGCAGCTGCTAAATATAGACATCTGATGAAAAGAACTCTCTTAGAACCAGAAATAGAGCCAGAAAGGGTTTTTTATCATAAGTAGTATTTTTATTTTTAACTGGAAGGAGTGATACACTCTGAGATGTATTTTTTTGTTTCTTCTACCACGTTATACAACAGGGAGTTCATAGCTGCCTGTATACTGAAACGGTATCCTTACATAAGAGTGCATATCCATATTATTTCTGCGATATTAAAGGCCGTGTCTCTCCCTGTAGGTATTGGCATTGGGATGCTCTGCGTGTCCACGCTGGTGTGCCTATACTATAACATCATTATAGCGTGGACGTTTTACTACCTGGGCAGCTCGTTCCAGAGCCCTCTGCCCTGGTCCTGTGAGGCTGCAGCCAATGTGGGTCTCTGTGGAAACACCACCACTGGTAACGGCTCCACTGGTCGCAACCTCAGCCCCACAGAAAAATTCTGGAAGTAAGTTTTGTCTTTCTTATTTGTGAAAAAGCCTCCTCTACAGGTTTATGCAGGCTGTTGTGAAACAAATGACCCATGCATCTTCATGCTTATTTATATGTAGTGTTATTTTATATTACACATATCTCCACTGCTTTTTGACAGACTTGTAAATAGCTCTAGCATGCTGTGTACACGCCCTGATCAAATACTACAAACACAATGTATTCTTTGCAATGAATGGACTCTTCAAACTGGTTATTTTGTCACCTTTTCAGCTGTTATTACTTAGGACTTTGCAGCAACCCTTTATATGATGCCTGGAAATATATTTCATTACACAGTTTAACACCTACACTATATATATATATAACTTTCAATTTGCCAATATAAATCCTAATGTTTTATAACAACAGTCGTAAGGCCTTATGACCTTAATAGTTAAGTATCACAGTTACTCCTCAGATCTCTGAATACATTTAGCAGCCACAGTACCTCAATGACAGCTTACGGTCTGTTTCAAGTAAAGCTATGGGTTTATTGATATATGGCAAACAAACCAAATGGTTCATACAGAGGCAAGGTACAATACCTAGGGCAGTTTGTTGACCCCATCACCAGAGCAAAAAAAAAATGCAAAGCAGGCAGTCAAAGTCTTTGAGAAAGGCAACTCTCCCCTTGATGAAGCTGTCCATCCCCACTTCACACTACTGACTTGACGCGTGTGTGTGCGTGCTCTGCTGCGAATACCGGGGATTAGTCAAATGAAATGGATTAAATTTAATTTAATTGAACTGAGAAAAGATGTAGCTGCACGAAGAGAACAGAGACCACAGGCTTGTTGGTAGAGCATCTCAAGTGAATTGCGTGGGACTAAAGGGCCGTCAGAACAGATTACACACTCTCGAATGCTTCTAACATCAGAAATACCTGACTTCAGTCTATCCCTCTCCTCCCCTCATAGTGTATCATAGTTCGTAAAGCACTGTGTAATATAGAGTGCTATGAACAATGGTCTTTTTCTTCAGACAGATGCCTTCACTCCCACTCAGTTATTAATAAATCCAGCTTAACGCCCGGGCCCTGTTCACTGTGCGGCAGTCAATGCGTTACAATGTGTGGCAATAGGTATGGTAAGAGGTGTGCTGCTTTACATGCTTGTGCTTGACTTGTGTGTCTTGCAGCGAGCAGGTGCTGGGTGTGGTAAACAGCGAGGGCCTCCACGACCCGGGCCCTGTCCGGTGGCAGCTAGCCCTGTGCCTCCTGGCTGCCTGGGTCATCATCTTCCTGTGTATACTCAAGGGCATCCGCAGCTCTGGCAAGGTGAATCAACACAAAGTTGTCGTTGTCAGCTCCCACACACACACACACACACACACACGATCTTGCCCTTTTGCTGCCATAATCGTGTCTAATGTGTCTGTGCCGTCTCTGTGTTTTCAGGTGGTTTATGTAACGGCTACCTTCCCGTACTTTGTGCTCATTGTTTTGATCATCAGAGGTGCTACACTGGAGGGCTCTCTTCAGGGCATTGCCTTCTACCTCACACCAGACTGGAGCCGATTAGCCAACGCGCAGGTACTTCAGATGGTAGACGGGCACACATGAGGCTGAACAGTCCGTGACAAGGATTTGTTTATAAAGAACTAGATATTTTCTTTGTTTAACGCATATTTCTGTCTGATGCATTGCAGGTGTGGAATGACGCGGCCTCACAGGTCTTTTACTCGTTAGGTATTGGCGTTGGAGGGCTGCTTTCTATGGCCTCTTACAATAAGTTTGACAACAATGTCATCAGGTGAGTTTGTACTCCGATGTATCATTTGCTCTGTTGCTGCGGTCATGACGGGTTCAGTCTTCTAATCGTGGTTCGTTCGATTTTCAGGGACACTTTGATTATCACCGGAGGAAACTGCGGCACCAGCTTCTTTGCAGGTTTTGCCATATTCTCAATCCTGGGTCACATGGCATGGAAGAAGGGAGTGCCCGTCGGGGAGGTGGCAGATTCAGGTAGTTACCATCTTTATTCCAGATGTCCAGACTGACTGAATAGAGCATTTTGAACATCTGAATCTTAACTATGTACAATTTAGAATCTGAAAATAATAACATTTTAACTTAATTATTTAAAATAACTTCATGTATTTTGTCTTAAACGTCTGTGTTACGCATGTATTGCCTTCTTGACCTTGATGTATTCCTATTTGCCGCCAGGTCCTGGGTTGGCCTTCGTTGCTTACCCAGAGGCCCTTGCTCTGCTGCCAGGCTCTAATTTCTGGTCCATTATGTTCTTCCTCATGCTCTTTATGCTGGGGATCGACACGCTGGTAAGGCCTCATACCACGCAAAGACATTAGCAGAAATAAAGATGTACGAGTCTCCGTATGTTTCAAACCTTCTGCTCTGCTTCGCTTTCACAGTTTGGCAACATGGAGGGCATCACTACGGCCGTGCTGGATGAGTTTCCGCACCTCAGAGCAAACATGCTGCACAAGTCTTTGTTCTTGGGCGCTCTGTGTTTTTGCTTCTACCTAATGGGTCTCCTGTTAGTGACTAACGTGAGTGTGCTACGCCGTAGTAAGTGATGCATGAGGCTTTAAATGCATCTTCTCTGTGATCCCTCTCCCAATTCACCTTTTTTGCTGTCTGTGTCTTCATAGGGAGGGATTTATTGGTTCACACTCATTGACTCCTTCAGCACTAGTTTCGGCCTCATCATCATCACCCTCTTCATGTGCATTGGCATCTCCTTCTTCTACGGTAGCCCATCACACACCCCTAACCTTCTCATCAAACTCCTCTAACACCACATCAGCGCTCCGAGTGCCCTTCTATTGTTTTATTGATCATGTGTTCAACACATTGAACACATGATCTGTTCTGCTCTGTTGTCCTGATGATATCTTCCAGCGCTCCTAACACGCAACTCTTACTGAACATTTCTGTTAGGAGTCAACCAGTTTTGCCAGGACATCATTGATATGATCTGCCCCTGCCCTGGCTGGTGCATCAAAGTGCTGTTTTACTTCAAAGCGTGCTGGGTTTTCTTCACTCCATTTCTTCTGCTGGTGAGTAAGCGCATGAGTATTAATAGTGATATTTGTTGTTAGTAGATGCAGGAACAATGTGACATCCACATTGGTTATCCCTGATTAGTATGACAAATGCTTTTCACGATATCTATTAAGTGTAGGCGTATTGTGTTGTTTGCTATCTATTTCTAAAATCCAAATGCACTGACATTAATTGTATAACGTTTTCTAAATCAAGGTTCTTTAGCTAAAGTAAGAATTATAACTAAATCAAAGCGATAACATTTACTAAAGCTCATATTCTAGCCTTTCAGTATTGTTGGTTTGCGTCAGTTGCACAATCCATGTTACGTCACTCCCTGCCGCTCTAGAAGCAGGATTACCATTTACAGCAAAGCTACTTGATATAGAAATACCTTTTTGATGCAACCTTTAAATGTACTGTAGTGTTTCACTTGGGTGAGGGGTGAGACCCCGTGCTGTCCCAGTGAGTTAAAAACATCCCATTAAATGACTAAAGAGTTTATCGTTAACTGAGGGAGAACACAGTATGATAACTCAACTACCAACTGCTACAAGTTTCACCAAGAAAACTAAAATAACATCACTACGTTGAAATGAAGCCAACTGTGCTGGAATCTCCACAATAGTAGTTGTGAATAATTCAAGAGGAGAAACTGACATTCAATCTGAGTCCCCCCCCCCCTTGTAGCATTTCTCTGCTGGCCTTCTCATTCACTCTACTGCTGCCATTGTGGCTTTTTTGTTTGGGTGACACATTCCTCTGCTCACTCTGTGCCTTTCCCCCTTTGCGGCTGTAGTTCATCCTGACCTACATCTTCATTGAGATGTACAACACATCACTCCACTACGGGTCCTATGTGTATCCACTCTGGGGTAAAGCGCTGGGAGTGTGCATGGGCGCGACCTGCTGCCTACAGATCCTCATCTGGGCCATTGTGGCCATCAGCAAGGAAACTGGAACACTGAAAGAGGTCCGTAGCAGCACTATGTCATTCTGTCACTGTGAGGTCCGGTTGCACCTCTGCCACGATCACACCTACTGTCACTGTCACTGCTTGTATCCGTTTAAACATACAGTGCAACACCGGTAGAAGAAATGACCTGTGTAGGAGGGTTTATGACCGCCGTCTCTTGTCTCTCTTTTTGCAGCGTTTCCAGAAATCGATTCGACCGCTGAACTCCTGGAGGGTGAACAACTTGAACAACAGCAACAGGAATAGAGTAGAGGAGCACATGGAGCCCGAGAGGGTGGAGGCTCCGTTCACCGTCACGCTCACGGATATGGACTTTACTGCGATGAACTGGGAGATGGGAAGCCAGGCGTGACGGCACAAAGAGCAGTGATGAACAAACTACGTTGTCAGGAGACAGAGGAATTTAGGATTTTTTGTTTTGATGTTATTCGCGCCAGCTAGGCTCTGGTTGCCGTGTCTGAACAGACTGTGTGTCCTGCAGGGCAGTGTGGATTGTTGCTTTATTTATACTATTATGTATGTTGGAATTATATTTTTGTAACTTTTTTTTTTTTTACATTTGTGTAGAATGTACGGTTACAACTGTAAAGTTTGGATCATCTTTATCTTAGATGGTATAATAGGACTCTATCAGGACATTAGGATGACATAATGATCCTGAAGGGTATCTGCTGGTTATATTTATTATCATAGTAGCATTGTACAATGAATTTTCACTGACAGCAGTCAACAGCAGCTGAAGGGACCAGATGTCATATCCTCATGTACAAAGAGGAGGGGCAAGTGTCTCTGGACTGTTACCTTCAACAACCACGATGGATGTGGAAAGGTGACCACAAAACATGGGCCTGCCAGAATAAATGCTGCGCCGAGTCAGGACTTGTAAACTAAAAAGGAACTATTAGGTACAGTCCATGCGTCCATATGCCTTCGCTGAACAGCTGGATTTCAAATTGCCAGTTCCTGCAGAAAATGCAGCCACCAGTTGACTTTGTTGCTCAGGATACATTGATTTTATCACATTTAAAACTACCTTCTCTGCTATTAATGTAGACAGGCTTTTAAGTGCCCGTCTAGCTATCCTTTGTTTTCCTTCAAAAATAAATTGATGGAGTCAGTGAGTATCTACAGAAGAAGGTTTTTGTCTTTTCTATGTTTACAGGAACTTGGCTTTGACAGTTCTTCATTGTCAATTTCCCCTCTGCTATAAGCACAAAGCCCTCCTTTAATCATTGTTTAGCATTGGTTACATGTATTACTCGGAGGGACACTCATTGGTTGAATGTATTACCCCTTTTCGAGGACATGATTATTGTCATTGTGTCAATCTTTCTTACATTTCTCACAAGTTTCTGAAGGCGCAAATGTTACTCTGATTTGAGGACCTGCTTCGAGAAGAAATCAACATCAGATTAAATGTTATTTATTGGCAATTATTTTACAAATAATTGTATTAGACCCTATGCTAGAAAAGCCCAATGATGTTAAACTTGGGACATAAAGGAAATAATATGATAATAAGATAAAATAAGATAATCCTTTATTAGTCCAGCAGCGGGGGAATTTACAGGATTACAGCAGCATATAGTATAGTGCAAACAAGAGACATAGTAAAAAAACAAGATCGAAACAAGTATTATAAATAAGTAATACAAATAATATGAAGAATTACAAAAAGACCTCACCCAGATGAGACAGTTCACTTGGACACATCAGTCGCATGAAGGTGTTTATCTTTTGAAGTGTCAGATACGGTTTTCTAGGGCACATGTGCTCTCTTTTGTGTCTTGTTGCAAATAAGTGGACGATGACTGATAAAAGAAACCTGTCGTATCTGCAATACCTGCATTTTAAAAACGCTTTCAGTCACATGAAACTTTTTGTGTGTATTTATAACAAGCATCATTGTTTTCTCTCTCAGAGCCTTCGATTAAGAACATGTTAATATCCTTTGTTTTAGGATTGTATGATCACGCCATGAAACTCCTCTAATTTTAGCAAATCTCTTTGCCTTCATACACCTTGTTGCCATTCTCTTGCATATTGATATGCACAATGATTAAATATTAGTATTCCTTTTCTGTGACTTTTGGATATTTTTCTTTCAAAGATGTCTCATGGAAACTAGTTGTGAGATGATCGTATGAAGTCAAGATCAGTTGTATTTATTTTATATTGAGTTTGCAGAGTTTCCTATATAATATTAGTTTTGAAACAATAAACTAATGGTGATCATATGGTGGCCTGCTGGTGAAAGGATACACACAACAAATACACTCAGGGAAAATGTGGCTATTTTAAATGGAATTCAATTGAGGCAACAAAGAGGATGTTTTGTTTCTATGTGACCCAAAGTGTTACCAAACCGTACAATCACTTGAAATAAAAATAGTAACACTAGTGATTATTACCACAAGAGGGCAATGGTTGCTCAAAGATTAAGGTGCAGAGTAGGCACATTTAATCCAATGTGTTTTAAAGATATTACAAAGAGAACTGATTGAAGCCTACGTGACAATCCTGATATGAATGTTCCCTTGAGAAATGAAGAAAGTTAAAGCATTAGTGCGTAATAACATGTAGAAGGAAGTGAAAACAAACATACACAATATAAACTAAATAAAATGGGGGCGCAGGGGCAGTAGAATAGACATGTGTACGTTCTACATCATCAAATAATAACTATACCTACATTAGATTAGCTGAAATTACCGCCTACTTTCCATTTACAGTATGGGTAGTGGTTATGGCGGGATAAATGCTAATGAGCGGATGTTGCGTAGATATTTTCCCGCGTTTTCATCTGGTGAGTTTGGGTTCGTTCGATTGCGGTGTGTCACGTGATCCCTGTGAAAGGACACTCACAGGGAGTTTAAGGAAAGTATAACGCTATAGCCCGGTTATCTAATGAAACTGTCGACAGTTCCCGGTTTAAACAGACTCATACGAGCATATACACCCAGTGGGCTGGTTAGTATACACGGAGTTGTAAACACTGACGGGTTGTGCGTCTAAAACGTGAGACTCTGGCGGCCCCGACACTCCGCGGCGCACAGCTGTGATACAAAACGAGCATCCACTTCAAAACGCTTTCAGGAAGTCAGTTAAGTTTTGTTGTATTGTTGCCACGGAGCTCGCGCAGTGGGCTTTAAACTCAGCAAACCTCATCTACTGCCTTCAGAACACAGTTCTCTTTTTAATAAATATATTACCTATAAGGTGACCGTGCACCAAGATGCCACCTAAAAAGCGCAACTCGCAGACACAGAGCAAGGAGGTGAAAAGTGCTGAAAGTGTTTCTCCAGACAAGAAGGAGGGTCCAGAGTTATCATTTAAAAAGTAAGACGTTATTTTTTGTCGCATTACAATCTCAGCAGTCAGTGAATTAACGTGTGTTGTTTACTGTGTAACGTATGTTTACACTGAACCCCGGTGTTTAGCTAGTTTGAGCTAGTTTGCTAACGTTAGCTTGGTAAGTGGCTGACTAGCTAGCTTATTTGAACTACGTCAGGCCTGTAACGTCATTTAGAGCTAATACTAGTGAGCTTTAACGTCTCGAGTATAACTAACGTTATCTAGTCTTGTGTAGAATGAGCTGTAACGCTGTTACAACATACATCTCTGAGTCTGACACACCGGGGTTGTTTTTAAACGGTGCGCTTGTTTTGAAGTCCTGTAAACGGTGCATGTGTTCTCCGTGATGTTGATGTATGTCCTCCGTCCTCCAGACACAGAGACAAGGATGCTGAGTTTGTGACCCTGTGTAAGAGCCTCCATGTGACGGACCTGGTGTGTGACCGTGCCTGGGTGCTGTGGAAAACCGTTCAAGAGTCTATGGATGAAATCGCTGTATGTATTCATAAGTTATGAGTCAGTTCATTTGCAATGTTGTGATCCTGTTGACTGTCCTGATGGAACAAAGGAAATGGCATGAGTGGAAATTGAATGCTATGGTTGAGAACACAAGTATCTCTTTTTGAAGACAGCTCACCTTTCTCTCTTCACTCTGTTTGTACTGCCTGATCAGAATAAAATGCCCACTTTGGCAACCAGGCCACAACCATTAAAATTACCATGCCCTCACTCATTTTCAAAGGTGCAATGCATTTCTTTCAGATGCATTGCACATAATAAGCAGTGTCACAAGTCGTCTGTTATTATCTTTGTTAGTGTTGCCAACGTGCCAGTTTGTACTATTCTGGTGATGTGGCACAGTGTGTAGTGTGTGATGCTCTTGGCATGTGGTAGTTGGACAAAACTCTCTTTCTGCAATTCTTAAAGGAAAAATCAAGCTTGTCTTTAGCACACAGTCCAAATGCTATAACAGTTTTATTTCTTACCTTCTGTTAAAGGACATTTAAACTATAACAAAGGTGGACAGAAGAACATGCATGCCTTGTTTTAACAGATCTATTGGATTTATGTTTCAGCTATAGTATTAATGTTCCCCTCCAGGATAACAGTGATTCAAATAATATGGCATGTTGTATATAAATTGTAAACATTGTTTTTTTCTTTTTCATTTCATTTCAGGACAGTCAGAAAAGGGTCTGGGGGGCTTGTCTGTTTGTGTCGGGGACAGAGGTGGACGTCGCCTGTTTCACCTTAACTCAGGTTCTGAAGGCAGTCCGTCTGAAGTGAGTACTGCTGATGCACGTTACTGGCAAATACTCACACACACATCAATGCATGTGATATGAGTCATTTGAATAGACATGGCTGCTCTTTGGACCATGGTTCATATGCAAGCTTTGGTAGAAAGAAATTCAGATTTTATTTTATTGTTTAATTCCATGCATGTTTCATTTCTATGTCTCACACATATGAACTTGTTTTTTCGTAGCGTAAAGCAGTTTGTGGCTCTGGTGAGGAAGCTGGATGTGAACCTGGACACCATAAGCACCAAGGTGAACTCGGCACTGACACGACTGGAGAAGAAGTACGACGTGTCGCTGGCTCTCTACCAGCGGTTTGAGAAGTGAGTGGACTCATCAACACAGCACAGGTTCTTCACTCGTGTCGACCAGTTTAGGGCAAAATTATAATCGATGACAACATTTCTTTTGTTTCAGAACATGCAAGAATATCTTTGCTTTGGCTTCTGATGATCAGTAAGTTGGAGACTCTTTAACCACATGTGTGAAATGTGCCTGTCACTTGTTTTTTTTGTATCTTTATCGTCTTGTGTTGCATAATTGAGTGCTTGTTATAAAAGATATGATGCAGCTTCATGATTAATGTTTCAGTGTCTCTTTTCCAAGGCACAGGGAGACCATGAGGAGCTGCTGGACAATGTTTCTTTTAGCGAAAGGTAAGTTAAAGGATACATTTTGGTATATTTCAACCTGGACCCAAACTAACTGACTAATAGGGACAACGCTTTCTGAAACTAGTCCAGTATTGAGCGAGAACACTTTAAGATGGCAGCGGCTCCTGGCCTTCAATGTAATCCTATTGAGGCAAGCTGGCGCAGTACTTTATGTCTATAAAGTTACAGCGTTGTCCCCCATCAGTCACTTAGACACAAAAACATGGGAAATAGGGTCCAGGTTGAAAAACAGCAAAGCTACACTTGGAGCCTTTAAACATATTCACAACAATGAGTAGGATCAAGCTGTTAACACACTCGATGGAACATATTCCATGTTACTCCATCTTCTACTTTCCATCCTTCCTACTTCTGGTGCTCAGCCGTAGAGCTCAAATGAACGTTTCTCCTCACGGTTGCAGTTCAGTTGTTTCTGGTCGGCAGCGGTAGTATTGTGAGGCTGCTTCTCATGTGCTGCGTCTCTGCTGCTTGCAGGAAGGGCCTTGCAGATGGAGGATGACCTGGTCATATCATTCCAGTTGCTGCTTTGTACGCTGGAGTTATTCATCAAGCGCTGTCCTCCGGACCTTCTGCAACCTCTTTACAGTAAGCTCCTGTGTCAAAGTTAGGAAAGCAAAGTTTAAGCCAAGTCTGATTGTTGCCTCACGCATTAAAAACAATGATGAATGGAAACCGTTATCTCAATATTCTGTGTCATGAAAGGATTTATTGTGTATGACTCGCAGAGATTGTCTAATTCCTCGACCGCTTGTCTCTCAGAATCAGCCATCAGCAAAGTTCAGAGCCCTCCGACACGAACATCTCGCCGCAGCCAGAGCAAAGCCAAACCCCGTCCTCTGGAGCCGGAGGTGGATTTGCCGCTTCTCAAAACCTTGTGCAAAGAGAACGAATGCAATGTAGAAGAGGTCTGAGCCCCCTTTTCTTTTATAGTGCTTCCTGTCATCGTACAAACACATTGTTTTGACCTTTGTGTATTTGGCCTCATTTGTTTATGCAAACTGTATCTGCAGGTGAAGAACGTATACCAGACCAGTTTCTCTGCTTTCCTGGACTCACTGGATCTTTCCAGATCTCCAGACTTCCCTCAGGTACGGGTGGACACCTGCTCTCCTGTTTGGCTTCACTGTCTGCACTTCACCCACTGTTTCCATTAGTTACCTCTTCCTGCTTGCTTATTCCTATTTTTGAATTTTTGAGTGTCTGGCAGCTGTTGGTTGTTCCCTTTACTGCTCGTGCATGTTTGGTTTCACATACATGGTGTCAGGAAAATGTGTGCTCAAGCAAGGGGATCCATTGTGGCGTCTCAGGGGGGTATATAGCAGAGGCAGGTGTGAAAACAGAGGACACAGGATGCTACTGTTTGCCGACACACGTTTCAAAGAAGGATACTAGACATATTTATTTTACCCGATTAAAGGACAGCTGGTGTTATGCATTATTTACATAGGTGTCGTGTGTAAATAATCTACTCGGTTCATTGATCTGACCTGTGAGGGGCCTGGGGAAATCAAATAAAAACGTATCACGTTAATTTGATTTTTGGGCTCAGTCTTAAACTGAGTCTGCAGGAAAGTTGTAGCGTTGCCTCATTTCAGAGATGTTAATCTTTGTCAGATTGGGATGTGATCAGATACAGACAGGCTCTGGCACTGTTGCCGTCAGACAATCTTCAGTGTGTTGAATGTTCAAGTGCAACAAGGACTCCAGACTGAGCTAGAGTCAGTCTGGTGAGGCCAACTCTGGTGAAAGCCCAAAATATTGCTGTTTCTACTTCTATTCACTCGGGTGACTTCACACGTGTGTAGTGACGCAGTTGTACAAGTCTTCAGGCTTATTAAAGAATCCCCATCAGCAGGGATTACTAGTGTCTGATCTCTGTGATTCCAGATCTAGTTGTCGGACCAAGTTTTCACATCTAAAAGTTTAGCTCGCAGTCTAAGGAGTAGTTAGCATCTCCCCGAAAACAGTTAAATTGTTCTTGTACAGTAGGTAATGTTTGCAATGGTTTTCTGTACTTCATATACAGGGCTGGTCACATAAACAGCTCATGTAGGAAGGGCTTTTGTTTGAGTACAATTTTTAGCATTTAGCACTTTTGGATTACGGTCAGATTTGATGGAGAACTCTTCAGTCTCTGTTGAACAACCTTGCATGTGCAGTTGTATAAAGGAGGCACAATGGGTAACCTTTCATTTTCCCCACAGGCGAAAGACCTCAACCAACAATACGAAGAACACTACCTCAAGAGCAGAGACATCGATGGGCGGCTGTTTTTTGACAGAGATGAGACTGTTCTTGCTCCTAAAGTCGAGATGTAATTTTCCTCTTTTCTTCACAATTCAGTGTTTTGATGTCGGTCGGGCTAATCTGTTAAAAATAATTCACAGACAAGGCTTTCATAAGCTGCTCCTGTTTTCAGATCGCAGGTGGAGAGAACCCCGAAGAAGAACCTGCCAGATGAAGACGCTCTCATTCCTCCCCAGACTCCAATCAGGTGAGCAGTTACTCGCCTGTTTGTTGTCTGAAAAAATCACGAGACAAGTGTTTAGGATGAAAATTTGATCTTTTCCGCTTTTTTTTTTATATGCAAAAGTACCCAAAAATGTATGTACTACGTTTGCCACAGTAGGTGTGAAAAGATCAAGATAAACCCACAGTTTTAAATAACTGTTTCCAAAATATAAAATAATACCATATATCACCTATACAGATGTTATGACATTCTGAATTGTGTTTTGTTTTGTCTCATCAGAGCGGCCATGACTTCCATTCAGCAGCTGAGGGGTGATCTCACCTCCAGTGGCGATCAGCCATCTACTAACCTGGCTACGTATTTCAAAGTAAGTCTCTACAAGTGTTGCCGCGGATTCAAATGTCCCGTGAAACTGCACCGTAGCACCTTCATTTGACGTATTTCCCATTTGCCTCTTTCCTGCGATCAGAACTGCACCGTGGACCCGACGCAGGATGTGCTGAAGCGTTTGGAGACACTCGGACAGGCGTTCAGCCGGCGGTTTGGTGAGGCGGTCGGCCCGCGCTGCGTCGTACTTGGTTGGCAGGTATGAACGAACACAATGAGAAGAAGAAGAAGAAGACGACGATGAGCAACAATGGCGATACTCACTCTGCTCATTTTGTGTCTGACGTGTATATTTCTTTTGTCTTTCAGAGATTCAAACTCGGTGTCCGACTGTATTACAAAATCATGGAGGCAATGCTGAAATCGGTACTTGTTAAGATTGTTTATTTATTTATTTTTCAACAGTTTTATTCAATGATGTCACTTTTTTTTTATTTGACAAGCTCTGGATGATTTAAATGTAACAGTGAATACATAAATATATCTGAATAGGAAGCAACTCTCATGAACTGTAGATGACATGAACTTCTGCAATAACTCACTCATGTGGTTTTACTTCCCAATTTGTAGGAAGAGAAGCGACTGTCTGTACAAAATTTCAGGTATGTATGTTTTTTTTCAGTTTTCATTCATTTGAATCACAGTTAAGAAGTCAGTCAATGGTGTTGTGTATTTACTTGTGCCTGCATGCTGTTTGTTGTTTTAATTGTAAAGGAAACTTTAATTAGTACTGAAGCGTGATGTTCGCCTTCAGCTGACTCATGTGATTTCCATTCCAGTAAACTCCTCAACGACTCCACATTCCACACGTCACTGTTGGCCTGCGCGTTGGAGGTGGTGATGGCGACGTATGGAGGTGTGTCCTGTAATCTTCTTACGAGTTAATAACAGACGCAGTCACAAAACTAACTCTGAAATAACTGTGTTTTATTTACAGTCATCACTCATACAGGTCAACACTTCCTGTAGACGTGCAGTAAGTTGTTATAATGCTGTTGTCTCCTCCTCCTCCTGATCAGAGAGCAGTTTTAAGACCGGAGGATACAACCACAGTGGTGCCGGTGACCCAGTTGAAACCGACCTGTGTTTCCCCTGGATACTGGATGTGGTCGAGCTGCACGCCTTTGACTTCTATAAAGTCATCGAGAGTTTCATCAAGGCCGAGCCCACTCTGAGCAAAGATATCGTCAAACACCTGGAGACCTGCGAGAACCTCATCATGGAGAGAATCGCCTGGAGGACGGTCAGTTTTTATCTCTCATCGCTACGACAGTGTGCTAGTACGAGTGTCGCAGCACGTCAATGAGGTTCATGCGTACACAACATAACAACTCACAGACACTAAAAATACACACGTATAGAACAAGAAAAAAGATCAGCAGGTTTTTTATGTAGTCATTATTACGACAGTTACATAAATGACATATAAGATCAACATATAAACTACTCAGTAACGTAAAATAACACGTTTTTGACCGTAACTCAAGAATCCACATGCTAATTATGACAATTTCCCACAAATGTCTAAGAGGATAAAGTGATGACATTTGGGACAGACGTGGATATAAACTGCAACTTGATTGGTTGACTGAGACATACAACTGCAAGGCCGTAGTTCTAGCCGTAACAGGAGGCAGGTTTCACAAACACATTGAAGCTGTACTGACGAATTATACTGAACTAAATGATTAAGCGGACAGTGTGCTTCTTAGCATGGTGCTGAACCCCAGGCTGGTGCGCTAAAATGAACAAAAACACAGATAACTTATCTACACATGCGGAGTTCTCTTCAGTTTAACTTTGAAAGAAGTGCGCACAGTATGGGTTATGGGATACTGTATATGAATATACAAAGTCCTGGTTGTCTGGAATTTGTTCCATAAAGTAGTCCAGTGCTCCTAATATAATGATAAAAGAAACAATCCGTGTCACTGGCTGCCACTGCCTCCACTGCCGGGCGCCTCCCTGTGCACCAGGCTGCTGGAGAAGTAGTAGACGAGCGGGTTGAGGCAGCAATTGGAGCTCGCTAGCGATAACACCACGGGGTGCACCGCCTTGGTCACCTTGGCCAGGCCACAGTGGTGCAGCACCCCCACGTGTGTGAGGGTGTATCCCAGCAGGTTGACGTGATAGGGGACGAAGCACAGCAGGAAGATGCCTAGCACCCAGTAGATGATTGTGAGGGTGTGCCGACGGCCGCGGTGTCTCGGCCTGCGGAGCACGCTCAGGATTCTGCAGTAGCTGCAGAGAAGTAGCACGGCGGGCAGCAGGAATGAGCCCATGACTAAGCCCAGGGCTGCCAGGATGACGGCGCGGTGGCGCCGCGAGGACGGGTCCAGCAGACAGGGCTGGTGTTGGCGAGCGGCTGCAAAGCGCAGCAGAGGCAGACCCACGCTGAGCCCCAGCACCAGGCACCAGATCCCCCCGCTTACCAGCTGTGCAACACGCAGCCTGCGGAGCGTTGAGGCCAGCGGGTGCACGACAGCGAAGTACCGGTCCACAGCGATGCACACCAGGAAGAAGATGCCCCCGTACAGGCTGATGTATTTGAGGATGAAAGTGAGGTGGCAGAATGCCGCTCCCTGAGTCCAACTAGACGGGTCTCCTGTCTTGAAGGACAAGGCTCTGGCCTTTTGGTGGTAGTAGTAGATTCTCAGCGGCAGAGAGATTACAAAAAACAAGTCGGCAGCCGACAGGCTGAGCATGTAAATGGCGGTGCTGTTCATGGTGCGGGGAGATGCACACAGTCTGCGCAGAACCAGGCTGTTGGTGGCCAACCCCAGCAGGAAGATGACGCAGTAGGACACTTGGTAGAAGGTGAAGCGGTAGCTGGTGTCCACGGTGCAGTTAGACAGAGGAGAGAAGGGCGCGGCGTGCACATCAGTCATATTCCACAGCTCCATGTCCCAAGATAATGGGCTTCCTTTAAATCACTGCGTCGCTCTCACATCTGGAGGAAACTGGTTTGGTTGAAGGGAATATAAGATGGGAGGAAGGAACCGGTTCAGTGGCTTCTGCTGGAGTTGAACCTGTGGCAAGTAAAAAGTTAATAAACTCAAGATGCCTGCTGTTTTATGGAATGTAAATTTGCTGAGGTGACGTGAACACACGACTACGGCTAACATAGCTCAATTTATATTTGATATGCATCTGTCAATGAGGTTTTAACTGCCACTTCCTGCTCTCATAAAACAAGCAAACATTTGGTTTCATTACATGCAGCGTGGGGGAAAAAGAATCTCCTCGCCTTGTAAAACTGTGGCCCCTGCAGTAAATTCACATTTAGTGAAGTTCATAAAGTTATTGCATAAAGTGTTGATTTAACGTGATTGTCATTTTTTGACTGTAGTTTGCGGCGGGTAAGCAAATATCCAGTTTAGCACCTTTCAGCCAATTTCAACTATTGAGGAGGATCTAATGTTAAGTATTCTTTACCAATTTTTGATGTTTGTCATCAGGATTTGTGGGACTTTTTCATTAATTTTACATCATTATACTTTTTTTTTGTGACCAATTCAGCAGGAATTTCGGCCTTTAAACAACTCCACACACTGAAGACACCAAATGACCATTGAGTTGAAACGATACCACTGACTGAGGAATTACAAGAGCGCTCCCACTGTTATCCAAACACTAACGCTCTTAAGACACTTTGCCTTTGAACATTAAATTCAAAAATACAATTACAACACAAAATACAAGAACGTTGATCCTCACTATACTCAAGCATTCAGCTTCTCTTTTTCTTTTTTTATTCTCAGTCACATTTATTTAATAGACATTTTATTTCGATGACATAATAAGGAATTGAAATTTTTTTTCCAAACCGATCTGAAAACAACTTCTGTAAAACCACTCAGTCATCACATAACCCTTAATTGTAAAAGCCCGAGAAATTCTCAAATATTGCATAAAAAAACCCCATTATTCCTTATCTTGTCTTCAGATCAACCTTCATGATAATATCTGTATACAGTCTGTTGCTGGCTCCATGTGTTTCTCTAACTGTACGTGTAAAACTCAAACACAATCGGTAAAACAGAAGAATACTGAAACAGAAAACATCGTCACTCACCGGTCTGAGTTCCTCATCGATGACGGTGTGACGGAGCTGGTGTCCAGCAGCACGATGGCTTGTTAGGAGGCTGTAACGGTGCAACATGCGACCGGAGCCGTTCACGCCTACACTCGCAGACAGGCCAGGGTCTCCCTCGCCCCCCCCCCCCCCCATCGCTCCACTCCTACGCACACTTCTTGTCGTTTGTTTTCATTACCACTTAGTCCAAAGAGTTAATGAGCTTATGTCTTTAATGAGTACGGGTCACTAGGTTGGCTCGAGGGTAGACAGTTATCTGGTCTTAACCAACTAGTTTTCACATTCAACTTAATTTGGTCATCGGCCTCACAGTTGGGCACAGATTGTTTCATTATCGTCATGTTTATGGCTGCTTGTTAAAAACCCGGACAAGGGATTGGAGTTGATCATTAACTACACAGGTAGAGGAATAATTCACTGAAAGAAGGCGCTGTAATCACACCACCGTGTATATATATCGTGTGTGTCGGCCTCGAGTCACAATGAATACGAATGATCTGAATGTATGTTCTGTCAAAATGTTAGTGTTTGCTCCTGAGAGAAGAAGTAATTCATCTGTTCTCCACTTCAGATCTTTACCAATCAAATTGGGATGTAAATTGAAGCAGGGTGGAGTCTGTGTTTGAATAATTATATATTCATAATACATATTACGACTCGTGAGACACATTTGGAATTAGATAGAAATATAAATGACAAATGAAGGACACGGCATGTCTTGATCAAGAACTAATTTGTTCTCCTGCGCTCATAAAAAAGTACGTCTTATGTTACGATGATCATCAGAAGTACTAAGTTGTACTAATATCATGATCACTATTCTAGTTTATCATTGATGTTTTCTCAAGTATTACAAGGTTTTGTGATTATCATGTCAGCTTTGAGTCATAATGATATTTTCTGCTCAAAACCATTAATCCAGCACAAATATTTGATTTGTGTTGGATAGAGAAAGTCCAGCTGCATCTCGATTAGAAGCCTGTTCCTTCGTATTACATTTCGAGACTCGAGTAACGGCTAATTGTTTTATTTGTCTCGAGGGTGCCAGTTTTGAGTTTACATTCTGCATTGTTCACCAGATCTGTCTCAAGGTTGCAGCAACCCCCCCCCCCCCCCCCATGTGCTCTGTTTTGTAAACGTACTCGTCCCTCATGAGGCATGTTGTCGCTCGCCTGCTTTACGTTCCACAATCCGGCGCAGTGACGAGTCTACCCTCGTCAGCGCAGACCCTCGGGCTCGGCCTCTCAGCAGGAATGCAGCAGCGCTCGGTCTTGCAGCGTGCAGCTCTTACAAGACTGAACAAAATCAAGCTGCAGAATTTTTTCCCAGCATTTTTCACATATATACGACCACTTATTTAGATAAGGCCACTTGGCAGTGTTACTGCAAGCGTTGGCCGGTGCGATGCATCTGTCAAATATTGACCACACCTGTAATCTACATTTTAAAACACATTGACTTCTTGTGCATTCACGGCCACAGTACCTGTAGCTCTGTTGTTGGCACCTGTATGACTAATCAGTCTAGACAGATGATTCGGTATCACCCAAAGAGAGTTGCATGTGAACAACAGGCCCCCTGGGCTCATGTCAAATATTTCACAACGAGTCGTGAATTTAAAACTCCAAAAACCTTTTTAAGTTAACAACTTTTATTTGCTTTCAGTAGAACAGGTAAAGCTGTTATTGAACATGCTGCCACAGCTACTTAGACACTTAGTACACTACATGAAACAGAGTTGTAATACTTGTTCCGCATTGCCAAAGCCTTTCCGAGTGAGAATCCGCTCTGAGGAATAAGACTACAATTACAATGTCTCACAAAGGCCGATGCTCACTTGCAAGCACCGTGCAACGGCTTCGACACCCGTCATCGCCACAAATACACATAAACTCATGAGAACAAAGAGTTTTCAAACTTTGTGTGTGGTGAATTGGCACCTTGATAAAGGGTCTTTAGGCTGCAACGCACTTTAAATGTTTCCTCTTTGACGCGTCCCACTCTTCTGTTGACTGTATATAGATCAGTGTCCTAAGTCTCGGTGGTGTCAAGCGCACGAGAGAGTGACTCCTTAGTAACCATTGTTTATGTGTTGTGATCTTCAAGGCCACTCTGCTTCCACCTACGTCCTCCGAGTCAAATCGAGTTTCCACCGGCAATCACTGAATCATTAATCACGTCCCATAAACGCAGTCGCCGCTAGATTGTAGACTCGTTGTCGTGCGTTTTCGTTTTCAGGTTGGTCAGGGTCAGGTGTTTGGGTGTCGTGCTCGGACTGCTTTGTGAGCTGTCCATCTGTAGCCTGTCGAATAGCTTGGCCCCGTTGTGCCATACGGTGGACTTGCGCTTAATGGAGCTCTGAATGGTCTCTGAAGTGAAGTAGTAAATGACCGGATCAAAGCAGCAGTTGGTCACTGCCAAGCACAGAGCGATGGGGTAGATGGTTCTGACCACATCTTCTGCGTCGCACCCCTTTAGGACGTTGGTGCGGACCATGGCGTAGAAGATGAGATTGACGTTGTAGGGAATGAAACAGAAGCAGAAGATGAGCAGATGCACGACGATCATCCTCAGGACTTTCTTCTTGTTGATGTACCCTCCGCGGCTGATGGTTTGGGGTTTACTCAGCGTCCGTAGCACCATGACCGAGCAGAACACATTGAGCATCAGCGGGATGATGAAGCCCACGGTCTCAATAAACACCACCACCTTGGACAGCTCGGCCCTCCACTGGGTTTTCGAGTAGTTTTCAAAGCAGTAGTTTGAGGAGGCGTCGACATTTGCGTCGGAAGTGGTGTTCAAAAGGAACCCAGTGGGTATACTTCCGGAAAGAACCATCACCCATACTGCGCAGCAGGCCAGTTTGGCATTCCTCTTAGTACGTATAGCTTGGGACCTGAACGGGTGCACAATTGCCAGGAAACGGTCCACGCTGATGCAGGTGAGGAAGAGGATGCTGCCGTACATGTTGGTGTAGAACAGGGCCACGGAGATCTTGCAGAGCACCTTTCCAAATAGCCACTCGCGTCTGATGAAGTAAACGATCCGAAAGGGCAGGCTCAGGACAAAGAGAGAGTCTGAAAGTACCAGGTTTATCATGTATGTCGTGGTCTCGTTCCGCAGCTTCAGCGTACAGCCAAAGATGTACACAGCCACCATGTTGAAGAAGAGTCCAACTACAAACACCACGCTGAACACCGAGCTATACAGAGGGTACTTGAAGTCGTCACTCTTGTTGCAGTATATGTTATTTGGAGTGATGTTAAAAGTTTGGTTCATGCTGTTCCACATTTTTAAATCGGGTCGATACGTCCGTAACGTATACAGAGTACAAAGGTTCTCCTCACCCGGTTGCTTGTGTCAGTCACAGAAATCCAGGTGCAGCTTGTTAATCCAACCATGTGGGACAATTAGCATTTCATTTAGGTAGAGTAAATACTGAAGAGTCCCCAGGTTGTGTGGGTCTTGTTATGAAAATACTGGAAAAATTTACAGGAACTCCACAAAATACCTGTATTAGTATCCAAAGTCCCTTCTTTCCGTACAAGAAGGCTTTTCCTGCACATCCAGTAATCCTCGTTGAAATTAAGTTTTCAGTCTTTTCCAGTTGACAAGTTTATCCCCTTTGAGAGCAGAGTCATGTGCCGCTCTTCAACTCCGCGAGCAGTCGAGTGGTTCCTCCCTGCTTTTGTTTCCTGTCTGTTCTTGCAGCAGCCCCGGGGGGAGGAGGGAGGGAGGGAGGGAGGGAGGGAGGGAGGGAGGGGAGCGCGCGCAAGTTGATTGTTACTTTAATGCTCCAGGGGTTTTACTCTGCCCCTGCCTGATTGTAATACAGGGACCTCGTAGCAGGCTGCAAGTCAGGCTCCAACACAAAGAACTCACCGGACTGTTGGAACACAGAGGGAGGAGCCTCCACCGGGGCCAAAGTCCTCCTACCGCTCCTTTTGTGTTTTTGCACTTACTTGTTATTTGAATAATGACACAATCAGAAGTTATATTGTTTTTTTTAATGTTATCCTCAGAAATATAGCGTGTTTAGATCAACCTCCCATCACCTTAGACGTGTCAAACATGAATACACCTCATAAAACAGTGCAGTGGTGGCATCCATTGGACGTCACTGAATGCTGTTGGGACAATAAAATATGAAGTGTACCTTTTTTGAAAGGTGGCCTCAGCCGGGCGTGGCATGTGTGGCACGAAGACTTTCCTTTTAGCAAGTCTGTACCTGCAGTCAATGTGTAGTAAACCACACCCACTTCCTTGTATGAGCTCATCACAGATTTGTGTCTTGGTGTGCACATGCTGATATTTTCGTACACCACTGGTCTGCCTGAATAGAAGTCTTGAGTTTAAATGTGGTTTTTACAAGTGTCGAGGATAATAATAATGTGTGTGTGTAGGTGGGGATTTTTCTGTGTTTTTTTTTTATTGTGATTAATGATTAATTTCAGATTAAGGGGATTTCTGTGGCAATCTCTATAATCCGATAGGATACTATAGGGAGTGTCATTGGATCACCATGAAATGAGAAACAGCTGTAACATCAGCCCATAGTTATAATTTGACAGTTGGGTTTTTGCAAAGGAAATTAGAAGTGTAAAATGTAATACACAAAATATTCATACTGATACTTTATTATTGCTACACTTGTTGCTCTGGGGAAAAAACCAAACAGATGGGCTGTTCATGAAGTTATTGAGTATGTTGATATAAATAAATGACTTAATCTGTGGTTGTATTCTCTTTTAATAAACAACTTATTAATTATAAAAATCACGTTTGTGTCTCCGCAGGACTCGCCGCTGTTTGAGCTGCTGGAGCACGGGGGCGGAGCAGCAGATCAGGTGGAGCCCCCGGCCAGTTTCAGCCAACCGCTGCAGCACAACCACACCGCAGCTGACCTGTGAGTCCCACATCCCTCAATCTGTCTCTGTCTGTGTTTCTGTACGCAGCAGCTAAGTGACCGTCTAGTCACCCTTTTGTTAGCCGTTGTGAAACCCCGGTGAGTCACAAGTGAAAGAGCTCGTCTCTGTGATGAAGTAACAGCTCAGTACCGTGGTATTTAATAAAACGACATCTGTTCATTTCCATGACCTCGGCCCTTTATGAGCCCTTCCCCATCTGTGGCTTTGAACCGGTTCTTCTACCTCCATTCTAAATGAATGGACTGTGATTTGTGGTGTAAATTGAATGTAAATTTCCTTTTGTTCCCGTTCATGTTGACGGTGTAACTGACGGGGGCCCCAATGGGTTTCTCCATTGTCCTTACAGATACCTGTCCCCCATGCGTCCAGGCCTCCGTGTCTTGCCTCCCGAGTCTCCGCCCACGCCCAGCTCTCTAGCTTCCTCTCAGCCTTCGGCCCAGCCTGCCGGCCAGCCTCCTCGGCTCCCGAAGTCCAACTCGCTCAGCCTCTTCTATAAAAAATGTAAGATCCCGGTCACATTGTTTATTTCGGTTTATTTAAGTTTCCCTCAAGGCATGCCACTCATGTATAATACCAGATGTGTGGAGAAACACTGCCAGCCCCACTTTGCAAAAATAAGTAATCTTCACCTTTTTGTCAGGGATGGATTTCCAATTTGACTTCATGATGAACTGGGACTAAAATAGTACCACGAGTCACTACATTTTGCTTGAAGAAAGTATTCAAAGATGACAACTAGTATTTATTCTGCTTGCTCTGTTCAGAACACAAGTCCTTCAGGGTTTCTTCTCTGTGGTGTTCCTCTCTCTCTGTAGTGTACCGGCTGGCCTACACCAGGCTGCAGATCCTCTGCTCCTACCTGCTGTCCTCCCACCCTGAACTGGAGCCCATCATATGGACCCTGTTCCAGCACACGCTGCAGCATGAGCACGAGCTGATGAGAGACCGTCACCTCGACCAGGTAACAATAGTCATTCACTCGTATTGCCTCGCTCTTTGTCTTCACTCCATTTGTCTCTCGGCATCTCTTTCCTGGTGTTTTGTTTGTTTTAAATCTCAAAGTGCTTCTCGTTGTTCTTGTAGTTGATGATGTCGGCCATGTATGCCATCTGCAAAGTGAAGATTGTTGATCTGCGCTTCAAGACCATTGTCACAGCGTACAAGAACATGCCCAAAACCAACCAGGAGGTGACGCCTTCTAAGACTTCCAACTCTTGTTATCATCCTTATCAAACTGTGTGTTTTGCTGTTGTAATCGCACTGCGTGTTGAATTACTTTGAACGTGTATTTTGTGTCGCAGACCTTTAAGCACGTGTTGATCACCGAGGGCCACTATGACTCCATCATCGTCTTCTACAACCAAGTGTTCATGCAGAAGCTGAAAACCAACATCCTGCAGTATGCGTCTCCCAGGGTGAGACCCCGTTTGACTTTATGATACATGCGCAGTCAGATAAATGCGCCCGTGACTAAACCCTCTCACTGTTGCTGTTTTTGTTGTTGGTAGCCACCCACCCTCTCTCCAATCCCACAAATCCCACGAAGCCCCTACAAGTTCCCCAATTCACCTCTACGTGTGCCTGGGAGCAACAACGTGTACATCTCCCCTCTGAAAAGCTCACGCATGTCCCCGGGCATCATGACGCCTCGCTCCAGGTGAGTTCTGGGAAACCTTAGCATGATCCTTCACATTGTTTTTTCAGGAAAAAAAAAAGAAAAAAGCATATTTGCACGTTTTTTTCCTCACTGGTGTTCTTTGCCTTCACAGAATGCTGGTATCGATCGGTGAATCTTTCGGGGTACGAGCCTCTTTTTCGTCTGCGTTCGTTTGCATATTAAAGGATACTCTTTTAGAATTACAGTGACTCTTTCCCTTCGCTCACTCTTGTCGTTTCCGTCTTTTGTTTTCATCTTGCAGGTGTCCAATCGGTTCCAGAAGATCAACCAGATGGTCAACAGCGGCGAGCGCTCCTTCAAGAGGGCTCTGGATCTCGGCTCGGCTCCGAAGCCTCTGAAGAGGTTACGGTTCGATGTGGACGGGCAAGATGAAGCCGACGGCAGGTTGGTCATAAATACGGTGTTCTATTTGCCGTAGCGTACCAGCGCCCGGATTTATTACACATTTATACTTATATATTCCAATTATGCTCATATATATATATATTTTTTTTTAATTTGCAGCAAATCTGGAGGAGATTCTACGCTGATACAGAAGCTCGCAGAGATGAGTAAGTGAAACACTCACACATATTCCCAATTCTTCCTCTTCATGTTTCCTTACTGTCCATCATATGGCTTGCGTATGTATGTTGCTCTAACATAACGATGGTTTGTTTCATGAAGGCTCCACTCGGAGTCGCATGCAGGAGCAGAAGATGAAGGAGGACGCGGAATCAAAGGAGTAACTCTACAAACCTACTGAACTGACCTGCACTGTTTATCACAACGTGAACGCGACGCTTTTGTTCACACACAAAGTGAAACACGAGTTTCTCTTCGCATTTAGGATTGGATTTTAGTTTGTATTTAACTTTGAGGAGTAATATGTGAATATAGAGGACTTTCTCCTCTCTTTTTTTGTTGATGTGTGTTTTACCTGAATAATGATGTCATTGAAGATTTAGTATGTTTGGTTTTAAGAGTGATATTACTTTGTGGGTGTTAAAGAATTCTTTATTTTTTCTTGCTCTCGTGGATGTCCATTGCTGCTTTCCTTGTTAAATACTTGGTTAAGTGTTTTACCACCATCAGGACCTTCATACGTTGACCTTTTTTACTTTTTGTGACATTCTTTTAAAATGTTTCAAAATCATGATCTCTCCTCTCAAAAAGGATTCAATGTCGGCGTCGGAGGGAAATCGTCTTTTTTTCGCGCAGCAGTTTTACTTTTAAAGTGATATTTTTACTCGGGGAACTTGCTCGGAGCGTCTTGGAAAAGTTTAGTTTTTGCCATGAAGTGAGAGTTCTAAAAGAAAAAGAAATAGCAAGGAACGTTGTATAGCATATCATTTGCACTCAACCAAAATTCATGTAGTTTCATAGGATTTGGTTGACGGGTAATGTTTCTCTTAGTGTATAGTTTTATAGTAACTTTTGTTATACTTTTGAGGGTTGAAAATGTTCATCAAATGCAAACACGTGTTTCAATTAGAAGACTGTTTTTCATGTTCTCACATTTTTGTACGGATAAGTTAATGTTTTGGAGCTGCTGGGAGGTTTAGATTACAGCGATGAACGCGCACCACATAGAGCATTAATACGTGAACTTTACTCCAGAAACGTATACAAATATGCTAGATACATATCAGTTACGTTGAGCACACACTAGAAATGTCAATTAGCAGAGTTTTTTTTAAATTAAAATGTGTTTATATTGTACTTTATTGAAGTAGTTCCTTGAAAATGTAGTAAATATTTCTTTTGAAAACCTGATTTTGTTTTTGTATTCCTTTTGCGTAGACGTAACTACATGTTATATTATCGTCTATGTTAATCAGTTGACTCTGTAATCGATGCCAGTATCCACTGAAGTGTTTTCATCATGTTGAGTTATGCTGTTATGTTTTATTCCAGCTTTATATACCATGTTATGCTGTCAGGTTTTTTTTGGAGAAAAATACAATTTGAGTGTTTGGTTATGAAACGGAAACACGACAAAGTTGAGTTCTCTTTTCACAAGGTTTGCGGCCACATTTGTCATTTCTTGTGGTCGCGCTAGTGTCAACGCCCTGTTTCCCATCTAAAGGTTAAGATTTATCTTAGGAACCTTAACTTATGACTTTTAAATACTCTTCACCTTCAAGTTGATTCATTATATATAAATGACAAGATCAATGTCAGTTCAGACCATCACAATATTTATCACTGCATATTACAGCTGTGATTACGATCCAATAACAGATATATCAGTCTTGCTTTATCACTTCCTGTATCTCAATAAGAATTGCAGTCACAGCAAAGAGCTTTACGCCTCCACTGGTCCTTTTCCTCCCTCTGCTGTGCACAATTATGCTCACAAGAGTCGGTAGCCAGTCAGGCGTTACTTCCACACACGATTACAGATCATTACAAGGACTGATCAATGCGTCACTGTTGGAGTAACTCTTGAGTTACATGGTCATCTTTGGTTGTGGTTGACTAAAAATTGACATTTGTTCCAAGATTGCGCTATGGAAAATGTATTTGGCCACATCCAGAAAATAGTGAGAAATGCCTTCACAACCCAGAGCCCAAAGTGACACTTTCACAACGCCCGTCACGTCCAATGAGTCGTACAAATGATTTAAAATGAATTGAAAGGAGGAGCATCAAATCTTCACATTTGAGAAGCTGGAACCATGAAAAATGGCTTTACTATTGTCAAAATAGTTGCCAATTAATTATCGATTCCTCAGCCAATCGGTTCAGCTTGTATATTTTAATATGTTGTGTGTGTGCAAAAGTATAATAATACTACTATTGTAATAGTGGACTTCCTTAAAGAGAACTGCATGAAGAGAGAGTAGTGAAAATAATCAGTTCATCTTTTACTTGCAGCTCCTTGTTTTTCCCTCGGCTGTGAACTCCCTCCAGCTTCTCTGGGGGGGGAAACGATGACAGCTGCTACCTGTTCAGTAACGGCCACCTTAATTGTACGATGGCACTGTTTCCAATGGAGAGACGAGAGTTAATTCCTGTTTGAACGCAGAAACAGTTCGGTGTGGGCGCAGCCGAGCATGAAACACTTTGAACTGGCAACGTTTTTAATTGGCCTGGCCCCATGGGGGATGGAAGTGTGTTATTGAGTTTTTGTGGGTGCTGATTCCATGCAGTCAGCCGGTAGCACATGATCGCGGGACACCAAAGTCCTCAGTTCGCTCTCTCTCTCTCTTATTGGAGCTGCTGGTGCAATCTACTGATTTCATCTTCATCTCTGAAGCTCAAAACAGCTGCCAAAAAATATTATTTATGTCTCCAGAGAATGTGATTGTGCTTTTGCTTTAGGATCACTGCTGCTTATCAGGAATGGAAAACCTCACGGTAAGCAAAGTCCTATTCAGACGAAGTTTGTAGAATTTGTCATTCTGTAGATTCAAGTTTTATAACAAAAATGTTGTAAAGAGGTTAAATGTGAAGCTGCTGTGCTCCAGGCATCATCTTAACAGATCAATTTCATCATCCGGTTGTATATTTTATTAATGAAAGTTGTTTTATTTGATGTCATAAAATGCATCCCATCAAGCACTCATTTTTAGAATGTGCCGCACTTTTTATTTTGTATACGTCCTTTAATTTTCTCACAAAACCACATTATTTTGTCCGGGCTTGAATTTTCTCTTATGAAATCTAATTGGTAGTTAACCTTTTCTGTCTGTTATCTGACATTAATTAAAATGTGTGAATGGACATCTAATACTGCTGTTGACTGTCCCGCCCCGTCCCGCAGCCTGAACAATGGCGCGAGATCATGAACAAGAAGATGCAGTTCCCTCCGGAGCTCATCAGTGCCATTCAGGAGGGGAAAATAGAGCTGCTGTGTGGACTGCTGAAGACCGGCGATGGCATCATCCGCCAGCTGGATGAGTCTGAGGATCGCCAGTGGAGGGAGGCCCTCAACCTGTCCATCCGCCTGGGCAACGAGAGCTGCATGGACGCCCTCCTGCAGGGGGTCAAGTTTGACTTCCGGCAGATTCACGAGGCCCTGCTCGTCGCTGTAGACACCAACCAGCCCAGAGTGGTGAAGCGCCTGCTGGACCGCCTGGACCAGGAGAAAGGCAACAAGATGGACGTGCGCTCCTTCTCTCAGGCCATCTTTGACCACTCTATTGACAACTCCCAGTTTGCCCCTGGTGTGACTCCTCTGACGTTAGCCTGCCAGAAAGACCTGTATGACATAGTGAGCATGCTCACCAAAAAAGGTCACGTCATCCCGTGGCCACATAAGATATCCTGTTCCTGTCTGGAGTGTCGTAACGGCCGGCAGTACGACCTCCTGAAGTTCTCCTTGTCTCGCATCAACACCTACCGTGGCATCGCCAGCCGTGCCTACCTGTCCGTCACCTCTGATGATGCCATGCTCAGAGCTTTCAGCCTCAGCAGAGAGCTCCGCAAGCTCTCGCAGAAAGAGCCGGAGTTCAAGGTCTGGTGAGATTCGTTACATGTGCCCACTTACTGCTCACGTTCTGTGTCGTTCCTTGTTCACTCTGCTGTGGTGCTTCTCTTCCTGCAGCCTCAGTATCTGGACCTGGAGGAGCTCTGTCAGGAGTTTGCCGTTGAGTTGCTGGGCATGTGTCGCAACCAGAGCGAGGTGACCACCATCCTGAACAGCTGTGGGGACGAGAGCCAGGACTCCTTAGAGGAGCAGGCCTTTGAGGAGGGAATCCCCAATCTGTCCCGTCTGCGGCTTGCTGTCAACTACAACCAGAAGCAGGTAGCTGGATGCAGGAACTACTGCCAATCAAAAGAAGACAATGAACTTGATGTCTCACCCTCTGTGTTTGTGTTTTTGTGCAGTTCGTGGCCCACCCAATCTGCCAGCAGGTGCTGTCATCTATCTGGTGTGGGACCCTGTCAGGCTGGAGAGGCAGCAGGACGGCCTGGAAGCTGTTTGTCTCTGTGGGGATCTTCCTCACCATGCCCTTCCTCTGCCTCGTCTACTGGATCGCACCAAAGTCAAAGGTCACATCAAATGGAAATGTTCTAAACGTAGAGAGGGGTTTCTTATGCATGTTCTGAAAGGAAGTGTCACAGACGTGTCATGAGAGACAATCAATTAAGAAAATAGGATGAACACACTTTGTGTCTTGGCCCTGACAGGTCCTCGTCTTTTGTGTTTTCACCAGGCAGGGAAGGTAATAAAGACTCCTGTGATCAAGTTTCTCCTCCACTCTGCCTCCTATATGTGGTTTCTCATCACGTTACTCGGAGAATCAATAACGATGGAGATTTATCGAGGCAAATTTGCATCCCGGCAGCAGAACATCCTGCACAGCTCCTTCCACATGGTGTGGGTGGTCGGTGGGTTCCCCCTCTCCTTTCTGACTCCCCTCCACAACGTTCAAATAGGAGACTCAAAGTTCATACCCTGCTGTCTCATGTAGGATTCTTCTGGTACGAGTGTAAGGAAGTGTGGATCGAGGGGCTGCGGAGTTACTTACGGGACTGGTGGAACTGCCTGGATGTGATGGTGCTCAGCATGTACCTGGCGTCCTTCACGTTACGTGTGCTGATAATGCTCAAAGGTCTCTTCCTCTGCAATGATTATGACGACAAAGAGGAGTGCGTCTACTTCACTCAGACTGGTGAGGAAATGATCACATCATTCAAACAAAGTAGTTGTCTGTGGTCTCAAAAGTACTCGATTGCTGAACTGGGCCGGTTTGGTTGTGTAAAAAATTGTCCCGCAGTGCGCGAGGACTGGCATCAGGAGGACCCCCAGCTGATTGCGGAGGTGCTGTTTGCAGTGACCAGTATGTTGAGCTTCACACGGCTGGCGTACATCCTGCCAGCACATGAGTCTCTGGGAACTCTGCAGATCTCCATTGCGAAGATGATCGATGACATGATGAGGTAAGAGCACTTTTCATCTGGCCTCCTATCAATCCCTGGAAGAGAATTCAGAGCACATGATGGGAGTAAATGATAATGTTTTTCTTTTTCTTTTTTAGATTTATGTTTATTTTGATGATCATTGGAACAGCCTTCCTCTGTGGCATCAACAATGTCTATGTTCCTTATGTCATCTCTCCACATCTTGGCAGGTAAGAATATAGAATATACAGTATACATCACTGTTGTTAGTGGAAAAAGGTATGAATAGAGTCTCATCGTGCTCTGCTGCAGGTTTAATGAGACGTTCCACTTCTTATTCTGGACCATGTTTGGCGTGGCCAACCAGGAGTACGTGGACATGCCACAGTTTGTGTTGGCAGAGTTTGTCGGAAGGATTCTGTACGGCATCTTCACGCTCGTCATCGTCATCGTCCTGCTCAACATGCTTATTGCCATGATCACCAACTCCTTTCAGAAAATTGAGGTAAAGAGACATTTTTATGTCACTACTGCAAAAGACTGGACCTGACATCTCAACATATGTATTTCAGGACGATGCAGATGTCGAGTGGAAATTTGCCAGATCGAAGCTGTACCTCAGTTACTTCAGAGAGGGCCTCACCATTCCTGTGCCCTTCAACATCATCCCCTCACCCAAAGCTGTTTTTTACATCTTAAAGTGAGCTCTAAAAAAAAGCTTTAACTTGCAAAGTCACCACATTGTGTATCCAAATCTTTATTTATTTATTTAAAAATAATTGTGTTCCAGGCGTAGCTTTAGACAAATGTGCTGCTGCTGCACTTTGAATTCTGAGCCCAAATATCCCGATATAGCCTCAATGGTAAGTGTGTGTTTAATGATCACATGCAGGAGTTAGTGTGACTGGAGTAAAAAGTAAATGTTCTTCTACACACTGTGTATTGAAATATGTGATGTTATGTGTTTTAAGAGCAATGTTAAGGGATCTGAAGACAGCCAGTTGCCTTACCGCCAGCAGGTGATCAGAGCTCTGGTGCAACGCTACATTGAATCGGCACGCAGGGAGTTCGAGGAGACCAAGAGGAAAGGTAACCATAACTTTGACACAAACAGTCAGTCAGTAATGCATCGGAAGTCTTGTTTGCTCACAAACCTGGCTTGTTGCCTGTCGCCCCCTTTTTCTCTTCATTTGAAACTTCATTTCAAAAGTAAGACTGTTCCAGAGTTTTGGGGCCCTGACAGCAAAGCACAATCTCCTAATACTACCTTAATTACCTTCATAAAACCTTAAAATCAACCCTTAAGTTAACTGGAACAGTCTGGCTGCAGCATTTTGTATAACTTAAAGGTGTGAATGTGCTTTATTGTTTATGAAAATAGACATATGAATAACCTTTACTAAGTCAGAGATAATAGAAATGATCACATTTTTGAAAACCATTCAAAGTTGTTCAAAACAAGACAGAACTACCTGCTTGACATGATAATCAAAAATGATATTGGAATCAAAGATAACTCCTAACTTTCTATCATTAGGCTTTAAAGAAGGCGCTAAGTTAGCAACTGTGTCCCTAAAGACGAGATGTCTAGTGACCCAAATAATAATATTTACATTTTTTCTTCATTGAGTTGGAGGAAGTTATTTGACATCCAGCGTTTGATATCTTTGAGACTTTAGGTTTTTACAGAAGTCAGTCTGTTGGTGGATCCTGGTTTTATAGACACTTGGAGTTGTGTGTCGTCAGTATAACAATGGACTGAGATTGTGAATTAATCTGCCAAATGGAAGCATTTAAAATGCAGCTCTGCCTTCCTTCATTTTCAATATTACTGGCTATCAAGTTAAAAAGTCTAACATTATGAATTATACAAATGTTATGCTTACCAGTGGTCTGGAATAATATATTAGGACTGCGAATACGGTCGGTAAGCTATGGCACCACAACATCATTCAAACATGAATTGCTTGTGCATTATTGGCCTGCATGCTGTATTATGATCGGAGTACTCTCTTCCCTCAGATATCGGTAATCGGATCACTTTGCTGACCAAAACGGTCACCAGGATGCACAGTGATATGAAAGTGGTCAACCACGTTGTGATGGAAGATGGACACACTGCAAGCGACGCATTGACCAAAGATGGCTCCTCCTTTCTGGGGAAATACATCATTGGTGCCAAGAACAATTTCAGAGGTTTCAACAGCAGACAAGATGAGAACAATGCATCACTTAAAGTGACAGTGCACCATGAAGAAGAAGGTGTCGATGAAGAAAAGCTTGACTCAGATACAAAACAAGAGTCAGACGCACAACAGAGTCAGGTGAGCGAATGTAGAGCGGAGGGATCAAAGCAGGTAACAGATTGCGATGTGCTGAAAATGGAGGAAGGCAGAATTAAAATAGAGCTAGAAGATACGAAGGAAACGGAGAAAAAAGAGCTGGTGGAGGCAGACAAAAGTGAAGTGGAAGAGGAAGTGGTGGCAGGGAGATGTTTTGATCATGTAGAAGAAAAGCAAAAAGCAGAGGCCCCACAGGATGAGGCAGAAAAAAGAAGAGAGGGAGAGATACTCAGAGTGGTGAAGGTGTGTGGAGAACACACAGAGACGACCTCCCAACAAGCTGAGAGCATCAAAGTCAACGATGGAAAGACGGATGCAAAGAGAGTAGTAAAGTTCAGAGACACTGAGCTGCAAGAACAAAAAGTGGAGGTAAAATGGATGAAGGGTAGAATGTTTGAGCATGATGTAGCAGAGAAGTCTGGTTCCAGGGAGAGCAATGCAAACCCTGGAGCCAAGAAAACCATTCCCTCGCCAACAGGCAGCAGCAGCTCCAAGGACACAGGCTTTGGTTCCCAAGAAGGGGAGGGATCGATGGACGGGACGTCAGTGAGACCGTAATCGTAGTGACGTCCCAGTTAAAGGACTTTTATACTTTGGTTTTTGTACTTATTAACAAACAAGACATACTTTAGAGGTGTTGGTAAGTTTAGTTTTTTTCCCTGATCCCAGTTGTGCTAAGCTACGCTAATTAGCTGCTAGCTGTAGCTTCATATATACTGAACAGACATGAGAGTAGGATCAATCTTCTCATCAAGCTTTCTGCCGGAACGCCAAAAAGGATATTTTCCAAAATGTAGAAAAATTCCTTTAATTAAATCATTTATTCAAAGATCTATTAGGCTACAAATTCGATTTTTTTCGTTTACAGAATGAATGTTCTCATATGTATTTGCTGAGACAGAGATCATGTTGTTACAACGGCTAAATGGGCTAAAACGGCACATTGAATTAAAAATGACTTACTTCCTGTTGGGCTTCGGGCATACCTCTAAGAGGCTTTTTTGTGCGTCTCTTCATGTTACACTTGCCTACTAAATTTCGTATTTGTACAATGTAGGGCTCTTTGTTTTGTGCCGAGTGTCCCTCCTCACTGCCATCTTTCAAACTGTACTGTTTAGGAAACAGCCTCTGTTGGTCATTTTTGGTTTCTCTTAACATTCAAATATCAGAAGAAAGTAGCCTTGTGTCCAATTAACTTACTTTGTAACACAATTAAAACACTTGAAATCCCGTTTATTTCCGTGTCTCTGTATTTTATGAACATAGTGTGGGGGGGAACATTAACTCTGTGCAGACTGAGGTTATACAGTAGTGCTGCTTTTCAGTAGGCGGCAGACCAACACCCTGCTACAGTGTGACCGATCAGGTGTCGGCTTGCTTTACACATACTGCTCCCATGAGGTCGCATGCATGAACACAGCAGTTCATTAATTCTTCACCTGCAGCATCGAGCCGTCCCAAGACACAGCCCATCAAGAGTCTTCTTGTGGAAAAAAACACCTTGGCTTGTAGCCCTTTGTTGCACTATTGCGTGATTGACGCCATCACCATTTTCATTTTTTGGTGTTGTGAGCCCGAGTCCTGATCTGAAAACACACATTATGTAATTTGACAGAAAAGCCTCCAAGATCTTTAAAAATACGACTAACATGCGCAGGCATGTCGCCTCGCTTAACTAATCATAATCGCCATCCTGTTAGAGCGTCCCTGGGGACAGAAAAGTCTATCCCCCTGCCTCTCACTTCCTAATAAACAAGACAATAAAGAACAGCAGGCTGACTTCTTGCCACTTAGCTATTTTCTCTCTGAATGCGGATAGTTAACCTTTGTAAATGTAATGCTGAATTACTGTTTTTGCCTCAATAAATGCAGGATTAATATGTATAATAGCAGTATATGCTCAGGTTCTGAGGTGTAACGAAAGCTTCACATATTCTCAACAATAGTGTAATAATAAATAATGAGACTTCAATTATGACCATTGTACAAGTTTCATTTCCTACACAGCTAAAACACAAACTTATTATATTAACAAAATTATTAATATGACGCACATATTATAAAAATGTATTGATAAAAAAAAACACTAAGGGAAAATATTAATTATTCTATACAAAATGCATACAACACAAGTCAAGATGAAACCCGTGAAAATATTAAATAAGGACAGCAAATATTTGTGACTTGAAGACTGTCATATTTAAAACCCTGGTTACAATATCATATACAAATAAAAAGAACATAGTGTTTCCTAAAATATATCTTTAGTGGGGAAGCTGGTGATTAAGGGGAAGTGAGTTTATCTGAAGGAACCACACTTCACTTAGGAACCACACATCTGGCAATCATCTTTGTTTGCTAAGGAACACACCATGGCAGCAACGTTACTCTCTTTGGTCTCCTCGTCGGTCCTGGTTGACTGGGCTTCCTTTAATTTCTCCTTGTTGAGGGTGAACTGGATGGGGTTGGCAGCAGGCTTCGTCCGCAGGTAGTACATGCCGGTTTTCAGGCCCTGCAGAGAAAAGAAGACCGGCATGAGGACGTTGTTTCTTGTCACTTTAGTACAGCATCTATCGAGCCCGTAGTGCCTCAGTCCTAACGTACCAACTTCCAACCGTAGAAGTGCATGCTGGTAAGTTTGCCGTAGTTTGGCTCGGCAATATGGATGTTTAGGGACTGGCTCTGGTCAATGTAGGCCCCACGATCTGCTGCCATCTTGAGGACAGTCTTCTGGGAGATTTCCCACACGGTTTTATACAGCTGCTTCAGATCATCAGGGATCTCTTCAATATCCTGTGGAGTGTGGACAAGTCAGACGCTGCAGATCACCAAGACATTTTAGTGACATTTAGAGCGATGTCACTGAATAATCTAATCAGCAGGTAGCAACATCTGGTTCTGAAAAGTAAAGCCAAAGTGGAAGTGCCTTAAACCTCTGGTTGCAAAAAGAAGTCAGATTGTATAGAAGTCTATCAGAAAATGACCCTACTTCTTACCTCAGTAAATATTTAAAACATGAGTTTATGGTCTCATAACTATGTTTTAATCAGTGTATAACCTGAAACTAAGAATCGTGTTTTTGTTAGCTTAGATCTACATAGGGAGCGTGTCCGCTGCCACGGACTCTACCATCTTCCGACCCCCGCTATGTTTCTACAGCAGCCCAGAACGGACAAACTTAATTCTAGCTCTAGCGAGAGCCTCTGCGTTTTTACGTTATCTGAAGGTAGGGATGTGTGCCGAAACTCCATCTTAAACGGGTCCCGGTGCTAAATTATTAAAGGATACTCGAGTTGACAGCAACTACGCTCATTACTGTAAGTGTAATAAAATATTTGCGAGTAAAAAGCAGATCATTTATCAATACATTTGTGCAACAAGCACGAACATGTAAACGAAAGTGAAAGTGAGGAGTGAGCTGAGGGGTATTTAGTTGGTTGCAATCTACAACTCACCACTAGATGCCACTAAATCTCACACACTGCTCCTTTAAGTGTGATCCTTTACCTGGATAGACCCGTTCTGAGCAATCAGCTGGTTCTTCATTTCGTCACTCCACAGTCCTCTTTCTGTGAGGTCCTTCAGCAGGTGAGGATTCACAATCTATCGAAGACGCAGAAAAGACACTGAGCAACATTTCCCTATATGGACACACAACTTCTGAGACGTGAAGAAGAGAAGTGCTGACCTGAAACTCTCCCGAGAGCACCCTGCGGGTGTAGATGTTGCTGGTGTAGGGCTCAATGGACTCGTTGTTTCCCAGGATCTGGGCGGTGGAAGCTGTGGGCATTGGGGCCAAGAGCAGACTGTTCCTCACACCGTGCCTTAGGACACACAGGGGGAAGCAGGGATGAGCCACAATCTCCACATACAGCACAGCAGATCTACCAACAAGGAAGACATTCAGGTAGACCTACTTGGCAATTTTCGCCTTCAATGTTTCCCAGTCACAGAGATCTGTTGGAGTTTTATCCCACATGTCATACTGAAGGATCTGGAAAACAAAACGAGTGAGAAACTGTGAGGCCAAACTACGAAACCGTATCCCAGGATGGATTGGAGACATTGTGAGAACTACTCACTCCCTTGCTGACAGGAGAGCCAGCGTAGGTTTCGTACGGACCGAGCTCCGCTGCCAGCTCACAGCTGGCCTCCAGGGCGGCGTAGTAGATGGTCTCAAAGATCTGAATGTTGAGCAACTGGGCCTCTGGGCTTTCAAAGGGATAACGCATGAGGATGAAGGCATCAGCCAGACCCTGCACACCGATTCCAATCGGCCTGTGGCGCTTGTTAGACCTCTCAGCCTGTAAAGCAGGACAGAGGAGCCATTCGTTAACAGAGCACATGAGACCCGGTTGTAGAGAAGCAACACTTGACAAGAGAGCATACCTCAATCACGGGGTAATAGTTGATGTCAATAATCTTGTTCAGGTTCTTGACAATGACTTTGGTGACAGATGCAAGCTTTTTGAAGTCAACGGTCCTTTCTGGGGTGACATACATGTTGAGGGCAATAGATGCCAGATTACACACTGCAACCTGAGGTGGAGGAAGAACAAAACAAATGAGCATTAAGAAAGTAACGTAACGGCTAATGTGAATATTGCAGAAACAACGTCTCCCGCCGCTCACCTCATCTTTGCTTGTGTACTCTACGATCTCCGTGCACAGGTTGCTGGATTTTATGGTGCCCAGATTCTGCTGGTTGCTCTTCCTGTTGCAGGCGTCCTTGTAGAGCATGTATGGCGTACCGGTTTCTGTCTGAGACTCGATGATGGCGTGCCACACCTGCTGAGCCTTCACCACGCGCTTAGCCCTGCCCTCCTTCTCATACCTGAGGACAAACCGGACACATGGGACCAGTTAGTCAGCCCTAAGAAGTGAGCCGTTTGTTAAAAACAGAGTTTGGTGTGCCGGGCTTACCGAGTGTAAAGCTGCTCGAACTCCTCTCCCCAGCATTCCTCTAACCCAGGACTATCACTGGGACACATTAGAGACCAGTCCTACAAGAGCAGGAGAGGAACAATGTAATGTTCAAGGAGCTTCAAACTATCACAGCCACCAGAAGACATGCACTGTAGTACAGAACATATAGCTTCATTCAAACTGTAACCGATGTGAGATGTGAGGCAGGGAGGTTATTCCCTCAGCTGTTCACCTGATTGCTCTCCACCCGTTTCATAAACAGGTCAGGGATCCACATGGCAAAGAACAGGTCTCTGGCTCTCTGCTCCTCTTTACCGGTGTTCTTCTTCAACTCCAAGAAGTCGAACACATCGAAGTGCCACGGCTCCAGGTACACAGCGAAGGCCCCGGGTCTCTGAACAAGCAAACGCAGAGAGCAAGGTGATGAAACCTGCTACCAGAGGTGTCTCCAAGAGCAACAACGCCAAGCTCCATTACAGTGTGTGCTGCAAAATCTCTACCTTGTTGCCACCCTGGTCAACGTAACGTGCTGTGTTGTTGTAGACTCGAAGCATAGGAACCAGCCCATTGGAAACGCCATTAGTCTGAAAAACCAGAATCACTGTAAGTAACACAAAAATTACAACTGCAAAAAACAAAGCTCCTCTATATCTGTTTGATTTGAATCCCTGCGGTGTGCATTAACTCACCCCAGCAATATAGCTGCCCGTTGCTCTGATACAGCTAATGGACAATCCAATACCTCCAGCTGTCTTGGAGATGAGGGCACACTGCGTCAGCGTGTCGTAAATACCGTCGATGCTGTCCTCTTTCATGGTTAGCAAGAAACAACTGCAAAGAACACAAACGCATTAGATTAGAGAGGGAAAAAAACAAAACGCATCAGAGATTTGGTCGACTTGGCTTACGTTACCTTGACAGCTGTGGCCTGTTGGTGCCAGCATTGAACAGAGTAGGGGAGGCGTGGGTGAACCACTTCTCTGACAGCAGGTTGTAGGTTTCAATGGCTGCATCAATGTCTCCTTGATGAATCCCGACAGCCACTCTCATTAGCATGTGCTGGGGCCTCTCAGCAACTACAGAAAAAAATACGAGATTTAGCAAATAAACAATTTCAAATATCCCCCAAAAAAAACATTTCTTGAGTCTCTGCGCACATAAACACGCTTCTCAAGAAGCTAGAGGGAAATCAACTCTCACCTTTGCCGTTAATCTTCAACAAATACGACCGCTCAAGAGTCTATTGGAGCAAAAGGGCCGAATTAGATTTATGATTCAAAAATCTGCTCGAGATGTTGAATGTCAAATGAAATAAATTACCTTAAAGCCAAAGAAGTTGTAGGAGAAGTCTCTGTCGTAAATGATGGTGGAGTTGAGGCGCTGCAAAAGATAAGAGGATATATTATGTTAGAAAATGCTTAACATAGTTACAATGACTTTAAATAAATAAAAAAAACATGAACAAAATGCCACAGCATAACTTACACCCTTGTTTTCCAGTACAACGTCACGCATCTCCTTGGAGATCATTGGCGAGTGCCGTCTATTTAAGGGGTTCACATAGTTGTAGAGGTCCTCCATCACATCTACACAAGCAAAGAGAGGCTAAATTAACATAGTGCATTAATGGTGCTGTTTTTTTTATTTGAAATGCAAAGTCATATTTATAAACACATTTATTACATACACAAAAATCACACATCTTGCATCAGAGCGTCGTATTTTCTATGGTAACTTCAAACTTGTACTCACCACTGAATACTTTCTTGGTTTCTTTGTGGAGATTGGAAACGGCAATCCGTGCAGCCAGGAGTGCGTAGTCAGGGTGTTTGGTGGTGAGGGTGGCAGCGGTCTCTGCTGCCAGAGTGTCCAGCTCCACAGTGGTGACTCCACTGTACAGACCCTGGATCACCTTCATTGTAATCTGGGTCTGCAGAAACAGAGAAAAGGGGCATGTGGTAGAATATCACTGAATTGGAGAGTGGCTCGTTTACTTAACATTGATGTTTCTTTTTTTTTAACATTGATGGGGTAGCTTTAGAGTGGTTTGAACTCACGGGGTCCACAAAGTCACAGTTGAGTCCATAGCAAAGCTTCTGAATGCGAGATGTGATTTTATCAAAAGTAACTCCCTCCTGGCGTCCATCTGAAATATTAAAAAACATTATTTGTTATTATCTAAACTTATTCAGTCAATTTCTGAGGATAGTTGATGAATATAACTAGTAAACACACAATAACTATCCGTGCCCTAGCTGTTGTATGCATACCTGCAAACTCATAAGGGGTGAAAAAGGTGACAAGTCCAAAACCATGTCGGGGGGGTGTGTGTGTGTGGGGGGGGGGGGGGGGCGGTGGCATGAATTTTCATTGAACCGCTGTTTCCTTGTCAGATGTCAAGACTGGGTAATCCCATTCTCTTCTGTCTCCTCCCATCCTCTTTATCATTCCCCATACCTCTCCCACAGGAGTAGTTCTTCCTATTTTATTGCAAAAATGTCTCCAACTATCTCTCTTAGCTTGTCGTACTGTTCTTCTCACCACTGCTTGTGCCTTTTTATATTGAATCAAATGCTGCATGTTATGGGTTCTCCTGACTTGTCTGAATGCTTTGTTCCTATTTTTAACAGCCTGGCAGCACTCCTGTCCACCATGGAACAAGTTTCTTATTTATCCTGTTTTTACTCCTGGGTATAGATGCATTGGCTGCCAAAATAATAGCTGAAGTTACCTGCTTGTTTATGTCATCTATATCTCCTGCAAAGGCAATCTTTGTCATTGTTTTATTCTTCTTTTAGTATAGCATTTGTGTTGTATTAAATGCTAATCGCGGTTAGCATTTCTCCATTGGCGGTAATGTTAAAATTAGCTTAGAAGCTAGCTAGTCGGACATGTTACATGATATGCTGGATTGTTGTTTTGTATTCATGTATGTGTATATGGACAGTTTGTAAGGCCATATTTATGTATGGACTTGAAGTCTGGACTCCAAGTCCAGACTTCAAGTCCAGAGAACGCAGTATGGACAATTGTTACTGCAGCGTGATGACATCACCACCTCAGCTGGTCTTGCTAATGAGTTTAATCCGTTTTTTTTACTGTAAAGTATTTGTACAATCAAACTAAATATGACAACCCTGCTTTTTTAATTTTCATTAAAAAGAAAAAATTATATATTATTATATAAGTGTATTATATTTTATATATATATATATATATATATATATATATATATATATATATATATATATATATATATATATATATATATATATATATATACATACAATTATATGTATTTGTACATACAATTATATATACATATATATATATATAATTGTATATATAATTATATGTATTTATACATATTGTAATTGTATATATATATAAAATTGTATGTATATGTATGTGGATCAGATCCGGATTGCTGTCCTCTTTGCCGGCGAGGAAAACGCTACAGAGACGTCATTACCAGCGGCAAGTTTCAAAAAGACTCGCCGAGATCAGGCTGTTCTAGGCGGGCACCGTGAGCGCTGAGCCCCCGGTGCTGGCGGAGTTTACTGCCGAGATCAGGCAGTTATATGGGTAACATGAGCGCTCTTATTCTTATTCTTCTAATTAAAAGTAAGTGATATGTAGAAGTGCTTGACGTGTTAAAACCTGGCCTCAGCTCACAAATATATATATATAAAAACTACTGAAATATATTAACAAATATGAGATTTTTAAATAAAAACATAGTCTCTGTTGCTATCAGGTGTATGACAACGGACGCGCGTACGTCAGTAAATGTCATGGAAACGACGCCACCAAGACGCTATATAAGGTCGAGCTGACCTCAGATTGTCACTTTGCATCTGAACTCGGAGCCTGACGGCGGATCGGACCCGAAGCCGGAGCTGATCCTGACGGCGGACCGTTGCCCGAAGGCCTCTTCTATTCTTATTCTTCTAATTAAAAGTAAGTGATATGTAGAAGTGCTTGACGTGTTAAAACCTGGCCTCAGCTCACAAATATATATATATAAAAACTACTGAAATATATTAACAAATATGAGATTTTTAAATAAAAACATAGTCTCTGTTGCTATCAGGTGTATGACAACGGACGCGTACGTCAGTAAATGTCATGGAAACGACGCCACCAAGACGCTATATAAGGTCGAGCTGACCTCAGATTGTCACTTTGCAGCTGAACTCGGAGCCTGAAGGCAGATCGGACCCGAAGCCGGAGCTGATCCTGACGGCGGACCGTTGCCCGAAGGCGGAGCTGAGCCTGACGGCGAATGTGATGTGAATGTGAAATGCTGAATGTAATTGTTCATTTTCTAACATATTGTTACATGTTATGTTGAACTGTATTACATTGTGAATGAAATTCCTTTTAACTTTAAGTTGCTATTGTTGGTTTTATTATGGTCCATCCACCTGTAGATTCAGTCATTTTTTTTTACAGCAGTTAGAATTAGAACAAAGGTTTAAAAATAACTTCATTACAACCTGCTGACATAAATAACTACACTATTACATTTCAGAGCTATTCACTGATAACTATGTTTTAAAACAACTGACTCCAGATTTGATACATTATAAAAGGGAAGTAAGTGTTGTTTACTGGTGGTGCATTGTAAATGTTATTTAATCTTGATCATTTTAAATGAACCAAACTAAATCCTGAAGAAAACACAAACTGACCCCTTCACCCCTTAATATACTTCATTTATTAGAAGATTATAATAACTTAACATATCTATACATATTCACCCCAATAACAATTGACCAATGTGTTCAGGCTAAAACAATTACAACCCTAAATTAATTGAATAATCTCTGAATATCACTTTAACATTTTAAAGGTGCACTTGACAGCAACTCATATTTGTGGGATGATAATTTTCAAAACATTTTAAATATAGGAATCAAACATGCATTATAACATTTCCATGGATTCAGTGATTCAACTCTGATCTGACCTGGGTGTGCTGGTGGCATGAATTTTCATTTCAAATATGATCTTTAAAATGTAGCATTCTGGTGTACTCTGAGAATAACATTAAGTGATAAGACCATATTTACTTTAAGCAAAAGAATAATTTATTATTCAGTTATTTATCACTATTTCAGCTCGGGTTGAAGAGCTAGTTAGCTTCTTCGTTTTTTCTTTATTATTATTATTAACAACATTTATTTAGACAAAATCCATTTAGAACGAGGTCTCATTTTCAAAAGTTTTAGTCAAATAAAAACAAAGATAGCAGAGTAGCGAGAACCATCGCCTGCAAATAAAGTGATTAGTCTTCATTGAACCCTGTTACTGTATAGCTTAATATTAACTTATACTGTTACTGTACAGCTGTTAGAATAGTGGCCTATCTTCTATTTGCAATTAATATGCATTCAATCCAGTTCTATTATTTAAATTAAAATGATAATCTACTCTGGCTGTGGTCATTACAGTGAACAGTGTGTACAGTGTGATGAGAGGGCACGTGAGCCCTTGTTGCTGTACTTTATCTCCTTGGAGCAGAGGCTGCATTCAGCATACCCTGCCTCATCAATGTATTTAAAACACTGTGACAGCGGGAAGCTGTACTCACGTCTGTTTAGACCTCCACCTTTATCCAATCCAGGCCCAGCTCCACTCATATCTCAGCCCTGAAGCTCTTTGACCTCATCATCTCATCAGTATCTGGGCCTTTCATTCTACTTTGAGTTAAAAACAGCAACCAGATCCGCCGGTGTTCTGGTTTAATGTTAACGAGTGGCCGCGTGAACTGAACCGGAACACGGGTGGGGGGCTTCATGTTTCATCACGTTACGTTTTTTCCTCATAATTCGCGATAATGACGAACGTTAAAAGTCGAGAGTTCCGCATGTAGTGGACGTTAACTTAACCCAGCAAGTCTGAACGGTAACGGAACATAACGTAACTTAAACTGTAACGGAGGGAAATGAAGACGGTGTAGACATCTTAACGCTGATTGGACAAGACTCGACACGTCACATCAAAGATGTTTTATTGCGAAGATCACCTCGTCACCTTTTCTCCTCGTCTCACTCCAATCGGAGAAACGCTGGCTGGCCAGTTGACCTGCCCCCCCCCTCCCAAAAAAAATAAATTCTACGGATCTACACGATTCACGTGGATGACATATTTTGTATTCAAAACGGCGAATTTCGCCGAAAAGCGACAAGTTTGCAGGTATGTGTATGGATCCCCTCTCCTGATCAATTATCACAGATGAAGCGCGCGCTCAACACCTGTCATTGACAAACGTTGCTACTTCGCGCCAATACCAGAGATGCCAAACAATATTATAATAATACTCTACTTACACATTCATTAAAGAGGAAAGTTGTCAAAGCCTTTACTATAAAAAGAGGGGGGGGGGGGGGGGGTGTAAACATCAAAGGCTGCAAACTAAGACGGATAAACTGTCAGCTTGTGTCCTCTCATAACTCAAGTCTTTGTTTGGTGTCTGGACTGAAACACACCTCACAAAGAAACATAAAATACTCTTTAACATGACAGAAACTGAGCTGAACACTAATGTGCAGTATTTCTTTGGAGTATTAACATGTATTGCATCTTAAAAAAGATTTTCCAGGACCTCGACATCCCCGGCACCGTAACAATGCATTTACTCGAGAGTATTCGCGAGTAATGTTGCACTAATTAAAAAGTGAAGCTACTATACCTCTCTTAATGACATGCATGTTGGCAACAAAGCAGCTGATTTCCTCTGGTATCTTCTCAGCCTCCAAACAAATAAAACGGCTGTGGTATAGTTGTTGTAGCAGGTTATTACACTGAGCACAATTGAATCATACAGTTGAATCTTAAACGGAGGGCGCCAACAACCCACGAGCCAGTTACACGACGGTGTGTCAGCGGCTCAGCCAATCAGAGGAGACTCAGACTTTTGAACCAATCACATCACGATCAGTGACATTTACTTCTTCCGGTCGCAGTTCCCGGGTAAATCTGGCGGGATATTGGATATTTCAAAACAACAGATTTGACAGCATGTAAGTATCCTCCCTTATTGCAGCAGCAGGATACGGTTTGCTTCATATGTGGTGTGTGTTGCAATATACAAATCTCCAACAACCACATATGAGTGTCAATTAAGTTATAAACGAGGTGTGACTTACAGAATCATGTGTATTTCCCTCCTTACATGATTACACTCATACATTTTAAGATATCAATACTCTGCAAAATAGCAAGAATATACATCATGTGTAATATTCAATAAAGGTATTAAAGCAGTACACCTGGTGTTACAGCCATTACAGCTATAATAATCAATTTAACTAGCACTTCATGCACCATTTAAGAAATGTAAAAAAATAAAATGACATGAAACAATAAACACAGTAAATAGGACAATGAGTAGCATACTCGTCGCACTGATATTGATATTAATTTGTTTAACCCCCTCACAAGTATGTACAGTTTGATGTATTCAAGTTTTGTAAAAATCTGATTATTTATGACTATCCAACACTAATTACAACTTGCAAGTTATAGCTTGACGAGACACATCGACTAACAAATACAGAAGGTCACAGCTTTACTATTACTACATTATTTCCGAGTTTTATTTTGAAGAAAGAAAACCTAAAGAAGACCGGATGTGACCCTCTTAGGTTTGTTGCTAATGCTAATGGCCCGGAACGGTAAAGCAGCACTCCGAAGATGGCCGGGGTGTTTGAGGTGGAGGTTGATGGTGTAGAGCACGACCATGGTTTACAACACCATGACCATGGGTTACAGCATCACGATGAACCGCACCAGGTGAGAGCTGTAAGCTACAGCGAGGCATTGTGACAGATTCAAGAGACGGCAGTGACTTAATACTGGAGTTCTAGCTGCAGGGTTTATTCCCGGGTTTAGCGTAACGTAAGCAGCTAGCTACTGTTCAGCGATCTGTAACAGGCAGATGCATGGCGTCTAGATATAAATGTGTTGTCCATTGTCCGTAACTGAGTGTGCTTTGTTCGACAAAAACAGCAGTGCAAGCGAGAAACGTCCCGAGAGCGTTTAGCTATCCTAAGCTAGCTAGCCGGCTAACGTTCAAATCCTGCAATTTAACTTCGTAGCTTTAATCTGTTCAAAGTAGCTCAGGTGCTGTTGTTTGAAAATAAAGTCAGCATTTATTTAGATCTTTTTCACACCCGTATATTCACTGCTACGCTCTGAAATTAACTCTACAAATATAGCTGATGTGGCTGACAGGGTCAAAGGTCACGTGGTGCCGTGTCTGTGCTAAGGGCCAAGAGGTGTGTATCAGTGTCAAGACAGTGGAGGACACCAAACCACTTCCTGCGGGGTTTCAATCTTCTGCTCAAACTAAACCTGGACTGATGTCAGTGCACGAGCTCGCAGTGTAAAATAAACTCCACCAAGTGAACTGAAACGAGTTAAAAGTTATGACAGTCGGTCATGAGTAGGTGTAGTTACCTAATGAGCAGAATATCTGCATGGCTGGCGTCACAATAGGCTGACAAATTACACATCACATCCTAATGTTGGGTTCACTTGTAATTCAAGTTTAAGGGTTTGAATGGAAAACTATAACTAGTGAACTTAATGTGTCTTGATGATTGATGTTTTTTTGCCTCTTGTTGTGTAAAGTGGTTAGAGTGCCTGCAAGTTCTCAAAAATGTGTTCATCCGATGAATACAATTGTGTATTTTTCAATCAAGTGTGAAGAGACTTTTGCATATGTTGAAATTTAGAAAGAGGCGAATGATGACTCAAACAGGAACTTGCCTCACACTTAGCAGCAGGATGTGTGATTTGAATAAGATAAAAAATAGTTGTGAACCCGTAGCTGGATACCTGTTTTGGCAGATAGGCAGCTTTAATAACAAGAGAACATTGCATCGGTTATGGCTGGCAGCTGTTCATTTCATTCAGGTTAAAGTAGCCAAACAAGCCCAACGTCTTGGGAGGGACTGACCTGACGAGTTCTGATAACTTAACTGGTAAATATAGATATTTGGGAGGGTTGTGTGCACGCAGCTGTGACGCATACCCATCTTGTATCGCTGCTCAAAACTTAAATGTTTCAATTCAAATAGTTATTGCATAATGCTGTGTAATTGGTAAGCAATGTAAGGAATAGGGGTTTAACATTGGGCGAGAGGTGATGCTCGACACAGTGGTTTGGTGTTGTTATATTATTGTTTGTGTTGTAATGGTCATTATTTTGTCTCATTTGATTTCTTTAGTTTGATGTGTCCAAGCTTTCACCAGAAGAGAAGTGGAGGTTCGTATCTTTGCCACACCTTTAATGGATAATGCATTGATTTTTGTAACGTATTATAATATGCTGTACAGTACACCTTTAAGGGCACGCCTATCCTGCATTGTTGTGAGAAAAACAAAAAACAAACTGCTCCTAGATACGTAACATTAGTTGAGTATGTTCTTCTGTTTCCACAGGGTGGAGCATGCAAGAATGCATGCCAAACACAAAGGTCATGAGGCCATGCACGCAGAGATGGTGCTGATCCTCATCGTCACACTTGTCGTCGCACAGCTAGTCCTCGTGCAATGGAAACAGAGACATCCAAAGTCATACAATGTAAGACGCATAAATCCACTTGTTTGAGATTTCTATGTGAAGTTTGGAAATGCCCTCATGTGAAGACGCATAATTAAGGGGGGGGGGGGGGGGGGGGGGGTGAGGGATGAGGGAACACGCACTAGCACAGCATTTGTATTCTGTCCATGAGTCAACACATGGTGTATCGTATAAATGGATATCAATACTAATTTCCTCAATTCAGGATGAATATGGTATTTTCCTTCCTGTCCCAATCCATCCAAATATGAAATGGTGTCAATAGTTCCCACTTGTGATTGTTTAAACATTTCCGAGGATCACCTTCCAAAAAAATAAAAATAAATATAGGATTTAATAAAAAATAAGGTGGGCTATGAATGTGTCAGCTGTAATGACCAAAATCCATAATCTGCTTACCCTCACCCATAGCTGCCTGCCATTATGAATCAAACTTCATTGTATTCAGGGTCATATTTCCTCCCCACAAGCGAAGGAGCTTTTACTAATGCAGTTTGTCTCCCGACTGCAGCCGATGCAAAGTTAGCTCGCAATAAATGGCAAAACACGTGTGTCTGATTGGCATGGGGATATTCAAACGTAACCATTCATTGAAATAATGCTTTGTGTTCATTAAAGTGTTTTTGAGCCTTGTTAATTTCCCCCAATTTTTTTTTTTTAATGTAATCAAACCATTTGGCAGTACCGCCGCAGCCCAGAAGATGGCGCTCTGAAGCCTACCAATGTTGTGTTTGTGAACAGCTGTTCTAACGTGTGTGTGCTCTGCTGTCTTGTAGCTGGTGACTCTGTTCCAGATGTGGGTAGTTCCTCTCTACTTTACTACCAAACTGCACTGGTGGAGGTTCCTGACCACGTGGTTTATCTTCTCGGTCATCACAGCGTACATCTCTTTCCGTGCCACTCGCAAGCCGCTAGCCTGCACCACGCCGAGGTATAACCGTCGTTTACACATAATCCAGAGCTGTAACTTGAACTGTCCATGACCCACTCTTCACATATTCCTTCTCTTCGGCGACTGTAGGTTGGTGTATAAGTGGTTCCTCCTCCTCTACAAGATCAGCTATGCCACGGGAATAGTTGGCTATAGTGTCGTCATGTTTACACTTTTTGGTATAAACCTAATATTCAGGTATGTATTGTTCGTTCCATGTTATTTCAGTGGCACTAAAGGAACCATAACCAAACATTTAGGTGGATATTGACTTGCGCCATTGGAAATAAAACCCTTCAAAACTGCAGGCTGCTGCTGACAGGAGTAGTCATCTTTTCCATCTTGCCATTTTAGGATGTATAAAGTTCAGTTTCTTCCTGGTCTCCTTCCACGTGTATTGCTTATCTTTAATATCCCTTTCATCACTGCTCCTGCAACATCCACCAGTTATCTGAATCCCTAATTGATAGGTGCTTCGCTCCTTTCATTCTTTATTTGAAGTATTGTCTTTCTAACCACAAAAGCACTGCTACGATCCAGCACGTACCAGGATGATAGAATTAAGACTAAAAAGAAGAAATGACACTCTTTGACTGCCCGTTTCATGGTGTTTACATAAAAGCTGACCGTAGGTGTACGTGTTTAAAAGTAAACTCTGGTTGTATGGGAAGTAAAGTATGAGATATGATAAGTTTAAAACGCATCGTCACTGTAACATGCTGTCATCCTCAATGACATACAAACGTGCGTAGCTATCATAGAAACTTCTCTTTAGACAAGGAAAGGGCAAACGTCTCTTTTCTTTGTTCCTAATGGTCAGAGGAATTAGAGCTTTAGGTTTTCTGCTGACACAGGAAGTGTTAAAAACAGCCTAATATGGTAGTCCTCCCACTAAAGCCTCTGAATGAACACAGGGCTGTGTTTACAGGTTATGTAGCTACTTGACAAAGTAACGAACAAAATCTATTTTAGTTGCATTAGTTTAGTGAAGCTGCACCTTCTAATTGGTTAACTGATTCTACATTGACAGTTTTCAAACTAAATGAAGAGCTACATATGCACAATTTTTCACAGTTCATTCAAAATGAGGACTTTTCCTGATCATAATCCAAAATGGACTAACAGGAAAGTAGCAAAACGCTTTCTATTCAATGGTCCAACAATTTCCCATTTCCTACCTGGAAATGCCACCTAACTTGAATACTTCCTTGCATTTAGATTTCTCGATTTCCTGCAACAGCTGATCATCAAAACAGATTTTTTTTTTAAGCTTTTGTATGCACAGACAAATGTGTAAAAAGGTGTTTTGGTTGATACCAAATATTGTAGCTTTACACCAACATACTAGAACTTAAAGCAAATGAATGGTATCTTCCAAAAATGTAATTTTTTTTACTGTACACTGAAAATATAAAGCAGACATATCACCTGAGGCCGGATCCCTTCATGCAGTGCCTTCTCTGTCCAGGATAAAACCAGAGGACGCGATGGACTTTGGCGTTTCACTGCTATTCTACGGGCTGTACTACGGGGTCCTGGGAAGGGACTTTGCAGAGATGTGTGCAGACTTCATGGCTTCAACTGTTGGGGTAAGTAGACCGATTGCAGACACTGTTTCTTTGGAGGTAACTGCTGAAAAATATAATTTAGACTGATATCTCTTTTGTTTCAGTATTACAGTGCATCTGGCATGCCAACCAAGCACCTCTCTGACAACATCTGTGCTGTGTGCGGTCAGCCCATCCTTGTCGATGTCAGTGAGGAGGGGATTATAGAGAACACGTACAGGTTATCCTGCAACCATGTGTATCCTTCCCTGTGGGATGTAGACATATATATTTATGATGCTATCTTTTTTTTATCAGTGAAAGAGAAGTTGAGCTAAACGATGGAATATTTCACGTCTATAAAAGGCAAAGTCATCTTTGTTCGTTTGTGTCGGAACTGCGTTGTGTACGTAAATAGCTGCTTAAAGGGGAATTGGAGTTATCTAACTTGACCTTTATGTCAGACTGTTGACGTTATGACAGGCTGTTCATCTAAATTTGTATTACTTCCCCATGGTAGTCTCCTGCTGGGCATGTCCACTGTGAATAACACGCAACCGTTTACAGATTAGCATAGAGGATTTCATGCAAGTAATAACTATAGAGCCCAAATCATGAATCTGCTATAATTGGCTGATCTGCCAGTTAAAGGCTGATAGGAAAAATATATTTCAGTAGATTATTGTAGGCCGCAGGTTTGATCATTTCGCAGCTCATTTACATATTTTAAGTTTGATATTTGTGTGTAGATTGTTGTAGTATTTATTTAGAACATAAATCCACAATTGTTGGTTTTAAGTCATTCTATGAAAGTTGAATTTCAAATCAAATCCCGATTATTTGTCACATGCTTTACATGCTCAGTAGGTGTAGTGAAATGCTTTTGTGCCTAGCTCCAGAAAACAACTTACTAATAATATAAGATATAATAGA